>JAOXJM010000003.1:23341207-23353691 GCA_026413425.1 Tringa solitaria
GTGGGAGGTGTCCCTGCCCAGGGCAGGGGGTGGCACTGGATGGGCTTTAAGGTCCATTCCAACCCAAACCATTCTATAATTCTATGATTCATCTGCTGCACAGGATATCTGAGCCCCCCAGGTCATAGAATCAACAGCGTGAACACACCAGCACCAATGCAAAGTAAAATGAAAGCAAAGGCCCCAGGCAGTGCTGCAGATAGAAAGAATCAAAAGGTGGAAAGAAGGCAAAAATATGTTAGTATTTATTAAAATGTGTTTTAATAAACCTTCCCCTTACGGTTGGTTCTTGGAGTGAGGCCAGCCCATCACTGCCATCATAAGACCAGGAGTCACCGACTGGGAACAAGGGCTGAGATGCAGCAAGTAGGAAAACTACAAGAAGAAATTCAATTGCCATCTCTGGAAATCAGTGCTTGGTTTCCACCATTTTGTGGGAAAAAGTTTTGGGGGGGAAATGCCAGGCTCCTCCAGGGCTTGCCCCGCAGCACTGGGCACAGGAGCATTGCCTTGCCTCCCCCCGGCCATGCAGGCTGCCAACCCAGGCAACAGCTTTCAAAAAACTCTATTGAAAAAGGGATTTTGGCCATGGTTACCCAAGTGATGTGGCCACCGTGGAGCTTCATGCAAAATGTTTTTTTATAAACATTTAAGCCGTTTGTAAACAAGGTTTCATAACTTGGCAGTTGGACTCGATTTTTGTTAGTTTTCCCCCAGAGCAGGCTGCTGTGCTGGGGGCTGCCCCCCCCTCATGCGGCACAGCCCGAGCCGGGCCAGAAGCATTTTCTGGTATGAAACGTTGTAGAGGAGGAACATGCACACAAGCCCATTGCTCTCGTCAGCCTGATTCCCATTTATTTCACCTCTCCCTGCTGTGTTTTATTAGGGATCAGGATGCTCATCTTTTATGAAACCCAAGAAGCCAGAAGTTCACCGAGTAAAAGAAAGTTTCCAAGTGTTTAGAACTTTTCTCTCTCGATTTGCTGCAAGCCTGTTATGAAACAGAAGGCAGCGTATAAATAAAGGGGAATTGAATGTTAGAGGAACACAGCTCTGATGGAGACACAAAGCAAAAGGACATTTGTGTGGACAAGGTTCACTAGAAATGGCACTTGGGGACAGGATTCTCGGAGCTGGGCAGGGAAGGTGGCAAAATCCTCTGTGACCACTGAGATGCCACCCCAAGACACAACCTCGATGCATCCTCTGAAAAGGTGGATGAAAACCAAGCCTGATCTGCCTCCCTCCTGCCCAGCAGCAGCAGTTAGCCCAGCCTGACTCATGGGCCAGGGTTTCTGCCCTCACCCTCGTCCCCTCTGGGAAGCTCTGGGCACCCATGGGTGCTCTGCCTCCAGGCTGGCACCCCTGGGAGCCTCCTGGCTCCAATGCCACCCTCCAGCTGCTCAGCATCCTCCTGGCTGGTGCCTCTGCCCCCATCCCATCCCATGCCATTGCATCTCATCCCATCCTATCGCATTCCATCCCATCTGGTCCCATCCCATCCCCACAGTGGCAGTTGGACAGATCCTCGTTCATTTCCCTGCCCTTTTCCCTCAGTCTAGCTCTTAACCAGAAACCAGGGCACACCCTCAGTCATTTATCTCACAGAATACACCAAACCAAGGACAGATTCCAATCCTGCAGTATTTTCATAGAATCATTTGGTGATTCTATGATTAGATTTGGTGGGAAAGGACCTTAAAGCCCATCCAGTGCCACCCCCTGCCCTGGGCAGGGACACCTCCCACCAGACCAGGTTACTCAAAGCCCTGTCCATCCTGGCCTTGAAAATACAGAAATACACCTCTTCCTGCCCAACCCCCTGAATTCCTCACGGCATTAGCATCCTCCACTTGGGTACCAAATAAAAACAAACAGTATTTAGCTCTTACCCGCTGCTTTGCCGTGGGAAGGCAAAGGGCCTGGGGAAGGGCTCAGGAGCTGCTCGGTCTCCTCCACCTGGTCCAAGGGGAGGGGTCTCGGGGCAAAACCCTCAGCTGGGCTGTGCTGGCATGTGCTGCATTCCCCCCACCCCGGCTCTGCATCCCTGCCATGCTGGGCCAGGCCATGGCAGGTTGAGGTTCTGTGGTTCCAGTCAAGGTGTAAGATGAAGCAGGAGTGAGGCTCAGGCAGCAGAGGAGCATCAGGGGAGACCCACGGTCCCTCTGGGTTTGGAAGGGACGACTGCAGGCACTCCTGAGAGAAGGGTGTCAAGGGTCACAAAGAGCCCCCCAGGCTCGGGGCAGTGCCCAGAGGGGAGGGGAGCAAAACCTGCTGTCACCACGGGCAGCAGGAATGGCACTGCCAGTGGCCTCGCTGCAGCTATCAAGCAGATTTAAGCAATGTGTTTCCTTTTAAACACCAGTCTGTTAGGGAATTATTAATGCAAAACTACTTCCTCCTTTTTATTAATTTGCAGCAGTCATGGTTAGAGCTGGAGGTGGCAGAACCCACCCCAGGGCTCAGGGGGTACATCCCTGCGGCTGGGGCACCCCTAGACCTTCACACCGCCCCCAGGGGAGCTGCTGCTGCTGGGGCTTTCACCCATGGGTGGGACCAGGGACACCGGTGTGACACAGACATGGGGAACCATCCCACTCCAACCCCCGGCACGACCCTGCCAGCTCCCGGGGGACAGCGGTACCCGGTGGGGGCTGGGTGTCCTGGGAGAGGGGCAGCAGAGGCCGGAGGTGTCACTGTGCCCCAGGGCTGCGCTCCCACCAGCCCTGACCCTGCGGGGACCGGGACCGGCCTCGGCTCTTGCTGTTCCACGGCCTGTCAGCGCGATGGCCAGGGTTACACAGACTTCCACCCAGGGAGCTGCAATCTGCCTCACGTCCGGATAATTACGCCCTGAAGCGCTGACTGCACGAAAGAGGTGCCCACGGTCTCGCTTGTCATCTCCTCACAGCACCAGAGCCATGGCTGCGCTGTTCCCTTCCCCGTCGTCGCCACTGCCGAGGGTTCCGGGGGGGCCCTGCTCACCGGGGGCCACCAGATCCCCTCACCGCTGGGTGCGGGAACAGCCCCCGGCCTCTGCTGGTCACAGGGCCCACCCCAACCCGGGAACGCTCCCCCCTCCGCCGGGGCTGTTTGAGGAGGAGCTGGAGGGTGGCGCGGCGGCTCAGGCCGCCGTCACCCCCTCGCCCGTGACGCATCATCCAGCGACGCCGCCAACGGCTGCGCAACCGCCAGCCCGGCGGGGAAAATGGTCGCGCCGCTTTCTCGTCCCCGCTGGGAAGGGGGTGAGCGGCCACGGCACCCCCGGCACATCGCCCGCGCCTCATCTTCCTCGCTCCCACACACGACGCTGCCCTCGGCTCGCGGGGGCCAGGGATGCTGCGGGAGGCCCACGCTCCCCCCCCCCGCCCCAAGCACAGGCACCCCTAAATCACCTCCCCTGGCACTAATTACCCACCTGCCCGCGTTTACGGACTCACTGAGGGCTGGATGTGAAAAACTGCACTAAAAGTGATTGACTGCAGCGCACACAGATCACCATTATCCCTTAATGACGCAGTTAAACAATTAGCCAGGCCGGCCCGGGGAGCTGGGGCGAGGGGGGGCTCTGCCCGGCGCTGACAGCCAGCCCTGGGTGGACAGTGGCCACATCCCTGTCCCCCCTCCCCCCAAGACAGCCAGTTCTTCCAGTTTAACTCTTGAGGATGGGTACTGGTCACATCTCAGCTGAGAGGCCTGAAACCATCATTTTAATTTCTGTTTTCACTTTAGAAATAAAAAAGCTCACTTCTTGTAGAGCCTTTTACCTTTATAAATAATAATAAATGTCATTGTCGTGTCCCCCCCCTCCCCCCCTTCTTGGACACCTATTCCAGATGCTGCACCCGCAGGGGGGTGTGTAGACACGGAGACCTGCAGCACGAAGGAGCTGCCTTCAGCCCCCACACTCCCTGCCGGACACCTTCTCCAGGGTCACCAACAGGAGACCTTTAGGCACCACCAGAAGAGCCAACCCCCCCCATTCCCACCCATTGCAGCCCTGGGGCATTCCCCCCCCAGCAGGGATGGGGGCAGCTTGAGGGGACTGACCACCACCAGCAGCATCAGCACCTCCATGCTGGGACCCAGCTGTGGTCCAGTGGAGCCCACGGTATCATCACAGGAGATGCAGGCAACCCACCTACACGTGGGTTATAGATTATTAAAAACTGTTAACTATTTCAATTAGCACATAAAAAAGGACCACGGTGCACAACAGAGCAGAAGGTACTTGCTGGTGGTATTCACACTCTCAGGCAATCCCCAGGAGCAAGCCCTGGCCATTCCCTGCGATCACCGATTTCAGGGTCAGTTTAACTCTTTGGAAGAGACAACATCAATTTGAGATGCATCTTCTCTCCTACAAGACACCCCCAGGAGGAGGAGGAGGACGGGCAGCCCTGTGCCTGTGCCCACAGGTGGAGTCACAGAATACATCTGGTTCCCCCCAGCCCCTGCGCACCCACCCAACGCCCTGGAGCTGAACCGCACAGACCCCCTGCAGGACCAAAACCCACTGCTGGTTCTGGGTTTGACACCAGTGCTCCCAATCAGGGGACCAGGGAGCTCTGGGACCCGTAAGATGTCCCCTCACCGCTCCTCCCACCAGCCGAAAGCTCATCCTCCTCCCGCCCAGCGCACAGAGCCAGATTTTGGCAACAGGAGGGGCTTAACGGGCCACAAAGAGAAGCAGTGCCCCAGGTCACCCAAACACTTGTCACTGCAAGCCCAACTTCTCCATCATTTCTAGGAAAAGCAAATGCAGCACCTTATGTTTGGGCCAATGAAGCAGTTAATTTGCTGCTTTGACATCCCACTTCCAGTGCCACTGGTGGGGAGCGGTTGCATGGGGGCTGCTCAGGGGAACGCTGTGCTGGGGTTGGTACCGCTGAGGAAAGGAGTGAAATCATCAGGCTCACGGGATGTGGCGCATCAATGACATCTCCCCAGTATATTTATTTCTCTTGATCCAGGGACCAGGTCATGCTGAAAATCCAAACATCCTCTGCTGCTGGGAAAGAGGGCAAAGGGTGCCTCCAGCCTCCACCAGAACGAGAGGATGGGTAATATCTCCAGAAGAGACAAGCTCTAATGTAGGGCGATAACACGGCACCTGCACAGGGCAGGAGAGGACATGATCCCACCAGTTGAGGAGCAGAACCCCTGATAGCTGTCATGGCAGCAGCACACCCACCTCGCTGTGGCCCATTCCAGCTGGGGAGGAGAGGACAACTAATTGCCAAATGCAACTCCCGGGAGCACGGGGCTGAGCCACCACCACTCCCCAGGACACCAGGAGAGCAAAGCGCTCAGGGCAACCCAGATCAGGCATGGAAGAGAGGGACACAGACAGCAGATAAGGGGCCTGTCCAGACAACAGCTCTCCTGATATCAACCAAAGAACACATCTCTACCTCCTCATGTCATGTCTGTACAATCCATGATGTGGAGAAACCTTCTGTGTGACAACCATTTACTCTCACTGCGAGGAGCTGAGATCCAGGCACTGGCCACCACCTCATACCTCAAACCCTGAAAGCACCGGGGGCCAGTTGTCTTCTTCTTTAAACAATGACCCCTGTTACTTCTGTCGCATCTGCACCTGATGAAGCCCCTCGCAATTAAAGGTGGATGGCTGAAGCAGCGGCACAGGATGGAAAGGAGGAAGCACTGTTCCCATCAGGCGTGACTCTCCCCAGCAGCATGTAAAGGCTGTGCCCTCCTCCTCCGCCTTTGGGGAGGACACCACATACTCTGCTCACTCAGTCACTTCATTCAGGCATAGGAAAACTTTTATTTACAACAGGTTAATTAAAAAAATATTTGACAAAAAAGGCATACAGTATTTTATACTAAAAGAATAAAGATTTTTATTAAGCACTGTAAGTTGCATTCAATAGCCTTCAAATACACCACACCACAATCCATCTACAACCAACCAAACCCAACAGTAGTTCATTCTTGCACAATCCATGAGTTGGGGCAGAACTCCCTTCAACTTACATTAAGATACCTACTTAGCTCTTGCGGGCAGGGAATGGGGAATTACACCTCATTTCTGATCACTAATGTGTGATGAAGAGCATCAGGAGAATTATATGAAAACGAATATAAAGAAATGATTCTGATTTTGAAGTACATTAAGTTTGGAAACACTAACAAAAACATCAAAATGATACAGGTATATTTGCTTATACTAAATTCTTGATGGGAAAGTTCTCAAGAACAAGCCATTTGTTTCCTGCTACAGAAGGGGGGTACTTTTTTTTTTTGAAGATCAAAGCTTTTTTTTTTTTTGTTTTTCACAGAATTTCATATTTGCTAATATGAAGGCATAAAACAGCAACAGAGAACAATAATGCATACAGCAATGAGTACACCAGGGTAACGTTGATATTCAAAACGGCTAGATAATTTTTTTTTAAGTTTTAGAATAAATGCAACAGAGGTCAATAATCACAAAATTTTAAGGTTAGAGCAAGATCAGTCAATGACTAAACATAGTTAACATCTTTTATAGGACTATTACTGATTATTAGCTTTTTGTTTTGCAAATGGGCACAGTACTTGTAAGAATGGAAGAAAGAGGACAATAACATGCATAATATTAACTACACACTTTAAAAATTATGAACCATGCAGAAGTTTAGCTCAAATAGTAGTACTAATGGTCTACGTCTGATTCAAAACCACATAGTTCATTGATCACGGATGCATGGTATTAGTCACAAAAAGTTTCAGAACACATTGTGTTTATTTTGAAAGGTCATTTGCATCTTCTATGATTTCAAGTTTATCTCCATTTAACTCGCTTGTAAAGTATGTATGATGTATATTTAAAATCAGCAGAACTGCAATATTACTCTATAATTTTTAGTTTCGATAGTTTGCACATTTTAACACAAAAGAACCACATCAACGGTGATGAAATTTAAGAAAGAAAAAACTGTGGTTGTGCCTTTTTCCCCCCATAATCATGAAATCAAAGCCTTAAAGAAAGCTTTATTGTGACACAGTAATGCAAAATCAAATATAATGGCATACATATGGTGCCAAGTACTAAAAATTATATTTTAAGCTATATATACTTAAAGACTGCCAAAATTTGTTTTCTTTATATTTCAAAAAACAAAACTACAAGCTTTTGTCATAACCAGTTTAAACTTTATGTATATTTCATTTTAAGTGCGGGAGTCAAATGCTCTTCATTCTCTTTCTTTTTTGTTTTATTGTAGCATTTTGACTACAACTGGTTAAAACTAAAAATGTGTTGTTTAAATCTCTGACATCAAAGAGGGATCCGAATTTCCAAAGTCCTCATTTTTCTCTTACGGAAAGGAAAAAATGTACGTAACTGTAGGCTCTCTTTCTTTCCAGATATTCCTAATCCTGACCCTTCCCAACATCCTTCACCCTCTATAAAAAATAAGTTTACTCTTCTTTTTTTAAGACAGTGGCCTCAAGAGCATCATCTTTATGGCAAACACTGTCTGCATTTAGTGCATTTAAGTGAGGATTTGTATTGCACATTTTAGAGTCATTACTCAAGGCACTTTCAGACTGATTGGAAGCCCTGATGTCTCCTGTGTTCCCATTCATCTGGGAAGCTGGTTTTTCCTCATTCACAACTCCATTCTCAGCCAGGGATCCATCTGAAGACACAAGTGAGGATTTAGATTCCTCTGATTTTGACTTAAGTTCTTTGGCTACTTCTTCTGCTGAAGCAGCATAAGGAGGTTTGCCCTATTTTTTAAAAAAAGAAGAAAATTACTGAAGAACCAGCACTTGATAGGGACAATCCGTTACACAGACACTACGACAGGCAGCATGCAGCGCACAGAGGGATGACAAGCCAATACCCAGAGGGATGTACGGCTGAAATAAGGGGTGGCACAGAAAATACACAGCCCAGCACAGATGAGAAAAAGCGTTCAGTATTTCTGAGTGCCTTCTGGTGCTCCTGCTGTAAAACACCCTTCTCTAACTTTGACGCTTCAGTTATTTCACGTTAAGAGCTACATAAAGGTCTGGGAACACCGAAACTGAGAATCAATATACAGCTTAACTCTGCTTCTTGGTTCATAGACGTTATAATTTAATGATAGGGTTAGTTATTCAAATACAAACCAAAACTTTTTTCAGACAGTTTTTAAAGAAGTGAGAAAGTCCCATGCAATATTCTCTGGACTAGTCTAAGTGCTTCTGGGATTAGGAAAGCGACTGCACAGGAAAAGCACAGAGCAGAATCTGACAAGATGAGAATAGCAGTAAAAAACAGATTTATGCAGCACTAGAACGTATATTTAGTTTTTAAGTATCTGTAACAATCAATCTTAGCATTCCAGAAACATAATAGGCCTTAAATAACACCAAAAAAATCAGCAGGTTGGGTTGCTAAGAAGCAACGTTCTTATCTGTCCTGCTGTTAACAACTTCGAGTACTAAGAAATGACTCAAGACCCAAACATCTTATACCCCTCCAACAGCAGCCAACAGTATCACACTGTAACAATCTTCACTTTGACAGACTAGAAACAGCGCGGTTAGTACTCCTCTGAATTGCTGAGGTTTTGCAGGTGAGTAAGAACATCTCTAGCATCGGGACCACAAACCTCATTAGCCAGAAAAATCACAAAAAATCCCACAATAACATTGCACAGATCTGTAACTGGCGTGTGAGGAAAATCAGTATTTACCACATGTGGAAGTGTACTTTTCTACAGGCTTTACTAAGTGCTAAGTTTTAAACACATGCTTTTGTTTCTTCCCAGATCAAGGGCGAAAGGTGGGTCTAATCTTGTGAAAAAATAGCGATGTCTTATGTTCAATAAATCCAAATTGCTTATTTCAGTCAGGTTCCCCGGCCTCATAATGGGTATCACTGAAGCCAGCCTGGGGAGGACCTCAGGTGATGTCAACGGGCCAGTCTGGCCCTGTTCCTGCAGAGCCTCCTCCTGTAATGCCCAGGGGAGTGCTCTGTGCCCAGTCAACGGGTATCAACATCTACTGCTGGGCATTCACTTTCCCCAGTTCTCCCTGCCACTCGCATTTTAATTCACCTTTTTTCTTTTCCTGTAAGAGGAACTTGTACCAGAGTATAGTGACTGATGACCATGAAATCTAACGAGCTCAGGACCACTCCAATAGAAAATGCCACCCTTTATTTTTCTTTCCTTATCACGGGCACAATTGTAGACTAAGATCTTTGTGATCACAAGCATTTACCATCAAATTTACATACCGTTAATAAAAATATGAGTACCCAAACTTGCTGACTGTCAGGACTATCTGCCATCTACCTACAGGTATTATCTGAACCACTTTTACATATGGAAACCTGCAGTAAGCCCAGAATATTTGGGGGCTCTGTCTCAGAGCTTCCTTTATGTCATCAGTTAAGGTAGTCAGAAATTAGATACTATAGAATTAACATAGTGGTTTCTTTTCTATTTAAAGTAGAAGATGTAAAGCTATAAATACATAGGTACATTTGTAGACATATATAATCTGTGTACACAGAAACTGAACAAGGAAGAGAAATATTTGAATTTTTACACGTAGAACACAGCAAGTTTTACTTGAAGAGTTTCTTCATTATCCACTGGAGAACATCCCTTCTCCTACCATCCGATACCCGCCAACACCTCTCTACTCATGTCTCCACAACAAATTGCAGATCCATATGATATATATATTGTGAGTTTTCCCACTCATCTGTTTTACCCACTCATCTGTTACCACTGGGACTTGCATCAACATTCCAAACTGCACAGCAGCGAGAACAATGGAAAAGGGAGGAAAACATAACTCAGAAGCAACTGGCATTTAATACAAAACCAGGCTTCATATATTGTCACGACAAATGAAGCTGTGAGCTCCTGGGGGCAAAGACTGGGCTGTTATTTCCTAGAAGTCTAAATTGTTAGACTTGGAGTCAGGCAGCAGCAAAGATCCTTCTACTGCTACTAATTTTTCTTCAGGAGGTTGGACCATGGTCCCAGAAAAGAAACTGGGAAAGAGTGTGGGGGGGAATAGAACTGGCTAATTTGTTTCAGCTTTGTATTTCTCTCATTTTCCTAAATTTTCTTCTACTCCCACGGCTGGTTCGAGCTGTGTAGGCACAGCTTTCATACTAAAATACATTTTTCCATGTCTGTGTTTATAACCAAAGTTTGCTTGTAACCAAGATGCCACACTAGCCTGTCCCCCACCGCTGCTGTCAGCTCATGGCTTCCACACACAGGCAAGAGCATTGTAAGAAACACTTTTTAAAAATCTTTTAAAGCTGTGCTTGTCAATACTGGCTGGTCTGGAAGTCCCTCCCACACCAGCTTGTAAACTAGAGCGGTTTGAAGTCAGGCACATGGCTTTATTACCTGAATTGCTCCCTGGCTTTTATAACCTCTCCCATAGTACCTTCCGCCTCTTCCAAAAGTTCTTATCACTGGAGTGGAAATAACTCCTCTAGGACGCCTGCAAGTTTTCAGGAAAAGGAAAAAAGAAAAATACATGTCAGTTTTGTTTAAAACTACTTTAAATTTTATTTTGCTGGAAGATTGTTTTCCAGCTTTGCTGTCTAGTGACTAACATTTACATTTCTTTAAAGAAGCAATATGAGTAGCTAATTCAGTTCTTCTGCTTCAAGGTGTATGAAATCTACCAACCCTTTTGTTTTCATAGCAATAAAATGACTATTTCTGTATTTCACTTCTAGAGAACAATAAATGAGTACTTTCAAGCTTTGCAGAAACATTTTTCAAGTGTCAAATTATCCTTACAGCACTTTAAAAACAGAGCTCAAAATACATTCACCTTAAAAAAATACGCTAGCAATCTGAACCATTCATAAGGCCATTTCTCCCATTTAATACCACTTCCCATCTACAAACATGCCGGACAGATGAAATTAGATGAAAGAATGAAAGGCAAAATACAAAATTGCTTCAGTTTTGATGGGAGATAAGAACCTGAGGGAAAAAATGAGGCTTCAGCCACATCTGACATGTAGCAATTTGTCAAGTTTGGAGGCTTTCAGATGGGAGCTTCCAACCAGGACACACCAGGTGGTGGCTTTTTGATTTGATTCAATAACAGTTAGATCAGATCAAAACTAACTTCTACTCAGCTAAAACTACTTCAATGCCATCTACCTCAGAAACTCAGCTTATTGTTATGTCAAGGACTACTTCTGACCTGAAAAAAAATCTGTTTTTCCCTCTGCTAGAAATATGTGATTTTTGTACTCTTCCCCCAAATGCAACACCCGGTACAGGAGGTCCCAGCATGGAGACTGTCCCCTCTAAAGCTGGCACACAGTGGCCAGGTGCTGTGCCCTGCCCGGTCTCTAACCTGTAATGGGGTGGCCATTGCCCAGTTTGCCATTCTGGCAACAAAAGACAGCTGCAATTCAACTGGCTCTCCTTTTCCATACACCTGACAATTCCCACAGGACAGTAAGGTTCCCTGGAAGCAGTACAAACCCTGCCTGAGCTTTTCTGGATGCTCCTTCCTCCGTTGCTGCTGCAAAAACTGTGTCACACTGAACTCCCCCTGCAGAAAGACTTGTCTGTGCCAGGCTCACACACAGCACAAATTCCCACACTGAGCAGTGAGAAATTAAATACTGGGATTTAAAAAACAACAGGAAAGAATAACAAGAATAAAGAGCTGTGTGTTACATCTGAGTTACTCTCACTGCATCCTTTCTGAAGATTTTCAGAGAGCTCACCTATCCCATTTGTTAATTGTTTTACAAGGTGAAAACACACCCTTTTTCAGGGAGCCAAGTAAGATTTTTCCTACTCTGAAAATCAAACTAAATATATTGATAGATCGAAGCCAATAAAAAGCAGCTGGAATAATTTTACACAGTAAGAAGAACATCTGAGTTCTGTGTTGCAAAGACACGAGACAACGGTGTAAACAAGCCTGACACGATCCCCTCTGTTGAAACAGATAAAAAATGAAATAGCAGCATGCAGAACTAGGTGATAAACTGCAGAGAATGCGCTGGGCAGTCTCTAGCAGTCGTCTTTAGTATGAAACAGCATCTGCCAACAAGGAGCCCAATTGTTAAAATACCTGTCTTTAGAGACAACACCAACACTAACATATTTTCCTCCTAGGTTTTATTTTTACTATCAATTGACACAACAAACAGATGAGCTGCCTGCGGTAGTTTTTCCCTCTAATTCTAGTATCTATACAGGTAATAAATTTAACCTCAGTTATGATTTGATGGAGACAGGAAGATCTGGCATGGACAGTTTTCCTGTCTTTCTGAGGTGACAATCTGCACCCAAACCTCATGGCCTGAAGACAGTACCTCTGACAGAAAGAAAATGTCAGATACTTCATCTCCTAACTCCAAAGTTGCTACTGGAGAATCTCAGAATGGTTTGGGTGGGAAGGGACCTTAACGCCCACCCCGTGCCACCCCCTGCCCTGGGCAGGGACACCTCCCACCAGACCAGGTTGCTCCAAG
>JAOXJM010000003.1:23353791-23374406 GCA_026413425.1 Tringa solitaria
ACAGCTTCTCTGGGCAACCTGGGCCAGGCTCTCACCACCCTCACAGCAAAGCGTTCTTCCACAGATCTCACCTCAATCTCCCCTCTTTCAGTTTAAAACCATTACCCCACATCAAAGGAGCAGTAACCCCCTTTCAGTTGGATGTGACCGCTTCCCAGGCAAGGAGGGCTCTCAATTTAGAATTTGCCACTGTTAGTTCCTAGCTACTAGGTTTTGCATAACTTGATGTATTTGCTTTTTCATAAAATGGAGGAACTGCTATTCTGCGCAGGGAGTCGATGGTATGTATCAATGTAAGCCAGATCTGGGCTTGAAGGTGTCTCTAAACCATCATACAGCAGTCTGACACTAGAAATTACCCTGAGGTTTTCCACAGACAGTACCACTGCCCGTGCATTGAACTGAAGGAAGGTAAGCAGCTCTGTACTAAGCCAGATTCCATTTTCCATGAGGATCCATGAACAGAAGAACTTAGAACCACACACTAACCTCACCTAAATGGCAAAAAATGCTATTTTGTCCATTGAAAGTGAGGAGTGAGGTTAAAATACCCAAAGGAGCCCAGTGCCTCATCACAGCTGCTACTCCGGGGGAGCAGAGGTGTCCCTACAGCCCGCACCGTTACCCCATGGCTCTCTGAAGCATCTAAACCCAGCACTAAATGATGACGTTTTGGCAACTGGATCTCATTCTAGAGTAGAGAACAGAATATCCCTACCTAGATTTGCTCCCCTTAAAGTGTCGGCTCTGCTTTTATACCAATGCTGTTGGCCAATTCAAAACCCGCCTGGACATGTTCCTGTACAACCTGCCCTAGGAGGACCTGCTTTGGCAGGGGGGTTGGACTAGATGATCTCCAAAGGTCTCTTCCAACCCCGTATCACTCTGTGATTCTGAACTCTGTCATCTTCCTTTCTGCTGTTCCTACCTCTCCCTGCCCCCACACCAGCAGCTTTTGTGTCCCCCCTGCTCCCCTCCCCCAGGGCTTCAGAGCCAGCCATGTCCTTACAGCCGTGTCCACCAGCTCCTGCCACCTTTACCACTGTGCTTTGTCCTGCACATTTGATTTAATTAAGGGATAGACAGGAATTTGTGCAGTTCAGACTTCTTCCTTCAGACTGCTTCCTGGCTCGAGATGGCATAAATATACCTATTTTACTCCATTCCTTTAATATTGTTAAAAACAGACAAAATATATAAATCACATTACTTTGGGATGTCTCCTCTAACAGATACAATCTTGATTAAAGGCACAGAACAATTAAGCCTATGGAAAAAATATAATCTTAAAAGTAAAGGACTACATATTTTTACAGCAAATTATTTCTTTTTCAGAAAATTGTGCAACTGTAATTTCAGCTGTAGTGAAAAGAAGAGTTGGAAGAAAATTAATATTCTTTTAAGCACATCTCCCATCATGACTGTAGCAGAGAACTATTAAAACCTAGAAATGTCCTTCAGTTGTTTTCTGCTTAACATAAGAATTACATAATGTAGTTATTAAAATTTGTATCATACTTCTTAATAAATGTTCTACCATGAGAAAAGAAGTAATTGAGTGCTGTGATAGTTTTGGTCGGCTATAACTTATTTATATTTCATGTAAGAGAAAGCCCCCGAGTCATTTCTTCATGCAAAACAATAGAGTGTGTGTCTGTATATATATATCAGATTCAGAGTATGAATTTTATTTGCACATAAAAATGCTTACACTCATCGGAATAGCTGGTTAAAAAGATCTTAAAATGCCTTTCTTGCATACTTGGTGGGTATAATTTACCAAATGCGTCTTCAAACGTGTGTTGTACGTAGTTTCTAATGCCTCCAACTTTTCCCTGTTTTACTTTTCCCCCCAGTCATTAAATTCCATATGAAAAGCACGTTCCAGAAGCCAGCACTTACCCTCTCGCTGGTCCTCCCACAGAAACGACCTGCAGAGGGAATGGCCCTCTACCCCCTCGTCCACGTCTGCTTCCAGCCCAATGGCCGACTACAGTGCCGGCAATTTCAAGTTTCCCTCCCTGAGAAGGAATAGGTTGGACTCCTGCACATAAAAGCAAAACCAAACCTTGATCTTCACAATCATCACATTAATGTTACCAAAGAATGGAAAACTGCTTTGCCCAGATTTTATCACATATACAGTCTCCTCTATTGATACTGGGAGATTATTTCTGGTTTTGTGGTCTTTCAGAAGTATTCTAACTCCAAGAGTCTTTCTTCCCCACCCCCCACCCTTTTTAAAGATAGGTATGAACTTTGAAAAGAAAAATGATCTTACATGAGTACTTCAGTTTCTAATAAAAAAAAAACAACTTTAGGTAAGCGTATTAAGAAACTGAAGTGGAATTTTACAAGCTACATGAAGATTGTTTTTCCTGCATTCCTAATGAAGAAGTGATTCTTGCAGGTTTAAAGGTACTTCTGAGTGATCACCAAATATCAGCACGAGACACAGATTATAATTGCTATAAACAACTTACTAGGAAGAATTATCTGTACCAAGTTGTTATAAAAATATAGCATTTGAACTGATCTGAGTGTGAAAGGTAGGCTTATTGTTCCCCTACCAAGAAAGCAGCTAAAATTGTAATTGTCTAAAATGTGAAGGTATGCTCTACACAAGTTGCTCCTATCTTTATACCTGCGTTTTGCCCTAAAAAATCAACACTGGGGCATAACACGTATTTCAAGAAATCTAGGTAAGTGCAACTGAGCCAGATGTTACTGGTAAGACCATCAGCACTTGAAAGGGTTACAAAACACAGCATTTATGCAGCCGCCATTAGTCTTCAAACGTTAATACGGTAGGACTTAAATTCTTGATTAAGTTCAAAAAGGTTCATACTTCCCTGTACAAGTCTTTCAGCTTCAAATGAGGATTATTTACAGGGGCAAAGGTATTCACACAGGGAAGCATTAGAGGCGTGTTCGCTTTTAGGATAAAAGCTCAGAGGCCAGAGAGAATGGCTAAATACATGGAAAAATTTTACCCTAAATGGGGAACTGGAATTAATAAATTGTGCCACCTCATACAGGAGACGAGCAATGGGCACACGGGTGGGTAAGCAAACCTCACACCTGTGTCCATATCGACGTGGATGCCAGCGAAGAACGGGTTGGCAGTGATACCAAAGTCAGTCATTGCTACATGGGATTGCTTTTGCAGAAAGCTCAACTGCCCCCGAACTTCAGAAAATAACTTGTTAATACATTCAAGCAAAGTTCAGCCAATTAGAGATTCTATCCTGGTTAGGTTTGAGGGCTACCCTGTGTGGGGAGGAGGGTTTCTAGGCATGAGGGGCTGGTGGCGGGGCCTGGGACGAGCAGAGCAGAGAGGCCCCAGCAGGCTGGAGAGAGAAGAGCCAAGAGTTAGGGAGAAAGGGAGACTGCAGTCAGTAGGAAAGCCTCAGACCAAACCATACAGTGAAGGAAGCCGCTGCCAGAAGCTCTACGAGAAGGGTTTTGGGTATAATTACCGCCCTGAAACTTGCTAGTCCTGTTGCTGTCATTGCCAGAGAAGGCTCCGGAGTGTCCTGCTGCTGCCGCCACCCGGAAGGCCCGGTAAGCGCCTGTGGCTACTGTTTCCCCATAAGGGCCTCCGAAGCCATAGACTCCTGTTAGACCCAGGGTAAAGAGAGACAGGGGAAAAGCTGTGAGGGGGGCAGGCATCCAGGAAGGCCCCTAGCAGAGGCCTGCTGCCTCCTTGCACCCTTCTGGAGCTGGCAAGGAGGGCCACGCTCCTCCAGGCGATGCTGCCCAGGAGGAAGCCCTGGCCAAAGATGTCCTGCTGCTTCAGCGAGCACCGCGTCCCTTATCCAATTAGCAGGCCTTTAACCCAGGTTTGGAACCGGCATCCTGACTTCTATGGCATAATGAGCACTGAAAGGCTTGTGATATTTTTGTGGCAATGAGCTCTGATGGCTACAGCTGTGGCACCCGAAGAATATCTTACTGCCAATGTCCAGTATCAACACTTGGTTGGGCCTTGGTACCAGAGAGATTGGGAGACAGGGGAAACTCCAAAGACAGCCTGGAGTCGTTGTATCACTATTTACATTCAAGGGTGCCATTGGTTAAACGACTGTAGCAAAAAACAGAGGGGTGGGGAGGAGGAAAGGTTGTTTTCAACCCTAACAGTTAAATTGTGTCCATTAATTTAGGCATTCTTAATATTCATAAACATTTTGAAGTGATGTACAGTGCAAATAAGAGCCTTTTCATATCATCCAGTGTTGATACATTCCTCTTTTTTTTTTCATACAATAGCAGTAAAAATATTTTGATCTGGCACAGTTACTAAAAACCCTGATGGAAATACACAGCAATACAACACATTCCATATTGCTAGGGTATAGATAATAAAATTAACAACAAAATAAAGCGATTGGCACATGCCAGTCACTTGCTTGTATGTATTTTTCCTATGAAGTCAAACAAGCAAATCAGTTCACGGTTCTGGGAATGTGAAAGACAAGGTGCTCTGCACCGCTGCCCCATCACTTACCAGC
The DNA here is from genome assembly GCA_026413425.1 of Tringa solitaria. Taxonomy (NCBI): domain Eukaryota; kingdom Metazoa; phylum Chordata; class Aves; order Charadriiformes; family Scolopacidae; genus Tringa; species Tringa solitaria. The sequence goes on from JAOXJM010000003.1 coordinate 23,358,303, forward strand.
AAAGCCTCTCCCCCTGCCCTGAGGTGGTGGGACTGGCCCAAAGTGTCGAGGATACATAGAAGGTGGATAGAAAGGCATGGCAGGTGGAGGAGGGAAAGGGAGAGGATGGTTCTGCCTGGAGAAATTTAATCCTTCTAGGATGCTCTGACGCATCTTTTCAACCTTGGCTGCCTGCTCAGCCTATGAATAAAGAGAAGTTCACAAAGAGATGTTAAAATTCTGACTGCAGTTGTCTAAAGCTACATTTACACAATAGATTCAAAGAAGAAAATATAGAAGAGTAGACAACTACTGCAAACAACCTCCATAAAGCTAGCTAGAAAATGACAATAATCCGTCTTGCACACTTGTCAATAGCTCAAGGATATTCCAACTGTTCACAGGAAAATCTTTACATACCGGTAGAGAGATGGGAGTCTAAATATTGAGACAGTTTAGAAGTTGGTAACACAGAAACAGTTCACAAGTTAAAAAGGGTTTTCCAGAAAGGAACTGGGAAACCTTTGTGTACAGTCTCCTGAAGACCTAATGCAGTCCTTTACTTTAAACGGAGAAATTATCATAAACCTGAACTGCAAATCTAATCTATGTAAACAGGCTAAAGCATGGCTGGAGGCTACAAGCTTGAGAGTGACTACACCCTCATCAATATTTAATCTATCATCAGTTTCCCTTGAGTCAGAAATAAGATGATGCGAGCTGTTTTGTTTATACCCCCCAAAAAGTTAAAAAAAAAAGTAGTTTTGGTCATCCAGTAAACTAATGATTTTTATCAGTTTCCTGGTGTGTTTTTTTTTTTAAGTCAGTTAGTAACTTTGCATGATTTGGATACAACAAAAAACCTATTCATTTGTGTTTTAAGATGGTTGCAAGAAATGTGAAAGGATTTTGAACTTAAGGACCCCAAGAATGAGTTCACAGTCTAAAGTCAGAAATCACAAATTTTCCTTCACTGTAAAACCACTGCAGCCTAGTCCTTTGTGACTGTCTTGCTAGCTTGACCCAAGAAAGACAGCTCTTGCACAAATGAGGTGAGACAGTTTTCAACTCAGAGTCATTCATTACATCACAATTGCGTTCAAGTTTCAGTTTCCAGAGAGAAAAAAAAAAAGAAATTAAAATTTACGCCAGTTTACTTTTTCCAAGTCTACCAAAATGCCATCTCAATCATCAACAAGAGACAGGAGAGTAAATAGAGCTGAAAAATACCTATTTGCCATTCATGTCGTATTTCCATTTTAAAAGTAGGGAGATGATATGTGAAGTAAATGACCGATAAACCCACCACACCTAACGCTTCTGAAAATCTGGCACACTTGTTATTGGGTCACACTTGTGAAACTACACACCTGACCATCACAGAGGTCAATGAGCGGAACTTTCTCCCGGCTTGCTTTGATGAGCTTGGTCTGGAATAATTTTCCATCGAAATACATCCAGGGACAGCAGTGCTCCCATGGAATTGGCTGCCCGCAAGCATCGTTTGCAAAAAGCGCCATATCGACACCACTCATAAATAGAGCAGACAGCTGAATTCCTCGGGGATCGAGATTCTCAATCTGTTTAAAAAAATAATTGTAAATTTAGTAAGATGATAATGAGATGTAATTCAGAGTTATTCCCATAGTTACATTGTTTTCAAAACTCTTGAAAACGTAACAATTTTAAAAAGTTGTCCAGGCTTTGCACACCTAATTGCCAGTTTGCCTAGAAGAATGCACCAGAATCTATTGCCTGTATGTGCAAAACTGCAATGCCCAGGAAGGCTGTTCCCATCCATCCACTGCAGAGGTGAGAGATAAAACCAAAAAGCTATTTTTCTCAACAACAAAGCACAGAAAATTGTCTAATACTTTAATGTTTTAACTCAATCCATTATGAAGAACTTAGTAAAAGTTTAAATAAAATACTCGTCTTTAATTTGTGGCATGTGGTGCCTAAAACATAAAAGATGCATATTTTAAATGTATTAAGATCATTAATAAATATGCAGTACGGAGTTTTCCAAACAGTGCTAAAGCATGTTATAGCAAGGAAAAGCTTTAAAAACACAGGAAATCAGCAGTAGAAAAGTTCATTAAAAAATTTATTTCAAATAATCTTTTGCTTCTCAGATACTTTGCAGAAAGTTTTGCAGGACTGAGCTCAATATTAGCATTCATTTTTCCTTCCCACATACCACATTTCCCTTCCAACTCCTTTATAATGGATTTTCTATTAGCTTGATATAAGATTTTGCTGTTAGAATGCACCTCTTATTAATGAAGCAGTGTTTATGCATACAACAGCTTTATTTAGGATGCAGGATAGAGTTAGAGTTAAATATTTGAATAATAGCTGGTGGTGGAAGCAAAAGGATTTGCTTGCAACAAGTATATTTTTAGCTTTGGCATAAGAAAGTATCACTACTAGTGTCCTCTAAAAGACTTCTGAAAATATCAGCCCTTTCTTGGGAACATTTTCAAGACCTTGGTATTAAATTTGAAAATTAAACTACGTTGCCTTCCTTATGCATAAGCAACCTTTAAGATCCAAAAGACTATGTGGATGGTTTTGCAGATACACAGCTGGGTTCAAACTCAACTGCTCTTTCTGTCTGACTTCAACAAAACAGAGAAGCTGCTGCTTCATATGAAGACAGTAACAGCGTTGCATGAAATACTGCATCTTTCAGGTAACCAACACATTATGTAAGCGAGCCATATTATTCTTCATGTGATTTAAAAATAAAACTAGGAGAACAATTTCTGCTAAAGAAAACCATTGTATGCTTTTTATCACTTGCCTTGTCTCTGCCTTTCATTTTGTGTTGGAATGGAAAAAACATTTTCTCTGAGAATTCCTTTCTTAGGTCTCCAAGACCAGCAATTGTCGCAGTGGGGTCTCCTCCTCTTTGCATCAAATCTTAAGATAGAGGCAAGACTTTGATAACTCTTACAGATATCTTTGCTAAAATCTCTCCCCTAGGTGTTATTTATTTATCGTTTGTATTTTGAAAGTGGACATTGCAGACTAAGTGGCTGACACCCTGCTTTGACACGTTCAGCCTTGCTTACAAAACTGTCATTTGAATTTCCACCGACACCCACAGGTACAATGACTCAGCTCCAGGAGAGTTCAGGGTAGATGCCTTGAGCCAAGCTCTCGTGGTTCTTACCAGACTTTAGAAGGTTCTCCCCACTATACTCTGTGAGCCCAACATTTGCCACCTCACATCAGCTACGCACATTTTGAACACACAGGATAACTCATTTTCAGTTCATTCCTTTGGCAGAGCTTGACAAAACGCTTCCCCAAAGACAAAGAACTGCTCTTCATACAACACAGACAATTTTGGACCAAAATCTCTGGGGTTCTGAAGCACCCAGGGCTTCCAACACAAACATCTAGTAAAGACCTTGAAAAGGAGTTCCAGCAAACACCTGAATGATTCTTCAGAGGGAAAAGATCTACATTTAAGCTGCCTTTAATGAATTAGCCACAACGAGGAGTACTCAAAAATGTTCTTCTCAGGAGTCTAACACACTGATAATCCATGTCAGCAGCAACCCAGTCCCAAGCACTGAAGCAAACAAGGAGTCTTGTTCAAACAAGAGCTCATCAAGTGTTCACAGAGCTGTCTGCACCCTGTGTTTCTTCACATCTTTTTTCAGCAATGAGGGAAAGGCCAAATAAATGTCTTCCTGTTGGAATTTATTTATTTATTATTTTTTGCTGTTGGCATTCATTCTTTGAATGGAGGATTTGATTTTCTGCTAACTCTGCCATTACAATTGCCAATGTGTGAATTCTCTACTTGCTGTGTGATAAATTCAAGTAGATCCTGAAGTGGGTTCAGTTGTTTTCTTCCCCTTACATTTATTAGCACTTCTACGGCCAAGTGCTGGGTTTCCAGGAGCAGACTGATTTGGTTTATAAATCAAGACTGAGAAGTCCTTGCCTGGGTGCTACAAACAGGAACGCAACCTGGATTCTGCTTGTCACCCACAGAAGAGAAACAGCCACTTGCTGCCTTTGAGAATGCTCTTGCAGACTTGGTACCAGTGGCAAAATATTCCTCAGAAAAGCCTAACAGCTGAAATTTGTGTGAGCTTAATTACTGGTTCTTCTGAGAATAGCCACGCTAGGATTGCTGTGCCCTCTGCAGTGTGTACCTATGAACATGAACGGACTCGGGGAACAAGCACCACACCTTTTCCTCGCTGCTTTAGCCAAGGACAGCATGTGTCCAAGCACTGCTGGGGAGCAGAACTGGTCACCAGTAACGCTCTCTTGAGCCCTACAGTACCATCTGAAATTACTTCAATGTGAGGGTGCGTGATGAAGAGGTGAGCAGCATCTCACTCCCTTCCCTATGTGGATGATCAATGCTGACAGGAGAGAAGGTGGACGATCCCTTCCAGTCGCACATTCCCTATGCATCCTAATACCTCCCACAGCTCCCAGATATGAAATACACTATTGGGTTTAAGATACTTTTTCCTACATAATGTATCTAAAATTATTTCCATTCGGAAAAATCTTTGCTTAAGAAAAAAAAAAAAGGACTAAATTCTACCATTTTATTCAGAGAATTCCTGAGTAGGTTCTGAGCAAATTTTGAAGAGGAAACAAGGTAAAAGCAAAACCAAGATCTTGTATATTTTAGCTCAAAGGCTAGAAGAGGAAATTTCACTGTGAACTTATGAAGGCTGTATGGGGAAATCCCCCCCCGGCCCAAGTAATACGATGTGGCACAGAACAACACACATTCTCTAGTTTAAAATAATGATACCACACTAAGCAACTCTATCAATCAGCAAGCAATATTTACTTCATATAATGCTACTGTATTAGAAAAAAAAATAGAAACTTTCAAGATCTTAACTTTGGAAATTCTCAAAATAGTTATTTCTACAGTTCTGTGAGTATTAATAAACTGTTTTTCCTTTTTCTCTGCTGCATTTTTCCATTCATGATTATGCAAGTCTCCCTCCATTTCTACACTTAGCTGCAAAAATCTTCTGAATGCTGGATCATGAAAAAATACCCAGGTTAGTATTTAAAAACAGCCACATGAGGCATAAATATTTTTTTTCTTTTTTTAATCTTTGCAATGGAAGCACATTTGTTCTAAACTTCCAAGAGACAATTACTTAAGAAATTGTTGGAAAAGGCTCTGTAGTACACAATAACTTTTAGTTATCTATCCAATCAGTGAAACAGAACTGATTAAATTAAATTCTTAAATATTGAGAAAAACATTGCAAAATATAAAATAAATTAAAAAAGGAAAGGAAGCTTTGAAGCTTATGTACAGAGCAACGCCAGGTCTAGCAAAACAAGTGCTAGTCCTAGATTACTTATTGATTTAAAAATTTTAAAAAAATATTAAAAAAAAACCCCACCAAATTAATGGGGAAAAGAATTTTCAGCACAGTACAAAAATTTAAATAATTCCTTATTTTAATTTATCTGATTATCCATCTTTGCAATATTTTAAAATATGAATATTAATATTTTGGAAAGTATAGGTAATTATGGAAGGCTTTTAGTGAAACAGGCACATACACATCACCTACTACAGTTAACAATGTGGATCAGCTGGGAATAAATCTCTTAAGTTACCGAAGTTTTAGTTCAGAATTACCTTGAGTTCCTGAAGCTGGTCAGGTTCATAGAGCTTTGGAGACAACGCTTGAGCAAGGAAAGCATCAAGTTCCTGGCGACGAAGGATACGAACCCCCGGCCACTGTACCATGTACCTAGAGGGGAAGCCCACAATTATTCAGAAACTTCCTTTAGTGGTAAATCAAGTGGTATTTTATCAGAAATCACTAGAATGCAACAACAACAAAATCTTTTTTGTTGTCTAGACCTCAGTAGTTACTAAGGCAAAAACACTAAACAAATTTGAAGTTTGAATTTGTTTAAATTCATATGGAAGAGCTACTGGATGTGAATCAGTTGGGCAAACCCTGCTTCCTGTGACGAAGGGGAGGACAGGCTGCCAAAACAGAATTTAAAACATAAGTGGGTTCTGATACATCTAGAAATAAAATAATATAAAGATTAATGGTCTTTATGAAAAAGATAATGCAAAAAGGACCTTGTGAACATGTTTTCCAGATAACGCTTTACCCAGAAATTATCTAGTCAGTGAATTTTATGCTCATCACATCTTAACGAACAACAATTTCTATATGCCATGTCACAGGGGAGAAGTATGTTGTCCAAATGAATGAGGAGCTCCGCTTTAATATACCATTTGGACCGGGTTTTGTATACTTACTATTCTATAAGGAGAAAAAGAAAGGAGTCTTAGTGCTCAGAAGGCAAGAACAATAGAACTGAAGTCAAATTTACATTTATCACTCTTAAAAATGGCTTAAAATGTTTCATGAGCAACACGCTAACCTTGAATTCTGCCAGATTTACAAGCTAGTTGTAGTGAATCACTCCTTTCCAAAAAGGGAAGCATCTCTCGACTCCTTAATTTTCAATGTGAAAATTAAACAGCTAAGTATTTTGGACCTTGCAACTTCCTCCTTTAAAAGCTAAAGTATAGAGTTAATTCTTCAGATGTTGGTTATCACTATCTCAGCCAGACAAGAAGTTCTAGCCCAGGAAATCTCACACTTCACGGGCAGAGAATCAGTCACAGAACTGCCACGCAGCTGCTCTCCAAACTACTCTCTTTTGCTTTACAACTTCACCAGCACAGCCTCTGAGCCCTCCAATGTTATTTTTAGTAAGTTGAAGCCTACAGTATAGTAAGAGTAAACTAATTCAAATGCTACAGTGGCCTCTTTGCAACACAAAATTTTTTCCTCCTCTCTATCGACTGAATATACAAATGAATATACTGCAGCAATGTTCTAAAACAAACCAAACAAAACCAAACCAACCCCCTTCTCACAAATTTGCATTTGTGACATTGCAAATGCAAATTAACACTTTCTGTACTTATAGTTTAATACACAGTTAAATGTGTCAGAGCAATTACCCAGTAAAACCTTTCCTCATTCTGTTTTCCCTTGTGGTAAGACTGACCTTAGCACACAACAGAGCACCATAAGATGAGTGGGCACATTAGTTGGATTGAGCATTGCTGGTGTATCTGATCTCATACAGGCCAAAAACGCTCTCATTCTTCGGTTCTTGTCCTCTACTGCTTTTCCCAGCCACAGCTTCTTCAGATTAGGACAGGTCCATTCCCTGAAGGCAAGTGCTTCCACCAGCTCAGGGGTCTGCGGGGATTTTCCTTTGTAAGCAGCCCATTCTTTAATTATCACTGGTGAAACTACAAAACAACAACGGGTGAAAGAAAACATTCCCAGTTAAAAAGCAGCGTATATTTAAAACTTCGCATGCAGGAGATTTTGACACAAAAAGCATCACTTTGAGATTGCGATTATGTTCTGGATTACACCGCCAAACAAGCAAATCCAACTCGGTATGGACCATCTTCCAGTTGTGATCACAAATGAAGGGCACATGACCAAGTGGACACTAGGGGTGTCGCATTAATATTTTAAAATTAATATACGACATAAAGGAACTACATATATTCATCTGAAGTGGACAGCATAATTTGAAAATGCAATTCCCCCCTAAAATATCTGCATCATTGATCAAAAGCCTATGGTGATATAGGTAAAAATAGTACATAAATAGAAATATATTTCATATTCTGTCTTTTAAGAACAGTATGATCCCAGGGATTTAAAACCTCTAAGTATATAGATAAGTATAATACTTGTTTGTAGTTGTTCAATGACTACAATGGAATGAGATCTCAAATACGGGTGGGTTTGGGGGATTTTTTTTGCCTAAAAATTTTACAAAACATTACCTAAGCCTTTCAATCCACTGTATTGGTTTCTATTAAGAAGTCAGTTTTTCTGTGCCTGCTAAGCTCCCTTTCACCCACAACAAGACTGTTCAAGTCTATACTGCTGCTAAATCATCTCCCTTTTTTTATGCTTGAAGGCAACCAGAAGTTTAAAAAAAAAAAAAAAAACAAAATTCAAGCCTGAGCAAGGATACCTTTGGCCTAACAATGACCCCAAGTGTGACACAGCTCAAGATCTGTTTGCAACCTTAGCTCCGAGCCCCGGTACACAGCGTGGAAAGGCTGGAGGAGCTCCTTAGTGAAGCCTCAGGTTACGGCCCGCAGAGACACAGACCTGCTCTTTCTGCTACAAACCCTTCGATCCTGGGGGAAAAAGTGCTCCTGGTGTCCTAGCTCCAAAGTCTCCTTCAGCAATTCTATGTCAGCCTTACAAGTAATTTTATAGTCGGGGCAGGCAATCCCTGCTCAGGCTTTTCCAGAATAAAACTACTCTGCATTAAGCTACATTTTGTGGAGCTCAGGGTAAGTTTTACAAAGATAACACGCAGCAATGGAAATAAATATTCTGATATATTTAGTTGGTAGCCTCACTACAAAATCATGTTCTATTTTGGTTGCTACCAGCTTTTACAAGGTCCCAAGCTATAAAAGCTGGGCCTGAGCAAGGAGCAGAGCTGCACCATTATTGTGCACAGCTTCTCACAACCGTGGTCACCTCTTTTTTAGGCCTGGGACAGTAAACACAAACAAATAAAAGGCTGTGTTCATGCAGGCTTTCAGAGACTTACTGGTGGCAGAAGCAAGAGATACTTTTGGACCAAAGCTTCTTAGCTCTCAGCAAACAGAGAGGAAACCCAATGAGGCTGCACAGAACAGTTTAATGTCAGCAGTAAAAAAACTCCAAACTGGACAACTGACATAAAATAGTTGTGTTTGAGTTCTCTTTTTCTTTCCTTCAACCTCCTTTTGCCAATGGAGGCAATATTCCTTGCTGCACTCGCTTCCTCAGCTTGGATGCAGACACAAACTCCACGTACACGTCACACTGAAGCACCCTCAGATGACTACAGCTTAGCTTCTACAACCCCTCCAACAACAGCAAGTGTTTCTTACACATAGATTTCACATAAGGGAATATTTTATGTCTACGTTTTCTACCTGCAATCCTACTTTTCAATGTTCAAATTTGGTTCAAAGCTGTTCATCTGGGGATAACAACTTCCAGGAGCCTGAGAGATTGAGGCCATGGGAACAGTATCTCAGTTTGCTTTCCAAAAAGACCATCTTCAGTAACGTGCCATGTCTAGGGGACACCTGAGATGCACCCTGGCTTCCAAATTTTGCCAAGTAATGGTTCTTATGGGAAAGGTAACCATGCTTCTTGCAGAATGGTTTAATGTGAAGGTCCCTCTGGTGGCCTGGCAGACAGTGTCCTCTGACTGATGGTGATGAGAAATTCCAGCTGTGCCAGTTGACAAGGAACTGTAGTACCATTCACCCAAATTTAGCATTTAATGTAACAGGTCAATCTAGGCCTTGTCCATATCCACTTATCTCCCCAGGGCATTTCATACCCCTTGGACAACTCTGTACTGGGACTGCTGCCAAAACCACTGTCTTCCTCAGCCACTGAGCATCTGTCCTGAGAGGAACCTTCTGTGTGCTCTTCCTAGGACTTCCGCTGGAATATAAGCAATGTCTACACTAGCGAACACTTGGGATTAGAGTGTGTCCAGCCACAACATTACAGTGGTTATTATATTTTTTTCATACTAAACTTACACCTGCCGATGATGAGCAGATTTAAGTAGCCTCAGCAACTGCACAGTATATTGACATCTGCTTCCACCATCCCCCTACTGACACTTTAAGGTAAATCCCAGTAAAAAGGGTCAGCACCAATCTGCATTAGGGTAACCTGCTTGATAGACACGTGAATGCCTTTACAGCTCTACGGTCATTTGCAACTGCATCCTGCACACTCATGCTCTCTGGCAGAGCCCCTGTTGCTAAAGACCAGCTGCTTTTTGTATTCTATTTGCATTTTTTCCAGTGAGGTGTTGTGGTACCTAATACCACTAGAGGATGAGGAAGCTCACGCCCATTAATCAAGCCTCATTTTTAACCTTACAATCTTTACTGCCAGCACAGCTTGAGCTAAGCATGCCCCATTTTGCAGAAGGGCTGCTGCTCAAGATACAGCTCTCCTTTTTGGCAGAAAAGGCACCTTGCTAGGGAACAGGACATCACAAGGTGGCTGGCCCTAAAATAACAACCCTTTGGATCCAACCAGGAGTTAAAACAGCTTGTACAAGCATGCAAGAGTGGAAAAGGCAGATGGTTTCATTTACACACATGTATTTAATAGAACACAGGAAATAACCCATTCCAGAGCTTGCAAAGGAGAGCAGGTCAGGCCCCGGGCTTCCAGCTCCTGTGCCCTTGGCAGGAAAAGCACCATCCAGAACTTTGTGATTCAGCTTTTCCCATTCCCTGGGAGCAGAGATGAGGACACAAACAGCAAAGGCACTAAGTAGCAGACAATTATCACTGAAGAACCTCACTGACCACATCTTTCAACAGATCTGTTGGGTTTTACTGCTTTTCAACTATGTAAAATGATTTAAAAGACAAAAGTAATCCATTTTATGAAAGAGCCATTATTTTGATGTCTATATATTTAGCAATAATACCGATGTGTCAGTTTATTATGTATTTTTCATCGTCTCCTATAACCCTCACATGCAATATACTTGCAAATTACTCAGGCACAACTATTATGTTGCCAGTGTTATGGTTTGCATAACGAAGATGACAGGATTTTAGATATTAATATATTTATTACCTCTCTACAGGACAATATAAATTGCTTTAGAAATTAATCTCTTAATTATCTTAATTCTTAAATTTTCCCTTAATTATGGAGTTCATAACTTACTCATTTTTGAAAGCAGCAAAAAAATATAAGACACTGAAGGAGAATCAGCATCACTAATTCATTGTAGCCTGGGTCCTCAGAAAAGTCAGTAAGGGCTAACAAGTTTGACTAATTACCTGAGAAATCTGCTCTTGCCGCTTAAGACACTACTCTCTCTCTGCATCTTGCACAGCCTGCCCCATTCTCACTATTTTGTCAGAGGTGACCAAAATAAACGTGTTCCTGCAACACTGCCCTTTTTACCAGCATTATCAGCCCTGCAGTGAAGCAACAAACTTTTGGGCATTCAATTTTATTTTGTTCATTTTTTTAAGAGCATGGTCAGTCCAAAGATAGAAGTAGGTCAGTAGCTGAATGTGTCCTGCAGCAAGATTTGCTGGAGCTCCTGTAACTAAACCAAGTCAGCAGTAGCCTTCTAAGCTTCCTGTGAGAATAAACCTCTGAAGAGCAGTATAAATGAAAATAGAGCTTACACAGGTTTCCCCAGTAGCCTACAGAGAACATTCTAGGTTTACAAGCCATAAACATTCTGAAAACTGCAGCAGACTTTCAGCACTCGGCTACTTCACCACTACAAATGTTGTTACACACTTTTAAGGACAGAAGTCTAATGCAGTATTCATTTATCCTCAAATAACATCACTATTTTAATCCTGAAATAACCTTGTAACCTGAAATACTATTATGTTAGGTGAGTTTAAAGAATTTAGAAGTTTGTGACAATACGTGTGCTGAGATACTGTTCAAACAGGATAAATAATAATTCCCACAGAATAAGTGGCTGACATAAACCGGTTTTCAAACATGGCTGGAAGATTATCATCTTGACTACAAATACACAAAAACATTTCACAATTAGAAATGGAAAGAGAAAAGGGAATGAACATAAAGTTTACAGCCGATTCTTATTTTTATCCTTTGCACATGAAGACTGTGAATGATGCTTTCATACATTCTAAATATCTGATTCTTAAATTTAGTCTAGTGACAGCAGACTCTATATAAATACTTCTGCTGCTGCCATCCACTTAATGCTTTCACATTCCTTTAACCTTTTGAAGATGCTACTGTAAAGTTCAATCATTTCCTTGTGTGCATTTCATTAAAGGAAAAACACTCCAGAATGAGGAGGTTCAGTTTTCTGGAATGACAGTAATACTTGGAAGCAGAAGACTTAAAAACACAACTTCCAGGTGAATGTGAAGATTAGCATTCAGCCCTCTGAATTAGAAAAAGGCACTTTTGACAAGTCTGTTTGCAGAAGTTTAGTCTGTCTTCACCCAGGTCTACCTTTACTTCTACCACACCTGAATTCTGTGGATTTTCCACCAAGTTTTTACATGCCAATACCCGGAAGATACTGGGGACTTGCAAACCTCACTGATGCAAATTTAACTAGACATCTGGCAAGATGGGGTAAGTTAAACATATGCACCTCTCATTTTTGAAATAAGTGTGCAAATTTGTATGCATACACACAGAAGTTTCCAATAATCAAGTTCTCCATACATTTTGAAAATTACATGACAAAGTGACATTAACTTGCTACAAGCCTGACAACAGCTTGAGCATACTTTTTAAAACAAACCCCACAGCTTGCTTAGAAATGGTAGCGTTTATAGTTCTTAAACTAGTACAGGAAATAAAATTTCAACATGCAAATTTCAACATCATCTTCTCTTATCCATAGATCAAATAAGCCACAAATTCCTCCAGCGTTAGCTACACTGATGAAATCTTACTACCTATTCTCATTCAAATCATGGTACAAATGGATATGAAAACACAGCAAAGGGAAGAGAAATAAAGAATGGATTCTGCAGTACATACATTCTGGTGGAAGTCTGTTCTTTCTAAAAGCAAGTCTTTCAGTTTTCTTTCTGCTTTCTGCCAAACTAAACAGGACTCCGTAAACATACTGACGAACTGGCCTATAAAGGAGAGCAGCAGGAGGCAGGTCTTTGTTGGCTTCATCTTCTATAGAAACGGCAATTTTGATTTCACCCTTTTGCATGAAAGAAAGCAGAAAAACATGACACATTACAGTGAACAGAAGTATTTAGTAACTCAATCCAGCTCTGTAATAAATCTCATCTAGTCAAGAAAAATGCAATTCAGCAGTAATGTGGATCTTGTGTTCGTGAAGGTAATGCCAGAGGATTACCCTGCAATCTACTTGCTTTCCTCCAGTAAGTCTCCAGGCTCCCGTTATCCCAGCTGCCATCTCTTCCTCTTCTCCATCACACACTTTTTTTTTTGGCTGGACTATCAGCAGGTGAGGATTACCTAAATATTTATCTTCAAATATGGACACTTTGAAGAGTGAAACAGTACACAAGAAAACACAGTAATGTGCTTACAGACAGAGCAAATTGAAGCTCATATAGTTTTAAAATATCCATGCTGTCTAAAAACACCAGCCTGACTTTTTGGTACAAGGATTTGAAACAGTATTGGAGACTGACCATAAAAAAAACAACTTTGTGAGAGGATCTGGTCAAAAAACGGTAACTGGGAAATACGTCAGTAAGGTTGGTTTTGAATTTATTTAACATACTCATCCTCAAAACATTCTACGTCTTCTGTGTTTGTGTCTCCAACTATGTTAAGATTTTCTTGGAAAACGACTGACTTCACTATATTGCTCTTAAATATCACCCTTTATTTTAAACACTGACACACAAGCGCTCCATTTTGCTACTTTCCCTTAAAAAAAATATCTGAACTGTCCCAGTAATGAATACCACAGGTGACATCTTGGAGCAATGACATGAGGATATTGTCAGGTTTTATGCAGACAATGCTACTTAAGGCATAAATGTATCTGAAAGGTCTCTATACAGAACAGCAGCACAACCTGGAACACCTCTATGTACCAATTTCTAAAGAATCTCATAATTACACAACAAGCTATCTTCCAGGATACCCATGGAATATTTCAGGTTCCGTGTGCATACCAAAAAAAGCATTTCAGATAAATAGGGAAAGAAACCCAGTCTCAAGTAGTACCTATTGATTTTTGATGCAGTTTGACTTTTCTTCTCCACTGGATTTCTCAAATGCAGGCATTTAATTCATTTCTTCCAATTGTGAGACACTTTATTAAAGATCAAGTAGTATTTAAATGTACTAAGAATATTTAGCTATGCAAAGTATGAAACAGAACTGCCATCAACAGCCTTCATATGCCTTTTGATTCTTTCCCACTTTTTTTCAGTAAAGAAGGGAAGTGTAAGAACACGACAGCAATACAAGCTGTGGTGCAAACCAAATGTGGGAAATAAGAAATCCAAAGCTTGATGCAGAAACTTTTTTTTTTTTTTTTAATTTCTGATCCCCACCTACCGTCCTTATTGCCTTCAACTGGATTTTTAAGATGTACACAAGTTAACAGGAACATGGCCAGTGCGGTTTTGCTAGATGCCGTATAAATACATACATTTAATAGGCTTGATGTAAGAGAACCAGTACTCAGTGTTTTGAACAGTAAAGAGGAAGAAGATTAAAGTTGTCTTGTTCTGGGCCTCATCTGTTTGCACTTAGAAGGAACAATGAACTTATGTCTTTTGGGACTAGATGAAGTTGAACACGGAGTTGTGCGGGAACACAAAGCTCTGGCTCCTTCCTGATTCCACACACGGCAGTCTCCAGCAGTCTCCAGCCAGGCTGAAACAGGTTCTCCCATTGCCTTCCAAGGTGTCCTCATGTGGCCATTCCAGTAGATATTTTTTTACTGGACACACTGAGCAGACACTGTGAAAATGTCTGCAGCTTACCTGGGATTTGAAGGCTACTACAGAAAATAGCCAAACCAAAAAAACCCAAGCCATCAGAAATATTCTGCCAAACTAGAACGGAGTTCATCTGTAATTACATTTTAGGATTATCCAAATTAGGGATGTCCTATAGCTGCTGTATTTCTATCGGGGCCAGCTACTGGGGACCAGATCACGAGGGAAAACAATTTTAAGCATTTTTGAACACTGAAAATAGAAAAGGCCTGGCACCGACACCAAAGCACACAGGCAGGACTTTTTTACAATGAAATGGACTCTATATGAAAAAAAACCCAACCAGACACACGCACACATCTATACACACACAGAGACATACATACATATGGACAGAGATATAAAAATATCTACACACATTCAGGAGAAATGATTCATTTTTTAAGTAAACACTTCTGATTATAGTCATCTCGTATTTATTGGAACAATGTACCAGACCCAATCCGTGCTTAGAAAACAGAAGGGGGGGGGAACAACTGTTAGAAGCACTAAAAATGGACCCAAAATCAAGTCATGAAAAAGGATGTAAATCTATGATACTCTTTAGCCAGAAATTTAAGTGCAGTTATCTTTACAGAATCATTATTTCAGAGTACATCATTTTAAAATGTCATACCTTGGTTAGGACATGAAAGATGTAGGGATACATTAACCCCTTCTTGTGCCTGTGCTCTGCCACTCTTAATACTTCAGGTGCTACGGGAGGTAATGGGGGGGTAGTAATATCCATGTGGTTTCTGGTGGGCATTGACAACAGGCACGGGATCTGTGGGTTACTGGTTTGGTTCCCTTTGCCATCAGCTGCCTGACTTCCTGACGAAGCACTAGAGGAACCTTCTGCCTACAACAGAACAGAAGGAATAAACTGCTTTTTGAACGTGTACAGAAACATACCATGAGATCAGCCAAGAGACACAGCACATTTCCTTTTTCACCCCCAATGAAAACAGTACATCTTCACATCGATTGGCACCAGTTCGTAGAATACGTTATCCAAAGCTGGCTAAAAGATTTTCAGAAAATGTAAGCTTTCAGCCATAGTTTGCTAGCAGAAGCAAATTACCAAAATAAATATTATGGTAAAGCTTTAACTCATTAACAGCAACAGTAATTATTATTTCCTTTCATTTTTAATTGCACAATGCAGAAGGGGGACTGATGACCTCTTACTGAAAATGGGACTGACTCTCATTTCCAAGATACTGCCAATTAAATGGTTAACTGAAGTCAAAATCTATCATTTCTCTGGACGTCCATTAACACATCCCCTCTCAGTTTACATTTCTAAATGAAGCAGAAAAAACTACCTCATTTAATTTAAAGACATTTAAAATACATAGTAACTGACTCAAAAGCCTTGTAAATGCTAGATTAAAGTGGCATTTTATTCCATTTCTAGGAATGTAGTTCGCAAGCTTATAGGAAAAGCATGATGCATAAAAATATACTGTAAACCTCCCAGTGAAAGAGCCTTTTGTAAGCGTTTATGTTGCACCCCTCATAGATACTGCCACAAAAAGTAGAGTTCATTCCTAAAATTC
>JAOXJM010000003.1:23374506-23400571 GCA_026413425.1 Tringa solitaria
CATTCCTAAAATTCCTTGTCTTCAAAAACTGAAAGCTGTTTTCGCTTCAAGAGCTCATACTAGTTTCATGCCTATAAACTATGATAATAATATTAAAAACTTTTGAGACTGAAATTTAATTTGTTCACTTGAGGATACATTATGCATGAGCATTTTCATAATTTGTGCAGAAAATCTGACACGCTTCATAGGACTCTAAAAGCAAAGCTGAAATAGAAATGGCCAAAGCCATGAAATCCCACAGAACAAGTCACACAAAAAAGCTGCAGCTTTTTCACTTCAGGTTCTTAGGAAAAATACAAACCTGCATGTCAAAACAAAACAAAAAACCCCACACAATCTCCAAAAACCTTTGGTAGGAAGGTGTATATTAATAAAAATAGAAAAATATCAAAGGGGCAATGTTATTTTCAGATTACACTCTAAGCACACAATCAAAGAGGACATTACTGAAAGACAGTATTTTATTAGAGATGGCAAACCAAGACTTCATTTTATTAATAAAAATGAAAATACAGAGAAGAAGTGAGTAAAACCTGTAAACCAGAACACTTCTAACACAATATACTAATACAGAATATTTTTATAAGCACCTGAGCTATCACGGTGTTATTAAATCCATGTTATATTATCATGTCGTTCTTTATCAAGAGAGGTTTCACAGACCTGCCCTGTACTGGGGGCACAGGGGGAAGATAACAGAAGCCCTAAAGACAGCAATGCTCTCCCTGTTCGTACTGCCAGAGTTCCCCCTGCACCCACTCCAGCCGTTTTCCAACACCCAAGCTCAGGAACTACCACACTTTAAAGTTTTTTTTTTTCTCTTTAGTAATATACATCCACCCAATTAAGATGAGCATACTTTTATCATGTATAATCATGCAGTGAGACGACTACAAGCAAGGAATTTTGACATTTAAATCAAGTGAGAGGAGCATCAAGATTGCTGCTACCTGTCTGATCTAGGCTGGGTTTTCAGCACTTTAAATTCCCTCAGAAATTCACATAGCTCATTCAGTTGAAAGCTTCAGGAAGTATTTATTTGGTTTTAATCATTAATGTATACCTGTCTAGGAAATGAGTTCATCTACAGAATGTACTCACAATCCTCCCTGTCATGCTCAACAGATGCAACTGTCTTCTCTTGCTACAGGAGGCTGAAGAAGTGGTTTGATATTAAAAAAAAACAAAACAGGAAAGTAAAATTCACCAGCATTTATACATTAAATTGGATGCATTTAAGTTGGACTGCACGCATACACTAATTGGGCAGTATAATCTCTGCTTCTACAGATCTAATCCTGTGAGTAGGACAACACGTCTCCCCGGCCATTGCCCCGCTCTGGGAAGGCACCTCTGGTCCCCTCCTTGGCAGGACGCGGGGCTGCCGCTGGGATGCAGAGAAGAAAATGTAACAGGTCAAATTAGCATTTGCATATGGTGACTAATCCATGGGCAGCTACAGTTATCGTACAGGGCGTAGTCTGCAAAAATAATAACCACCAATGGATGAAATCATCGGCTTGATATTTTAAGCCCAAGTTTACTGGAATTTCTATGCCAGAGGTACAGGGAAAATGTTCTGTGTGTCTGCAGTGTAACTCACTCGTGATTGGGGTTTTTGGACACATAATTAGCAGTTGGGGTACAGTTCCATCACAAGACACAGAGATATTAAGTACAAATGTTCTTAATACATTACAAAGTGAACTTTCCAAACACAGTTCAATCTCGGAATACAGACCATCATACTCTTAATTTGACAACGCCATTAAATCTTGAAGAAATTTAATAGGATAATGTTAAGTCTTTATCAAGGACTTAGTTATCCCATCCTTACTTAATTAAGCAGCAATACATTCTAACTGGTCCCATGGAGCTACTTTTAATACGTATTATGCGAAATTCCTACCAGGCGGTTATAAAGGACTTCTACTCCTCAGCTGAGCACGAATACACTGACACTGGTCTGTAGCCAACACCGAAATGGGTGTTAGAGCTGCTCCCGCCACACTGGAGTTTATGTGACATGGACTCTGAACCCAGGGATGCTCAGACTGCTACACTCCTTTGTAAAAATCCACATAATGCAATACTGTAAACACGGGTGGCAGTATCTAAGGATGAGATTGTTGGCTAAGGAATAAACAAGCTTATTGGTTTTTTTCTATTTTATATCTAGTAATTTCTAACACATTTTATTTAATGTTCTTCATAAAGAAAATGTGTAAAAGTTTACACTATAGATCAATATTGAAAATTCTACTCTGAGTTTGCAGTAAAGCTTTAATACAAAATAACACATTGTGATGTTTGGAACTTGAAGAATTACCTTTGTTTGGTCTCCCAGCTCTCCACGCGTTTGACCTTCTGACTGGGTTCCTGTTTTTTCCCAGCCTATTTTGTTCCCACTGACATGGCTGAAAGATGACAAAGAAAAACACAGTATTAAAGTGCTGTTTAAGATACAATGGGATAAATCCTTGGTGACTGCTACCAGAACTATGGGCCAGAGACTGATTTTAAGGGATGCTATGTATTGGAAATGTCAATTTGCAGAAGTCTTGAAGAGACTTTAATACCGACATTTATTAACTTACACTATGTCAACATTTGACTTGTATTTAAAAGCCGTATATTACAATGACTAACGTTCATGCAGGAAAAACTCTTGATTAAACTTCAATATTTGTCACTATGCCAAGTAATTTTCCTTGATTAGAAAACTATTTCTACAAACTGTGATATAAGTGACACTGTCTAGATTTCAGTTTCTAAATTTATTGCATAAAATGCATAACCGCTATCAAAAATGCTGAAATACTGTTTTTTTTCTAAAGCAGGTATGTTTCCAATTCTACACTGCATGGAAGCCACGCAAACTTACCTGATTTACTAAGCAAGACACATGATAATATTTAAAGTTGATAGACTGCATAAAAACGCAAAGTCCATACCATCATGCATAATTGTAGAGGCATTCAGAACGTAATACCCAGTAGTAACATACTTATATCGTTACACACAACCCTAGACTTTGAGGCAATCACAGCCCCACTAAGGCTCTGGGCTGAGACTCTCGCATTACGCCCAAGGAGACAAAGGTAAACACAAACTGCCTCTGTTCAAATGTCCTTTTTGTAGGTCAGCAAGCAGTAATTAAATGAAAGTCTGCACAACTCGATTGCCAAGGAGAGACACTCAATCTAGTGGAAGTCAGAAATACTTGTGTGGTGACCAAGGCACATCAGCAGAAGAGAGCAAAACCAATTTCACTGCTCTGTTCCACGCACAGCCCAGCCATGAGGGCTCGGCGGTCCCTCTCCTAAATGCTGAATTTCTGACATTCACACCCCATTTCTTCGCAAAGCCACATTAATCCCAAAAGTAACAAGTGTAAACACTACACATTCAGTTCAGTTTCAAAGTTTTTTAGCTATGGGTATTTTAATAAATTATACTATGAAATAGGAATATTTCTTTTATACAAAGTAAAGAACTCAAAGGCTTTATGACATTTACCAAAACCTCACTCTCTCTTCCCTTCATTAAAACATAAGGGCAGAAGTGGAAAAACACCCAACATTATTTGGTTTGGGATTTCTGCTTGTTAAGGAACAAAGCGACTATAGAGTCAACCATGGATGTGTTTTGCAGTCAGAGTGACCTAAAACTATTTTCTGAAGGTCTATCATACCACTAATATTCAGATTTTTACCTTTCACGATACCAGTGAATGATTTTGAAAATAAATTTATTTTAACAGAAGCCAAGTAAGAAAACATCCTCGTGAAAAACTTACTTCACTGCACCTCCATTGCCTTCATCATTGTCGGAGGACGAAGATGTAGAAGAGGCAGGAAAATAGGTTGAATCCACATGATTAGGGCTCCCACTCTGAGCTGGATTTATTGGAGAAGATCGTTCGTACAATGGCGTGTGTTTTCCTTCATGAGGAATGTTACTGTAGTTGTTCTGCTCAGAAAGACTTTTTCCACCTGTTTCCAGGGTGATGGCTGGCTCAGAGAGACTATATGGGTATGGGCCCTGCCCTTGAGCCCCACCCTGGTTGGACATCTGCTGGGCCTACAATAAAGTCATCTTTCTTAAGTGAAGGTAAGAAAAGGCTTTCCTTTAAAAACAAAATACAGTATTTAATCAAGCGGCATTTTCCAAAACGTACACGTTAAATCTCAGCCATTTTAGACACCCATAAAAATTGTTCTACCAGAATCTGTGGCAGCACTGTAGCTCCTTCAGACTTATTCAGTGAGTGCCCAGGCTAAAAAAGTTAACAATCTCTTTCCCACCTGGATTTTAACGTGATGATCACAGGAGGTTTCTCCCAAGGAGAAGGGCAGAGGGCTCTACTTACCACAGGTTTTGCTTGTAGTGAGGTCTGTGGAATGTTAAGCATCTGAGAAGGAACATATGGTGGCACTATCCCTGGCATTCCAAACTGATTGGGTCTGGCTGCTGTATCGCAAACGGAGACGGGGAAAAAAAAAGAAAAAGAAAAAACCCAAACACTCATGAAAACACTCATTATCTGACACAAATGTTACTCTTTTCTATCCTTTTGCTTCTATGGCTTACTTATTCTAGTTTGTTAGCATTACTGTTTTCTAGTATGCCTTTAAGTCAGTTATATTCATTTTTGCCTTTTAATAAAAATACTTCGTAGGTTGTGAAGTCGATTTTCCTTCTCTCACCTTCTTGTATCTTCCCTTATTGCACATTTTTATTCTACCTGAGAATCAAAGGAAACTTAAAGAAATAAAAGCCCAAGAGATGTCATAATGAAGAAACTGGCAAAACCCATGTCACACTGACACAAAATGCTGGCACTTTCTGTCATTTGAATGTTTGACCCAGAGGTCAAATACAGGTTTTTGAATATAAATAAAGATACCCCCCAAAAAAGGAAGGAAAAATCTCTATTTGTATGGTAACTAGAAATCCTCAGAAAATTTCAGCTCAAATTATGTGTTAGTGTTAAGAATGAGGTAGGCGCAGGAAATCCTGTGATTGTACAGTTAATTTGTAAGCCTTGAGAATAATCTGCAATGCCCAAACATTTTGTGGCTGCAATTTAAGCAGGTATTTATGACATCAAAAAAATCAAGGATTATAAAGGGATTTCTAAAACAGGTCCAATAAGTCCAGTGAGAAACAGGAAATATGTTTTATGGTTGTTTACAGCTCCCTACTCTTGGTGTCCTAACGCTGGAACCAATGCAGCAATAGCAGTGAGGAAAATCAGTGCCGGCTGTTCTCTTTTGGGGGAAAAACACAACCTCTGCACAGATCCTTTGAAAACCTTCTTCTGAAACCCTGTATTCAAAGAATAGCCAGAGAATATAAACATTTTTATAACATCCTGCTAACAATACTAATTCTGAGTTAGGGTTATCCCAGGTGTTAGTTAAAATGAAAAGCCTTGTTTCTTTAATCACTTACCTAGGTAATGTGGTGGATGAAATGGCATAGGTTTATTAGTTGCTGAATAATAAGCAACTGCTCGCTTAAATCGAGTAACTTTGTCATCTGTTCTAGACTAAAATAATGAGAAAAAACAAAAAAGATCTGTCAGGAGCAAATCCAGTCAGGTCATCTGTAGGTCAGCAGTGTACACCTATAGGTCACTGTACTGCAGAGTACTTAATGTGTATCGTATCACATACAGAATTAACACCTGTGGACCCCTGAGGACTACAGCTCTACTCCAGCACAAGAAATATGTCAATCCATGGAAGGGTAAAGTTCTAAAATACAATCTTCATGTGCCAGCGATTCTCAATGACAGTACACAAAGCCACACTACAAAATTCAAGAATTTAACTTTAGAGCACTGAGGGTAAATGCAGTGTTTTTAACTTTGGAAAGTGAGGGAAGTGAAATTAAGGTATATACAACACTGCCTATACCAACAGATCCCGATTATCAACTGATGCAACGCTATTTTTATAGAATGCAAATCTTCAACACAAACTTATAGCACAATTGGTTTAAAAAAAAAACACAAAACAAACAAAACAATATTTTGCTTTATACTTTACCTGTGAATGTTGAAAAACATCTTTTGCTATGGCATCCAAATCAGCAGTGTCCTGAATATTACGGACGTAGTCAGCTACGGCTTTGATCACTACATCACAAGGTGGTAAAACTAACTGGTGAGCACGTACCTGTGTGAAACAACAGGACAGCCCAAAAAGCTTCAGTTACACAGCAGAGAGTTACACTCTTTAGTTATTGTAAATATATTCAACAAATTCCATGTTGCCAGATTTAGTATCTAAATATTTTGGGGCCTTCCACCTTGTTTTCACGACTTCACCTTCAATAGTGACTCAGATATTTTCCATCTACGGTATATTAATATATATGTGAAACCTCATCTTTATGTAAATATTTGCTGGTTAACTATCAGCTCCAACAACAAACAAGGTCAACAATGCTAAGTATTTTACTGCTTTCTAGTTTGGTATTTCCTTTAGTGCAGAATGATACATCTAATGTGGATATATCCATTTTTATATATGTATGTATATATGCCAGAAAATAGTTTATCTTGACACAGTTCACTATTTGAACAGTATTTAGTTTAGTAAGTAGTGTTTTCAATTGTTGTCTATTTCATTATCTGTAGGAGAATATACTCATACAGCTTCACATCATATATAACATTTCAGGCAAGGAATTATTTTTATTTCTTTTATGTTATACATTGACAAAGAATGATGTATGGATTTCTGTTGTCGCTCCAATGTGAGCACACTTTCTCTTTCAAGAATTTCAATATCCACACAGTGACAGGGCTGGTTACACTTTTTGCAGACACGGAGGAAATTCTTAAGATAATTCCACTGATAAAACAGTTCTGATATTCTGGCATTAAAAAAACCGATGTTATACCATCCAGTAACAGCTGTGTCTGACCTCCCATATCCACCACCTATTTGGAATGGATGAGAAACATGGCCTTAAATGCATGCTAAAAACTTCCCTCGAGTTTATGACCTGAGCTCATAGAGACCACAGATTTTTATCTACAAACCAGGGTCCCTGGTACAGTCCATTCAAGATCTTAGGAAAGGACAAATTCCCATCAATTCGGTGGTCACTGACTCACGCCGTGGGTTTGGAAAGGTAAGAATCACTTTGGAGTATGTAGCACAAGAGGTCTCGCTGCAGCAAGAAAGAGCTGAAAAACTTTGTGGGAAGATGTCCAAAGCCCCTCGTTCTTTGGCTCGATCCCTTCTTGTACCCAGATGGAGAAAGAAGGAACTGGGTAGTCAGGAGACAGCGGGGATTTTTGCTTTTAACATGTTTTAATTTGCCCATTTGCTAAGTTCAGTGATTCAAAACTTGGGAGATCATTATTATTTAACAGTTCTATTTTTTAAGACATGAGAAAATGTGAAAAATCTTTATATATTTGGATTCTACACAGAGGTATCATACTTTAGTAGAAAATACTGCAATTCAGCCTTGACAGAAACGTTTATGCAAAATTCTGATTAACACTTCATTAGTTTTATCTTTGCAACTTTAAAACCTGTATCAGAGCCCTTTTTTACTTTATATGGAGTCTACCATATGAAATTTTTTTCCTTCCTGCCTTAGTTTGACTTCTTCATACCTAGATCAAGGAATTTTTGCCTAGATTCCTGTTTTTATGCATTTCCTTCTCCTAATATATTACTTTTTTACAAATGTCAGGACAAATGTTCACTCTACATGACCATTCTTTACCAGAGATGAGCTCCACATTTTATACGCCTAAATTAGGAACAGTTCTGTTTAGTGCAGTCAGTGGTATGGTAATTATTTCTATTTCAGAGAGTGTGCATTCTGAATATATACACAACAATACTAAAGTAGCTCGCATTCCCCTGTGAGCTCACAGTCACAAATATTGATGATAAAATTTTGCACCCCACCTGCAAGCTGAAGCAATAGACTTTCTTCTCACTGGTAATCTAAGTTGTTTTCTGAACAGCTACCATGTTATTTCTAACAATTACACATCTCTAAAGCGGCTGAATCCTACCTTGGTTGTGTCACCTTAGATATGCTCTTGGCAGAGTCCCTCCCTGTGTTACTACTTATATAAATGTTTCTGCAATCTCTGCTTTAAAGTTCAGTGAAAGGCGTAAGGAATCTATTTTTTTTTTGTGTGATCTCCCAGATAGCAATATTTAATAAACCCTGAGCAGTCAGCATCAAGAAAAGCCATCACTTTAGCACTAATATTAAGCTCAGACCCTACAAGTATAAAGCTCAAGTGAGACATGTTAAGGGCTTACTATGCACATTGCCCCAAGCTCAGCTGCTTTTAAACAAACAGCCTAAAGACCTCACAGGAGCATGTTCTTAATTCCTGAAGTGAGACTTTCGGGAAGTATGCAGAGATGTAGAGACATTTCAGATATTTGGACTTTATTTTCTTTTATTCTGTTTCAAAGCCAGCCAGTCCGGATGTGAGAGCCCCCACGAAACTTAAAAATGTCATGAAGCCATAAAGGAGAAGTAAAGTAGTAAGAGGTACTTTCCTGTTATTAAAGAAAAAAAAAAGATTTCTACTTTAGAACTTTCCAGAAATCCAAAATTGTAGATTTGTTACTGGATTGTAAATAATATTTCTAATACTGTGTCCATTAAAATACAGGCTAAGTCTTGCTAAGTGTTAGGAATGGGAAAAATTAAGACTAAACAACAAAAGTTAAAGAAAACCTGTTCATAGTTCAAGCTTACTTTTAGTTGCACGCAAAGCATTTCAGAGCAAAATCAGCATTATATTTTACCAATTTCTCATTGTAAGAGATTTCTTGCTAGAAGCTATTTTTTTTTAATGCACTCTGAAAAGATTAAGTGGGGAAAGGAAATTAATTCTACAGAGGTATTTGTCAAAACGTGGCAGAGAGCAACAGTACAAGCCCAGAAGCTACCAGATAAAAATGTCTTGGTTTTGACAAAATAATTTTGCAGAAATGCTTCACTGAAAGAGAACAGACTCACATATGCGTAACTGCACGTGATGATTAGGACACTATAGAAGGTACCTAAACTACACTAGGGAAAAGCTCCCCAATTCTGGGACAACTCCAGTTGCTTGCTGTCTCCAGGAAGTGCAGCCTCTAAACGCTAATCAACAGAAGTACCAGCATTTACTGTTGTGCCTGCTGAAAACAGATAATCAGTTGAGTTTTATTTTCAAATCATTAAAAAAAGAGACCTCGAACATTCAGTTACTGTGAGTTGACACATAGGGAACTTTTTTTTCCACTGGCGAGAAAAAAGGCTGAAGATATGAAGAATCGTCCAACAAATTGCCTGGGTTTTGTTGTTTTTGTCTAGTAATTTCTACTAGAGAGCACATCCAAACCATTTGCATCTTGTCTCAGCCTTTGAAGGTTAAGAAACATTTAATCTTACAAGCTTGTCACGCATCTGATCTAATGACAAGCTTTCTAAAGAGGCAAGAAGTTCCCTGGATGACTTAAAATCCTCTCAAACCAGCAAAGCTCAGTTTTTTCCTGAAGAGAGGGTTATTCAGTTAGAATTTCTTTCTCCTCTCTCCATTCTGGTTGGGAAACTGACCTCTTTCTGCTGATGATGCCTTGATAGTAACAGGAATGCACCCAACATGGAGATCATGTGCTGCCAATTTATACACACAGGGCTGAGAAACCCAAATGGAAACAGAGGAACAGAAATCATGTCAGAAAGAAAAGGGGAGAGCGGAAACACAAGCCAAAAATGTGATACAGCAGGCTTCACATGAGACAGTCACCTGGGTGACAACCCAGCACACCACCACCAACTCAAGGGCTGGGCCACCCTCCAGAAACACCTGGACAAGCTGCAGAAAGGATCCAACAATTAAAAAGTTCAACAACTACAAAAGCAAAGTCTTGGACCTAGGCAGAAATAACCCCTGGCTACTCCACAGGCTCGAGCTGTGCCAAAAGGGACCCAGGGCTCTTGGCAGACAGCAACAGGGACATGAGCCAGCAGGGTGTCCTGGCAGAAGGTGAGCTGCACCCTGGGCTGTGGAGCAGGAGCACAGCCAGCAGATCAAGGGATCTTGCTCCTCAGTGCTCATTAGACCACCTCCAGAGCATGGCACTCGGTTTTGGGCTCAAGGCAAGACATCAAGAATACTGAGCTGGTTCTACAGAAGGCCAGCAAGATGGTTAAGGAGTTGGAGCACTTGCTCTATGAGAAGATGCTGAGGGAATGGGGCTTATTCAGCCTGGCTGAATTCAGGCAAGGCTTTGGAGACACCCAACAGCAGCCTTCCAGTACCTGCAGGAAGGTTACCATGCACATGGCGCCAGGCTCTTCACAGTGGTGCACTGCGGAAGGACAAGAGACAACAGACAGAGCCTGAAACAAGATAGGTTCAGACCGTACACACGAGAAAACATTTTTCCCAGTGGGACTGTGAACCAGGGAGCAGACTGCCCAGACAGGTTGGGGAGTCTCCAACCTTGTAGATTTTCAAGATTAGATGAGGCAAAACCCTGAGCAACCTGTTCTGACCTCGACCACGACACTGACCAAGCTTTCAGCAGGAGGTTGAACTAGATAGCTTCCTGAGGTCCTTTCTGGTCTGCATCATCCTTTGATGATCCTTAGCATCAACAAAAAAAAAGAGGCACTTATTTTAAGCACATCTTTGTTATCTGAGTAGCAGTAATACCTAAGCACGTACTCAGCATATTATTCTCCCTCTGGCAGACACTCGCTGAAGTCAACAGGGAAAGAGAGGAATTTCCTAGAGCAATTCAGAGAAGGAGCCTAACCTGCATAGTTTGGATTGCTTTCTAGAAGCAGCTCACTTTGCCTCTCTAACGAGATGAAACAACTGAGGAGACTTAGCTAACTAATTCTGCCAGGTAAAAACAGATGTGGAATATTGGACAGTGGGCATGTCAAGAGTTTGCAAAAGAAAGTCTAATGAATTCACCCTTTCAAAGCCACCCTAATGGTGGATTTCAAAGCCACCCTAATGGATCCATCACAAAATGAAGACTGCAATCTCATAAAGCTTCCCTCCATACTCCTCCTTTTCAAAATGGGAGACTGCTTTAAGACTTGTTTCTAAGGTTACCTTGTGAATAAAGAGTCAGCACTTCTTCTGTGGTATGTGCTCCTAAATAGATACTAATTCATTCCAGAGATAAGAAACTGCCCTCCTAATATCATTCTGACGGTATTACACATTGATCTTGAAGCTCCATCCCATAACAAGCTCTACCAGAGTGAGAACCGAATTGTTTCTGTCTTAAGCGTAAATCCCAAAGCACACATGTAAAAAGTAGTACAATGCTAGTTTCCAAACAAGGTCTAGCACTCAAACTATTTTTCAAGAAGTCTATCAACTCCTTTCTCGTTTCAGCTTCAGTGAGCTCTGCCCTAAGTCAGGTAACAGGACACAAGCAAAGGTCTGTGCTTTTATTAGATGTTTACACAGGGACATTTTGACAGACAAGACCCTGGCTCAGAACAGCTTGCAGGGTCAGTTTTTAATTCTTTTTCCCTTTCACAGCAATAGCAATTCAAATCTCTATATTTAAATTTGTCCAGAGAAGCTCTCAGTGTTGCTGAGCTGACAGCCATTGCTGGTGTCCTGTGAAAGGCATGGCTTTTGATCCAGCATGAACTGAGAGGTTCATTTCCTTCTAGATGTGAAATAGGGATTCTTTGTTCAGGTTCCATTTTCCTTCCTTTTTCCCATTTCAGCTCAGCTGGTTCCTACATGAACACACCACCCTCATCTCCCTCTTTCAAACAGAAGTACAGGTTCCTCAATTTTGCCTTTTTTCACCTATGTTGACACCTGAGCAGATAAACCTGTTTTCTATCAGAAGAGGTACTACCAGTCTTTGCTAAATTACACTTTTTAATTGGTGAACTAGCAAAGATTCTCTTGTAGGAAAAGCAACCGTTTTGCTACCTCATAATAGGAGAGAGAAAGAACATAAACCATATGTTATTAACTATCACAGGTCTCACTGAAAATCAACAAATGAGGCCATTGGGAACTAAATCCATCAGCTTTGGTGCTCAAGACCAGACTGTCTTAGATACAAAAGATGAACATTTTTACACAACAAGAAAAAGTTTTCCAAATCCTGAACAGAATGAGGTGTGGAATTAGAGCCCTTGGTTCCCAAGTGTGGAGAATGCTCAGTAGCAACTCTAAATAGACACAACAAAGCAAAGTTTGCAGGTGAAGCCCAGGGATCACACCCTCCAGTTTTCCTGATAGCTCCCACTTTTTGTAACTGTTCTGAAACTGCTTCTTGGTATCAAGCTTGTAGCTAATATAAACCTATCTTTTAGGATATTTTAAGCATTCATAAAATTTACAAGGAATACTGCTTTTTGCACATCTATGATTAACAGGTGTCACAGAGCTGTAATGACATCACTGACATACTAGTATGTCAAATGACATTAAATTGAGTTAATGAGCTACTGAAACAAATTATTATTTCAATCCATGAGCACTGCTGAAACTGAAGCTAAAAAAACCCAAACAACGAAACACCAAAAGCAAGTTGTTCCATAACCAGCAACTAATGAAGGTTGGTCTCCTGTAGACCTCTGTCATCGCTGCTTCAGCCCTTCTTCTTCTTCCTCTCCCTCTGACACCACTATCAGCCAGGAGACAGAAATGCTGTGCTGAGACTGGGGCTAAACAAAAGGCCAGCAGGCCGCTGTGAAATTAAACAAATCCTGTGCTATGCTCGTCTTTTCCCTCAGTAAGGGCACTAATCTGGGTCTGTTTTCACTGGTAACAGCATATCAGTTTTCAGGGAGCCTTTAACAGCCCAAGGGTAACTGCTTTCAAATCTGATTAATGCTGGCCAACAGATTAAATATGTTAGAGGGAAGACCACCTGAGACAGCCCAGTCATGCTCCCAGGAAACACGTTTCACTTCCTTAGCATGTCAGCTACAAAGCCCAGTTGGGGTTTCCACTCAAAATGCAAAACTTGAAGCAAAGGTGAAAAATATCTAACTCTCATTCTAGTCTAATTCAGTATATATTTAGAAGGCTTTTCTGAAGGTCCAGGTGTCTGAAGTCATCTTCTGAACTGGCAGTAAAACAAGTTTACTTAGCCTAAACCACAGAAAAGTATTCTGAACATCCGAAACTTTATCAGCCGGTTTGAAAGAAGTTCTACATTTTAAATTTTCAGTAAAAAATGAAAATACAGGCACACTCATTCAGTCTTTCATTTTTTCACCTCAAGTTTTACAAGGAAGCAGCAAACATGCAGATTTTGTTTTGCCATTACAACGTGTGCTGACACTTACCTTGCTAAACACAGGAGTGGCAGCACAACAGGAGATGAGCGTAACATCAAATTGTCACAGCTGTTCACTAAGCAATGCATGTGCAAGCTTCAAAAACTCTGAAAACCTTCAACCTCCTTTTAAATTCTACCTTCAGTGAAATAAGTTACAATTTTTCAATGCTTAATAAACTTTTGGAACAGAAGGGGAAAAAACTCCACCTATTTTTGTTGTAGATATAAGAAAACAGCTTACAGAATTTACAAAAAGCAAATTGATTTGCTGTATTGTATACCGTAGGAGAAAGGGAAGAGCTATGTCTATTGTGGCAGAGAGAAAGGTCATTATTATCCCATTCTCTGACGTTTCCAGTTTCTCTTCCATAGCTGTCTGCTTGACAGACACACTGAGCAAGTGTGATGAAGCAGCAGAACAGACATAAACTAAGAGAATCAGACACAAGTTACTTGTCTCAAAAAAAAAAAGCAACAAAAAAACTCCTGAAGGCCACCTTAGCCTTCTTGTGCAAACTATTCTCTAGCATATTTATACTTTAAGTGCAGAAAACTAACAATTACATACAAGCTCACATCAGTAGAAAGTAAGACAATATAGTAGGAGGGTATCCAGATCGTTGTTTTTGACAGTTGAAGGATATGACTAAACAAAAAAATTCTGCTCTTAAAAAAAATAGTAAGAGAGCAAAAAGGTACATTCTCTAAGTAAAACCATGCTGAAGCTACAAGTGCATGGCTTGTGTAGCTGAAGGACACCGGGAGTGATGACAAAGGCTAAGTTTAGCCTGGTAAGGCTATAATCACCCCAGGTATCCTCTGGAGTCAGAAAGGGGCTGGGATACCACAGGGTAAGGGAGAACAAGAGCCTTGCATAGCTGCTGTGAATTAGCTTAGTACATTGCTCTGATTATCTATAATGATTGATTTTAGCTTAAATGCTAGTAGTGACATTAAATTTGTACCTTAAGTGAAGCTAGTGGATGTTCTGGACCAAGTAAACTCCAATGAAAGGAAGCCAAATCTTCATCAGGTAGAATATGATTACCTAGAACATAATACAGAACTTTATTTAAGTGCACCATAAAACATTGCATATTGATTCTACGTGCAGCAAAACAAATTTGCAACAAGCCCTCAATTCCCAATCAACAGGATTAACAGCGACTAAACTTGCAGCCATCTTTTTGTTACTCCAGAAAAACCTAATTAGTGTGCTACTGCTGCAGCGAGAAACACTTCTCTCTGCTCAAGGAGCTCTCTTCCATCAAATCCAGTGCACTTCCAGAACAGAGCCGGACACACGGTGTCAACCTCAACCTGGCGTATCCTGTTAGGGGATCCTCACCAGTATGTGGTCATGCAGGTGCACCAGTGTAAAAACACACTTTGCTGCTCTCCCACACCAGCTGGGAAAGCCCTTCCCACATCCCAGCACGTGCCCTTAAGGATCCCCATGGGAGCTGCCCCTGGAACCCACGCTCTGCTCCATCATCCAGTGGGGGGCACGCAGCAAGCCCCAGGAACACTTATCCAACCCTCAGGAATGCAGGTGGCTCTGATGACACTCCACAGTTTCCCAATTCCTAAAGTTTCTTTTGCCAACCTGCCCAGGTCAGAGGGAAGCCTGAGCTGGCAGCAGCAAAGTCACCGGGAGATTCCATAGTTGTCCCAATGAACATAGGCAGTGGCTGTATTTACCAAGCTGTTCATACCAAATGGGAGATCACTCTTTTCCTAAAGTACATCATGCTCAGAAAAAAAACCTACAAAAATTCTTAGCAGGAATTATTTCAAACATTTGAATTAATTGAAGACTAACTACTCAGCCACTGACAGAGTTCAGTGTCAGTGGATCTAAATTTTATGTGGAACTAAACAGTGTATTATTACACTTCTGGTCGAAAGCTTAAGGATATTTTCAGTATCTGGCTTTACAGAGCAGCAGCTTAGCAGTGAATGTGTAACTCTCATTGCTGTTAATATATTTACAGCTTTTTTTAAAAAATTTCAGTTTCGACAACATCTTGCACTCTCAGGGTTCTTTGAAAATGACAACTTTCTTAATATTTTGCTTGTGAAATACTTTAGTTTGCTTTTAATGCTCTTCACCATGTAAAAACCAAGACAGCCATCCACTGCCTGGCGACTAGTTGATGCCCTCTTAGAGCGGGAAGTCTGTGTCCAATCAATACTTCACCTACAGCTGAGATCTCCAGCAAGGAGACATTATAACCTTTATTCATTAAGAGCTAAATTTTAAACTCGCATCAGAAAGATTCAACAAGTTTGTACACAACAGCCACACTCTTGCTAATCTAATCAAGGCAGGATTAGACAGCCTTTATAACACAGGTCTGAAAAAATCGATTACAGCCAGACCACTAGACAGTTTTGTGATAACTAACGATAACTCCTGCAGATGCTAAGATCACCTCTGAAAACAGTCAGAGCTTCTCTCCCTTCCACCAAAACCTCAATCACATTTGGTCTCCATCTGTCATTTCAGCTAATTCCATCCCCTTGAACACACACACAGACAACAGTCTGACCATTTGATCAGTTCTCACCACATTTTGAACTGAAGGATTTAGGATGCTGAAGTGTGGCTCTGTCTTCCGTAGTCCGCACAAGCAGCAATGCCTGTACTTAACTTACAGAGTTCTAAAATTTTACAGAGAAACAGACTGAGACTACATAACTAAACCCATCCCTCTGTACTGTCACAGTGGGAGAGAGATCAGCATTACATAAGCAACCTCTATTTCTTGACCTGGCTCAACAACCTCAACATATATTGATTTTCCCATTTTAATGGCTTATTACAGTGTATGCCTTAGTTTTTTTTTAAAGCAATTAGATACTAATTGAAGCCACTGCCCTTTCTAAAGAGTTCACTGAATTACAGCCCTTTACCTCACACTGTGTTTGTTTTTCTACTGCTGAAGCTTGGGTTGCATTTTGGTTTTTTTAAGTAATTTGAAGTATTTGAGTCATAATTTACAAAAGAACCCAAATCAATCCCCTGTTTACATCAACAGCAGGTAGGACAGAACTTTTTAAGAGCACGCTCTTAGAGGACACGGTATTTTGGCCACGCTTTAACAACCTGTGACAAGGATACTCCTTTTGTTATAAAGCTAGAACTATAAACCACTCCTGCGTGGAAAGCTCTAAGAAGCAAAAAGCTATAAAGGAAACCAACCAACCACACTGTATACATACCCTTCTCAGGAAGTAATCTTTAAGAACTTGCCTAGTGGGTACAGTCAGAAAATATTTTGCTGGAATACCTGAATAGAGACTTTATCCCTGAACATAACTCATTCCCAAATAATTTGCTGTTGAGAACTTTTTTTAATTTGACCAGTTCAGTGGTGTTTCTCAGGCCCTCACAGTGCTCAATGTTTGGCTGATTCATTCCAGATTTTTTTCACTTTTCAGCATACCCAGATTGACCCTTGAAGTTAACGACAAGAAAGTATCTGAAAACAAAGAAGCTTGAGTTTTCCAAATATAGGGAAACAGATTTGCCGACCTGAAGCTGAAAACTGATACAACTACTGCGATAGTTTTGCCCTTCTGTAATTGTAAACGTTAAACCAGCAGCCTAACTGCAATGTATTTCAGAATACATTAATTTACTCCTAATCAAAGTACTAACATGAGGAGTTCCACTGATGTACCCAGGACAGAAGAGCGGTGTAACAGGTTCATACACCTCCCCCTCTAATCAAGCACTCACTTACTCCTTCCCATTGTGATTTTCTTCATGCTAGTTACAGGTTCAAGAGACCCAAAAAGGCCCCAGAACAACCTGTGAAGGCAAACAAGCCCTCAGATATTAAATAAAAATATAAAAATTTTGATCTGAATGAGCTACCCTGCTTTAAACATACACCACACAGTTATACGCCTAGCTGCATTTAGTACTTTATTAGAAAAAAAAAAAACTGGAGTCCCTATATTCCTAAGGTTGCAAAAGTTAGAAAACATTGCATATAAGTCGCACAAGTCAAACAGTGTCTGTTTGTTGTAAGCTTATACAACCATTATTTGTATCACCAAATACCTACCTTTCCTAATACTCACTAAATACAAAAAAAAACTCAATTAAAACAACCAACCCTCATCACAGGAAGACCTCCGAAGTATTTCTTCTTCTAAGCCTGACTTCCATAAACTTTACTCTATTTTGCTTACTCATACTGAATACACACACAAAAGAAATGCAAAAGAATACACAAAACTAAACTTGCAGCTGAACTGGGTTTCTTTAACCTTTGTACCAATTTTGGGGAAAAAAACCCCAACAATCTACAAAATCTCTCTCCAGTGATCATGTGAAATGACGTCAAGTTTCTCCCCAAGACCAAGCTGAAAAACGTTTTGTCATGTAACATATCAAGAGAGATAAATATTCAAGAGCTTCTTGTATATAAAACTGCAAAATCTTCAGAAATTTTACCAGAATATTTTTCACCTTCCATTTAATATAACCAAGCACTACCTCAGCTGGCCATGCAGCTGCAATTGTGACAAGTTAAAATGATGTCGTTCACATGTACTTCACATTAATTCCATAAAGCATATCTGCAACTGTGAAACTGCTGCTCAAGCAGTGATTCTTACTCATGGAATTGGCACGCAACAACTTATTTATAGACTACAAAACAAAGCTCAGCAATAGTGGTCTGTCCTGCTATTTACACAAAGGTTTTGTTTTAAATTGCAGCTTAGCCTTCATCTACCATTTCTCCCTCGAGCCAGGCAGACAGGTAACCACCTCGAGATGAATAACGTACACTGACAAAAAGCAACTCAAATACTTGTGGACTTCTGCTGTAAGGTGCACTGGTTCTTTCCTTCTTACGACAGAAAGTATCTGTCTGGACTAGAAACAATTTAATATTAAAGGCTACTAAAATAATAGTATGCTAAAGCAATAATACATAGTCTCTCTCATTCACAGCTTTCAAATAAGAAGTTTCATTCTTTTATCATGTATCCGTATTAAAACACAAAGTCAGGGAGAAAATAAAAAGAAAATCCAGTTTTCTTAATTTGTTTGCTGAGTACAAGATCAAGAACATGGCTGCTCCCTGCTTATTTACCCAAAAAGAAGTTAGAATGCTGTTTTAAACAGATCTTACTCATTGAGTCACCTAGTAATTAATTCACTCTTCTGAAAGAGCATGACAGCTATTCTATATCACTGCTCTGGAAATACAGCATATTAAAACTGCCTCATTTAAGCAAAGATGGGAAACTGAAGTCCTTCCTACCAGTGCTCCTTTAGAGATACTACAGCATTCAGCATTAGAAGCAGGAGCACTAAGAAACCATCCAAACACCACTAAGGGAATGGTAAGATGCTGGTCACCTGTAGTTTCAGAAATGTTGATTTCCACTCCATTATATAGTATAAGATATTGCTGGTGCAGCTCATGTGCTGTAGTGTTTGCCCAATACGCATTTCTGAAGGGAAAAAAAGCCCCTGCAATCCAGAATCTTCACTCCATGTATGTTATCTTTAGGTAGAACACAAACCAGGACAGAAGCGTGCTTCTCCAGTCTGGAGAGCATCTTGTTAAAAGTAGACCTCAGGTACTGTGCAAGACCAAAACTAGGAGAACCACAATCATCCCGATTCACCCCCACCCACTGGGAAGATTTTGGCCAGGCAAGAACTTTGCCAAACTCTTAAATTTCTACTCTTGTTTCTAGACAGCCACAATTTGCATTGCTCGCAGGTCTCTACAAATTGGGCATGTCTGGCCTCACTAAAAGGCATCCAGCCCACCTCAAGCATAGCAGGAATGTCTGAAACAAAGGGATGCCTTTGCCTACGTGCTTTGTCAAATCATACACGCAGATTTTAAAACAGTTAACAGAAAAAAAAATTGTAAGTCTGACTGGCAGCACTGAGTTGTTTTATTGCTTCACTTACCTAAAAGAGCAGCAAAAATAGGAAAGCGATTTGGATTCAGGTCCAGTTGCTTGGCAACTTCATGCATTAGGTATTGGCTTGTTGTGAGACTTTTCCCATTCCGGCTCAGTTTTAGGGCATGGGCACTGAAATAGTAAGGGATGTTGCACAATGCATAATCGGAGTCATATGCAACCAAACCATGGAAACCTTTTTCTCTGCAGAAAGCAATTACTTCTTGATGATGATCCTCAATGCTCTGTGCAACCTACAGTGGAAGACAGAGTAATTAGCTACAGTGTTAAATGGCAGTACTGATTTATCACATGTATTACAATATATTGGGCCTTTCTGGAACTATACATGTGGGTTTGAAACACTTGCAGTATATTTAAAGTAATTTTAAAGAACCCAATGACATAGCACATAAGGAAGGGATTAAGGAGCCCTCAGAAACACAAGACAAAGTTCTAGAAGCCAACACACAGAGTGGCATTATGGACTGCTGAGCTCATCTGAAGGAACTGTTTATTAACAGAAACACTCACACTCTAAACATATTACTATACCAACATCTGCATTAGCTCATGGGAAAAATCTTAAGGCTGTGGATACTTAAGCAGTTCAGCAAGCCAAGATGCTCCCTTAAAAAGCAATCACATGAGCACTCTTAAAAGTTTTGCAGCCCTGTTTTAAAAGAAACAAACAGAACCCTAGGTGAACACAGGCAACTTTCTTGACTTTTCAAATCTCTACCTTGCTGTCTCCAGCCAAATTTTCTCCTCTTTCCACTTCCAAACCTCTACAGCCTATTCATTTTTACCCAGCTGTCTCTGATGGTGCAAACTGCTTCAAGTTTATAGTCTAAACTTCACCCCCCAACTCACGTTGCCTAGCAAAGCACGTATTTTAGGCTACGGCAATCAGATGACTAGAACAGACAGGTTGTGCTGGGGAGACACAGGGCAATTCATCACATTGGAAATGTAAAAACAACCATTTCTTATCAAGATTAAACTAAAACTGAAAAACCCACAGTGACAGGTTAGTACCTACAGTCCAGCAGTTCTACATGCTGTCGGGAACCATTACAGCTACAGTTCACATACAAGAACACAAAAACAGAGCAAGTTGAGAGCTTCTGATGCCTAATGCTTTCACCATCTCCATACATGATAAACATTCAGTGACTGAGGAAACCCTGCAGAAGTTGGGTGTTGGTATAACCTACCCAAACCAAGTATTCCATTTTAACACCACCCCAGATAACAAGCTATCCCAAAACAGACCAGTGCAAAACTATTAGCTTCAGTCTCCACAGTATGCACTAATAACTACCGTGTTAACACCAATAATGTTATTTATTTCCTCTGCAGCAAAAGCCTCGTAGAACACAAGCGAGGGCCCTGCCCCTCTACAGCCCATCCCACAGTCACCCACCTCCCAGCAAAGAGCTTCTGTCCACCAGTAAGTTTCCAGTGACGACTCCTTTCCTATTCATGCCTTGCACTTTCTGAACCTGACACTCAATTACAGACTTTTGGTGAGCTATGTACAATTTTGCTTTTCCTATGTAGCTCCATGGATGTTCCCTTTTAAACAAAATCCTGAGCAGCTGAACACCAGCACCTCTCTCTGAGCTATTCCTACCATCTAGTACCAGCTCACTAAACTCTCTCTGCTCCTAATGCTACAGCCCCATAGTCTTAAAATAATCTTACTTCTTCAGAAATGTGCTTGACAGACTGCATCAAAGTGGGTTTGAAATTCTAATTTGTGAGAAAAAACAAGCATATTCCTTTTTCTAATAATTCTACTGTCACCTACAATAACGTGTGCCTGCTATACACAGAATTGGAAGAGACTGTAAACATCTTTGGAAAAATTTAAGGATATCAGATTTATACAGTTATTAACTCAAGGTGGGCAATTTAGGTTTTGCCATCCTCTCCTCTTCTCCCCCTGCCCTCCTCTTTACATGTTTTAAGTTAGGAAAATCCTCCAGATGTTTTTTTATTACAGATAAACAGATTCAAATTACACACACACATATCTAAAATCAGCATATTTACATTCATGACAACTACGGATCATCCATAAAAAAACAGAGCAAGAACTCTTTTTGCAACACTAGGTGTGACCCAGGTGTGCAGATAACACACAAGGAAACTCGCTCTGTGGCCCGCTCTCATCTCCCATAAATGATTTCCTCGACCCCCCCCAGCCTCCTGTTCCCTCCCTGCTTTTACAGGGCGTTCTGGCAGAGCTCTAGGCAGGAAACTGCAGTGTGTTTAGGTAATACTAGAATCCATGTTCAAATAACTGAAGTGTCACAGGGAAAAAGAGCTGTATTTACCAAGGTACAGTTAACCCACAAGGTAAAACTGGAGGGAGCAGAGTCGGAGACCAGCTCACAGCTCTCACATGCCAGTACAGCCCGCCAACATGCACACTCCAACATCAGCCCAGGGAGGGGGGACACGGGGGGAACCACAGCCAGCAGCGTGGAATTATTTTCAAGTCTAAATCTTGTGTCAACACTCATGATGCCGGATCAGAAAGAGAGAAGCTTGTCCGAGTAAACAGGCAGATGCGCATTTAGATATTGACCACAAAGTCTCTCCAAAGTATTAAAGATGTTAAGATCTCCACTACTTAAATATTTAAATTTTAGCAAACCTGCTTTGCATAAAAGTTTCTTTTCAGAATTATTCCTCCCTCCCCCAAACAGAAAAATACCAGGTCACAATTAAGCTAAGAACCTGTAGGACATTTGTTGTAACTTGGAGGAACCTGTTATTTTTACATCCTGCTGAAAGCATCTGCAAGTGATTTATAATTGTTCTGGATGGAAGACATTACTCTCTTTCTCCCCTCTAATTACCAAAATAGATTAAATTCCTAGTCAGTTCCTAGCACTGCACAGAAGCCTTC
Organism: Tringa solitaria; assembly: GCA_026413425.1. Taxonomy (NCBI): domain Eukaryota; kingdom Metazoa; phylum Chordata; class Aves; order Charadriiformes; family Scolopacidae; genus Tringa; species Tringa solitaria. Next base: position 23,396,701 of record JAOXJM010000003.1, read on the forward strand.
TATTCGAGACTCAAACATTTCCTGAAAATATGAAAACCAGTTTCATATTTAAAGTTAATCAGTATTCTCAAACCCAAATTCTCAAAACAAAGTGAGAAAACACTACAATTTGGCAACTGTCTTATGGATATGTAAATTTTAAAAAATCACCCATACATGCAAATTAAAAAAAAAAAATTAAAAAAAAATTAAAAATCACACCTTCAAGATGCATCTGCTCTTTACCCACCAGAAGGGCTGCTAGAAAGTGAGGACAAGGAAAAAGGTGAATAAAACTGGAGTAAGGTTGAAGGAAGGAAAGATATATGTAATAAAGCTGATTTAGAAAGATAGTAAGTTGTGTAAGAGAAGAAAACCAGAAAAAGAATGCAATTTAAGTTCAAAAGTATCTTCAATGAGTATTGAGCACATTACCACTATAACCATGAAATATACTTCCTAACCTGGAAATGAACCCATTAAAAACAGATCTGTCCTCAGTTTCTCAACAGCTGCTCAACTGAAGCATCACAGGGGAATTGCTGATACCCTTCCCATCCCAGAAGAGCTGCCCAGTTTGGAGAACCAGCACAGTTGGGACGTGCACAACAGTGGCTCAGTGATAGAAACATTAACAGCAGCAACAACCTCTCCCCACCACACACCCCCCAACTCCCAGCGCCACCCCACAGATCTTCCCCATCAAAAATGGGGGGGGGGTGCGCTCCTTTTTTTAAAATGTGAGAAAAGGGACTCTGTATGACATGTCCTCTCGCTCCTAAAACTGCTGCCAGAGATTAAGAATAAGGCCTATTACTGAGAAACCCTAAAGGAGCTAATGCTGCAGCTAAGCCTGAACGTAAACAAAGTGCTACAGGTGACATGCTTGTCAAATGTGGTAACTTTATTCAGATGAAATGTGCTTCAACAGAAACAATCCAAGTCTGAGACAGAACGCAGTTAAGAGACTAATGTTAACAGCTAGTTCAACACGCCACAAGGCTATTATAAATACCAAATTCCTATCAATATCAAAACAGCTGGCTTCCTGCTGTCTAATGCAGTATTGAAATGCATAGTACACAAAGTAATTGGTTTAACATATTGAAAGAAAAAAAATATTATTTTACCCCATTCATCGCTTTTACTAATGATCTCTGAGTGTCAATAACTAATTTAAGGAAGATTTACAATGCACCCACAACCAGATCAAGGTAAATACCTTCACTGCATGGTCCCTAAAACTTGTTGATTAAAGAACAAAAGTAATTCCTAACCACAGAAGAAAAAAAAAAGTTCAGAGGAGAGGAAAGGATTTTCCCATCGTTTGAATTCCCACCATCATTCACATCAAAACGTGCCCAGCATTTTGCTTCTATGCTGAGCAGGCACACACGTTACACTACAGCAGACACGGCCCTAACCAGCCGTGGTGTTCAGTGGAGCTTGTCCCGCCCTACAAGAAGGAGCTTCTCCTCTGCTTCTAGTTCCTTCCACACACGCTTCACCCACCGCAGGGTGGGACTTCTATTGCCAACAGGGCTGGATGCCCACCACCAGCCCAGGGTGGCTTCCCGTTCCTCTGAGGATAGGTCCAGCCGAGCGAGCACCCAGCAACTTTTGCTCCATTGCTGAAACTGGGAGAAACTTTGCCCAAAGTCACCACCTCCTGAGCTCCTTCCAGACAATCCTCGATTTTTTACTCCGGGGCTGCAACGCAGCCAGAATTTTTTTATTTTTTTTAGTAATCCGCCAAAAGGGCAGCACAAAAGCCAGATAACGTTAAGCTAGCGATCAGGCACGCAACTTGAAAGCTTGCATAATATTTTTTTTTGCTACACACAAAAAGTAAATTACGATAATAAAGCCTGCAAGTATGCGCTTCGTTCCCGCTGCTCTTCCCTCCCCTAGCAGGGAAGCAACTCCGAAAATTGCAGCTTCATCCTGGGGCTTGTTTTCCTAGCGGCTTGTGTTTCACCAGACACAGTCACTTGGCTTCACAGAAACCCTCGTAAATCATGAACACTGTATGGAAAGAGCCTGCCCATTAATATTCTTTGAAATCGTGGCCATGGTGCCTGTGGGAGAGCCCCACCGACCCCCTGTACATTATCAGAAAACAGAGGCTCCCCCCTAAAAGAAGAAGTTTAAATGAGGAACGGTCAGATGGGGGCCCCTGACCCCACAAACTGGAAGCGTTTGCCATCAGGGAGTAAGGAATTCCACGCTCGATCAAAAGCTCATTTGGGCAACGCCGAGCAAAACCTTCATGAACATGAAAACTCAAGCAATTTCCCCTTCAGCGCAAGTTTAACCAGCTCGCCTCAGCAGGGAACTTGTTGCAGATCCACTGTGCGCGATAACTAAACTGATTTATTATTTTATTCTTTCTCCCCCCACCCCCCTTCTCCCTTTCCTCTAAATAATTCATTAAGATTACCACGCTTTCCACCTCACCTGAGGTACCAAAGTCCCAGCCCCACCACCCTCCCAGGCGGGGCGGGGAGAAGGCCCTGGGCAAGAAGGGACATTTTGAGTCAACGGAGCGGCGGCCCCGAAAGAACATGGAGGCAAAAAAAACAACCCTCCCTAATGCGGGCCTAGCTTCAATCGGGGAGGACTCTGGGCACAGTCGGTCGCCCCGTCGGCCCCGCGCAGGCCAAAGGCCTGCGCCGGGCCGGCGGGGCGGCCGGCAGCGCCATATAAATAGCCAAATCCCCCGGGGATTGAGGCCGCCAAAACTTGGGCCGCCCCCGCGGACCTCGACGACATTTTGAGGCGCTGAGGGGAGAGGCTGGGTGGCCCCCTCCCCCCCCGCTCCTCCTCCTCCTCCCCTGCCGGGCTAGGCCCGGGGCAGCCCCCGCTGCCATCTTGGAGCGGCGTCGGGGAGGGGGCGCTGGTGTCCCCCGGGGTGTTTGTGTGTGGTTGGGGAAGGGGGGGATTTGGGGCGCCGGGCCCGTCGGCTCCTCACCTTGATGTGGAAGCGGATGAGGGCCAGGCGGATGCAGTGCGCCATGCAGACGGGCGGCAGGAACCAGACCTTGGGTGGCGGGGTGCCCTTGTTCTGGACGTGGCTGACGATCTGCTGCGCCGTCTGGCGCTCGTTGCCCTGGCGCTTCACCCACTCGTGGAGCCGGGCCTTCTCCAGGGCGCCGTTGAAGAAGACGAAAAGCTCGATGTTGCCGTTGAAGCAGGCCTTAGCCAGGGCCGCCAGGTAGCCCAGCATGTGGTTCCACTGCCCGCCGCTCACCCAGTCCGTGTAGAAGCCGCCGTAGAGCCGGTGTAGGCAGTTGTCGGCGTCGATGAGGAGGCGCAGCGGGGTCTGGGGGGGCCGCTGGCGGCCCCCACCCACGAGGCTGCCCCGCGCCAGCTTCTGCAGCTCGACGGGCACCACGGCGCTGGGGCAGTGCTTCTCGATGTAGTCCTGGAAACCCTGCACTCCCATGGTGAGGACCGGGCGGCGGCGGCGGCGGCGGGCGGGCGGGCGGACGAGCGGGGACCCGGCGGCAGCGGCGGCGGGGTCTGGGCTCGGGCCGGGCGGCGCGGCGGCGGTTGTAGTTGCGGGTGGGCGGTGGGAGCGGTGGAGCCGGGTCGGAGCGCTGGCTGCCGTTGGTGGCCGTTCAGGGGGGAGTTGTATGGATTAGTGGGGGGCTCATGGCTGCCGCGGCCGCCATGTGCTGCTCTCACAGAGCCATGGCTCGGGTATCCGGGCTGCTGCCGCTGCGGCTCCGACTGCCGGGGGGAGGGGGAGCGGCACAGCGCGCAGGAAGCCAACCCGCCGCCGCCGCCGCCTGCGGCAGTGAGAGCGGAACAGGCGGGACTTGGCGGCAGCCGCCGCTGCCACTCACGGGCAGGCGCGGGGCGCGCACACGGCCGCCGCCGCGGGAGGGCG
>JAOXJM010000003.1:23453056-23464627 GCA_026413425.1 Tringa solitaria
TGGCCACAAGGGCCCATTGCTGGCTCATGGTCATCCTGTTGTCCACCAGGACTCCAAGGTCTTTCTTCTCAGAGCTGCTCTCCAGCTGGTCAGCCCCAACCTGTCCTGGTGCAGGGTGTTATTTATTCCTCCCCAGATGCAGCACCCTACACTTGCCCTTGTTGAAGTTCATCAAGTTTCTCTGACCAAAATATGTAATTTCTTACACAAGCAATAGGTTATACTGTAGCACTGAAAACATAAGGGGGCATTTTAGCATGTGGCCCTATTTTAAAATTCTAACTTGAAAAAGCTTATTTTCGGTTCTTTTTAAGATGCTGAACAATACACCTCTATCTTCTTCGTTCCCAGCCAAATTTCTCAGTAACGCAGCAGCTGTATTTAAGGCTGCGCATGTGCAACCAGGAATGAAACCACATCATGCTCCAAACCCAAACGTCATACCTAATTATTAAAACCTGTTAATGTCATGACAAAAGCACGTTAATGATTAACGTTGCTTCCTCTACCTTTGTCACATGATTCAAGGGAGGAAAACACATACTTTAAGAGGCAACAAGACATCTAGCTGTTATGCCTTCTCCTGGATGGAAGTATCTCAGTCGAAGCCATTTTTTATCCATCTACTTTTAATGAGCTATTACAAGCTAACACCGACAGAGGCTGAAACAACCCATTTCTTTCTGCATATAGGGGCCAACTGAAATATCAAAACCCAACACACACCAGAAGAGCCCTCAAAACAGCACAAGGAGCTATGGATTTCCCAGCTCTCAGGGAGCCATGAGGCTACAAGTCACTTTGTTCACAAAATCCGAAGGGAAGCAGATGGTCACTCAAGGTGGTGATGGACGAGGCGTATAGCTACACTAGGGTCAAAGTCACAGCTATAAATAGAACCAGCCCAGCAGTTCAATCAATCAGGCTGGTATGTCAATGGAGGTAGACCAAAGGAAGCCCCTGAGATGCATGGCACAGCCAGAAGCCTCGTCACCTGCAAGGCTATTTTACTCCTGAGCACAAGTCCTACACTTGCCGGGGGGTTGAAGCTCCCTAGTGAAGCTGCAAGCCTGTAAGCTCTCCTGTCACTCATGAGCTGCCCAAATTCAGGGCTGAAAGGACACATTTGTTATCGGCAGGTCCCTGCTTGCCCAGGTGACCTCTCCTCTTAGCTATTACCTTGTCATTTTTGCCAGTTTGTTCAGAAGGTGCCAGTTCTGGCACAAGCCGTCAATTCCAAAATGTGCATCATCTCCAGCATGTTGTACCCTAGTAGTGACCAGGCTTCAGCTCCCAGCACATCATCTGGGCTTTGGGGGTCTACCCAGAACCTGAAGATATGGGTGCAAATAGTTTCTTTTGTACTGAAGTTGTCTTGGAAATTGTAAATTAATGGTATTGATTCCCATCTCCAGCTGAAGCAACCAAGGTTTAGAGACCACTGAAAAAACCAAAGCTCTTTATAACCATAGCCTTCAGTCACACAGGACAAGTGTTTGAAGATTATTTAAAATACTGCAGGAGTGTGAAGCAGAAGCGGTCTTTTCCCTTCCTAATTCAACTTTAGACGATGCCACACCAGCAATGAGGAATGAGACTGACCTCGCCAACTACTGATGGCATTACTTCATTTTCAATACTACAACATTAATTTACTTCTGTTTGTTCTGCCATCTGCCTAGAGCCTAGCAAAGTCAGCTGCCCTGGGCTTAAGCAGGCTGATAAGGTAGACATAGTCTCAAACTTAATGAATTTAATAAATGGGACTGAAAAATTTACATCTGTTGTCACCGTGTAAAAAAGTCTGTCTGCTAGAGATATGAGATATTTAAGAGGGATTTTTATTTTTTTTTTTCAGAAATACTGGGTTGACATCCTAAAATGTATCCTATGTTGAACAGGAAGGATGTGAAATTCCTCCCTTCCTCTTTCCCTCTGCATCTCAATTAGCCTCCTTTATAGGAACAATATACTTGGTGAACAAACACCTACGGCCACATCTCAGCCGGCTGCATCCATCCCTCCGCTCACTCTGCCTTCTTTCCTACTCTTGCCAAGCTCTCCCTGCCCTGATAAACCTCTGCCCCAAGGGCTGGTACAAGTCTCTGCGGGGCAAGAGCCACCTCTCGCTCCTGCTTCCCCAAACGCCTGCCTTTTCCTGCCTGTCTTTCCCTTGCCGTCCCCCAAATAATCATACATACTCATTATAAAACATCAATAATATATACACAAAGGAGAACATAAACAAAAACATACATAAAAATAAAACAAAGCCCCCTGATCCAAGGCTATGTGAAGAAAAAATCTGTTCTTTGGACTTCTTTTTTAATTCTCTACCTTGTCATCATGCCTTATCAAGCAAGATCTAAAGTGCCACTTTAGCAATATTCAAAGCTACAGTACTGTGAAAGTATATAGCTAATAGTTGTGCTGGACTTATTATGAACACTATAAATACTTACGTTTTTACATTAGAAGAGATGAAACCAGGCAATTCTGCTGTGAAAGCTGACCACAATGACCACAACCCATTCTAAAAATGCAGGTTTTAGATCGCTTTTCTTCCAGCTACATTTTGATGGCTATGTTATTAGCATTACTGTGTTACTTCTGTATGGTCCAACTACCACTGAAATAAAACCATCTGAATCACAGGACAGGGTTAGAGCTGGCTGCCAACACAAGCAGGGCAAGGACACTAATACATCTTTTTTTATCACCCTTTTCCAGTTTACTGAAAACCCGAAGTTATTAGGTGCTACTGAAGATTTGTGTTTGGGCTCTTCGAGCTTCCTGGAAGGCTATTCTGACATTCAGACTAAGGAGATGTTGAATAGCTTCGAACACAGAGTCATCCTATTTTTTATTATTCTTCCAATATGATGGAGATGGAAGACACGTAAAAGGTGTTAATAGTCCTTGTGCTTCATTTTTGTGTCTGTGACTATCTGCAGAAAGCCTGCTTCCTGGGCAGCCAGCTCATTAAAATCAAGATGTACCAAATGCAAACAGATGTGCAGCTATTACTGACAGTGCCTAAGCCCCAGCACACGTCACTGACTGACACAGACCTGCAGAAACAACCTTATCGTGGATGTGGAATGTGTGCAATAGTTTTTTTTTTTTTTCTTTAAAACTCATGGAGCTATGTAAGAGCATGAAGAATAGAAAACATATTTTTAGTAAGCCCTTTTATTCCCAGGCATCTTCAAAATATACCTTTAACTACACAATATTCAGCACTCTTTACACTCAAGGCAGCTCACGTTCTTAGGCACATTCCTTGACCAGTGGTAACCACAATCGCCTGTAAAAAAGGATTATTTCATTATGTCTTCAACACGGATGAGCACAAGAGAAATAACTATTATTAGGCAGTTTGATGTCAGTTCTTCCTCGTATATCCTATTACATGTGCATTTCCATGTTTAAATAAAACATTTGAAAAGGAATATTTTAGTGCTCCTGTGACACAACTGGACGCCCAAAGGTTCACATTTGAAAAGTAACATTTTAGTGCTCCAGTGACACAACTGGACACCTGAAGGTTCCCCCACAAACTTCTAATATGCACCAACCAGGATCTGCAGCCAAACCTCTGGGTAACTTCTACAGAAACAAAGCAGAATTTAAAGTCTTCCTTTGCATCCACAAAGCAGAATTTAAAGTCTTCCTTTGCATCCCAATTATCGTATTGCTTTCTACACTTCTAATGATAGACGAAGAAAACAAAACCACTAACTCTTATTAAACACACCACCAATTTGGCGTCTGAGTTGATCTCCAACCTTAAAGAGTAGCTTTCGCTTAGTTAAAACAAAGGTACCAATAATATGTTGTATTCACACACAGCAAACTCAAGATAAAAGATAACTCAGAAAGCCAGTCCTCTGTTTCCAGGGTCGAAAGAGAAGACTTGGAATCGGCCACAACTACCCTGTATATTAATAACAGTGGGTGGACAATAAAATAAAAGAATACGTTTAAAAAATAAATAAAATAACTCTCCCCCTAACCAATAAGGATTTTCCTTTGGCCTAAGAACACAGAGTAGAGGGGAGGCATTTGCTTTGATGCCTTCTTTGTCACACCTTGTGTAACAGAAGCCCTACACTTTCACCCCAGGAGGATGGCCTCTGTCACGTATAAAAGCTGTGTGGTGCCAATTCCAGGGGACCTATAACCAACAGAGCATCAAGGAACAACTCCTATGACTCCCACTCCTATTTAAAAACTCTTCAAGGAGACATCTTTCTGCCCAATAGCCTCCAGAGAAAATTTAGAAGTGAAGGTATAAAAACTGCCTCCCTCCTGCCCCTCATTTCCCATCATCACATGGGACCAACATGAGCTTCTCCTAAAACAAAACAGCCAGTTTGAAGACACAAGACAACCTGCCCTAACAGTTTCCTGCTAGCTTGTTACAGTCAGGAAAAAAAAAAGGGAGGGTAAGAATCACTATATTTCCAATTTATCTAGTTTTTATTTCCAACATAAAACCTTATTATAATTTAAAACTTTCTCTGATGGGCTGAAAATCTGTTTAGTGCTCCTAATTCTTTTCTTGCAAAGGCATTTTTGTATTTGATGAAAAAGACAACAAAAAGATGGTGTTAACAGATGGACTGAAGAAGTACAGCCTAAGCTTTATATGCTCCATGTTATTATGCTATTTTTTCCACCCTTATTGTGATTTCCTGAGTTCTCTTTGTCTTTTCAATACCATTTTAAAAGGTGGGCCCAACGGTGATTCAGCACAGGTATAACATCCCCCCACGTAACTCATCACTCCAAAAACTGATGTTATGGATCCTATCACACGCTTTCCTTCCTCCTCTTTGGGCTATTTTTCTCCCAACATCACGAAGCCCTCTCCTCCCTTCACTTCAGGTTCCCCTATAGGGTGAATTTCAAAAGGTACAATCAGCAGAATGATGCCCAACTCCCAAAACAGCCCTTGTGCTGTTGTAAAAGTGTTTTAAATCATATCCACTGCACCGTTTTCTGTCGTCTCCAGCATGCAGTGCCACCTTCATGGCTTCATGGCCAAATACACCCCAACAATAACCATTTTCCCCATACCTTTGCATGTCTTTTTGCAACCTGCACTACAAAGACTCTATGGATAAAACCACGTGGGACTCGCAAGGTCTCCAACTGACTGGCACTCTTCCAAGTAACAATGAATGACATGAAATGAGAGCAGAAAACTCCAAACTCTCTGAGCTCTTGGTAAATTATCTCTAAAGACTTCAATTGTCCTTGCTAATTCCCTGGAACAACTGTCATGTTCTAGAAAGACATAAGCCCTCTAAAAATCAGCGTATTAAGACAGCGACACTCTTGTTTCTCTTGCAGTGATATTCTGATATCTTTACAAGCTTTGAAACAGAGACACCAAGACTGCAAAAGGTAGAATTAACCCTAAATTGATGTTAACACATGATTTAAATAGGCAAAATAACCACGTATCTTTTCAAGAGTTATAAGTGGGCAGAACATCCCCACAGAATACTTCAAACTGCTGCAGGAGTCTCAGGGAAAGACATCAACCTCCAAACAGCGCATCAAAAGAGAGTAGGAAGTGACTTAACAGGAAAAAAAAATTGGTGTCTTTACCATCACTCTCTAGAAATCTTCAGTTTTTGTTTACTGGCACCTCCTCGAGTCATTTTGTGAGAAATAATAGAGTCCTTAAGAAGATGTTGCTGTTACTCCAGAATGGGTTTATATTGGTTAAATCATCACTAAGCAGAAGAGTGATTTACTCTCTGGTATTTGTTCACCTATGGCAATTAAGGACTGACATAAAATTGCTTAACACATTTGCACAGATTTTTTTCCCCTGTGAAGTCTGGGACCCTACTAAGCCCAAGAGCAGCAAGTACCAAAGCAGACACATTAGCACCGCTCCTGCCTGGGCTGATCTAACCTCCCAAACAACTGCAGAGCTGTGACTGCTGCACGCACGTTTCTTTTCCTGTCAACATTCCAAAAAGCCTTTTGGAATGGTTTACTAACCAGACCCAGTTATCTTGTTTTTAAGAGATTACAAAGCAGTCCGCACTGGGTTTGTTTTCACTATTTCTTTGCTTTTAAAACTAATTTATTTTTCTCTATATTAGCTCAATTTCCAGTCTTCCAAAAAAACAAAACCGGCAAAAAATATTAGTCTAAGAAGTATCCTACCATGAGGAGGGGGAAGAGTGTCTGGAAATCCAGACCTGGGTGGGACAGAATGGTAAACTGGGATTCTGGACACATCTTCATTCATTTTTGTACCTGCCTTCATATTGTCACTCACCCATGAAAACAAGCACTGAACGCAGACACAAATGTCCACCGCAATGTTTTTTCCCTGCTATTGAAAATAAGAGGGGATGAATGGGGGCACTTCCAATTTCAAGTCTGTTGTAGTTTACTTTCACAGCATTTCTGAAGGTGGTATTTTCATCAAACAGAGAGCCTCAAAGATGCTCAGTACAAGAAGCATGGGTCAGAAACCCATCCAGCTGTCCCTTAATCTCAGCGCAGTACCTACTAAAGGCTCCCTACCACCATGCCACCAGCCCAGCCTCTGTTCTACCTAAGAAAGATTAATATTAAACATCAAAAAGAAGAAAAATTAGGAATAGTTAAAACTTCAGTTGAGCAACATATGGTTAATGGTATGAGTATTGCTGTATATTGCTGTTAATAAGCAATTTGCAATTTAAAAATATATATTTTATATATATATATTGCAGCCCATATATCCCTTAAGATTGTTTCAAAAGACAATTTTAAAAAAAATCTGGTTCAGTACTTAATGAAAGGAGATGGGACATTTATAGGAAGCATCTATTTGAAGTAATTTTAGTCTATGTCGTCCTCCAAATCTGAGTTCTGCAAAGGCTTTCAGATACATAGCAAAAGGTACGATCTTCAAGGAGTGCCACTTACTCCACATGTCTCATTCTGTGTTTGCATGGGATTAGCCTTTGGCTCCATGTCTTGCCTTTTTTGGTTCTGCTTCAGTTGGTTTAAAGAAGGTTTTGTCTGTGCAGCTCCGACAGTTTTGCTTGTCCACTGGTCAACCAGCTTGTGAAGATCGTCTGTGAATGTTCCCTTCTTGTTGTTACTGTTGTTGGCCTGAACCTGCAGGGTTGATTGCGGGAGGGGCTCAGGACACGTTACAAGACTGTTTGTGGAGGATCCTGGAAAATCACACACAAAGAAAGTTGACGATGGTATCTCTGTGTCACCACTTTGCTGCTCAAACAATTTCTCATCTACTGCAATTCAAACAGCAGCTTTTTGGACTTTTAACACCACCACCCTACCCACCTTTCTACAGAACACCTTTGCTTAAAGAAATGGTCCAAGTACAATGTGTTCGTATTTTCTATCACATTATGTTACCTCAGCCACTAGCTGTTGTGCCCACAACTTCTCTCTAGGTGAAATTAATGACTTGGAGAGAAGAAACGAAGGCAGTCCCAGGCCATGAAAGAGCGGGAGGCGGGATGTATTACTTGCTAAAACTGCATGCGTTTAAAAAAATGAATTTACCATTTATTTTACTTGCATAAGTTTACTGTCCTCCTGGAAAATCGTAATTATTATATAGGTTACAAGTAGGGCTGGCCTCAAAGATTCCAGGAATCTACAATCTCTCTCCGTGATGTTAGGACCATTTACTCTGCCATCTACATATTTTTTTGGGAAAAAACCCCATCAGGACCATGAATGTACAGAAGAAAGAGGAGAGAGGAGGACACGGTGGGTGTGTGAGTTTTTGAGAGAAAGATATAGGTACAGAACTTTTGGTATAGATAAAAGCAGACAGAAGGAGTATTGAAAGAGATTTAATTTTACATGTTCACTCATTTCCAGAAGAACTAGGGAAAAAAAAAGACCCGTCCGTTTTATGTGTTGGTAACTAAAAGTCTGACATAGCAAGATCAGCAGTGAACAGCAACTGAAGGTGCCTGAATTTGACCTAAGCAGAAAATAAAAATTAACTTTTCAGCAAACGTATTTGATACAGCTAAAGATTTGAATTAAAGACCATCTCTCCAAGCAAAAAGTTCATAGAACTGTTCTAAAATTATTATATAAGTAAACATGAACATTCAGTCTTCCTTTTTCTGTTAATCAGTTACCAGCCAATGAAACAGAGTAAACTATTTAGTCCTATGGTTATATAAAATATGTTAATAACCTTTAAATGATCATGCATTCAACCTGCAACATAACTAAGTGAATACTGCTCATTTCCTTTTCCTTTGCTTGGGGGAAAGGGACCAGTGAGAAACATAATTATTTTGACAGGAAAGCTCTTCAATTAGTGTTTAATATTTCATGCAGCCCAACAGGAGCGAGATCGTTTTAAGCTATAAAATCCTCCAGCAGAGAACTGCAGTCATATAAAGGTGTGTATTTCAGAAAGACAAACACTGAATCCAGTTTTCTCGCTGCATGCGTGCACAGTCTCACACACAAAGAATACCACAACTCTCCTGCAGCATGCGTGGTTCCCAAGACATCACAGCACATGCATTATTATGAAAGTATCACAATTTATACAGTCTAGTTTCATATCAGTATAAGTGCATCAGCTCTATTCATTAAACAACTAGCTTTTAGTAAAAAATAATAATAAAAAAAAGCAAAAACATCCCATGCCATGAAGGAAATACTGAGAAACAAAAATGGGATAGTTACTACTACTGTGATCTTTGCCTAGACATAGTCGTTTCAAGGTGGACCCTACAAGGTAAAACAATACAAGACATACAGAATTAGGTAAGACTAAACACAACAAATCTGACGGACAAGCTTCTGTACTTTTAAGCAATCAAAAAGTAGTTATTATGCAAGAAAGGACAAAGTCAGCAGTTCAGGTGAGTAAAGGAAATCTAAATAACTGGACAGCTCAAACCTTTCTTAATGTGCAGCCATTCAGAAGCTTTGAAAAGTACAATCGCATGCCAAAAGCAAGGTCTCGTGACTTAAAGATGCATTTTGTTGGGTTTTTTTGGGTTTTGGTTTTTTTTCCTTTTCTTTTTTTTTTTTTTTTTTTTCTCTGAATTGCCTTGGCTTCCTAAGAGGAGGTTTTGATTTCTACTCTATTTATGCAGGAAATGATGTCAATTCAGTTTGTGATAGGAGGCCAAAAATGCTTTCAGGAACAAGTCAAGCTAGTCTGGCTGCAGAGACAAACTGTAAAACAACCCTAAAAGTCCTGTTTTACAAGTCCAAAAAGATACATTGTTCTGCAGGTCTGAGGCCAATTGTTTCCAAATACTTTATTAGTAGGATTTGTGTCTAAATGTGAGACTCCGAACTTCAATTGAAAGTAACTGTGAATGAGTTTCCCTTATGCCTTGTCCAAGTGCAGAAAAATAAGGCAGCAGAGTAGCTGAGTTTTCATTTAACCAAACTACGTGTTTTTTTCATTATTAACTCGTTACATCCTTCATCATGATTTGACATATTCTGTTGGACAGATAGAGTGCCAGAAGTGTACGGAGAACCCTACTTGACTGTCAGATCTTGCCAGACATAAGCACCGTTTCTATTTGAGTGCAAAATTTCCTGAAAGGTATTTTGGACTTGGTAAGAAGAGTATCATTATGGGATGGGAGGAGATGAATATCTGACATGGGGCATGGCAAGTTTATTGTGAAGAAGCACTTGAAAACAAGCAAAATCAGAGTGTGGGGCAAAAAGCAAGATACGGGATGGATGTGCTTTTCCTCTAAAGCAAACTGGTGTCAGTATTTTATGTTACTGTGCCAGAAATGCAGCTTTAAACTCAGAGACTCCCAGTCCGGGTCTGAATGAGTCTTCAAAGGAGAAAAGAAAGATGTCACTCAGAGACTGAGGAAGAGAAAGTGAAGAAAAGAGGGAGAAGAAATGTTTGTGTTTTGATATGGGTGGCATGAAGAGGAAAAGGAGGATTGCTCAGAAAGATTTTCTTATATTTTCATGTAGTTTAATGAGCTTTCTATTGCAGGAAAATCCAAAGGATATGACTACAGTAATGTCTTACGCAAACATGACTGAGTTTAGTTTCTTATCTCAAAGCCTAGATAACAAAATACATGTCGCATTCACAGCTCAACAATCCGTGTTGTATTTTTAATATTTTCCCTCTCTTTTCCCTCAGATATACTTTACCTTGCCTATCTCAAAGTTAGCTTGCAACACCCATTAGGGAAACATCAGTGACAGCAATACTAGAATGCTATTTTCTTAACTATGCTGCATGTAGCAATAGGTAATATTTGGCACAATATGTATGCAAATGAAAAGCAATTGCCTGCGAAAAATAAAAGCAGGCAGCTGACTACAGTACGTGCTCAAATGCCTGTCAAAAAGTTTAATCACCAACCCCTTGGCTTCCTGAAAACCCAATCACAAGTTTCTCTGCACCTTGGGTGCCAAATCAAACCTAGGGCTCCCATATGTGTGGGGAAGCGACAGAGAACAGAGATACCGGACAGATTCACAAAACACCCATGGGAGCAGAGCCAACTTTCAGGAAAATATTACAGGAGAGTCAACCACCAAAAAGAGAGCTGTTTCTTCTAAACTCTGTCACTCAGCACGTTGCTTGGAAGATGAGAAACATTATTGAAGTGGTGATATCGCCTGAAGCAGGGACTGACAATCGTTGGCTACAATTGGTTTTAAATTCAAATTCAATTAAAAATTCATTTGGTAAATCTAATTCACCAGATTAATTGCATTACTTCTAAAATCAAGGTATTTAATAGCTGTAAAGTTAAGGAGATGAGCCATAATTAAATCTTAGATTTAATCTAAGCCTGCAAAGTTTCAGCAGAGTGTTTTACCTCCAATAGCAGATTTCTTATCTGAGAAATTAAGTAGCTATTATATCATGCAGGACAGAAAAAATCCACTGTCCCATATTTGCACTCTAACAGCTGCCAAAAATCTAAAAGCTAAAATAAAATTGAAATGGCAATAAATTATTTGACCATTTCCATAATCACATATGCACATAAAATATATTAATTACTACAGACCTGACACTTTACACAAGATTACAAGCCTAAGCAAATAGAGCTTTGAAAATTCCACTTAAAATCAGCACAAACTCTTCCCTAAGATGTCCTGACAATTTAACCCAGGGAAGGAATTCAGGCTAAAATTATGCTGAAGCCCATCAAAAATACTTTATTCCATGAAAAGTGCAAAGGAAAACTGACTGTTGGACATGGGGAACAGATCAAAAAGCTGTTCTGGGAGAACACTGTGAAAGCATTCAAGTTCGTAACCAGGGGAAGATATTTGGTAAAATTACCTTTAATGCATCTGAACATTTGTTTTTAAATGTGTGCTGCTAATTTGTGTGCTAATAGAACAGGCCTTGCACTGGAGTATCTAAGCTCCCCAAAGGGCTGTTTTTCCTCAGTCCAATGTAGAGATTCAGAGCATTTCTGAAAATCACAGAATCATCACAGAATGGTTTGGGTTGGAAGGGACCTTAAAGACCATCCAAGTTCCTCCCCTGCCCTGGGCAGGGACACCTCCCACCACACCAGGTTGCTCCAAGCCCCC
>JAOXJM010000003.1:23480717-23492892 GCA_026413425.1 Tringa solitaria
AAGCACCACAAAACCCCCCCCCCAAAACAACCATTGTCACACACATTAAAGCTATACATAAGTAAGATACACAACAGGGACTGCACTAATTAAATAAATAAATGCACATCTGCACTCTTTTGGCCCAAACTGAGCCAGCTACTGAAAGATGCTCAGTAAGGGAAGGGAACTGCTCCAGGTCAGCTCTCACTCCGGCTACCACACCTACTGAGACTATCTATCAATATTTCTGCCAATAACATGGGGAATGTCCCAGCACTCTTAATGTATCGCTACTCCCTTCACCCTTATCGCCCTCCTCTGAATTGCACAAGTTCCTATTTTTCTAAGGTCCAGTTTTTGCAACTCCTGCCTGTCTGCACTCACAGCAGAAGGTCTAAATGGGGTCAGTTTGTGCTTGTCTGAGAAGAAGGAAAAGAGGGAGAAGTCAGTACAGCATCCCGTAAGATACTGCCTCTCCTCTCTCGACAGTTCTTGAGGATCAGAAGGTTTTATGCCACCATATCCCAGATGACCAGCTGGCAACAGCATATTATTTTTAGCAGTCAAAACAGTAGCTGCTAACAACCTTGTTGTAATATGACATGTACAGAAAACATTGACATGCAAGTAATTTGCAAGAAATTTCCAGGGGTTCATAAAAACCATGCCAGGAAGGAACCTTGTAAGGCCATCTGGCTTATTTATTACCCCAAGGTATGATCAGCTCTGCCTAAACCAGTCTTCGCAGAGGTTTATGTAAACTAATCTTGCAAAGCTCCCATGAGATTTCATAACTTTCCTGGACAATTTATTCCTGTGTTCATTTAGCCGTACAGGCACAAAAGAATTCAAGTCCAACCTCTGGATCCCTTTCTTAAATTTAAGGCTTTTACTTTTTGTTCTGCACTAGTTGTGCAGAACAGCTTATTCCTACTCCCTTTGCAGCTGCTTCCTATGTGTAACTCCCGTGTTAGGAAAGTGAAGGCTTTTTGCACCCAGGACATATTCTAGGTCATATCTTTGCTGCAACGGCCAGCCTTCTGCTTCACATGCCATTACCCTCCACTCTACCAAAGCAGAGCTCAGCTCCAGCGCCCAGTCACTGATGCACCTGGAGTCAGGAGATGTCCCCCTGTGACTATCAGACATAGGCTGAGACAGGCTCCCCTGCTGCTGCAGTCACCACAGTCAGCTTTTCAAACACATTGCTGGAACAGGCAAATCAGAATTCAAAAGATGACTGAAAATTTGACATGCCTTTCTACAACAGACTAGATAAAATGGGTTAATTTAGTCTACTTTATTTATGGACAGAAATGACCTATGGTCACAAAAATTTACTTTCCACGTCTTTATTTAAAAGCAGCAAATTCTTGGGAAAAAAGGTTCCACTTTAAGGTTGCAGGGTTGCACTGACTTGCATCAGGCTGATGGTAGGGTAGCATAAAAACAGTAAGAGAGAAGTGTCTTCAAAGTTTGTAAACTTAACTCATCTTATTCAGGACAATAGAAAAGAGTCACTAAAATCCTAACTCCAAACCCTTATAATCAGTGAGGATGAAGCTGGTGGTTGGTCCTGCAATAAGGCAAAGCTTACGAACACACACTGTTGGGATCTACCTTATCCAGACCAAACACTCAAAAACCTGGCTTATTGCTGGTGCGGAAGCAGGAGCTGTGGCCGGGGAGCAGCAGATGCCTGCGGAGGGGAGTCCTGCCCCAAAGCCCAGCCGCTGCCCCCAGCCAGCAGAGAGCCTTCCTCTCCCCAGTTCTTCCTCACTGCTTCCCCTCCTGCTTCCCAGTACAGATAGAGGCAGCTGAGGGTTGGCAGAAAGTGAAATTTGCTTTTTGTTCTGAGGAGGGCTGAGCTGGCTCAGAGGTTATTTATTGTTACTTCCGTCATTAGCATTATTGGGCTTGAGTCCTGCAAACCCACAGAAGGGGCTTGGGCTGTGTGTTCCAGCACTTGTAACCACAGCTTTGGGTGGCTCAACACACAGCTCCCACCAGTACACTGTTCCCCATAACATACCTGAGGAATGACCATTTACAGAAGGTCTGTACAGAAGGGTACTGATACAGATGTACCCAGTTCATTCCCAAAAAAGGAATACACTATTTACCCAATTATACCAGCGTAGCATGTTTTTATACAGATTTAACAGCACCAAAACAGGGTCTGTACCACTTATCTTAACAAGAAGAGAAATTACATGCTGAAATGAAAACCGCTGTACATACATCAAGGCACCACCCAAATTAAAGAATTAAGAGTTGGAGGAGCCAAGACAGCCACACGGGACACAAAACATCTCAGCTTTCTCCCTAGATGTGCACCTTTCCATCTTCTCCTGGTCAGTTCCCGCTGCTCTTCTCTCCCCCCCAGGCCCCCCTCCCTTTACTTGGCCCAGCCTTGTAAAGAGAGAGGAAAAACAGCCTCCAGAAACAAAACATTTCTTATGCCAAAGAGATTATAATGATACCTTTCACAGCTCTGTGACAGAGATTGAAGTTTTTCCTGTGTTGCCTGCTCCTAAAATGTAAGAAAAAGTCATTTAAGTAAATATATTGGCAGATGAAAAACACCTTTAAGAAAGGCTTTGCTCTTGAGACACCAGTAAATCCTAAAACATTCTGTTTAACCAATTCTTAGAACTCGAAAAAAAAATATATGTCCCTTTTCACTCTCCTGACATTACTTCTGTCCAAAGCATCAGTATCTGTGCACAACGGCTTTCTAAGACAGAGCCACGGATCTGCTGGTTCCTCTCTGTTGTCTCTGAAGCAGACAAGATGGTGAAAAAAACAGTTTTCACTACAATGGGAAAACCTGACTGCAGGACAAGTCTGCATCAGTACCTACCTAATTTTATTTTTTGAATGGATATAACGTATAAGCTAATTTGCTTCATTGCTTTGTACAGTTTCCTGAAATACGTTAAGTATTTTCACTCTATTTGGCTTATTAGGAAAATTTCTGGGGAACTTATAAATAAAAGATGAAAGTTCATCATTTAAAAACACCACTCTCACACCATGTCCACTTGCTCGCTACACAATAGGAATTTTCCCCAAAAGCTCCTCTCTTCACCAGTTGCGATGCTAGGACAGACATCAACAGCGTGACTTTCGCATGGGGTAGACCCATTTTCACAGAATTTGTGATGACGATGCCCCTGGCCCTGCAGTAACGAACTTACCATGTATGTACACAGACACACACACACCTGTGCATGAATATAACTGTGCATGTATATACATACACCCAAAATATATTCATAAATATATATAATTTCATATATATTTATATATATTTACAAGCATATGTCTATAAAATCCTTCTATAGACACACAGCTGGAGACAAGCCCTTTGACCACCATCACAACATCTTACACCAAAGCAGCCGGTGGACTGGAGTTAGGAGCTTATCGGTTAACCAGTCAACCCCACTCGCTGCTGATACTGCCACACATATGCCATGCCAAGCTTGACTGCAGTTTCCGTAAAACCACAAAATTAACGAACAGTGAGAACACAGACATAATGTATCCATGTTTTAGTAAGGCACTGGATCAAGTGCCTTACAAAATCTCATTTGCCTGATTGGTTTGGAAGTGAGTATGCCACACATTGAAACAAAAAGAGAGAAAACCGTTGTGGCAGAGTAGCAACAAAAAGCAGTGTTTTGAATATACAGAGACATGAAACTCCTCTCATGCCCCAGAAAACCTTAGCAATATATGTCATAAAATCAGTGTAGGGAGCACGTTGATCAGTTTGACCAACCCTTGATATTGGACTGATTTCTTAAATTGAAAGAGAGAAAGGAGTTAAATTCCAGATGAACATGAGAACAAAGTTAACAAAACAGTGGTTAAATGCTCCTAGGGCTACAATAAAGTGACGGGACAGACAGGTACCTCAGTGGGCACAGATTTCTCAAGTGATAGAGGACAACTTGTATCCCCCACATCTCTGCACAATAATAATGAGGTTATTCCTGTACCCAGAATCTCTAATGGGATGGACCCTGTATTGAAGGCTGTGGCTCTGGCATGAGCTGCACATATAGAAAAAGGGCAGTTGGAGAAGAAATGCCTTGAGTAAGGGATATGCCCAATGCAGCCAGGCTTTACTGGGGGATCCTGCAAGTGAAGCACTATAGACGGGTTCTACCGTTTCTCCTGTATCTAACCTATAGGACACAGTAAATCACCAGGAAACATCCTACATCACACCAGGAATATTTATTTTACCAGAAATAGACTTCCACTAGAAGGACAGGCAAAATGGGGAACTAGAATGTAATTTAGTGTTGGCAGCACCCTCACTGCCACTTCTGGAGCAGGAGTTCAGCTATGCCTCTATTGAGAGTCCCAGGCTGTAGTGTGAGCCGAGGCACGCAGCAAGTGCATGGAAATGTGGGGAAAGGCAAAAGAGATTTAGTTTGAAAGATGGACACTGTTACTTTGGGAGGAAAGGTAGCTGAGAACAGAGAGCCTCAAGAGGAACCATTCTGAAAGCAGAACAGCTGAGGGACATTTCCATTCAGATGTGGAGACCAAATTAGACTTCTCTGCTGAAATCCGGTACAAATGCCAAAACCTTTGTTTTGCTTTGCTTATGGATATCTATTAAAGACTTGAAGAGAAGGAAACGTTCTGTGACATTCTGTCACATTCTGTCAAGACTGACGGCTAAACAATTCTGGGAGTGGAAAGAAAAGTCAAAATAGCAGACAGGAGGAGCTGACAGTTCTATAAAGAAAACCAGTAAAATGCATCTTGCTTATATGACCACTGAGAACTGGGAACAGCTACGAATATCTGAAGAAACAAAAGTCCCAGGGCCAAACGAGAATTTAAGCAATGTGGGAAGATACAATGCTAAATGAAATGGGAAGAAGACTCAAGCTGAGGAGCATGAAGAGCTTTAGCATAGTGAAGAATCTGATTATGGAGCAGTTTCTTAAGGCAAATGATGGTTGGTTGCACAAGTGCTTGAGACATTTGAAACAAGACTGGACAAAACATGGATGGAACCCTACAGAACAGCTTCTTGCTGACCCACGGCACTTAAAGTAATTCCTAGCTCTGTGTTCGTGCTCAACTACGGACAAAAAGGAACATAGTCCTGCTGCCTCATTGCTTCAAGGAGACATTTGACAAGGTACAACGTGCAGTTCCCAGCTTTATTTGAAATAGCCAATTATTTGCTGACCCAGAGTTGCAAGTATCTAGGACAAGCGGCTCTGTATGGTGAGGGGGAATAATCTCCCTTCTGAAATAAGCCTATTATTTCACAAAGGAGTAAGTAAGAAGGTTAAGGGTGAAGCTGGTGAGTTACTTCAGAGGAAACAGCTCTGCCTCTTGAGACATCTCCACGACTGCCTGGAGCGCTGAGGAGAGGGATGGGAGCTGCTGACCCAGTGGCTGGGAAAGATTGGGCTGGAGCTGCAGCAAAGCCGAAGGCTGAAGAGGCAGACAGTGGTCTATGGGGACAGGAGGACTAGCCGTGGTAAGGCTGCCATGAACCTGGGCAACCCCTTCTGGGGCGCCACGGGCAGGCAACAGCTCTGGCTGCAGCGGCAGCGACAGGGCTATCGGAGGTTGTTGCACAGGCAGCACGGGCACCTGGGCTCCAGCTTCCAGAGGGTACTGAGGGTGGCCAGGCACCTGCTGCAACACAACACACAGCTATTAAAACCAGTCGCTGCCTGCAGCACAGGTGATGCACGTGGCAAGGTCTAGAGCCACCGGAGTCCCCAGAGAAAGGACTGGGACTCCACATTTGTGTGGTCTTCTCCTGAGAAGGGTGACTCCTGAAGAATTCAAACTTGCTTTGAAACAACCGAATAAAAACCTAGGGATTCCTCCTACACAATTACAACAGCGTGTGTATTGTTCAGGTGCTATTTAACTCGTAACAACAAAGCCATATTTCACTAAAAAAATTAAAATTTCTGGTTATGAATTCTTTGTGCTGAATAGTTTGCTCTGCCTTCAATGAGCCTACCACAATGTCCACATAAAGAAAAATACATTCTACTCATAATCTAAATTAGGATTTTTTTTTTAAAAGTCTGCTATATATGTAGAACCGGTAGCTGGTATAGACTACACAATTAACTCTTTTTTACTGAATATATACCCGTGGTTCACAGAACACATGGTTTTCCATTCAGTTTAAACATTTAAAATACAAGTTAACTCTTGACATGCTGAGCACCAAGGCCCCAATTCTGCGAAGGCTCCCTGGTGTTACACACACAGAGCAAGTTTCATTTATCTCGGTGGATTTCTTCAGTGCATTAAAATAACTCATGTGCGTAAGCGCTTGGTGGGAACTGGACCGATGCAAGTCTATGCCAGCTACCTTAGAGACCACACTGTTATTCTGCATAACAGCTCTTTTGAGTTGTACATTTAAGAACAGAACATTCTCCTTTTAGGTACATCATGTATTTTTCCAAGGGGACTGCGTTTGCAGGGTGAGGAAAAAAAGATATAAAGGAAAAAGTGGAAGAAAAAAGGCTTTTTAGTACTTGGTAGAACTCTACCTAATTTTTACTTTTTTAAAGTATCATCACCTAGAGATTTAGAATATTTAGAGAATATATTAAGAAAAATATCAAGACTCAGATGAGAACTAGGCCACACAACTTCATTGCTGCACGCTCTCTGCAGATTCTAAATATGAGCTGAAATTATTATTTCAAGTTTTAACGTGGATAAAAGATGCAACATGCTTCACAACACAAGTTACATGACTGCCTAGAGTGGGGCTGTTAGAATATCAACTGGGGTGCACGTTGCAGAAGAGCGGTGAAATTCACTTTTTTAAAAAAATCTTATAGAACTAGAGTAACTCACAAAATATTCTAATGTATAATTTACCTGGGCAAAACTAAACTCAGAGGTGTTAAACATCAACTCCCAAAACAACACTGCTTTGGAAAGCCTTTATTGACAGAATCTCCATCGGAAGTACTTGAAAACATGAAACAATGTATTTTTTAATATCCCTGCGCACTTGCTCATTTTGTTTGTAATAGCTACTACTTATCCTAAAAATATTTCTATGCTAGTCTTCCACACATATTTGATAGCTAATGACTGTGTCAGGACAGGTGGGGAATATCGGTGCTCCGGTTTTGATGTTTGCTGCGTGTAACGGGCTGGATTCAAGTCCCCCTAAAGTCACCAGAAACATTCTGGCTAACGAGCTCAGCAGTAATGGTCTCAGGCTCCATGTTGCCTACGTTTTCACAAATGGTGTTTCTGTACCAAATATACAGCTGGCGAAAGAAATTTCAAAATGATGTACTACTTTGGAGATGCCATGATATGGCAGGTTGTGATGGGATGTTTTGAAATTTAATCAGCACATTATGGCAAAGTGATGTAGCAGAACACAGATTTTTCAAGACCACTCTTATTAACATATTTAGTGCTCTCTCCTGCTCAGGCCAGACTGCATTTTGTGTTGTCATATCACAGATGTGGCAATAGAAGTATTTACAGACTCTGTCAACAAGTCCTGAACCACTTCTCTTGTAAACAGTTGTTACTATTAAAAGCTCCATTTTATGCTTCATTTCTTTGATATGGGGAAAGGGTCTGCAGCTAGAATTTGTTCTCGTCTGATAGACCTATTCCACACGGTTTTCTGGAGTCATTATCAAACAGCCATTTCCCTTTGCTGTTTTAAAGCAGGTCTACACCAAAACAAGTCCATCACTCCTGCCAGCTCACCCGTATTTCACCAGGAGCATTCAACAGGGTGGGGTGAAGGCATCTGCCAGGCTTCCGGCTGCTGTTCTCCCACCACAGGAGGACGACAGCTCGTGCTTCTCTCATGTTTGAGATGGGAGAAGGAAGAGGGAGTACAAAAAGCACTCTTGTCTGCTCCTTAGATCGGTCCCTACATCCTCGATATTCACCTCTCCCTGGGTTAAGACCTCCCCTACTGCACCGGGCTGCACAGCTCTAGCAACCACCTCCAGGACTAAGGTGGAGAAGTTACCAAAGCATCTTAAGAGCAAGGAAAAGAAAAAAACACCTCCCCACTGCCTGCTGGCAGCAGAGCAAGCCCCGGGAGCGCCCTGCGGCGCCGGCTTGCCATGGCCCCCCCGCCAGTGGATTACCTGGTGGCCAGCCCCGGGCGCAGACAGAGCCTGGTCTGCAGGATGGACAACGCTCGGCTGAAGCGACTGAGGAGGTGGAGGTGGCTGCGGCTGGGATGCTGCCGGCGTGCCCTGCGCGTGGTGGGGAGAGGGCGCTTCGCTCTGGAGAAGCTGCTGGAAGGTGGTGGGGTACATCGGCTGCGGGGGGAGCGGGGGCACCCTGGGGTGTGGTGGCAGTGCTGGCACCCCTGGCGGAGCCACAGCAAGCAAGGGGATGGTGGCAGCCGGCATATTTGGCACTATTGTTTGGCAGGGCAAGACCAGAGAAGCCACAGTGGTGTGAGGAAGGTTGACCGCCTGCATGGGGAGGGCGGGGGAGTTGGGGGCCATGGGCAGAGCGGGGTTCATGGGGAGGCTGGGCAAAATCACGGCCGGAGCAAAGTACTGAGAAGGAGCAGGGATGGGGGGCACGTTTGCAGCAGGTATATCAGAGAGGTTTGGAGGAAGGCTGTCAAGTCCTGCCAGAGGAGTAATTGCAGGAATGACAGGAAACTGAGGAATCTGAAAAAAATATAATATCACATAAATTGCAAGTGCTTTCACTGACGGTACAAAGTAGTTTCATTTGCCATACAAGTACGTAAAAATCATGTGTCATGATGATAATTATGTCTGTTTGTTAATCCCTTCCATTCATTTCCTGAGGTTTATAAACAGGTAGTAAAAACTGATTTACGCGTAAATCATTAGCAAAAGAGAAAAAAAAAATCATTTTGGGGGAATGTTTTTATACCTTAGGAGCTTAAAGCTATTTCTAACACTAGCTTGAAGCCTTCAAGCAACATACTAAATTAAAAGCTGCTTTCATTTTAACGGAAATGAAAAGGAATTGGACCAGACAAAATGCAAAATTCTCTCATGCAAAATTCAGTAAGACAATTTAAAACCCTTGTCTTTAAGCAGGCTGGCTGCAACCCAGGCAGCAGGGAGGATCCCACAAAAGGGTTTTTACAATCAAAACCTCCCAGTGATGCAGCTCCCAGACTGTAACTCCCCTGGCATCACGGGAGCAGCTTCTTCCCCTTGGCACAAGCTGTGTCACCTGAGGGTGGCTGTTACTGGCAAACACACTCACAGCACCAACAAACCCTCCCAGGCCCGGGAGAGAAACAGAAATGGGGCTGAGACCTGGGCAGGGGGCAGGTGGGTGGCAGGGAAAGTGGTGAAGTCAGGAGCTCAGAAACAAAGAAAAAAAAAAAAAAAAAAAAAAAGGGGCAACTTCTCATGCTCTGAAGCCTGGGATGGGGAAGAGAGTATGCCAGAGGGGAAGGTGCAAAAAAATAAAAATATTGCAGTTATTGCAATTTTGTAAGTGCCATTAACTGGATTCTCTAGGCATGACGCAGGAATACTCACAAAGGAGATTTTTGCTTCACCAAACAAAAACAAATAGTAAAGAAAACCACTGGAATTAGGAAAAAAAAAATCTATGTTCTTATGGACTAATTAAATTGGCATGCATTCAAAATAGCCACACAAAACCCCACAAATCATGTTAATTATTAGCCAGAAAGCTTTACTCAAATGGATGTATTCATACACGTGGGTGGTTTTTTTTTTCAAGGGTGTTACCTGGGAAGGGGCGACGGGCGGTATCTGTGGCACGGTGGAGATCTGGAGGGGTTTCAGCGGGGTGCTGCTGGCGGCCACCTGTGAGGTCTGGGGCTGGTAGGGGGGCAGGAGGTGGGCTGCAGGCTGGATGGGACACACGGGCTGGCTGGCAAGCACCTGTTGCAGGGAGGCTTGCTGTGATATGGGTGGCTGCTAGGAGAGAAAAGAGGAATAATAAAGGGCTATAGGCTGTATATTACGACTTCTGCCTGGGCACAGCTCCAAGGATGGAGCAAATCCGGCAGAAAGCAAGGAAAAAATGTGGTGGAGCAGGGCTGCCTCAGCCTGTACATGATCTTTCTGCCACCATTGAGATACCTGGGTGGCTGGTGCCTCTTCTCTGCTGAGTGTGCACCGCTGCCAGGTCACCTTCAGTTAAAGCAGGTTTAGTTGGAGCTGCATGAAACTCCATGTGGATATTCCTAACCAAATATATCAGTCAGGGAAAATAAGCACATCCACGGGTTTGGTTTAACTTTGCTGGCTTTAGGTAACGGGGCTTTTCACTAGACCCATACACCTGTGAGTTGAAGACTTATTGCATGTGCGCTATTTCAGGTTCTTGCTTGACACACAAATTGGTAGTTTACAAAACTCATGCTTTTTTTTATGTAAAGAAATTTCTTTTAAGTAACAAGTGATAGGACTAGAGGAAATGGTCTCAAGTTGCACCACGGGAGGTTTAGGATGGATATTAGGAAAAATTTCTTCACCAAATGGTCATCAAGTCTTGGAAGAGGCTGCCCAGGGCAGTGGTGGAGTCACCATCCCTGGAGGGATTTAAAAGACAGGTAGATGTGGTGCTGAGGGACATGGGTTAGTGGTGGACTGGGCAGTGTTAGGTTCATGGTTGGACTCGATCTTAAAGGTCCCTTCCAACTTAGACGATTCTATACAGAACCAGCTCAGTGGGCACAGCCGCCCGTCGCTCTCTCCAGTTCAAGCTGCACAGTCTGAACAGCCCCGTCGCTGGGAGAGGGGACAGTTTTATAGCAGAGAAGGGCGCTCCGAATTCAAACACTTTACAAGAGCCTGTGTTTGAAACACATTTAAATGCAAGATACATTACCCGAAAAGACAAATTCTAACTGTCTTGGAAAGGTTATTTGCAATGACTCAGACTCTAAATCCCAAAGAAGGTTCTAGTTGGCCCTGTAAAATCCCTACCTACGAACTTCAAATATTCCTACTATGCAGATTATACCCAGCTAATCTTGCCATTCAACAGCTGACTGCATAATATAGCAGGCACTGAAAGATACAACACTTATTATCTGAGACATGAATAAAACACAATAATTACAGTAACAGCTGGAAGACAGTTATATTTCTGAGGTGCTGTAGTAACAACGTGGCAGCCTAAATAGCATTTTTTACCCTTCCAGGGAAATCCTTGCTCCACTGGCCTGCCGGATGTCACACAGTAGAACAGAAATAAGCAGCTGCATTAAAGATGAAAATAATCAGTAACAACTTCCATATTTCCCATGCTACTAGTATCTCCTTCCTCGGTTCCTCTAATTAATGCTGAAATTACTTAAAAAAAAAATCTGTTTCAGAAGCATAGGACTGAGACACCACGTTGGCTCTGGACTGACCTACTTGGGACCACAGGATTGACCGGGGTGATGGGTACAAGTTTCTCCTGGGGAGATTCTGATTGGAAACAAGAGAAAATAATTTCACAACGAGAAGAATCAGCCATTGCAATAATCTTCCCAGGGAAGCAGTGGATTCCCCATCATTGGACACTTCTAAAATTCAGCTGGAGGGGATACTGGGCCACCTTCTCTATACCGTGCATTTGCCAAGAAAGGTGGGACCAGATAATCCTCAAGGTTCCTTACAACCTGCGGTTTTGTGATTCTACAGTTGCTTCACCCACGCTCTGCAGCACAAAGAACACCGTACCCAGCCGTCAAAAGGTAAGTTTAAAACAAAGGGCCAACTGTTATCTTCACTACTTCCACTGTAATCACTATTGTAACATTTTGCTCTGTGCTTTTTTAGTGTCAGGATTCTCCAACTAGTTGTTAGGTACTAATACAATAAAACTGTAGAAGATGTATCAAGGAAGCAAGATACTATCCACCCTTAAATAGCTAAAATTCAACCACAGCTGGTAAGTTTCCAGTACAAGGATCAGTGAACAAAAGAGCAGTTGGCCACCGGTATCGAGTGTCAGGGGCTGAACGTACGGAATGCCACAAGCAGAGCAAGACATGCTGGAGATGGCATCGAGTAACTCTACACAGCACCAGCTCAGCTCCTGTCATGTTTATTAGAATACTGGAATCGTTTGGGTTGGAAGGGACCTTAAAGATCACCTACTTCCACTCCACATGCCCTGGGCAGGGACACCTCCCACCACACCAGGTTGCTCCAAGCCCCCTCCA
>JAOXJM010000003.1:23516355-23526469 GCA_026413425.1 Tringa solitaria
CTGCCCAGGGCAGGGGAGGAACTTGGATGGTCTTTAAGGTCCCTTCCAACCCAAATTATTCTATCATTCTATGATTCTCAAGTAATACCTGGAAAAAAATAGTTCTCATAAATGTTTGGGGACTGGACATAAGCTTGTTTTTAATGGCAACATAAATGACATCTCTCAAAATTCGGGTCTGTCTACTTTCTGAAGGAGACTTGGCCTAGCTGACAAAACAAGCCTCAACACAAGCATCTCTGTAAAATTCATTTTGCAAAATTTGGAGTCAATCTCTCCCATTGTTTATGTTCCTTCCACCTCAAAAAGACACTCCTTCCTTCAGCATTTGTACATCAGCCAGATCCATGTCGTGAAGGCTTAACTTAGTACCTGCTCTTAGGGTTCTTCTGCCAGCTGTCCCACAGGCTCTGAAATGGTTAATCATTGCCATAGAGAATGTTTTTTGGAGCTGCTACCTTGTTTTAGAAGAAACAAAACTCAGGGGCAGGAGTGAATCTCATGAATTATGGAGCATTTAAAGCAAATCTGAAAAAGCGATAGTAATAGTCTAAATAGCAAATGAAATTCTTGACACCATTCCATAATAGCATCAAAATGACATTTTCCCCCCTTCCCTTGGGGTTGAGAAGGAATACATACAAGTACCCTAAAAAAACCAGAGCACCTAAATGCAAAGCCACTCAGCATCTATCCAGCTCCTCTTGGCAGAAGGAGCTGTGTCCTGGCGCAGCTCCCTGCAGAGATACACCGCAAGGTCAGATAAGCATCAGCGACGGCATGGACACAGCAAGGGAAAAACTGGACCTCAGCCATGCTGACTTCATTCTGTTCAAGCCGATGTAAAATTGCAGCTACTAATATTCCTTTAAAGCTACTACATCTACGGAGGGGGCAGAATTACTCATCTTACCAGCACTTCCAACCCCTCCTAATTCTTTCCTTGGAGTAGCACTACTCTTGAAAAAGGTAAGCTCAGTGATATTGCCAAAATGAATGCAGACACCTTGCCAGCAACCTGCAGCCCTTTTCAGTATTGAATTTCTTTTAGACACAAGCGTGCTTTGATTTTAGAAAAAACTTATATTGATATTATTGATATGATTCCATTATGTCCCACGTACAATTGTTATACTGGAAAAAAAATTACATGAAGAAATACTGACACCCAACAGAAAAAATCGCTACCAATTATTAGAACTTAACTACAGAAACTTAAGAGATATTAACAAACATGACTTAACTAAAAACAACAACGTTAAGCAGACCCACAGTAGCCAAGCACATATCCAAAGTTTCTATCATTTTGACTTCAATGACACTGGGCTCCCTAAGCAACAAGTCAATACTTTTGTACAAATAATTGTAAAGAACTATAATCTCTGAAAATCTGAGGTGCTGAAGTAATTATTTAAGCAACTACTGCTTGAAAGACAGGATGCTATTTTCATATATAGTAAGCCAACAGTGGTTGTCACTATCAGTTTGCTAACTCTAATTACCTAGAATCTAATTTCCATTTATATAGTAAGCTGAAATACAACTACACATGTGATAACTTCCCCCACTTCTAGCATCATTTCTCAGGAACGCGCAGCTTCCCAGAACCATCACTTACAGATCTGACCCAAGGGAGATTTGCTATGGAATCTTGGGTAAAAACAGAAAATGTTTGAGATTTCAAGAAAACATTACATTTATGCAGAAAACATTAAATGTAACTTTTTCAAGGAAACAGTGTCCTTTAAAAGTCATTCAGAAAACATCCTCCCAGTTCAAGCAAGCCCAGATTGTAACACTCCTCGTGCAGGCACCACCTAAGGGCACCAGCTATTGTGCATCCTAGTGAAAATTTCTTTTCATTTCATACCTACTGATTATTAATAAATTGCAGATGTTTCAGCAGGACGGTGCCGGGGCAGTGCTAAGCAGAAGCAGTCTGTTCTGCTGATGCCCCAGGGAACGGGGCTCAGGTGTTCCAGCCTTGGGACCTCTCTGCACAGCAGAGAAGCCCAGCTCTGCAGGGCTCTGCTGCCTCTCCCATCCCTCTCCCAGCATCCCTGGAAGCAGAAGACTTCCCGGGGGATTTCCCAGGCTTGTGCAGCACACCCTTGTCAGGGAGAGAGCAGGGCATCCTTTCTCTGCCCTCTCCTCTTCTTTTCCCCCTGGGCAGCAGGCACTGAGCCTTTCTCAGGAGGATGATGCCCATAAGCTACTTAGAACCCTTGCTGCCCTTTTTGAAGGAGAGAGGGGAAGGGTTTCTGAATACCACATAATATTTCAATTAAAAAGCAAACAAAAAGAGCATTTTACCATTGTGAAACAGAAGGAAGGAGAAGAGGCAGTCATTATACCATTTCCTACTGACTGAGAATTTTATAGTGGCATAAAGGGAACAGTCACAAAACCCCTTTATTCTCTACTACCAACCTACAAGTGAAAAAACCATGAATTTAAAACGTGAAAGAAAGATATTAAAAAGACAACCACCACATCAACAGATGAAAGCCAAGGAGAAGAGTAGGATTACCTATTACACTTTTGGCAAATGAAGCTCTCTTGAGGGTTGCCAGACCCAAGTCTCCTATTTTCACAGATCCAGTTGGTCCAGTAATAAAAATATTGTCACATTTTAAGTCTCTGTGAATTATAGGTGGAGTTCTTGTGTGCAGGAAAAGAAGACCCTTCAGGATTTGCCGGCACCAACTCCGCAGGACTTTTGGTTTCATCACTTTGAATCTCTTCAGATACCTAGAGCACAAACATACACAGAAATGGGCATAAGGAAAATGAAGCGTTATTTGAGATTCCAGGGGCTTTAACAGAAACTCCAGTCTGGATAAAAGCCCCTTATTAGATGCTGTAATAGCAGCTCAGAAATATCACAAGATTGAAAGGAATAGATTTTTTCCAAAGGACAAATTAGAGCATTCATTTTTAGGGAGGAAGATAATAAGCATTTTTGGTGCAAATACAACCAAATATTTGCAAGTCTAATAGTAGAGCAATTCACTTCATGCAGAAAACAGCTTTAGAATATGTTTCATATATTCAAATCAGAAGAATACTGAAGTTTAATTTTAACCACAAGACTTTGACCTTTATACCCTGCATCTGCATTTTTTCCATTTACCAAAAACTCTGATTGGGAGGGTACATTTTGGAGAACCGTAAAACCTGCTAATGCACTGGCAGAGCAGCACACTGGATATACGCAGTGATGAGTCCTACTCCCATCAGGGCCGAAAATCTGTTCCAGAATTCATGCCAACTGATTTAGATCAACCTTAACAAGACTGTCAGTACCAAAAGCTATTAATTACTATTGTTTAGCAGATAACCTAGAGCACCTTCTGCTTCAAATAGAGATTCTTCCATTCAAGTGCTATTCTATGTGAATTTTCTAACAAAACATGCAAAAACAAGCACAGAAGCAATCACAAAAACACACCCTGACAAATTCAAACGTCACAGCCAGAAGATGAAACACACCAGAGAGCCACTTCTAGTTGCATAACTGGAACAGGAGAGCAGGAAAAGAGAGATGGAGGCCAAAATTCTTCCTGTCAAATCAATGCAGTTCAAACACAGGGACAAATGACAGACACCAGAGAACAGTTCTGTTTTTTTTCTTTTATCTGGAGGTGCCTTTTTTCAGAATATGAAAGTAGGATTTTTCTAAAAATTTCCATGGCTATTCTTAGCCTCCTCACCAGGAGCACAGTACTTACGTCTTCAGTGTTCCAGAGGTCATCAATTCAGTAACCAGCACGATGCATCTTTTGCCTTTCACACAGGATTCCCAGAAGTCATAAAATCTCACAATGTTTGGATGCTGTAGACCTTTCAACATTTCTGCTTCCTCTTTAAATCTCTGCCTCTCTACTTTTGTGAGTTTTCTGTCCTATAATCCAAAATAAGACGTTATTAGTAGTGAACAGAATAAAGTAAAATAAAGGTACTGCATTGCTAAAGTATTCCAAATTTTAGGTTTGTTTTATGTTTATATCAAGAGCAATTATAAAATCTTTTATGTAAGAGATGAGCAGTGTGTATGAACTAGGGCACTTGTCTTGAATCCAGTGTCAAGAAGACAAAGACTCACCTCAGAACAAAGAACAAACACCTCTGTGCTACGCTATGCTACAAGACAGCAATAATATTTCAGGCAACATAAACACACCCATGGCTCGATGGACCACCACACAGCTAACTACATCTTGGTTTGGTTTTGTGAGGCTCATTATTTGAGAGATTAACACCCACATGATTTAATCTCCAGGTCCGAAGCTCATCCCAGCTAAGGTGACTGCTTACCACCTTCCAGGGCTGCTCCTCTGAAGTTATGGTGGTGACCACCAGGTGCAGTCCCCCAGGAACCCTCCCAGGCTGTACCACTCTTTCCATTTCTTTAGGGACAAATTAAAACAATACCAACCTCAAGAACCAAACACAATAATTTTTCTATTTGTTTGCTGGTTTCCCTAGTTCTACAGGCCTCTCTTTAAAGTTAGAAAAGGAAGAGCTGTCCTTTGGCCTTTTTTGTAGGTGCACACTGGCCACATGGCAATTATTATTCTTTTAGATTAGAAATGGGAGGAATGTCACATTCTACTACTCTCGTTTTCCCAGAGAAATTTAGGAGCGTTTGCCATAACCTCCAGACTGTGAAGTGCCCCTGCAAGGAGCACGTAGGGCCCGTCTCCTCCTCCCCATCCATCAGCAGAAGCCGACCAGGCTTCCTGGACCTCAGTAGCAACGTGGCAACCCCGACAAGAAGCAGCTCAGATGCTCCAGCCTCTTTAGACGATGTAAAAGAGCAAAACGGGAGTTTTAGTGAAGACCACACCATCACTGTCTGGTTTGCCTCCCGTGGCCGGCTGGTCAGGCTGGGAGCGCTTCCCAATGCTGCCCTAGAAACGAAGCTTTTTTGTTCTTTAAAAGGCACAATTGTGTAACTGTTCTTACTTACAGAAGCAAAGGCTCACAAATCACTAAGACTAATTAGTTCATATTTTAACCTCCAACATTTTCCTTTTTTCGGTTCACTTAGGCATGTTTATAAAAGCACATACGTAATGAATTAAATTGGCACCGGGCTGATTTGTAACCGAGAAGTAGAGGAATCAGGCCACTGCCATTTTGACAACCTGCGCTCATCTGCCATTGCACAGAACCCCACACAGGAATGAGAATATCCACTACTACAAACAAATCACCTTTACACAGAGGCTTCATGAGAGGAGAACCAGGTTGAAACGATGATGATGCAGCTCTTCTTGGAAGACAGAAAACCTGCTTCCCTGGCAGTGTGCCCGCCTGCATTGCCATTTTACACAGCTGCTGCTGAGGAGGTTTCTTGCTTTTTCTTTACGTTTTAGCGAGCAGCATCAGAGCTAATGTTGCCCTGAGCAACTGCAGCCATCTGGGCCAGCACAGCGGGTGCCCAGGGGGACCCGTGGCCGGGTCCCCAGGGGCAGCCGGGAGGCACCCCCCGCCCAGCAACACCCTCAGCACCGACTGCCCAGAGCAAGGCAGCATTCCTGCTGCTCTGGAGCATGCGGGTTTTGTAAGTTATAAAAGAAGAGAAAATAAAAAAAAATAATAATAATAACTGCAGGCTGTCTAATGAGGCCAGACAGAAGAGCCTGAGAATTGCTTTCAAATCCATCACTTCTTCCCCTACCGCTGAGTTTCCTCTTAATTTAAACCCTGTAGAATAAATCAGGTCCACTGCTATTACGGAGGAAAAGGAGCAAGTCCTTGTGTGAGACAGGAAAAGCAGAGTGTGGACTAGCAGAGAAAGGAAAAGGTGGTGACAAAGATCCAGCAGCTTTTTTAAAAACTTCTAATTAAAAAAAAAAAAGTAATACCGTACCCCTTGACTCTTATTTCCAGATTTCTAAGCACTGTGAGAAATTTTCCACTGCTACTTTAAGGGTAACTTTTAAAAATATCCTGCAGACATTGCAGACAATTGTATTCTGTATATTCTCTATATTATGAGTGCCGGCCCATGTGGGCTGCTGTCTGAATTCAAAGTGCTAAGACAGCAAGCTGGGAAACTGCAACAAAACAATTCTGGAAGACAAATAAGTGTTTTATCTACAACTACAGCAGAAAGAATTTGAATTTTTTTCTCTTTTTTTTTTCTTGAGAATGATAGCTGAGCATCTCTCCAGGGGGGGTAGCCTGGATCCAGCACTAGAGGGGAGCGAGGGCAGGGGAGGCCAGGCAGTGCCACACTCCCCACCATGGGACTTGCGCTGGCACCGTATGGGCTCGAAAAACCTTTTCTAAATTCCTCCAGGCTGAACCCGACACAGGAGTTGTTGGCCAGAGCGAAAGCTGTTTCTGAAAGGGCTTAACTATTTTCTACTCCGAAGCAGCAAAAGCACCCGTTTAACTGCATGATTCACTCAGGGTTTAATCCAAAACAACCTTCGCTGGGGTCACAGACACTCCCCCTCCTAAAATCTGCACAAGATGAAATGCCCTCATGCTGAAGGCAGGCCTGGAACAACCCTGGGACACCAAATTTTGAAATGGGGAGCAGGATGCTTTGGAAAGGTCATGCCAAAAAAAGGTAATCCACTTAACTGGAATTAAGGCATCACTTTGCATGACCCAAATGTATCAAAATTTGGGGGAAAGAATCAAGTTGCCAGATTGGCCCAAGGAGTCACCAAGCATCCTGCTCTCTGCAGCAGCAGATGTTTCCAGCCTGGCAGAGCTGACCAAGGGGGCTGAAGGTGCCCAGCGGCAGGGTGAGTTGACAAACTCCTTGCCCAGTCTGCTCCACTGCATTTATGGTGTTACTGCTATTCTCAGCTTCATCAAGACAAGAGACTTCAAACTTGGAAAACATTCTCCTCCATATGATGCAGGAGATACCAGCATTAGTTCGCAGACATCTCCACGCTTCCTCTCCTTGTAAGGCATTCACACTTCTTGGCTCTTTCCCTCCTTGCCGGGACACAAAGTCTTGGCTCAGGAGGCAACATTGTAATTCCATTTCTAATAATTGAAGCTTCTCAAGCCTACTACTTAGCACCAAGGTTTCTAAAATAAACTTCAACCTTCAAAAGTCCACAGAAATTGCACTGAGCGGGTTCAACTTTTCCAGAGAAACTGAAGTTAAACAGATCCGAGCAAGAAGCGAGACAGTGGCTCGCTTTGTGTTACCGCTAAGAAAGGGTCAGTAAATTTAACTTGTTTCTCCATCTTAATAAAGTGTGAAGAGTAGCCAGCTCAAGAGGCTTCAGTACAGAGTTGGTACATGGCCACCCCACCGGTCCCTGCTTGGCTGCCTTCGCCCTCTGCAGAGAATTTGGTGTTTTATGGTGACAGCTGCTCCCGGCTCCCGTGGCTCCAGGGGAAGGAGCCGTGCCAGCCAGCGCTCATGGTGCACCCTGGGCACAGCATTGCCCATCACACAAACACCCCCTGGTCCCACAGACAGCCTGCCTGACACACGGCTCCAGGACTTCACCTTCCCGAGAGATAAATAACTATTACTTGGGTTATTACAATGCTTATCTCTATATAAATAAGCATTATTGGCTTATACAACGTATTCTTCACTGTGAAGGGCAATCTAACAGATATTAAACAAGTGGTAAAAAGAGGTTATAAATTGTAATCTACCTTTTCTTCATTAGTTTTCCTTGCTTTCCTCTTGCAAATCAGATTGTAACTGCATGGTCAGTTTTAAGCGTTAAACCATTGAAAGCTATTCACTTCTTTTTAGAAATAATTCCCAATTAGCACTTTATAGCTTCACTCTTGGTAAATTACACACCCATTCAGAGAGACTGGAGTAAAACCATGTTTGCAGCAGGAAGATACATTAAAGTGAATTTCCTATCCATAAATCATATTTCTGCTAATCTAACACACGTATGCTCTCTGCATCTCCCTACTCCTCACAGGCAGGGTGAACAAGTACCTCTCTTGGTTAATATAAGATTTATCCCTTCATTAAGTTCCTTAGTAGGGAACAGCAGCAAAGACTGGGATTAGTAACTGTGTTAACAAAATGAAATAGAAAGCTTACGAATTAAATTTCTGGAATGACACCCAAATTAACGGCAGGAACATGTTCTTCTAGTCATCCCCAAGCATCATTTCCTCCAGGTTGTAACATATGGGCTCTGACTAAGACTTTGAAAGTTACACAAGCAAGAGACTGGCTCCCACCTAAGCCTTTAGAAGAGTTCGAAGAAAGACTGACAACTGAGGTCAAGCTTCTTGCCTACATACTTGTGAGGGGCTAACAGACTTGTAAGAGCAGAGTTGGAAGCACAGCTCTCACCAAATTAGAAAGTTGTGCTGCTTTGTGGTTTCACTGTGGTTTTTTAAGTTCCTCCTTTCAAAGTCTTGAACTTTCAGTAAAAAAAATTAAACAGCTTTAAACACTCTATAAGTGCCAATGACATAAGAATAAATTCACATTCACTAGCAAGCGAGCCGGGGCCACAGCACCGCTGGCTCCAGCCAGCCAGAAGCTCTCCCAGCTCACTCTGACAAGACCCCTCGCTGTTTTGGGAGCCCTCCCCAGCCCTGGCAGTTCCAGATGTCCCTTTGGTAGGTTGTAGCCTCGCGAAGGACACCTGAAAGCCCTCTCCTGTCCTGCCCACACATTTGTATAAGCACATCTCCTCCCCTGGCATACAACTTGGCTACCTTACCTAGACATCTTGGCCTAAGGATTTCTAGTGCTGTTGTGTTTTGGTGTTGGGGTTTTTTTTTGTTGTTTTTTGGGTTTTGTTTGTTTGTTTGTTTTTTTAAATGCTCAAACTCACATAGCTGTACTGACTGATGGTTACTTAATTCTGCCTAACAGGACAAAGTCCTCATTTTGGAACAGATAAAGGTCTGTCTGGTGAAGCGAGGAGGAACGGTACGTCAGCAAAAGAGGGATGGGCTCACCTCTGTCACACAGCAGCTGTAACACCTCCTACCCATACCAATGATAAAGAAAAGGAAAGCGAAGAGGCACTAACACAGGAGCAGAAATCAAATAACTCAATCAGCAGAATGAATATCTGCTCACACCATTACTTTTTCACATCTGTGCGCCAAATCTACGCATCTGCTCGCACACTGCAGCTACTCTTCTAATCAGGGATCACCCTGAGACAAGGAATCAGCAGTGAGATCCATTGACAGCTGTCTCCTACATAGCCGTCTTGTTGGTTTATTGTGGATTTATGAGCAGAAGTGCAGTTCTGGCCTGCCCCACAGTCACCAGGTTCAAGAGCGAGACACTCAACTTGGCAGGAAGAGACAGCAGCCTTCCCAGACCTCCTGTGTAAGACAAGAACTTGCTTTGCTCCTACAGCAAACCCACGACATTTCACTTGGTATCTGCATTTGACTATTAATTCATTAAATTCTGCATTGTTAGTACTGCTTCTTCAGGGAAACGTCACAATTTTTTGAAAGTTTTTCAATTTCAATTCAAAGGCCTTTAGAAATAAAGGTGAACTATAACACATTTTAGAAGAAAAAAGTAAAAACTATTTTTGTATCTAAAATTAAAACTTCACTCATTTAGTGCAATCACCTTTTGCATTAAGACTTGTCTAATCCACTATCAGAGGCATCTAGGATTTCTCCCAAAGACATAACTGGGAGCAAACACAGGCTCAGACATGCAGCAGTTCAGACGCTGAAGAGCTCAAGATATTACTGAAGCAGCGGCTCTCATGTCCCAGCTCTATGCCTTTACTATTATTACACCTATGCTATATATTTTTAATAGCATTCAGGACCTTTTATTCCTACACCCTGTACATTCAATTATAAGCACATATCACATGGCTCCATCTGGAGCACTGTGTCCAGTTCCGGGCTCCCCAGTTCCAGAAGGACAGAGAACTGCTGGAGAGAGAAGAGCAAAGGGCTACAAAGATGATGAGGGGCCTGGAGCATCTCCCTTAGGAGGAAAGGCTGAGGGACTTGGGCCTTTTTAGTCTAGAGAACAGAAGACTGAGGGGGGATCTGATCAATGCTTATAAATACTAAAGGGTAGGTGTCAGAAGGATGGGGCCAGTATTTTTTCAGTGGTGCCCAGTGACAGGACAAGAGGAAATGGGCACAAACTTGAATA
>JAOXJM010000003.1:23548483-23560867 GCA_026413425.1 Tringa solitaria
GGCACGGCTTCCTGCCAAGAGAATGGGCTGGGGATGGTCCTCATGTATTTTATATTGGTATTGGGATCAATACTGGTTCTTTAGTGTTATTAATGTTGATTATTTAGCCTTATCCTAATACATCAATTTATATTTCAGGCCTCCTGTTTCCTTGTTTTTTTCCCAATTCCCCTTTCCTGGTGGGTAGGGGTCATTGGGTGAGAATTGTCTAAACAACAGTAAATTGTTGTGGGTTTCTCAAACTGTAACACTTTGAATTTTCAGAAAAATTGGTATGAAAGAAATTCTCTTGGCCCCACTGAAGGAGAGAGTGCAGAGAATGCACAACCCTCGTAGCTGTAAAATCCACAAAAAAGCACATTCAAAAATAACCAAACTGAGAAGCACCTTCACAAGACGTTCACATATTATTAGGTACTGAAGACTCCAACTACAAGATTATTTCATTAGTCACCCTGCTGACAGAAATCCATTCTGAAATATACACTATATATCTTTTAAGGTACAAAGGTCACAGTTCATTAGAAATTACAGAGTTCTCTCCTTCTGCACACAAAAAATTAGCTTAGTGGAGATGTTCTAATGACTTTTTCCTTCCTCTAACAGAGAATTCTAAGTTACAATATTAGCTCTAAAAATCAGAGATAACGCAACTAAAACAGTGGTTACTTCAGCATGCATAAAACACACCATATATAAATTTTATCAAAGGGGTTTTTTAAAAAAAACAACCAACATTTACAGCATGTGTACTGTTAAATCATTAACCACAACATCAGAATTAGGGTAGCTAAGCTTCAACAAGGCAGGCACAAACATGACTAATATCAGTCATTGCTAAGAATCAGAAGCTAACAGTTATTGCACAAGAGGTTATAATTGCCTTTTCATCTCTTCTCACTAGACACTACCTCATTTTCCTTTATTTCTGTGATTTTCAGCTCAGCTTCACCAGGATGTTCAAAAGGCTCAGGACCTATTCCTGCTATCTCACCACCAAAGTGGCTGAAAGAAAACACCTCAGGACAACTGTCAGATTAAATAGTAATTTATGAGTTTAATCAAACAAGATAACTCCATGCGATTGTGAAGATGACCCTCTAAAGAAAAGAAAGGGACATAAAAAGGAATGAGCATATTTCTTCACACCCAGGAGCAATGCAGAAGGTGTTAAAGAGCAGGACTCTGTCCTTGTAACTTTTGGGGTGGTGGTAGGGGACAGGGAAGAAGAACGAGAAGGAAAAAGACATTAAATTGCTTTTTAAAAACCTATTGGAAAGTTTTTATGAATTGATGTACCTTCAGGCTTTGGGACAACAGCAGTAGCATCCATTTTTAATAAAGCCTCCCTAACAATGTAGAAAGGAATGCGGGAATGGGTTGATGAACCACCCTGTAATCCTTCCCTAATCTGTAACTAAACCAAAGCAGTGTCAGTCACAGCCCTCACAGCAAGAATTTGGGATTCAGCAGCAACATTAATGTCATTTTTAGGTCCTAGGTTAGTAAGCTGTGTATTTTCTGTTACACCTTGTATGGCAAAGTGAACTCTCCCATCGCAGACCCTCCAGCTTGTCATTCTCCATCACTACCTTCATGCCAAGAGGTTCCCTTCCAGCAGCAGGCCTCACTCCCCAGCAATGCTTGTGATTGAGCTGTTGTTCAGCAGCATCACCAAGAAAAATATGGACAGCTATTAGTGTGGAAAGTCAATAAACATCCACAGTCCCATTTATTTGGAGGAGTTGCTTTTGCATACACAGACCCCATCATCTCAAGTGTCTCATTTCACACATAAGAGCCCCAAACCAAAACTATAGAAAAGTCTAGAGGAAAAGTCTTCTCCGAAGCCCACATGCGAGTGAGCCTGTTGTCCCCTTCCCTCAATCCACCAAAGAGATACTATTTTTTTTAGTATTTAATGCTTCAATGTTACTTAGAGGAAGAACTGTTGTTTCTGATAGTTTTGCAGCTTCAGTGGTTAAAAACTTGTAACACTGGCATCATCTAAGAAATACACATTTCAGACCAGACGCATCTTAAGTATTAACTATTTCTCATGGTATATGGGATGTTAGCATTAGCCCCAGAAGCAAGGAGTGCAGCTGCTTTTCTCCCCTCCTCACACAACAAGCCCAGGTGTCAATGGTGTATTTTGTGGTAGAGTACGTGCTTTGGCAGAGTGTTCAGGAGGCAAGAGGTGGAAAGAGAACAGGAATTCAAGTACTTGAGCCACACAAAAAAAAATCCCATAAAATATCTATTATTTTTTCCCCCGAGTTAAAGAGAGGTTTCAGTTCATTTCTCTTTCCGAACCACAGATATTTGCTACAAGTTTCTTTCTTCTCTACTTTGAAAAGAAGGCTTAATCCTCCTCCACATACAAGGATTCAGAGAATTGTCTATAGCCTAGGGGAAGCCACAGGGTGCCTTTGTAGAAGTATCTTGTATCACATGGGAATCTATCCAGTTGGCTTAATTTAACATGAGACTATAAAAATAAGGCACAGAGTTGACCCAGGTCCAAATGCACTCTCCTGAAAGCACTCGCAGCTCTGACACCCAGTCCTCCAGCTGCAACTGTACTGAAGGCACCATGCCCTGTCTTAACATGAGGTGCCAGCAGAAGCTCAGGTCTCCTGTATACACCCCATATGGCCTCAGCTTTAACTTAGGTCAGTGTCCCCCTTCCACATAAACACAGGTGGGACCCAGAAAGGAACTGTTCATCCATTCCTCAAACAGTTGAGGCCAAGAGACATTTGCAGGGCACACCTACCACACTGTGAAAGAGCTGGTTGATGGCACCTACTTCCTTCCTACACAACACCTGGAAGAGGTATCATCCATTTCCCCTCCCATGATAGCAATACTAAAGGACTTAATGAACAAAAGAATTGCATTCCAAATTCCCACCTCCACCTGCAGTAATCATTGGAGCCTTTACCAAAGCCTCCAAACTACTACACTCACAGCTAAGGAAGGGTGAGGAGCACACCTCATGCAACTCTGTATCTCCAAGACAGGAGATTCTTCCGTTCTTAGGTAAATGAATCCCAAGAGGAAACACTGGAGCCAGCTGGACAGGATACCCCTCCAGCAGAATTGTCAGCCACAGGTCTAATGTCCCTCCCAGGCAGTTCATGTGCCTGAAGATGGAGCTACCAGCTGTTGGGTGGAGCCTTCTCCATCAGCACACTATTCTTTTGGGTCCTTACTCTGAGCCAACACAGCTCACTGCCTACACCACTGGCAGCAGCCTAACAACAGGTTACAGGCTGCACTCTCCATCTTCACAGGAACTGGCCCCAGATGTCAAGTGTTTACCACCCCCTGCCTGACAAGGGTCTGAAACCAGCTCAAGCAAACAGTCCTTAAGGTCTGAAATGAAGACTCCAAAATGAGTTCTGTTTAAAGACCAAGTGATCACAGCTACTTGACATCAATGGGGCTTAGAAGTTCTCAGCAGCCTAGAATTTATAGCTCAAACTTGCTTCAGATAACTTAATCCAGTCCAAGAGTCTGCCACGTATCTGAGGACCATCAGACATTTCCTCTCACTTTTTTTCTTTAAGAGGGAAGTTACAGAAAATTCCCTACACTTCCAGGAACAGCACTACAAGAGCTTCAAATTAACAAGACCCTTACAATACAACACACAAAGATCATATGATGTTCTCCCCCCTCAACTCACCCTTTATCTGCCCACACTGGAAGTTCCTGGAGCTCACAGGCTTCAGTTAGGCTGAACTGCCACAGTGACTTTTTAAATTCATTAAGATCAATGAAAGATATTACACAAGTTACTGCAACTTGTGCAAAAACAAAATTAGAAGCCTGGAGAGCAGCAGGGACTGACACTACATCCCCAGAAGCACATGCAAACACACCACACAAGGAAGAACATAACCTGAAGAACCAGGATCACAGCTGGGCTATAAGCAACCATTCTAGGTAGCGCTTACCACTTCATTTTACCCTATATCCCATGACTTCATATAGGTGGCTGTGTATTTTCTCTACTTCTATTGATTTTACATATGCACCAACAACATTAAGCACATGCAAAACCACTCCTGTCATGATTGCACTGTTCACCAAAGGACAAGGTACTCTCATCTTCCATTAGTAACTCAAGGAAATACAGGTATTATTACAATTGAGAGAAAAAGTCCATTTTATTAGTGCAACACTTGCTTTATTATCTCCAAAAATCTTCAAAACAAGCACTGATATGAAAGAAAAACAAAACTAGTTCAAATGCACATAGCCCTGGCAATTCTCCTTAATTAATCAGTAAAGCCTAGAACAAAACAAACCAGTTTGGGTAAAATCTAGATCTTTTAAAATTGATTCCAGTGTTTCAGCAGTGCTGTGTGGGCCTGCAGCCATGAGATACATCCACTGGAAACTCCATGATTTGCCCCCCTTCTACACTGTTCTATTTTAATAGACAAAATTGATTCTGCTCAGTCAACCACAGCTGTATTAGCTCCGAGTATAACGGGTCACCCAAAATGCTGCTCTGACTGAAAAAATCCAGACAGCATCAGGAAAAGCAATGTTAAAAAGCTGCTTATTGTACAAAAATCTGGAATAAACACCATAATTTTAATCCTTCAAGCACATGCGAGTGAGAGAAAGGA
This sequence comes from Tringa solitaria, assembly GCA_026413425.1. Lineage (NCBI taxonomy): Eukaryota > Metazoa > Chordata > Aves > Charadriiformes > Scolopacidae > Tringa > Tringa solitaria. Next base: position 23,553,130 of record JAOXJM010000003.1, read on the forward strand.
ACATCCATTTCAGAAGCAGACATAGACAATGCCGGGTTTATCCTGCTTTTGTAAAATAAATACTCAGTTCTCCATATATGAAGTGACCAACTGTCACTTGTTCTTTTTAATAAAGCCTTATTTTATAGAATATAAACAATTTTTGATTATTAAGCTAAGAAAAAACCTCCATCCATCTGTTCAGTCTTACTGGGTTTTAGGCAGGTTTGAGCACTTGGAACACACTGACAATGGCATTTGGACAAGCCCTGCTCAAGGAGGAATCCATGGAACACAACAGTACTCTGCTCGGTGTAGAGCCACAGCTTAAGGTCCACACTTTGCTAAATAATTAATGGAAGAAGTAAGATAGTTCCCTATTTCTCTTCCCCAAACTTAACCAAGAGAAAAAACAGTTCTGCTTCTGCATGACCATTTCAGATATTGTCCAAACATTATTTGCATAATACTACTCCTACTTCAGAGCAATGAAGATATCTCTTCCACCAGGAGTGCCAAGTGTCATACATCTCACATGACATGCCTTTGGCTGCCCTTTCCTTATGCCTTCAGGCTGTCCGGGTATCACACATCAGCACTTACCTTATATTTGTTTTCTGGCCAGTCAGACCTACCACTGAGCCTACAGAACACTCAGGTAAATATCCTGCTGCTGGCAATCAGAGAACAGCAGGGGCTGGAAGGGACATCTGGAGATCATCTGGTCCAACCACTTGCCAGAGGAGGGTCACCCAGAGCAAGTTGGACAGGAACACATCCAGGCAGGTTTGTAACATCTCCACAGACTCAACAGCTATGTCACAGGAAGTCTGAAAACCAAACTTCAGCTGATCAGACAGCTGCAGCAAGCTCTTCTCAGCTCTCAAACCCAGACCTACCACACCAGCTGGGCTCCTGAAGCATGGGAGATTTATCTCTACCTCCCTCCTCAATCCCTTCACACCTGGTCCTTACAGTAGGGCCTCTACCCACCCAAGAATCACACCTCCCAACCTCTACAGCATCTCTGGACTCCCAGAGCATGCAGCAATCCTGATAATGCCAGTAGCCAACAGTGGAATTGCTATTGCCACCCTTCTCTTAGCACACCATTACCAGTGCCACTGAGCTTTCTTCAGACATCTGTTACACCCCAACCACAGAACAAGGCAGCAATCAGACCATAAATGTAAGCACCTTGTACACACCAGTCAGAGGGCATACAAAGTGCAAACATTACTAAGATGACAGCTGGCAACATCAACTCCCCCCCCCCCCCCGTCAGCTGTGGGCAAGAGATGACCAAAGGGACCAGAAATATCCTTTACACCAAGTTCTGCTTTCATTTTAAGTCATTTCCTTGTACTGCAACTGGACCTCACACATTTAACATGAGGAGTTGAACCAGAATTAAAAGAGCATACAACCAACCTTTAGACAAGATGTGCTCCAAAACAAAAGAAAGGAGTCTTATTCGATACAAAGGCAGAATGTGAAGTCTGACCCAGCTCTATTTCATTTACTGAATTTGAGAAGCAGTCTATTAATAGTTCACTGCCATATCCCTATCCTGCTTCTCCATGTCAGGGCAACAGCTACACTAACAAATACCAGTGATACAGGCACGTGTTTTCACATTGACACTGCAAAGCAAAGCTAAATCAATTGTTTGGATTTAAACAGAAGTCACTATCTCAAGAATTAATTCAAAACAGACAAAATTAGTCTTGGTGTTAATTTAATCTGACCACACAGTACTATCAGATTCAAGCTTTCAGACAGTGTCTCTCCTTTCTTCTCCCAAACAGATTTTCTAAATTATTCTGTTCGTTTACACTACAAAGTTTACCCAGCCAATAAATTAAGATCATAGATAGTAACCAGCTACTATTTCGACATCAGATGAATGCTGTCAGCCAACAAAAGCCACAGTGCCACACCAGTGAAAATCCTGAAGATGCCACCTTTTTCAGAAAGAAATCCCTTGGATTCTTGAGAGAGGCATAAGACATCCTCCTCCTTCCACATCATTTAACTCCACATAATTGACTTGTCAGCTAAAGCAAACTTCCTTTATGGGCTCCCACTTCTACCCATGCAAATGTATCTGCTTACATAAAAACATGAGCCATGGACCTTTGGTATTGCCTTGAACAGCTATCACAAAAGATCTTTTAAGTGGACATAAGATGGAAAATAAAGCTTAAAAATTTAAGAAAATATTTACATAGGCATCACAGGCTTCTCTCATACACAGGGTAACACATTTAGAAATAAGCTGCATGTTTTCCCTCCCTTCATCCACTTGCCAAGTTGAAATTTTGCTTCAAGAAAAGATTATCAGCCTTCAAAACAAAAATTGGTGAATACACATAGGTCATCATTAATGATTTTAAATGCCCTTTTTATTCACCTTACATTAAAACAAAGTCTAATCTCATCTTGTACTTCTAGAATATTCATGCCATATTAAAATCAGCCAGCTATCAGCCAATCTGGATGAGCTTCTCATTTAAGGAATAAAAACTGAGATCAAGAAAATACATTATCAGTTCCCATATTAATACTGCATAGGAATCAAATGAAAGAAACGTTCAGAAACGCATCCACATTTAGAACTTAATTTTCATTTAAGATCTGTGCCATCCAAAAATTTTGAACTCTTGAACATCTGAGTGACTTAAGACCTACAATGCAATTCTATACTCTTCCTTTGGTTCTGGCAGTGACATAAAAAGCACAAAGTGCTATAAAGATATGAAGTAAAACACATATCTTGAAAAGATAATTAAGTTTTTCCCTACAGAACTACACTACCAGAAGCTTGGCAGAAAAGCTGCAGGTGTGGTGAGTAAGAAATTGCCCCTTTGAGTGGCATATCTTTTTGTGGCTGTTTTGTGGCCATTGGGAAAATGTGGTCAGAGCTATTCTAATGCCCTTGATTTCTAATTTCAGCTATATGGGCAGGGAAGGAGAATTGATCTCTGTCCATCCTTCCCTCTGACATAGCTACCCAAATACCTCTAACATCTGATACCTAACCTGAGCTCCGGCCCAGGGAGCATCAAGGACTCCCAACACATTCTCATGCAGAGCACCTGGAGCCCAAGTGTCCTGAAGAAGCCAACGTCCATCCAACCGCTGGTACAGTATGCGAAGTGAAGAACAAGTCTCAGGCAACTGGTGAAAAACGCCTGGCATCCCTGTGATGTTCACCAACATGGTACAGCACAGCAGGGTAAGACAATCTATCCTTTCCACATTTTCAACAAAGAAAATTGAAATTAAATACAACTGAACAGAAGCACTGCATTCAGAGTCCAAGCAAGAACCACAAAGTAGAATGAGGTCTTTGCATTTGAGACAGTACCAGGTTTGACTCTTCCACAGTTTCCTTACATGTTCCCAAAGGGAAACAGGATGGAGATTTTGAAACCATTCATCTAACTAAAAAGATTATTTGGCCTGCCAGCAGTAGATTGGCAAAAGCCTATATTCCTTATTCATGGCCTAACATTTTACTTAGGAGTGCAACACTGAAATATTGCTATGCTGAAGCCTCACCACACAGCAATTGTATGCCACCAATTAAAATTAATTATAGCTGTTGAAAACCTTAGAATGCAAACCCTTCCAAACTGTGAGGGCACGCTAATCCTGCTCTAATACTTCAGTTTCGGGAAGGAACAATAAACATTATTTCTAGCTGGCATTTGACTACAGCTTTCATGTCTTCTCCAACAGGTCTAAACCCCAGACCTAGTTTGGTTAGCGCTTGGATCCTGCCCTAATCCAAGCCATGATTTTGGTTCTGAACCCTAAAGCCATCTTTTCAATGAAATAAAGCCACTGAACAAGAATGGCTCACAAGGTCTTTGTACAGACAGACAAAAAAAAAGATGGGACACACAGGCAACAGTACAACCCGGGTGAAAAAAAGCGCTGAGCAAGGACAGAGGATTAATGCCTGCACAGAACCTCAGTACTGCTGGTGTTCAACTCTCAGGCTCTAAAAGTAACAAGCATAAGAGTATCTCCAGAAAAGACAGTTTGTTGGAATTTTTGTGCAAAAAGGCTCTGGGATGGGTTCTGGTGGTGTGAGATTGCAGAGGAACTCAGTTTCTCTCCAAGAGAGCATGGCAACAATGGCTTCCACTCTGCTGCCATGTATATCTGAACATAACATTTCTACATAGGAAGAGACAAACAGGGGCACATCTAACTGGCACAGCTTACATAAAAACATTCAAGATACCGTGAATAATATGATTACTTACAGCACCCTCTGAATGTTTTCCCAGTAAGACTCCCCAGCTGAATGAAGAGCATATTGTACAAGCCAAAAAGCCCAGGAAAACACACAGCTACTCACACCTTCTCCAGATTGCCTCCTTCATGCAAACCCACCCTGAGAGCACAGGCCTCCATCCCATGGCATTAAAGTCTTTTGTCATTCAGTCAGACATTCTCAATCTAGACTAGGAGTGCTGGCTTTCAAATTCACATGCCATCTCCTGTTACCTGGACTCTGGCATCCCCTCTAAGTGTTTAGGTAAGCAGCAGTGTTCAGGGAGAACCAGCAGCCCTGCCTACTTCTACAGATTCACATCAATTTCTTCTCTACAGCATTTGAAAATTGAGAGAGTTCTCTTTCTACAATTAGAGGCCTAACACAAATTTTGAATTAAACTAGAGATAACTAGTAGCAAGATCCAATTTAAGCTAAAGCACATATAATGGGAACTAGTGAGAATTAGGGAACTATTACCCATGATTTCTTCACATACAGTCAGTTCAAGAATTCCTAAAAAAGCGTAGCTAGGAATAAGCAAACCAATCACCAGGTAAGCACCACACTGCAATTCTGCCTTCCACATCTTCTTGGGTGTGAATGACCCAAGCCCTGGAGTTTCAACACACTGTGTTCCCCAATACATTTGGCAGTCTTTTGTAGTTAAAGCAATTGCATTACAGAAAATATGTTGAAAACAGATATATTTCAACTCCCCTGCTAGACTGTAGTGAAGAGATTTGGCCACATGATGAATTCCTGCTAGATGGGCAAGCTCTGCGGTGAGCACGCTGGCCTGTGCTGCCAGGATCCACAGTGGGACAACACTACAGCCAAACCTTCCCCTGCCAGCACGTGAAGCCCTCGGCAATCCCCAGTACCCCCCAGGGTGGGTAAGAGGGCTTACACCCCATAACACCAGCCCTTCAGAGCCTCCGCTCCAGGCCTTACCTTGCCCAACAGCCTTTCTGGCTAATAAAAAGCATGAAACCTGGGGAACGCACAGTTAGGAAGACTGAGAAGCGCTCCCCATTAAGAAAGTAGAGCTGCAACAAATTATGATTATATCATGTAAGGAAGTCATTAGGGAATAGGGATGGGGCTGCACATCCATCCCCACCGACCTCAGGAAGCCAGGAGTGATTTATAAACAGACTGGGCTAACATTTAAAACAATCAGGAGCTCAGGCTTATTACATCACATTACTTAGGTGCTATTCTCAAATACTCTCATAGGCCATAAAGCTCAGTCAGCCAATGGGAGTTTAAGGCCCCCAAATTATAATTCAGAGTTAAATTTTCTATTCTATTCTATACTCAAATTACAGAGTAACTCAGAGTAAGTAATAGCTCAAGAAAAAAAAATTAAAATCTGCCTTCATTTCTCTTCCTTAGCCAGGTCTCTCTCAAATGGATGCAAACAGAAATGAGGTAAGTAACAGACATTAAAAGCTTCACAAAGGAAAAAAAAATGAGCATATATTACCATCATTTTTACACACAAGAGAATATAAATATCACAGAGAAAGGTAACAAGCTATGTCCGAAACCAGCAAAAGACAGTATCTAAACCTTCCCTCTTTAGCCATTACTGGATGGCTTCACTGTAAAGATCTAAAGCTCAAATCAGGTCTTTTATTTTAAATCTTCATTTTAATAGGTATTTGGATAGAAAGCTCTTTGGCCTAACTGAAGCACCAGTTAGGTGCTAGAAAAAAAAGGCAAGGCCTGGGGTGCTTTTGGAGGTTTGATTCACAAGAAACTGGTGACAGTTACAATTTCAGAGCAGGGGAAAGGGCAAGCGAGGGGGGAGCTGATCCTCAATCTTTATAAAAGCATCAAACATTTATATTCACAGCAAAAGGGAAGTTCACTCCTGCAAACACACTCCAACTTTATTTATGTTTGGTGTCTTTTTAATAGACCTGCTGCTCCACGCCTGCTAAATCTCCCTGCTGAGGCGGCTGGGGCAGGAGGAGCAAGGAGCTGCATCTTGCCTTTTGGGGCAAGCTCTGCACATTCGGCGGGAGCCACCCGTGACCCTTTTATGCACTAGGACAGGTCTTGTGGTACCAGGGCTGTCGTGGGCAGCCAGACGGCAGGGCCGAGAGGGTTAAGCCTGGGAGGAGTGTACATAAGGTGGTAGATGCAGAGCCAATGAGAATATTGCGCTATAGTTAGACACTGGATACTAAGCGAGGGTGACTATAAAGGCTGCTCAAAGCTGAGCGCCTGTAGATGACACCGGTATGTTGCCCTTAGCTCCTAGGCTTACCAAGCAGAAAAAACCCGCAGGAGGATCAGCTCGGCTTACCTGAAGTTCACACCACGCAACTTCCACCCACGTCTCCGTGTCCAGACCCTTATAGACCGTTTTGAAGGATCCCCTCCCGAGTTCAATATCAAACTTTAGGAACCTGCCATCCAGCGAGGTAGCAACCGCTTTCATATCAGCCTCCTCCTCAGGCTCCTCTTTCTTAGCCTTGCTCTGGTCTTTGGAAGTATCCAACGCCTCTTTCCTCTCTGCATCTTTCTCAGTTTCCTTCTGCTCCTCAGCCCCTGCGACAGTGCCCGGGGCCGGCGCTGCCTTCAGCTCCCCAGAGGGCTCAGCCACCACGCACCCCTTCTCCACGGCCCCGTACCCTGCCTTCGCCCTCTCCGCAATTATCCTCCGGGTTTTGGGGAGCAGGATGATCTTCCTCTGATGCTCTGACTCGGGAAGGTCGAAAGCAGGTTCCTCCTGGTCCGATTCCACCACGCTGCGCCGCAGGAACCGCTGATGGACCATTTTGGGATCCCTGGAGCAGGGCCCGCGGGGCGGCGGGGCAGGGGCTCCCGGGGCCCCCGGCATTGCAGCAGCGGCCGCCCCGCTCCCCCCGCCACCGCCGGGGCCATCCATATTCATCTTCGTCTCCGCAGCCGGGGGAGCGCCGGGCTCGGCAATCGCTGGAACCCCGCCACGGCCGCTGCCTCCTCCTCCTCTGCCTCCCCGCCGAGGTGCCGATCTGGCATCGCCCCCAGTTTCCATGAGGTCTGAGGTGTCCGCGCCCGCCGCCGCCCCCGGCCTGGGGGAATCACCGCGGTCCATGTCCGCGCCGAGCCGCCCCACCGCCACCTGCCAGGGGCAAAGGCAGACCCTAAGGCACCGGCCGCCGGGCACCGCTCTCCAGGGCTCCGCCGCGGACCGGGCCCGGGCCCTGCCCGCCCCTTCCCCCCCACCCTCCGCGGGGCTCAGGTGCGCGGCGGAGCCGCCTCACCTGCGGCGGGGCCGCTCACAAAGGCTGACTCACGTGCGGAACGGGGGGCCGTCGTCCTCAGCGCCATGGACGGGGATGAGAAGGGCGGCGGGGAGAAGGGGCGGGAACCGCCCTGCGCCCGCCCGGCTGTGCGCGCCGCGGAGCGGGCGCCGAGCGAGCCGGCTGCCGGCAGCGGGGCTCGGTGCGCGGCGCGGCCCGCCCCTGCAGCACG
>JAOXJM010000003.1:23592076-23603939 GCA_026413425.1 Tringa solitaria
GGCAGCCTGTTCCAGGGCTCTGCCACCCTCACAGGAAAGAAGTTCCTCCTCATGTCTAGGTGGAACTTCTTATATTCAAGTTTGTGCCCATTTCCTCTTGTCCTGACACTGGGCACCACTTGAAAAAGACTGGCCCCAGATACCATCAGCTTAAAAAAAAAACCCACAAAAAACCCCAACAAAACAAAAAAGCCACAGCAATGCAGACTTTAAATTTGTTTTTTTTTTTTTCCATCTACCTGTGAAGGTAGATGGGACGTTTGATACAGGCAGTATATTTTTATTCTGGAAGCAGCCAGGTTCTCCCTCCTGCTAGTGTATTTTACTCCTACAAAAGACTACAGCTAAGAACAGAAAGCCACAGTTATAGACTCAATAAAATTAAAACAGTGAGACCTAGAAAAGCTGAAGTAGGCAAGGCAACTAAAGAGTAAGACAAAGGAGATAAAACATGCAAAATACACAGCAGGTATCAAATGCCTTTTATTATTTATTTAAAAGAAACCTTTTCATTTTCTATCTTTTGCTGCATTCTTGGTTTATGTTCAATGCACTCAGCAAAAACTCACTGCAGGATTCCCTTCAGCAAGAACTGGATCAGCTCATAAAAACACAGGTTCTCTTCCCATTATCATAAAAGATGCAGAGTACACAGGCCATATAAGCAAGATGCTCACCCATACACCTACTGCTTGGAAAGCATGTTGGTAGCAGCTCCCTCCCCATGAGTTATTTCACTTTAAAAATCAAAAGTGTCTTTAAAGATGCATCAGAATGATTGCTCTGCTTCAGTGGGATTGCATTAGCAGATCTAGGAATATTGTCCAGCAGCCAGAATACACTGCTATTTTCTGTATTACAGTATTATCTAGCTAGGATATAAATACTGGGGGGAGCCAGTTTATGTCTCTCTCCTTGATGTGTCTGAGTATATATATTAGTGGGATAATACACAGTCATGTGCCTGGTTGCTTCTCAAGTCTCTGGCACCATGAAACAATAATGAAGTGAGAAATGGGGTTATCAAAGTTAAATATGTCTGCACTTACCCAGAACCTTTTCCTTAGCTTGGCTGTTGGTCTTTCCAGTAATGTGCAGCTGCTTTTCACAGAAAATTTAGGCTAAATTGTGTTTGAAGACTATAGCTCCAGATAACCTTAAGCTTCCAAAGCCAAGAAAGCTGTATCTCTAAACATGAACAGACACACATAGAGATAGACTACTTTTTAAATCTTATCTTACTTTTTTGAATTCAATTGCTGGCTCTACAGCTGCATAACAAGAAAACCTGTCTAAAAGCCTACAATTGTATGCTAGAATCATACTTTGAGAGAATAACCCAAAGTATCCTCAAAGGTACTGCCTACAGGCCTGGTTTACCTTTACTAAGAAGCCTTTTGTATCCTTTGAGTAATTTCTGAAGGCAGGTTTCACCATACTCTCGATTTCTGGCTTCTAGCTTATCCCGGAAACACTGAGAGCAGCTTTCGCCTTCCAGTGCAGATCCAGGCTTTTTGGCAGGGGCAGCGATACTGAGGTATCCAATGACCTCTGCATACAAGCACCTTATTGTCATCCTTACCCACAGCCCATCCGAAGTTATGCAGGAAAGGTCCCGCTGGAGGGAACGCGTTGCACATGCTGCTCACTGCGTCCCCCCAAAGGGACACGCTCTGCTCCCGGGACCAGGGATGTGGGAGACGCTGCAGCTTCCCAAAGCCCCTGGTGTCCCACACCTCAGCACCAACACGGAATTGCTCACAGAAACACTTCTATGACTTCCTTTGTTTCCAGCTGCTTGACCAGGGTTTAACTTCTGATGCCATTTGGTTCCTTCCTCCAATTACTTGAGAGCTCTAAGAGATATCTTCGTTAAAATGTTTGTGAAAAATGTAAGTTAATCAGCCATTTGCAAATCTTTTCAAAGAATCAAAACAGGTTAAGGAACTGCAACGTGCTCTTGGTTAAGTTGTGCTGGTTTGGCCCTATACGGCTATGTTTTTTCAGGTCTTGTATAACTGTCCTTAATTATACTTTCAATTAATTTCCTGAATGGAAGGTGGTACTGTCTGCAGTGAGGTATGCCACTTAAAAGCAAAACAAATAATTTATTGGGACCAACATGGTAATACAAGCACATTTTTTTTTATCCTGAAGAGCATCAGGACAAACTTACTCATGATGCCATTTCCTTTCTGCTTATGACAGATTTATTTAAAAAAAAAAAAAAGGAAAAAAGGAGAAAATACATTGTGGGGTAGATAGATAAACTCACAGATAAGCTTTGTATATATTTACTGGATTAAATTTCCTTTAATAAAATGGAACTGTTTCAATAACAACAATAAAATCCTAGAAGCTGGTTTCCAATAATTCATCACATATAATGATGGCAATCTCTGTTTTGCACTCTTTTCTTTATGACTTGGATAAATACCACCTGGCGGCAGGGTGGTGCAAGTGTGGGAAGGATTAAAATTGTGAACTCATCTTCAGACTTTGCCCTAAGGTTACCAAAGAATACTGGAATATTGGAATTCTTGGAAAGTCACTTTGAGAGCACATTGGTTCCACCTCCCTCAGTGAAAATAGACATAAATATCTCATTTACCTTCCTAATAATCTTGTTATTCTAGAAGAACAGAACAAGATGGGTGTGCTAGCTCATGCACACACCTCTTATATTGTATTGTATTATATAGCTGCTTTTAAATAAAAAAAAAAATTAAAAATGTACTTGGATATGTCTAGTCTGAAAAACAGTTAAGCCACTTAAAAATTTAGTGCTTTTATGAACCAGGATGTTAAAGTCCATCTTGGTGTCTGAATCATGTGGGCTTTGATACTGCAAATGGATCTGACATAAAGGTCTCAAAGCTGAAGCTTTCTGGAGTTTGAATTCTGGTCTTCTTTTTTTCGGCATTAAGGGAAGAAATGTTTGGAACATACATATAATCAGAAACTGGCATCACCCCTCAAATGGGGGTGAATTTGAATCCTTAGTTTTCCTATAATATTTCCAGTTAATTGGTTTGGAAAACAGTACCAGTTTTAAGCACTTGCTTTCCATCCTTGTGCTAGGTTTGCTGGGGTTTAGGGTAATGCATTTTTAAGGAGGTAAGTGACAGACCAGAAGCAATTAAGTACGTCAGAGCAGTTTATTTCTCACATGTTGTATTTATCCTGAAAGCAGTTGTTTAAGAAGGTATATGTTTGGAGTAATAAATAATATTTCACTTCCCATATAGCCAGCACTATTGCAGAAGCATTTGCCGAGCAAATTCAATGTTACTTATCAAGAAAGTGATTAAACATAATTGCTCCCTATAATTTAAATATTTACACCATACTACAAACTAGAGTATTACAACACAGTGAGTAGTGCTTGGTGCAGCCAGACTAAGGATTCCAGATACAGATTTCCTTCTCATTTTCCTGATTCATCTTTACAGACCACAGATACAAAAAAAATGCAGCGTTTCTAAGCTAGGCTGAGACTCCGCTTTCTTTTCCTTAAAACATGAAGCTGGTTATTTCTGTCTTCCTCCAAAAAACCCTACTTGGTACAACTTTTCTTTTTTAACCATTTCAAATTCCTGTTCTGTACTTTGAGTCCCTGGTAGCCTTTACAGAGGCTCTGAGATTGCCCAGTGTGTTGGTAGGAGCATCCATTATTCTTACACACTACCATTAGGGTTTCTCTCTTGAAATAAAACCCAAGTGCCCAGAAATGCAGCATGCAGCAATATCCAAACCACAGTTGCTCTGGCCCCAGCATTAGAATGTTTCCTGTCTCCCAGTCATTGATTACCTCTTGTTTATATATCAATCCTGTGGAAAAGCAGTGCCAGAGAGAAAGATAAATTCATATCTCACTCCTTCTGCCTGCTTAGGAAGTCAGAGAAATGATTTGGTGGTGCTCAAGAAAGAAATCCTCAGAAGGGAATAATGACTTCCCCTTTTATTGTAACCCTTTTAAGATCCATCACGCTGACTGGTAGATTTAGGTCTTCACCGTTAGACCTCCTGGCAACCAGCTGCACTGCAGAAGCGATTCACTTATAGTCCTACAATACAGAGAGTTCTAAACCAAAAGATGAAATTCTGCCTCATCTATGCCTTAAAACCAGCCTTCCCTGGAAGCGTGGAGGCTGGCAGAGCACAGGCCTGCAGGTGAGGGCACCTGGATCCTGCTCCAAGCAGAGATGTAGCCTGTGTTTAGTCACTCAAGGGTCCCTTAGGAACCAAATCCAGTGCAGAATTTACATTCAGCAATACTTTGTCCTGAAGCATCTGATCTCAAAGCAAATCTGGGGATTTGGTGTTTGGTATCTGGCTGGTCTATCCAAATGGGATTCGAGGCAGCCAGCACGCTAGATTGCCTTTGGGGGCCCACTCTCATTAGTGCTCACAAATGGTTTGAACTTTTCCTCTTTCTGTCCTCAGACAGCATAAGAAGTGACTCCATTTCATTTAAGATCCATAGCCTAGACACCAGAATGCATTTTTTTTTCCCCCACAGAGATGGGTGAAATTCCTTCTTCTAAAATAAAGAGGCAAGGGTGTTTCCCTTTTGAACTGTGGCAGTTTAGTTGTTGGAACACTCAGCTACTTTCAGCTCCTTTCCAGTAAGGGAGGTTCAAACCTGCGCCCCAAGGACTGTACCAGCAGCTTTCACACCGCGCCGGCCGGGGTGCTCAGCACCTCTCCTGCTGAAATTGCACCACCACTACTGGAAAAAATTGCTGGACTGGGGAAAATGTGATTTGGGTTTGGCTTTTCCTACACTCCCCAAAGCACCCACCCAGCAGCTCCACGCTGGGCTTAGACTATGGATCTCCCACTTCTGGGCAAAACTCCAAATTTTTGTCTAGAGTGACCAACTGGCCTCCTCTAAGGACGATGTTTTAAAGTAAAACAGCAATTTACCCCTGCACTCTAGAGGGATTCCAGTCTTGTTAATACAAACTGCACATGTCCTGGGGGATATGGGGACCAGAGCGCTCGGAGAGATGAATTAATTAGCCTTTAGGTTTCAGTCTGGCTTCAGCATTAAGATGTTCAATGCGAGCAGTTCTTGGCTTTAGGTGGAAGAACAACTATTGATTTTAATCTCCAAATAGACAGAGATTTTAAAAATCACATTTTTGGATCTAAAACTCATCTATGTCCCTTTTAAAACATTATTTATTAGTTCTGTTTCATTCCCTCAGTATTTCAGTTTGTAACACTGGACTGATGCGCAAGTTCTTCATGAGTAATACAAACATGAAACAGAGATGCTTGCAGAGCAGTTCAGCAGACGGCAGAAACAACACAGCAGACAAAGTTTAAAAAGTAAAATATGCATCTTAATGGGGCAGTTACCCTAAACTCACATTCTGTGTGAGCTCCGCACAAAGCTTACAACAAAGCAGATATCAATGAATTACAACAAATACTCTGTAAACACAAAGCTGTTGTTTATCTGTGGGCTACATCATGATATTCTTGATAGCTTTTTCTTTATTTTATCACCTATTGATGACTTACAGTTTAACTCCCTCATTATTATATTCTAAGTCAGAGATACGCTCTCACCTAGCGTAGCCATCAAGATTTAACAAGAATACAAAAGTCACTCAGCAAATAGAAGAAAAGCCAACAACAGGAAATAATTGCACATGTAAGTACCTAATGAAGTGAAAACCTGGCAACATAGTGCTAGTAAACTGGCTGTATTGGGAATTTTTTTTATATACTGCATGAAATATTCAGTTGATAGAAGAAATAAAAAGCCAGATGGCGCTGCTTTCTTTAGGTCTAAACAACTGATCGCTTACATATATAGGCATTCCTGAAGATAGGAACCAAAAGAAACCAAAAGAAAAAAGCATTTCCAATGTATTTCTGACAGTCTGACAGTAAAACATCAACATAAATCTGTGTTTCTACAGACAGCCAGTAACACTCAGAATAACTGCAGAGGGGAATGAAGATCACGGGTGGAATGAAAGCGTCTACACGTTCTGCTGAAGGCACTCAGCACATTCAGGTCTAAGTCAATTAAAAAAAATCCTTATGTATCATATTAATGGTTCCAGCCTGGTCTAGTCTATAGGCTGTTGTTTACCACATCCAAAAGCTTTTGAGTACCTTCAATATCAGTTTTCAAAGCAATGCCAAGGACTTAAACAAAACCAACCAACTTTCTAAAATATATGCTTTGGTTCAGCCACAAGCTACTGGGCAAACTGTAAGTGGTGCTGAGCGAAATTCAAGCAAAATGATCACAATAGTGATTTCTGGCCTTGAAATATACATTTGAGATGGAATTTCCTCTTGCTGTCTCAGTAATGAACAGCAATCAAATTAAGCAGGTATTGTTTTAAATGATCCAGACCTAAAGATTTCATGTGATTTCCTCAAACAAGCAAACAATTATAATCTCAAATTCCTGGCTTTCCATAAAACTTCTGCCTATGAACATGAAAGGGGGGCAAATACATATTTGTAAATTTATATATTGGAACATTATCATGACAAAGAAACTACCCAAAAAACCACTTACAAGCTGATGAGCCCACCAAGGAGACAGAGCCAGGCTCTTCACAGTGGTGCCCCTTGGGAGTATGAGTGATAACAGATGTTAGTTGAAACAAGAAAAATTCAGACTAGACACTAGAAATATCTTTTTCACCATGAGGACAAGCCATGGAACAGGTTGCTCAGAGAGTGTCCAATTTTGGAGGTTTTCAAAACCAGGCTAGGGTAAATCTCTAAGTCTTTAAAGCCTCTAAAGCCTGAGGTCTGACCTCACAGCTGATCCTACTTAGACCAAAAGGTCAGACTAGTTGATGTCTTGATATCTCTTTCAACCTGAAATTATCCTAAGAATCTAGGAACATAAACCTTCCAGAAATTCCACAAACAGACCGGCTGCGAGAGACCCTGGTATCTAGCAAGGGTCACTTTGTCTTTTAAAAGACAGTAAAATTAATACAAGACATAACAAATGGGGATGGGCTGGACCTTGGCAATGGAGCCTCCTTTCCTGGCCTTGGTTTCTTTCTTCTGGCTTGTTGCAGGGGAGGTGTTCAGGACCTCAGGAACCTCCCCACTGCTGTGGCACCCGTGGAGCTGCTGCTGCTCTCCCTTGTGGAAACATTTACTTTTCTCCTTCCTTCCTTCCTTCCTTCCTTCCTTCCTTCCTTCCTTCCTTCCTTCCTTCCTTCTTCCCTCCCTTCCTCTCCCTGTACATCTTGTGAGCTGGAAACTACTCCGAAAAACATGAGTCTGTGACACAAAAGAACCCTTTGAACAGTTTTGGGTTTGGTTTTGTGTTTTTTTTTTTAACTACATTTCAATAGTACACATTGTTCTATGAATTACACTTTGGAGTAATTCCATATACAGAGGCCTTTTCATTAAATGGATTATTCCTTTTTTGAATCACACTTTGCTAATAATAGTTCTAGGGCCTTATTCTTCTCTTATTTACCCCATTGTTGACAAGCTAGGCAGGGACTTACAATTCAGATTCAAACATGTACAAGGACCTGCCATTTCAAACAGCTGGGTTATTTACTCATGTTTACAAATAACCTCATAGTGCTCTCTCTTCTAGAGCACTGTTGCACCTCTGCTGCCAATCCCTGGGAAATACACTAGGCTTGCTTTTTCTTTAAACTCACTGTTCTGGAATGTATTACTGATAATGTGTTATCTCTGACCTATGGCTGAGTATACATTTGATGAAATTAAACTTAAAATTAACCTTTCAAAAACAAACATTATTTCCCAGACTTTGCACGTAGAGGTTTTTAAATAATTCTCTATCTACTTTATGTAATAAAATCTGTAAAAAGTATTCAATGAAGAAGAAGATTCTGTGGCTACAATAAAACACAGTTTGGAAATGAAGTTGCAACTGATTCCTGATCTCCCATTCATACCTAGACTAAGATTCAGCACCTCTAAAGTCAATTACCTGTATACTCTCTAAAAACACTGCACCACCTCTTAAACTCCTGTGTGATTTGTATGCTTTGGAGCAGGCAGCCGAGTTATGCAGCTTCAGATGTATGCAAGTGTGTTTTTCTCAGCTAGGTACTTTACCAGCGAAGATAAATCATTAATCACCATATATATCACAAGCAATTTTAATGAAGACAATGTTCAAGCTCACCAGAACTTTTGGACCAGCCTCACAAAGCCAAACTTGCAACTTTATATCCCATCTCATTTCAGCTATACAATTTTTCACAACAACTTCTGCAGAAAAATTATGTGTTCTCTCATTGTAGAAGTGTGTGAGTACACACACACACATACGCTGTGGTTATAAAAAGGTGCAGTGATTTTACTGGGACTTTAAGCAGGAGAAATAAATATATAGAAATAGACTACGCTAAGCTATTTCAGCCTGAAAATGTAGAAGATATGAAGTGCCTAAGACTGAGGATAAAAATAGGAGCATTATTTCCTCCTATTGAGTCTCTTCTATCCGTACTCTTGAAATTAATTTCCTATTTTAAATAAAAGGCTGAAACTAGTTTCTCAGATAGCTTTGTGTGGTAACCATTCTTGTAGAGCGAGCGCTGTCCCCTTGCAGGGAGGGCGGACATGGCAGCGTGAGCACTCACAGAAGCAGGCTTTGCAGGATGGAGTCACCAGCAGCTGAAGCCAGCAGCGCCAGATCTCCTCAGGAAGCGTTCTCTCTGGAATGCGAGAGCAGCAGAACCACCGGACAACCTGCTTCAGGCTCTACATGCCGATGAGACACAGCCACCTCTGGCCATGCAGCGCAGCACCCCAGCCACCTCCCTCCACGGGGGAGCCAAGGCCACCAGGGCCCTCTCCTCCCTGGGGCCAATCCACCCGGCACAGCCTCGCTAACATCTGCACCACAGCCACGCTGGCTGCTTAAATAAAGAATACAAAGCACTTCATAGGATGTGAACATCTGTTTGCACAATGCAGAACGGAGCTGTGAAGAGGTTTATTGGAGTGCAGAGATCATTTGGTGTGTGCTGTGAGCACAATGCACTGCACAGAGCTGTGTCAGTGCCTGAAGGACAGCAAGCCCAGGGGAAGAAAACAACACAACACGGAACAGCCGCTTACAGAACAGGGAGTACTTGCTCTTCACTATGAAAATTAACTGTCTTACACTTCTAAATGCATCAAAAATGAATCCAAAAGAGTACTGTTAAATGGTATATCCTGGGTCAGATAATCTTCACAAACTCCAGAGGTCCCTATTTTAATGCTAAACCCTTCGCGTAGATGTTTCTGCAAATTTTAGGTAGGAGCTTACTCATTTCCTCTGGCCTGAGTCCAGTGCTGCTTGAAACATTTTTGCTCTCAAAAAGTCTGTTTCAAGTATGCATGTGCCAAGCAGGCCAGCGTATCTTAAGCAAAAGAATGTTCTTGGTTACTAGTTTCATAAATTTTAAATCCAAAATGCACAATTGTGATCACTGAATCTGATCTTCTGAATAGCAGAGGCCAGAAATTTCCCTATGAGATTCATGCATTAAGCCCACAACCAGTTCTATGGGAATAGGCAAAATGTTCTTCCAGGACCTTCTGACTAGAAATGAAGGGCACCATCGCTTGCCTTGATCATTGGCTTTTCATGAAAGCTCAGAGTAAATCAAAATAGTCAGGTGACCTTCACAACTCCAGTATCATCATAACTACCCATGTATCCTTGATTCCTGGCGGCCGCTGGGCAGACCAACAATTGAAGTTATTCCAGAGCAATTCCAGCCACTTACAATACACACAGGCTGTTACATAGTGGATTCAACAAATTTCCTTACCCCGTTATTCCGAACGCAGTTAGGAATGGTAATTGTTCATTAAATGGTTTCTGAAGTAGCACAGATTTAGTTAACTGCCCACAGTATCGAAAGCTGCTCTGTCATACAGGTCTTATACACCCACAAATGTAACCCTCTCTTCCCCAGACACTTGTTACAGCCCCTAAAAATATTCGAATGGCCTGTTCTCTGATTGTATGGCCACAGTAGATGTATTGCTACAACTAATTCTCAAATCAAAACTTTACTTTGACAAGTTTCAGCTCATCTAAATACCTTTCAGTGAGTGTGCCCAACCAACTCCTCCATCCACAACTGCCTTTTATTTTAGAGACGGTTGGGGATATAGCCATAACCCAAAATAGTATTAAGTCTGCTTCTTCCTCCTTCTCAAGGCATAGCCTTTTCCAGATAGTAAAATTAAAGTTTTTGGCTGTGTATGCCACGGTATGATATGTATGTATGATAGCCATGGTCACACCACACCTTCCAGCCTTACCTGCCCTATATTGCTCCAGACAAAGTCAAAGTAATTTTGTAACATAAACATTGCAGAATACCTTATGGCTCTATGGAATTAATAGTGGCATTTAAAAACAGATCTACCAAAGAGCCTAGGCACGCTACAGGTCACATCTAAATTATGTATCACGACCCCCAGACATGAAACAAACTACCGGAGATTAGCTTGCAGTGTCAGTTACACCACTGGGTATGTCCAGCTGCAGAGAGGTAATTCCATACAGGCACCATAACAGAGAAAAGCACCATAGGCATTATGAAGTTATTTCAAACAGGTTGCCTGGCTGGGAACTAGCAGACAGAGGCACACGAAGCAAAGACTGATTTTAGAGAGATGAATGGAAGCCGCAGGGAAGATGCTAGCCTAGGTGTTTGTCAGGCCCTTCAAATCTCCTTTCCTCTTTCTCCGCTTTGATTTTTTTACCCCTCTGATTTTTCTTTGAGAAGGGAAAGTGGGGAAGGTCTCTTGCCCATAGATGGTTAATAGCTCTCTACTGCAGCCCATCCTGTCGTTCACAGAGAGCACCACAGAAAGTCCTTTTGTCTGTCTTCTCCCAACTCCCAAGTATTTCACATGAACACAAAGACCAAGTGTCAGGCAGGAAATTATAACAGGACACCACAAGGAAACCACTAAAGGCATAATTCAGGTGAAAATATGAAGAAAAAAAAGCTTCTTTCACATCTATCAGGAGTCATGAACTAAGAAGATATCAGATACTAACAGCTAGCTATCTTTTTAAATGTTATTTTCAATAAAATCAGTCAGGCATTTGGAGCCAGAACTGCCTAAATTAAGTATTAACTTAAATTAAGTATTTAACTTTAAAATTATTTCTAAAACAACATGGTTTTCTGCAAGGCTTGAGGGATTAAGAGACAAAAAAAAAGGAAGAAATAGCACAAAATAACGTGCTCTTGCTCCAAGTTGTTTCAATGATACGACACATGTTCAGCCCCCCCAGAACAAATAAACAACCAAACTCCACATATCTTACAGTAAATAGAAAGGAGGAGGGTTTGTTGAGACTAGAGCCAGGGCAAGGAACTAAAATTTCATGTATGTGAATCTAGATACCAGGAAAAAGACATATGGGATCTGCCAAGGGAGGTAGGAGGAGATGAGAAAAGGTGATGTGGTTGTGGCTGATGCAGAGTACCAGTTTGGGAATTACAGCCTCTATATCCATGTCAAACAGCCCTCCTTTCTTCATCCCAGCACGCTCCCCTTTACATCCTTCCCTCATTCTACATTTTTGAATGACTCATCTGTTTTTTCACATAGAGGGATTATACCAAATGCCTTTTTGTTTACTTAAACTTGTGCCCTAGTTTGAAGTACCAGTTTGCATAATGACTTGTTTGTATAGTGACCACAAATGCCAGGTAGTACTGTTTAGTTTTTATTTTAGTCTGCTTTAGATTGTCTATTTGGCCACATAAATTGTATTCACTTGGAGAAAACATATCCCTAGATTTTAAAAAAAGAAAAAGAAAAAGAAAAAGAAAAAGAAAAAGAAAAAGAAAAAGAAAAA
>JAOXJM010000003.1:23608482-23625036 GCA_026413425.1 Tringa solitaria
GACTATATGGTTCTATGTGTGTTTCCATATGTCCATGAAAAGCAGCAGCAATACTTCCTTACTTCCATGAAGGCCACACAGACAGACTACCCCACTTCAGCTCACAATTGGACTCAGCAGTTAATATGTTAGTCTTCCTCACCCCATCTTCAGAAGGATGGAAAAAAGGCACATAAACTAAAACTACAAAACTAGAAGGAAACTCCATCCTCTGAAAAATAAGCATTCAAATGCAAATTCAAACCTAGTATCAATATGACTGAGAAGCTAGGAAAGAGTCGGGCACCTTCTAGGCTATTCCAGCCAGGAGGAAAAAAAACATAAGTAGCAAGGTCTAGTATCTCTTTTTTATGTAGAAGTCCTGCTCCCAAAACAAAGGAAGAATAAAGCATCAAAAGATTATTTCATTGCTCTGAGCCCTCAAGAATCTGTTCAGACATCAACTGACTTACATCCCTTTTCTCTAGGCTTTCCAACAGGACAACACAAATTAACAGCAGCTCAGGTCATATCATCTTCCCCCAAATTAATCGCTTCTCCCCACTGTCCATACCTACTGCCATCAGAACCACTATTTAGCAAACTCCTTAGCAGAGAGAGCACATCCTTGAGCACCTCTGCATTTGCCTTTGCTTTCAGTAGTCTTGTACTTGCAGATGGTTCATTTTTGTTTCCCACAATTGCCTGGATGTAGCCACTGCTGTTTTAGTTCAGCCTATCACAGCTACATTATAAAAAAAATATATTTGTCAGCATGCATTCACTAGCTATCAGCAAGCGTGTTACCACAGGACTGAAGTTCAATGTCTGAGAAAGTTAGCAAGAATGTCTCTCAGAGCAGAAAGGAATACACACACAAACTCCTCCCCGGTGTCATCCTGTCTTTATCTCCATCATTAACCATCTTGACATCCTTAAAGGAACTTCCACGCTTCTGTGAATATACTGCACTTCCCCTGTTTCTCACTGTAATACATGTTTGTAAGATTCAAACTTCTAAACTACACTTCCTAGTACCTAGGTTATCCTGTTATGTATGTACTTGAATTTTTGAAAAAAATGCCTTGAAAGCTTCAATAACTGATCTTCTCTAGAAATACAGGCATTAGTTTCTTCTTAAGGGTGGGTTTAGAACAAAGATAAGCAAGTTAATCATACCTCTGAATTTATCACCATACTGTATCATATAAAAAACTGGAACAATATTAGCACTGCTAACTCACAATATTGACCCTAAAGTAGTGTTCATCTTTAAGCCTCAGTTGCAGAAATAAGGTTTTTACCTCCTGCTTCTTCAGAAAACCACTTTCTGCAACTTCAGAATAAAGGCTGACAACAAACTTTCAGTGCTGCAGTATTAAAAAAAATATATACTCCAACATTTTTAAATCCTTTCAAGTTGTCTGTGCTGCACTGTAATAACATTTGACTTGATATTGATAACACACAACTATTTATCATTATCAATTCAAAAATCATTTAAATTCCCCAGAGTTATGATTATTGCTGGCTACTTCTACAACATCTGTGAGAAATGCTATTCAAGCTAGAAAGCCTTTATATGTGCAGGATTCGCCACCTGCAGAAGAGCTAGAAAAAAAAAAAAGATTGGTTTTCTAGCAATACATTTGCTAACAAAAACATTTCATATTTTTACACCTGGTGTATTAGAAGTATAAAATCAGTTAGGGTTAATGCAGCATTCCATACCATTCAAAGTACATGGATACCCAGTGCCTGGGAAAGGCAGGTGCAGCTGCAGGCTCACTACTCCTATGCCCAAACTTCTGAACAGGGTATGTTCTTCAAGCACTGCCTCAGGGGCTACTGATTTGACAGAGACCACACCTTTACCAATTATTCTTCCTCTTCAGTGATCCAGAGAATTAAGAAATCTATTTTACCACCCTTACTTTAAATGTTTTGATGAAGCCTAGAAAAAAAGAGTAATAGTGAATTCAACTCACCCTGGCCTAAAAGCCATTTCTAACCATAAGCAGAAGAGACATCAGACTGTAAATACACAGGTTCCTTCTTCTATAGTAATAAAATCAGGACCAAGCACAGGACCAAGAGAGGAACAGCTCAGACTCGAAAACAAATCAAAAATCTAACATGCTATTTGGAATAGCTGTACAACACAGTTGCACACAAACAAATGCATCTTCCTAGATTTTCAATTCAAGGAACTATTTAGTACTTATGGTTGTATTGTTAAAAACACTAGGAAGTTTTCTAGTTAACTTTGAAGACAAAGGAAGAAGAAACAAAGAAAGAGATATGTTAGTCCTGACCAGTCTCAGTAATTTCAGTGAGATTCTAGGGAATATCTGACAGCTTACCACTCTTTTGGGACAGGATTCTTTCCATATTTTAGGGAGATACTTAAAAGCTTCTTTGAAATCTCAGGCTCACTGAAGAACACCAACTAAATTTATAATGATTAAATAAATATATGCTGCCATATCTCATTGTTAAAAAAAAAGTCAGGATTAGCAGACAAAACTGCAAAAATGCCAGAGAAGAGCTATCAAGACACCGCGTACAACATTTCAGTCATATTTAAAACAATGCAGCAGAGGAAACACATTAAAGCTGGCTTTTCCACTCAGGATTGCTTAATCCATGTTATAACAGCTGGAAGCAAAAGTTTCAGAAACTCAGGGCTGAATTTTGGTTGATTCATTTTTTTAAAGAACCATTTCTGTTGTATGAAAGAGGTTTTTCATTTTTAAACAGTTTACAAAACGAATACCCAAGAGACATTCATTGGTGAAAGCAGTTTCAAACAAATACATGTACCTCTACCACAGCTGCCCCAAACTGCCTTCAAAGATCACAGGAAGGCTATGGCCTCCTGGAACATACAGAACCGCTACACATCAGCTAGTATATACAGCTCATAGAATTTGATGACTAGGTTACAGTCTTATGAGTCTGGAGGAGGGTATGTATCTGTGATAAAATGAGAAGAAAGTAACTTGAATAGAGAAATATTTAAGGAATAGCAATGTGAATATAAGCATATACATTACTTTAGCTCTAATACTACTATTTGTAGTTGACATTCAAAAACATGATTGGTAACACCTTTAAATGATTATTACTACTTGATATTCATTGATTGCTACAAGATAGAGATTGATACCAACCCTTATTATACCTAATAACATGGGCAAGTAAAGGGCTTTTCCTACTCTGATGAATTTCTTTAGTATCACCAGATTCTGTGGTGTTCTTTCAGTGATTTTCCTACCAAACATTTCCATTTTTCACATTTAAAAATGAAAACAAAAGCATTAATAAGTGTCAGTCTTTACACTGAACTGAACTTCATCTTTCATTGGCAAAGATTCTGCACTGTAATAGGTATGCAACTACTACTAGTTAAACCAGCCTGTGCAGACAGAATCGTAGAATTATAGAATGAATGGTTTGGGTTGGAAGGGACCTTAAAGCTTATCAAGTTCCGACTCCCCTGCCACTGACAGGGACACCTCCCACTAGACCAGGTTGGCTCAAAGTCCCATCCAGCTCTTGAACACCTCCAGGGATGGGGCATCCACAACTTCCTTAGGCAACCTGTTCCAGTGCCTCACCACCTCCACAGTACGGAATTTCTTCCTAATATCTAATCTAGATCTCCTCTTTCAGTTTTCAGGATGTTTGGATACAGAGAGTTTTAAGTTCATTCTGAGTTATCTTTACACTACTAATAGGCATTCAAAAAAAACCCAAACCTCCCCCTATTTTTAATTATTAAAGTGAAGAGACATTATCTACCTTAATATGCACACAGAAGAAATTCAGAGTACTTTTCAAGTAATTTCTCAGAGTAATGACTCTTTGTAAAGGAGGTACTTACGAAACACTCCAAAAAGACTTGGTACCGTGTGCCTTGCTTGCGCGTTGCTGAAGAAAGTATATTGGGAAAGTAAAGTAATTAAAATGGGATTCTACTGATCTTCTACAAGAAGAAAGCAAGCCACTGTAAAACATTTGCTTCCATATAGAGCAGATGCTAAGTCAGATTGGATTGGGGGAAGGGGAATGAGGATGAAACCCACCTGTCTGCTGTATCAGTCTACTCAGAAGCTTTCCATTTATAAAGCAGTGTTGAAATTGAGATGATCATTGAGGCTTACAACACCAGAATTTAGACATTTATAGTATGATCCACTCTATACACTGATGTTTTCCCTTCTATGAAAAGGTGCTAAATGTTTTCTTATTAGCCACCCTTAGGACAAGCAGCAGGAAGTTCTTCAGTATCTAAACCAAGCACAGGTCAATTAAACAAGAAAGTTGTCGGTGTGGTTAAGTAAACAGAGAGAAGACATACTCAGTTCCCATAAGAAAAGTCTGAAGGAGAAGTGAGGCCATGATCACTCTGATCTGCAGTAATCTTCTATAGGTCCTGCAGTGAAGCAGCACCAATTTTACTATATTGATCACTCTGCCAGAATACTTACTCCCCTTAAAACTGGTGGGTTGTATACTAGACTATGACCTATGATGCAGCCTGACACAAAAAATTACTATTGGCACTTAAACAGAAAGAAAACCAAGCTCCCTCCTCTCTCCTGCATGCACATACACAAAAATCCAAATATCAGCTGGACAATGTTTCCACACCACAGAATACTTTTCCAAATTTCTCATTATTAATATGGAAAAATCCACAGCCCAGAAGAGCTTAACAGTCACTCTTCAGCGGCTTCCTCTAAATAGGACACTAAGATGTATATAAAACAGTGAGTTTGTACATTTGTTTTCCATTAGCGCTAGTAAAACCTTTTGCTCTAGCTCTCGGCATAACCCACTTACTCAGGCTGGTTTTAATACTCCATAAGCAGGATAGCAACGTTACGTCAATGAGTATCTCCAGCAAGATGCTTCCCCTTGTTTTAAGGGGGAAGAATCAACCCCATCTCAAAGGAAACAAAAAATAGTTTAAAAAGACTTCACACATCAGATAGAGGAAAACAGAAGAGAGTGTGTGTGTGTGCCTGTGCATGTCCACACATATTTGCACATACATGCACACACAGAGCCATCTTTTGTGGGAGGGATTCATTGTAGCGTTGCAATTACTGTTTTCATATGTATGTACAGAGGAATGTGTACGTGTAACAGATCTTATATACGTACACGTGTGGCTATAATACATAAACTGCAAAGCTACAATAGATGCCCTCACAAAAGATGGCTGGCCCTAGCCAACACGGAGTGGCCTGGGCCAAAACTCACCGAACTTGACACCGCCAAGCCGCGGCCCGCACCCCGCGGAGGTCGGGCGGGGCGGGGGGCGGCGGGCCAGGGCCGCCTGGCGGGGCCGCGGAGCTGCAGGTGCCGCGGAGCTCACCGGGCCGGGGCGGGCATGGACGGTGTGTGCGGGCACGGTGTGTGCGGGCTGCGCCCTGCCACCGCCGCTCCCCCGTGGTTATTATTTTTTTACGCGTCTCGCATTAATTCAGCGCTTTCTTTGCAGGGACGCCGCCGCAGGCGCCCCATTTTGCCCCCTTTCAAAGACAGGCAAATGCCAGCCAAAACTGAAAAGAAAACCCCTTTAGTCCCTGGCACGATGGCCCCTTCCCTCCTAAAGGCGGCAGCCGAAAGGTCGTCAGGCAGAAACCCACCGGGAGCTGGGGACTCTGCACCCAGGAGACTTGGAAGGGCACAGAAAAGTTACTCAGGGGTATCTACACAGGAGATAAGTGACCATAAAAGTAGGAGGAATTAGTTAAAGGGTTCAGCCTATATGTTCTTTTTTTTTTTTTTTTCTTTTCTCCCATACAGTCATACAGTAATCCAAATAAAAACACGTAAAAACCCAGCTTTTTACTATCCTATGTAGTCAAAGCATGACCAGAGATCTTCACTGGAAAGCATTTAATCCCATGTTCTGTTCACACATATGGGATGTTTTCTAAGCATGCTACTTATCTGAAAAGCCAGACTGGTAAAAGAGCACCTTTTATATTGTTTTGGAAGAGGTTAAACTGTAAAAAGCAGCTCTTATTCCAACTGAAGTCTCTGCCACATAGAAGCAGTTGTACTAAACCACCTTCTACGTCACTAGTAAAACTTTTTCGTTACAGACAGACTGGACTGATTGTGTAGCAGATCTGTCCTCCCTCACTCCCTCCCTTCCTGCCAAACCCTTGTACTCAGGAATATCGTACCAAGGGGAAAAAAACCCCATCTGGTTTTAATAAATCCTGGAAAGTACCCAAAGAGAATTGAGGCTGGGATGTGCGTGCCAAACTGGTGGCCTGGAGGGGTTTCCTTTAAGTCACTGACTTCTCAACAATTCTCTTTTTCTATTAACAAAGAGTTGTGATTGCATCACAAGTACTAGTCATGGGAATTTTATTTATTTTTTTTAACTTGGTCTGCTTCAAGAATTTTTCTGCAACTATCCTGATTTACTTCATCTTCAGTTGCAAGTAATCATCATTTTGTTACATCTTTCCCACAGAAACTGCAAGTTCTCTATGAGTGCCATATAAAGAATAAGCAGCACGACATACTATTATATTGTGTTATATGTATATAGTAGAACTTCAGAGAACTTTACAGACACTTTTTTTCACTTTCTCACAAAAAAACCCAAAACATATATGGTAAAACAGATGGGGAAATATTTCTTAAAAACCAATCTGTGAGTAGGAGATACCTTAAAAAAATTTGACCAAGTTCACAATTCACACAAACAAAAGAACGCCCCAACTCAGCAGCCGAAAAAACCCGGAGAGACCACAAATCTGCAGGTGCCTAAATCTTCACTATTGGAGTCAAAAGTGTGTTAAGTGGCCGCTTTTAGGAATTCTCGAAGGCATCACAACTTGGATGCCCCTGGTTTGTGCTACTGCCCATCCCAGGGTCTGCCCTCTCCTGGGAATAGGTTCTCCTGCACATCTCCAGAAGTAGACACTGCTCTGCTCCCTGCTCCTACAGGAGAGCTGACGTGCAATGCAGATAGAGTTGTCTTACCTTCAAGGCATTGTAAAAGCACATGAATTAAAAAAAAAGACTTGTTAAGCCCCACTGTAATTCTGAATGAGTGGTCACGCAGTGGTTTAATGTGGTTTATTTTAACTCCATCATTAATTTGCATACATTTTTTAGCAGCTGCCCAGCTTTTAGAAGCAAGAAGTTCCTTGCTTCTATCACTGGGGTGGCCCAGCACACCTCACTGACTGATGAGTGATTACGCTTACCAGAAGTATCTGGCTGCTTCTGCAAAGGATCTGTTCATACAAATGCAGACAGTAACTGTTTTTCCATCTTCCTCTTATTTGCTTTTCCTGCTCATGGTCCATATTGAAACCATGTTGTTTTCATGGTAGATTCACCATGTTGTAAAACCTTGTTTAATGTTTCCAAGATAATAGGAAATGCTGGCTGGGAAAGAGTTAAAGAGAACTATGAAAAAGGTGAACAAGAATAGATCTGGATTATAACAGCTGGCTGCATTTATAATCATGTTCTTGCTAAAAATGTATTCCAAAGTTGTATATTAATTCATAAGTAATTCTGGGACATAACAGTTTCTTGCCATCATACAGCAAGTAATTCCCTTCAAATCTGTACAATTTGAAATAATTTGACTGCATATAGAGTGAAATGGCATGTGTTAAAGCATCACTTATATCAAATTGAATTTGGAGTCTTTGATATACTCCAAATCTCAAAACTACTGGTGCTAAGTTGTTGTTTGCTTTTTATGAAGTAGCTAGAATAAACAAGCAGTGCTTTAACACCACCAAGTAGGCAGCCCACAGTCCAATTGTGAGAAACAGGATTGTAACACCAAAGCACTGCCATGAGCAGTCATAGTGCAAGACAGGAAAAAACCAAATTGTACAGGAGAAAGCTTCTGTTTGAACAGCTGTATGAACTAGCTGTATGAACTAGTAACTTAAAACTAGTTTAGGTTACTTTGTTTCACAGTTAGTCATCAGGTGTGCTGAATATTTTTAAGTCATTTAATGAATATAAATATTCTAACTTAGTCCTGGAACCAGTATAGCTTTAGAAAAACAGTGCTCAGCTCTGAGCTAACATGAGTACTTTTCCACTTTTTTCATACTAACTTATTAGCTTTCAAGCATCAGCATGGTTACCGCTTTTTTTTTTTCCTTAATGTAGTCATGCTTGCATATTCTGTCTTTCCATGTAGAAAGTGACTAGAAAGTTAATGCTGTCTTGGAGATATGAACGTGGGCCGTTTTCTCTTTTTTTTTTTTTTTTTTAAATTGTGTGCAACCATACTGTCTCAAGATGTGAGTGTAGAAGTCTCACAAGCTAGTTAGTGTTACACTGGTGTACTCAGGTGGAGAGATTCCCAACCCCTTCTTCCCCCAGTGAAATTCTTACAGGAAATACATCTGACGATTTGGTCCAGATGTAGGGGGTTTTCTGTCTGAATCACTGCTGAACTGAACCAGTGATCTAATGATTTACTGGGGGAAAAGAAATAATATCTTCTGAGGAGGTGTACAAAGGATCTAATCATCCATTACAGAGCTGATACAGCTTAAAATATTTTTGCTGGAAGAATATTTTCTTTGTAGAATATTTTCCCTATTTTTCTAGATCAGCAGGATCTCTGAGACAGAGGGGAAGTCTGATTTCAGAGCGGCCACGCATGGCCCATTCCATTTTCAGTACGCAGGTGGTGGAGATGTGGACAGAAATTCCACATCTATGAGGATTATAAAATAATTGTGCAAAATTACTAGTTCAATTCTGTAACTGTAGGGTTGATCTTAGAAAAAAAATCAAAGTAAAGTTCTGAAATTGTCTTCTGTTTTAGTCCTGTATTGTTCCTTTTATGTCTGATCCTGCTCTTTTTTGATATAAATCAAGTTTTTCCTGAACATGAAATTACCACTAAAAGATATGGAAAAGCTTGCAGTGCAATGTTTTTCTTAAAGTGAACACTTAAAAAACTCAGAAAATTACTTTTTAAACAAAAGGGCTTTTTAGCATCTCTTTAACAGTTTTGATTAGAAAGACTATTGCAAAAACACAGTAAAGAACAGTCCACAGTAAGATCAGTATGACTCAGCCTTTTATTCAAACAGCCTCATTGTTACGTACCATGTTTCTGTTATTTTAAAATTTAGACTGTCCCTAAACATAAGAATTTAAGGAAGCTTGCTCCGTGACATTACAAAGCCAGAGGTCACAGTGATCAACAGGCACGTCCCATCTCATTTTGAATCATGGCTGCTTGGCTATTAGAAATGCCTAAAAGCTGCCGTACAGTTGCAGTAATCACAAACCCATAATAGAAAGAAAAGTGTTAAAGCAAGCCAGAGATTATGAAGACCGTATTTCAGAGTAAATGTACTTGAAGGCAAAGAGCCTTCTGATAGCTTAAGGAAAGTATTATTCTTTACGGAAGATGAGAAGCACAACTTGTTTGGAATATGTAAATAATGATCAGAATTATTTTCCCAGTTATCCCACACAAAACTGTGGGTCTCCTGTATTTAATAAAGGCATTCTACCGCATAATGATGTAAAGTTAGAATACTATGAAAGTGTTTAGTGCTAATACTGTACCAATACTAAAATAAGTCTTTGTATGTTTTCGGAACCCAGGTAAGACACTCAGGGCCTGACATGCAAAACATGCTGAGTTCTGGGTCCTGCCGTCCCAGCTGATTATTAAGATCTGCAATTACAAATTGCAAATCAAAATTCAAGTGACTCAGGCTGTAATTCTGGCTTGTACTTTGCAGTTTCTGGTTCCAAGTATTAATGTGGAAAATCGGGAGTTCACCTTGCTAACTGCAAAATACTGTTTTTCTGGTGGGATTTAAGATGAAACAGTAACTGATCTTGTGCTATGGCAAGTATCTGTTAACTTCATTGCAAAGACAGTAAATTCAGCATTCCTAGCTGATCTGACTCTTGGAAATTTCAAGTCATACAGGTTCAGAGAATATTTGTCTTACAGTTTCTATGGGGCTTTTGGTTTGGCTTTTTTTTTTTTTTTCAGATTTTCTTAAAACAATCTCCTTAGGGGAACATATATAGGGTGGAAGACATTTAAGAAGCTGAGTGAAGCACCTGGGAATGTACCAAAAGAGAAGGAATGAATCCTAAAAACTTCTACTCAAAATCCAAATGATTTCTTTCCTCCTGCATTTGTAGGGCAGAGACACAGACATCAACATAACCAAGTTCTAAATGCAAATGGAAAATAGGTGTGATTTTTCTCTGTGGATTACAAACAACTGGCACGTCAGGAACCCCACCTCTCTTCTCTGGACAGACTAATGGGTACCATTTTGGGGAACTCAGTGAGGTCAAGTTGAACAAGAAAAAACAATTTACTCTTGGTCTTTCCTATGTTTTTTGGCCAGACTTCCAGCAGGTTAACTGATGGATGCTCCCTTGAGCAAACAGCTGCATAAACTTTGTCACAAGTAGCGATTTACTGCTGTGACAGAAGCAGAAATCCTTACTAGAACAAGTTACTCTATTTAGCAAAGATACTTTATTGTTTGTTTTCAAATGTTTCCATTTTCAGTGCTGTTCCCTTCCTGGTGAATCACCAGGTGGGTCTTAGACCTGATTCATGAAACTCGGCATCTAAGGACATTTGCCTCAGTGCCGCTTTTATTTTTTTTTTAATAAATGTAATGAATAAATCCTTTCTCTATTTCAAAGGCACTCAGTCCTTCTGGGTGTACTGTTAAAGCCACGGGTGAAGCAAAGCAGCAGCAAAGTCCCAGTGGTCAATAAGCCGATGTGCCCAGCACCATTCAGTCCTACTGGGAAGGTCTGGGCTTAGCAAAGCAAAAAAGTGCCAGGTTCTGCTGTAGCGCCTCAGTGTTACCCTGCAACCTGCGCGGCTCTGGGCACACAAACACAGGGCGATGCTCTCTGCGGGGACAGCATCACAGAATCATAGAATCAATGTGTTGGGTTGGAAGGGACCTGTAAAGGTCATCCAGTCCACCCTTCCTGCAGTAAGCAGGATCTGATCTTTAACTAGATCAGACTGCTCAGAGCCTCATCCAGCCTGACCGTGAATGTCTCCAGGGATGGGGCCTCCACCACAACTCTGGGCAGCCTGTTCCAGTGTCGCACCACCCTCAGTGTAAAGAACTTCTTCCTTATGTCTCATCTAAACCTACCCTGCTCGAGTTTAAACCATTGCCCATCGTCCTATCGCTACATGCCCTTGCAAACAGTTTCTGGAGCCCCTTTAGGGACTGGAAGGGGCTCTAAGGTCTCCCTGGAGCCTTATCTTCTCCAGGCTGAATCCCCCAGACTCTCTCAGCCTGTCCTCACAGCAGAGGGGCTCCAGCCCTCTCATCACCCTTGTGGCCTCCTATGGACCGGCTCCAACAGGTCCACGTCCTTCTTGTGCTAAGAAGTGCGTCACGTGGCACTGAAAGTCCTCCATGGAGGGTTCTCCCAGTCACAGACGGAGCAAGAGGGGGGTGCTTTTCACTCCTCTCCTTTTGATACCTGCACAGGAGGTTGTGGGCAACAGGAGACCTGGGAGCAGGCTGGTACTGACAGGGAAAGGCAGATACAGCCATTCCAGCTGCACCTGGCTCCTGGGCAGGAACACCTGAGCACATATGCTGCTTTTCCTCAGTCTCATTTAGTGATACCAACTGAAGGAGTCAGCTTGTTCTTACCAAATTACCAGGTAATTTGAATATTGAAAATGTCTAATGAGGTGGTTTGAGTACATGGAGACTGAAGCATGTCACCTGGAATACACACTGTTCTCTTGCCAAGTGACACCTGCAGGAAAAGCTTGACTTTACAGGCGTCTGAGAAAATCTCCAGCAGTTCCCCTTTCCCTCTCTGCAGCCCTGCAAGTGATCCCAGCACAGTGAGTGTCCATTGGTGCCACAGGCTGCTGCAGGCTTTGGATCTCCCTGAAACCAGAAAGCCACATAACAAAGTTCCTGTATAATTTCTGTCATTATCCTGAGGTTAAGGCAGCAGCTCTCCTTTCATTGCCTGTCTATATATTGCTGTGTAATATGGGAGCTGGTCTTAAAAACTGCTGCCGTGCATTTGTTTCAATGCTTTTGGCAGTTGCCTTCAACTTGCTTCCAGAAGGCAAGGCTAATTTGCCTTTTTTGGGTTTTTTTTTATGGTCTTCCAGTGTGAGTCAGGAAGCTCCATTTCTCAATCAGGAGATGGGAAATGATTTTTTCTGGGGCTTTCATGATTACAGGTCCTTTTTCCTGGCAGAAATCAAGATCACAGGCTGAGGAAGAGCTCTGTACAGTAGAACCGACGTTTCAGTTCTCCATATGCCCGGTTCCTGTTCTGAACTGGTCCACTCTCAAGAGTGGTAGCTGAGAACCTCTTAACAGAGTAAAATGCCAGTTTTTGGCATTTGTTCTCATTCCAGGAAGAAGAAATTGTGCCTTAGTTTGCCTTAGCAGCACCCTACTTCGAAAAGTCTTCTGGAGCTCAGAAGTGATTCAAGACCTTTGCTTGCACCGCAGTTCAACCACCACAGCCTGCTATTTCCACCTCCAACTTGACCATACAGAAAATTAGCAAAGAGTAGGGTCCTAACAAGTACATTTCCCCAGGAAAAAGACAAAATCGTATTCTGTTGTTAATGTGGAAACTTCTTACATCATGTAGCCACAGATGTAACTGAAAGGAAGACGTAGGCCAGATTATTTACCCTTTTGTATAGTTAAAAAAAGAAAGAAAAAAGGCCGTGTCCAACATGATCACATTCCAACATTGAGTGAAAACAAAGAAACATGTCGTCATGTTTTCACTGCAGTCCCTTCCATCAGGATTAAGAACTGAGTCACAGCTACCCAGGTAGTTCTCGCCAGTGTTATGCACTGCAGCCTCGTAGACCCAATGAATATTTCAAAGTCAGCATTTTTGGCAGGAAGGAGTTAATTAGCTATTAGCTACTAGGGAATAAAATCCTCTATTATGAGCTTGTGACAAAATAGATTGTATAACTTCTACAGTCTACTGAGAAGAGTTTCTTTTAAATTCATGCCCAGAAACTGAATTATTATACATGTAGTTCCCCATCCCCTCATACACTGCTAGCAGTAGGTAACCAAGAGCTAAATGTGTGTGTTTGGCTTTTTACTGTACAATAAAGTGTGAAATATGTTAGTCTGGATTTTTCTACTTAGTACTGCCAGCACATATTCCATGCTGCTTTCCATAAAGGAATGAGCATGCACACCTGGTTTAGTGCTTCTGATGGCTGGTATATTAGAATTACAGTATTTA
Organism: Tringa solitaria; assembly: GCA_026413425.1. NCBI lineage: Eukaryota > Metazoa > Chordata > Aves > Charadriiformes > Scolopacidae > Tringa > Tringa solitaria. The sequence continues at coordinate 23,621,749 of JAOXJM010000003.1, forward strand.
TTTTTTTCTGAAGCATCCAAATGCTGTAGTGATTTAATGGGGCAGGAGGGTGGGAAGAGGAGGCTCTCCTTGGGGAGAGAAAAGGTGACAAATGTGGGACAGATTCCCCAGCCAAATTGCATTTTTAGATTGTGGGATATAGACAAAACCAAAGGAGTATTGAGTTCTTCCTGACTGAAGTCAGCATCCATCTCAGAGCCATTCCCTTCCCAGGAGCTTGGTCTCAGCAAAGAAGCCACCTGCGTGAAGCCACAGTTACATGGCTTCCTTCTCTTTGCAGAAGAAAAAAAGTCTGCTGCTGCCCCATGACACTTTTCTCTCAGTGAAATATTTAGATTGTGGTTGATTACAATGTGTCTGGTGAAAATAGGTCAAGTTTGGCATTTGAATGCCCTGGGAGAACTGGCAATGGGCAATGTGCTTGCTGTATACATCAGTATCTGACCTATTTAAAAGGACACTTTTAAGTCTGGACAGTGGCGAACCTGGCTTTGGAGTTGGAAATTTGATCATTATTAGTGCTGCTGGAGAGAGTAATTAGAGGGCGTTTTCTGCATCTGAAGTAACCTTCAAAGAGAGACTTTCCTCGCAGTATTTTCTGGCAAGCGAGAGCACTTTTTTGCAGTAAAAAGGTCTCTAAGAAGCAGGTATAAAGAAGGCAGTTAGATTAAGCTTACTCTCAACATATTTGTGTGTTATTTTTGAAAATAAAGTCTAGAATTAAGAGCAGCGAGAATGAAGTTCCTAACCTGTTCAGAGACTGCAAAGAAGAGGGTTGCCTGCTCTTCCTTCATTGCAGAGTTAGGCATCTAAGCCTACACTCATTACCTGTCTAATCCACAAAGAAATAGGCTCCGCTGGGAGATGAGCTGTCAAATTCCAGGCTGGGTCATATGAATCGTCATCAGGAAACATTTGATTCATCCCACCAGATTAACTAGCTCTGGTTTTGCCCTGCAGTTGGTTTTTATTTTCCCGTTTGTTTGTAGGAGTATTTTTTTTAAAAAAAATCCACAAGTGCTAATGTGAAAATGGCAAGAAATGTTTCCCTTGTAATTGGGCAGAGCTTGGTAACCGCACATTGTGTGATATTTAAATGGAAAAACAGTTCACTGTGTGTGGATGGGCCTGGACGGTCCATGGCGGACTAAGGGGCAGTGGGGAAAGAGGTCAAGCAAAGCTCATACAGTGGTCAACTTCCACATAAATCCTCAAATAAGACTCATGAGTAATTAAACAAATACGTAGTTGTGTGATGACAGAGAATTTAGTAAATATTTGTATTTTTAAGTATGCCTTTAGGAGTAAATTAGTTGCAACAGTTTGTTGTTTACCTGATTGTTTTACAGTGATTTTACCCTCCCAGCTTTTCTCAGTGCATATTTTTCAGTGTTTTTTCAATCTTTCCGTTTCTCAGGGTAGAAACAGACTGACTGTTCATACTGATCCTGTAAGCTGGAAAATGTTTGTCTGCCAGAGTCCAGTACAGACACTATTTACTGCTGTTTTATCAGAGGGCAGACAGTGGTAACTGAGAAAGATGCACTAATGGTCTCAGTACCACTATTACTCTATCATTATGGTTACAGAAATCAGTCAATGGATCAAATCATTTCTCGCTCACTATACCAATTACAAGAGATGTGAATAACCTTTTTCCCCTCCCAATTCTAGCGTAGAACATCACAGTGGTTTCAAAGAAATGGACCGATGAATATCAACCACTATGCAAATAAGAAGAGCGCCGCGGAGAGCATGTTGGACATTGCCCTGCTGATGGCCAACGCGTCCCAGCTGAAAGCTGTGATGGAGCAAGGACCTTCTTTTTCCTTCTACATCCCACTTATAGTTCTTATCAGCCTGTCTCTCACACTGCAGGTTATGGTGGGAGTTCTCCTGATATTCCTTGGTATGTAGCAACAGCAGGAACCACTGACGTGTATTTTTCTTGGAGGATGCAATCTATAAGATTGTATATGAGATGATGTGCAGATTCCCCATTTATCTTAAAAAGCTGTTACATTTGAAAGTCTTTACACCAGAATTTACTAAAATTTTCTCTTAAGACCGCAGGAATATTACAACAAAAGGAGTAAGGGCAGCTTTATGCAGAATGAAAGGAGGGTGTAGACACGTGGGGTTGGTCTCTTCTCCCAAGTCACAGGCAATAGGACAAGAGGAAATGGCCTCAAGTTGCGCCAGGGGAGGTTCGGACTGGATCGCTGGAAAAAATTTTTACACTGAAATGATTATTAAGCATTATAATGGGCTGCCCAGGGAAGTTGTTGAGGCACCATCCCTGGAGGTATTCAAAAGGTGGGTGACATGGTGCTTAGTTATATGGCTTAGTGATATTTTTTTTGTTTTTGTCAGAGTTAGGTTGAAGGTTGGACCAGATGATCTTAAAGGTTCCTTCCAACCTAGACAATTCTGTGATTCTATTCTATGATTCTAATCTCCGGTTTTGGTGAACTTCCTCATACTCATTTCCCCAGAGCACAAATATTTTTCCTTTCAGAAGGCCCAAGGAGGAAGGAAAATGGGGAAATACTGCAAAAGAAACATTAATAGGCCAAACAGGATTGTGCAGCCTGCCTGGTTTCATAATACTGTTTCTGGCAAGAACTGTTACTCAATCTTATGACTGAAATTTATTTGTTCCATATCAGTCATATCATAAGTAATACTATAAGAATGTACTGTGAACATAGAACTCCGAAATTGAAGTGAAAGTTCCATATTTATATTGGTGTGGCATATTGTCATCAGTTTGTTTGTGCTACTGCACTCAAATCAAAGGCTTGATAGCACAGGCTTGACAATAATTAAAAAAACTTCTTCATTTTAAATTTATGAATTAATTCAACCATCCTAAGTCTTTAGGTGGGAAATGATAGAAATGTACTTGTTATTGTTAATTTTCAAACCTGTGTTAAACTGAAATTAAAGCTAAAAATAAAAATAGGCTAGTTGGAGGAAGACTTCACCATCAGAACATACCTTATCTAGTATCCACCTACTAAAATTTCAGTCAAAAAATTTGAAATTATGTTTAATATGAAAACACAGTCCGAGCAGCATCCTGGAACTACAAATCATTTGTTTTGAATTCTGCTTATGTCTAGGGAAACATTTTCTACTTTCTACCAAAGAAATGTGATGCAATACATTTCAAATATGCTAAAAATCATTTTGAGAGAATGAGTTCAAATAGGAGTTGTATTAGTGCATGCTTTGGACACATTTAATGAGACAGAATTAGTCCCCTGCTCCCTGCCTTCCCCACCC
>JAOXJM010000003.1:23626903-23636970 GCA_026413425.1 Tringa solitaria
ACAGTAAAATACTTCAAGAATAACTGTTCTTAAGAACATTTTCACAAACACCCTCATCTTAAGTACTATAATCACAAAGATAGGATCACTGCGATTCTGCTTCAATATTTAGAGCACTGCCTGAACTGACAAGCAATACTTGTCTTCTGGGACCCTCATTTGGACAAAGGGACAGCTCTGAAAATGTGACTTCTCCTGTGAGCATGATTTCTTTTAACTCGCAAAGCACATTAGGCCTTTATTCCTTTTTCTTTTTTGAGCCAACTGTCTGAAATGGTTTTCTTCCACACTTCAGGTTGACTATTCATTTCATTTATTCTGCTTCAATCACGTGACACTACTAGAGTCCTTCCAAGTGCTGTTGGGATGCAAGCATCCACGTAGCTCCACATGCTTTGCAGACATGTATAAACTCATTTTCAGGGTTAAGTTCTGCTGCGCTTAAATCATTTCATGCCTGCACGGGTGTGCAGTAGCTTAAGCTTTTCAGATAGTTCCCCCACGCTGTTCTTCAGTGCTTTGACTGGCCTGTCAGGTTTGAATGTACTGCTTCAGCAAACAGGACTTCAACAGGCACCCAGATTTCCTTGAAACCAAAACAGTGTTAGGCTTCCTAATTAGGGACCAAGCAAACCTGGCTTTTAATACTTCACGAGTGTGCTTGCCACCACTTCTACTTAATTGCTTCAACAGGCAAGCAAGTCCTGGTTCTGTGGTTAAGTTCTGCTGTGTTGACAAGGTCATTATCTTAAAAGCAAATAACACAGTTTATCTCATGCAGTAGAGCTATAAGCTACTCATCTATGGATGTGCCTGTCAGAAGGAGCTTAAAGTTTTATTTATGTTACTGTAAAAACTTGTCAGGTATAAACTTTCTCTCACAGGTCCTGTACATGCACACACAAGCTCCAGTGATGTAAGCATTTAAGAACTAGGAGTCCTCGTAGACAAAAAACATTCGGGAAACATGCTCCAGAACTCACTGGCACTCATTCCACCAGCATCAGAAAAATCTGGCAGGGGGTCTGATTGCAGAGCCCTTCCTGCAAGAGAACAGAGACAGAGGAAAATCTTGGGTTTGTGCAAGATGCCAGGCAAGCACCCCCAGACTTCTTGCTGTCCTGTACAAGCACATGCTTTACTCCATCATCAAGTCTATTATCAGTCCAGTGTAACTCATTTATATGTTTTATATGGAATCAAAGCTTACTCTAAATGAGTACTATCTCTCTTGTGGATCCTCCATCACTCCCATTAGCAGTTCAACCACAGAGCAACTGCAAGAAACAGAAGAAAATGTTTACACAGGTGGTGCTCTGTGTGAAAAGGACTGCAGCTACTCTGCTTTGAGATCTTCCTCTCTTTAACAGATGTTAAAACCCTTCCTTTTTAAAAACGGAGTCAGTGCAAAAGCAGGGAGTACAGATGGGGAAGGACACACCAGTACAAAGAAGCCCAGCACTGGTAAAGAGCTTGGGCTGCCTGTGAAGAACAGGTAGGATTTTAACTGTAGGAAATTTAACTCCCATTCTATCAGAGTTTCAAACTTCATGTATTCAAGACTGAAATAATTTTTAAATGCTTAAAATCTGCAACATAACTAGATTTCAATAGATCAAGAACTCAAAAGATTCCTAGTAATGCTTGCATGTACGTTACTTCCCATGTGCATCCACAGAGATTAGATACTAATTACTGGAAGCTAATCGTCTCCTTGTGGTTAAAGATCTTCCCTTTAGCACTTTTACTGATGCTGCAGAATCTTACTTCCCTTTTAAGTATGACTGATGCAAATAACTCAGTGTTAGAAATTCTTTAACTACAAGATCAGTGAAGGCTTTTATTCTGGATTTTGAAATATATGTATAGCTAAAACTTTTTTTTTCCTTTCTCTTTGAAGTAAAATATGACCTTAACAACCCTGCAAAACATGGAAAGCTGGATTTACTCAACAACCTTGCAACTGGCCTAGTATTCATTATAGTAGTTGTGAATATTTTCATCACTGCCTTTGGAGTGCAGAAGCCAGTTGCTGAGTCAGCCTCAAGACAGTGAACACCAGGTGAGTGTGGTCTCTGCACCCTAAGGCAGTCGGGCATGGCATTCCCAGATGCAGGGCACGCTTATTTGTACAGTTCTAACCTGCGCAGATAAAGGAGTTTACTTCATACTACTGCAAAAGCAGAAGCTATGAGGAACTGCTAAGTTATTGCAGTCTGATGGTAAATGTAGAGTTCAAAAGTTGATGGCGGTGTCTTACTTTGTAAGGGGCCACTTGCGTGTGTCACACATGGGAAGGGGGAAGATTGTCCTTCTGGCTTAGCCACTCCTTTTCCTCATCGCTTACTTAGCCAAGAAGGGAAATAATATTGGTTTGCTTCCTCCAAATGCCTCTTCTTTTTTTAAGAAAAGTTTGCAATATACTGCATCCAGTCTACTATGATTTATGCAAGTAATGAGGGCTGTTGAGTCCAGCATACCGTAGTAGATATCACTGGAGCCCTTCAGTTCCTGTGCAGACACCGTGGCTTTCCTGTCCTCCCAAGCTCAGGGCTTTTGTTTTGTGGGAGACTCAGCCTGCAAGGATGTGCACTATCACCTCAATTGATACGGGCGGTCATTTAGAACAATATTGTTTGCTCTACCTGCATTTAAAAGTTTGTTATTTACTTATACAGAAGGATAAATACAGGAATTGGGAGAATCAAAACAGGCATCTTCCTAACATCACAGCTGTCTGTGATGAACAATCTGGGAGGAGATAACCTAAATTGTAGGCTTGTAGACCAAGAAGCACTATAGTCCAACATCTGCCTTTAAAATAGCACTGCTAAGTCTGTGTGTGCCAACACTGCGCTGGCTCTTTATCTTCCAAATCTCAAATCACGTTCAAGAGACCTGCCTAAGAAGGAATTACACGAGTTTCCTGGCCAGCCATGGTACACTGCCTCCTACACAGACAGCCCATACATCTCACGTTATCAGTTTGAGTTAGCTTCTAGATGAAAACCTTTCTCTATGAAAAAGAAGATATGAGGCATTTAAACCCCTAATCTGAAGATGAATGATGAAACAGAAATCTGTAACAAGAATAGAAACCAGACAAAAATCTATCAGGACTCCAAAAAGCATGGGGGGAAATCAGTGCAACAAATTACTAGGAAGATGAAGAATGGAATTAATTCATTACAGAGTGTGGGTGGGATTGTCTGCTTTAAGAGAAACCTGTGAAATTCTGGTAGTGAAACCAGGTACTTTTATTGTATTTTCTGGCCATAGTCTCCACAAATAAACTAATAAAAATTTAATTCTAGCAGCAAAGAGCACATAGATTATCTGAGATATTATGAGAATTGTAGGTAGAATGTCCATCTCAGCAGTACATATTAAAACGATGCTGAAACATGACCACAAAATTGCACAGGCAAAAGCAAGAGGACAGAATGAAGGATTATTGGAATTTTAGCTGTCTTCACAGGAAAAGACATGCACAATAGCCAGGAACAGAGGCAGAGACAAGAATCTGAAATAGGCATCAAGGAATTCAAATAAGGGACAAGGTGTCGTACCAGAACCCCAGCTGCGCCTGTTTTGATACAGTGAAAGAAAAACTTCAGAGGGAAAAGAGGAGAAGCAGCTTTTGCTTGTCACATCGGTGTGTGCCGAGTAGAGAGGAGGATGAGTTGACAATCCAGTCCCAAGCCAGTTAGTGCCTTAACCTAATGGGATATTGAGAGGTCAGCTAATACCCAGAAGGTTGGTATCCCACACCGGGCCTTACCAGGGTATGGGATGGGTGAGTTCACTCACATTTCGTTGTCTGTTACTCTGCTAGTACCACCATTCTCTAACGGGGCCTGACAGATTCTCCCCAGTGCCAGTGCCAGCTCTCCTCCCTTTCCTGGCTCTTAGGAGATGCCGCTGCTGCAGGGTTTGGTTCCCAGCTGCCACTGCTGTATCTCTGCGCAGCTTAACTCGTTACTGAAGCGCTTTGAGGAACCCCACAGCTGTTACAGAGTTTTGGGACATTTCTTTGGTGCGTTAGAAGCCAGTCCAGCTCTGGGCAGCACCAACACGCCAGCCTGGCTTTTGAACATGACTGTTCATTAGCTCTTCAAACACGGAAAGGGAGTCCTCCTCCCAATTTCTCCCACCTGTCCATGGAATTTGGCTCCTTTCCCCTTCCTTCACACACATGTGGCTAAGTCTTACGGAAACATCGGTAGATTGGTGCAGTGTCTTACCTCAGCTGGCACCATCTGTAGCACGGGGCTCTTCACAGCATTTGTGTTAGAGTTTCTCCTCTACTATTCCTTCTGCTCTCCATGAACTGCCAATCCAATGGGTTTTGTGGCTTAATTATGACTAGGATTGTGGAATCCCTAGTTAGAAAGCAGTTCACATGTAACTTGTCCAAGATCATCATGAGAGCATGAAACACAATTCTGCCTGCTGGCTGGTACAAGCTCTGACAGCTGTAGTTCACATACCCCATGTAGCTGTGCACAGCCAGAGGGTTTGTTCATGCACATGAACATGATTGGTATCTACTGCTGAAACTGGTTAAATAAACTTGCAGTGCCTCAATTAAGGAGAAGCAGGAGCTGTTTTGGGTAACCTCACATAGGGGCAAGACCAAAGGATGCTTAAAGCTAGTTTACATCTGTACAAAACCAGCAGCTATGTGATCCTGTGTGAGCCTGCCTTCACACATGCAGTTTCTGAATCAAACAGCCAAATTTAGTGTCTGGGACTTGTGTCTTTGGGTTCCAGACTTGTTAAATGTGGAAGTTCTGAACTGCTTCAGAATACTACGTCTGTTGTTTGCTCATTTATACATGTTGCCCATGCTAAAAACAGCTGGGCATCTGAATGTAACTGGAAAAATAACTCTTTTCAGTCTGCTGTCATAATCTCCTCAAAACCCCGAGAGAAGTGAGTGGCCACCATTTTCTGGCTTCACTTTCACTATTATGCAAATTTCTCCAAAAAAAGCCTTCATTCCCATTTTAAGAATTTGTCATGTACTGTAACTCCTGTATCACTAACATCTCAATATTTTTTTTTTGTATTTCAGAAACCCGAAGCATTCGTTCTTCTGTACATGCCATTTGCACTTGAGCCAGTTACACTTGGACACAGTGAGGAAAAAAAAATCTGAAGAAGCTGGACATACAGAGCAGCTTTCTCAAGTGTCCAACAACCAACACATTTGTGCACCTAAAATTTTCCAATGTGTTAATATTTAAACTGCTCGGCATCTAAGGAAAGGTTGATTTTGACCCAAGGACGTTGTTTACCTGGAATATTGGCATTTCAATTTCAGTAGAAATGAATTGTTTTTCAGAGAAGTGGCATAAGCACATCTAACAAAGTGGCACTTTGCAGGACTTCCCCTTTTCTGTGCCTTTTGTTTTTGTGGCAGTTTGTCGTTCCCAGCCTGGGGAGAAGCGATGGCACGGCCATGTTGGCCTTTGTTTCCCTCGCCTGACACCAAACCCCCGTACCCCGTCGCGGAGCAGTGATCTTCTTCTGCAGCGTGCAAGGACAGCCCTCCCTTCTTTTCTTGTTTTTTCCACTCTAGCTAAAGCAGAGACGAGAGGAACGGTAGCAGTGGGCTGTCTTTCGTCCAGTTTTGCTCCCAGGTCCGATTTGTCCCATTTCTTCATCTCTGGAACACACTTAACATCTCCTTTGTGCGCAGACGCACAAATAACCTACGTGCTAATAGTTTCTTACAATTAACTGCTACGCTTCGTATTCTGTGCATGGTGTATATTTCTGGAAACCCGGTTAGAAGCGCTACTTTTTCTAGGCCCCACTGGAAAACTAGAGGATATTGGGAGAACTTTACCTGCTAAACTGGTACCGTGCGCCTGCCACGAAGCTGAGCAGCAAATTGAAACAAGTTTATCCCGCTGTAACTTTTCCCTCTTCTCTTCCCAGGATGGATTGCTGAAGTTGTGTTATTCTTATGAGTTTATGGCTAAAAGCATCACTAATTTTTTAAATTTTATTTTAAAATATATATAGAGAGATAGAAATACCTTCTAGGTTCTTACCTGCTGGTTCAGGAACTGACACTTTTTTTTCTAAATACACTATTGCTAGTAATGGTGTACATTATAAACATTTCTACCACAAAAACATTACAATCATTTTATTTCAAAAGCATCACATCTAATCAGAAAAATCCTATTTTTCTAGAGTGGGCTTACTTGTAGATGCGGATTTGTACCAATACATTTCCTTTACTGTTAATTTTAAAACACTCCCTTGCACATATTAACAGAAGTTTGACTTCCATCTGTCTCATCTCATTGACCATTTTTATTGATCACATTTCTCTTTAGTTCTGTCTCATTGAAGTACCATATCTCATTTACATGTCCTGTAAGAATTAATAACAGAAAACCAATCAGAAACTTGCCTGATTAGTAATGGAATAGACATGCTTTTTTATTTTTTAATTTGTCTTTTGTTGCTTCATTTCCAACTTAAAACACATTTAACCAGTATCTAGCAAGCAATGGATTTAATTGTGCTTGTTGTACTAATTTAAACATAGCTCAGAACAAGTTCTGACTGAGGTACTCAGGACAGTTTTCCTTATTTATTTGTTACAAACCAGCGAAGTGTTAAAGGACTGTTCCTACATCCTTGTGCTATCGCAGTTTCGATGCTGCAGCGTAGGGAACCGACTGGCCAAAGAGCAGTGCTGAAAACCCCTTTCTTTTGGAGAAAACAGGTGTCTGTATGCAGAGTCCTTCCAAGCATGAAATTTATCTGCGGCTCGACATCGCGTAGTAATTTTGATAAGATTCTTGAATGTGCCACCTTTGTTACCTCTCACCTTTGAACTCACAGGAGCGGTGGCCCATCTGTGCATCTCATTCACTCTGGAGAAGCTCTGGAGGCTCTTAATACCTAAGCGCCGTGCCTGAAGTAGTCACTTTGTGTTGTCCCAAATACCTTACACATCCAAAAGATAGTTACTTTTTAATTTAGGGATGAATATCAAGTTTTTTTCACTGCCAGATTTGCATCTTTCTACTATTGAAGCAAGACATAAAGATAGGAAGAAATGTGTTTCTGGCACTTAGCACTTTTTGACTTGTCCTGACTGCCCTCAAGGCAGATGCAAACACATGCCCAGGCTCTACTGATGTTTTTATACTCACTGTATTTATACTCAGTGGTGATTTGACCTTATTTTGAATGTAGCTTTCCATTCCTGTGCTACTCATTGTCATGCTCATACGAGCTTGATCGTGTTTGACTTGCACTGAAACCCTTGAAAGCAGTCAGAGGGGCTGCACTACAGACAGACCAGGTCTTTTCCCATTTTGTTCCCCTCATTATTGGACCATAAATTTTCAGGTCACTCAAGCAAACAAGCTGTTACAGCAGGTTTCTCCGGAAAGTTGTTATAGCTGTTGTTATATCATCTTTACTGCTGAGCTGTTGCCCAACAGAAGCTACCAAGGCTTGTACATCCCATCTCCCAGCAGCTTCTGGAACTGACTGGGTCCAGAGCCCAGGGTAGGGAATGCTCACCAGGCAATGACTTGTCAACTGCAGATTCCAGTGGACTTTGCAAGACACAGGGTTTGGGACATACAGGAGGGAAAAGAAAGTTCCTTCAAGCTTGAACACTGTGTTGGGTGCCAAGAGCTGAATGTGGAGATCTGCGTTAAGGGGTAGGTGTCTGCTCACTTGAACGCTGCCAGAGCCCGGCTCAGAACAAGAAGAACAAACCCCTGTGAACCCTTCTGCCTCCTGAGCTCCTGAAAGTGGGACCAAAGCATCGCAACAGAGACACCGGCAACCTCAGAGCTCCTGGTCTCTTCTTTTGGTTCTGAACACAGGAAAACCTGAGCTGAACGCCATCCATCTGAATACAAGACTGTCCTGGGCAACAGCAGTATTCAACCTGCAGCTGGATGTCCTTTTTTAAAATAAAAAGGATGCTGGTTTATTACCATGTCTTTTATTGTGATTAAGTAAGATTTGCAAAACCTCCTCAGACACGCAATCTGTGTTTTAAGTCTCTGAAGCCTTCGGAGATCATGTATTTTTTAGCAGACAAAAGCATCTGTAAGTTGGTTTCCAGTATGAATAATTTAATCACATTATTATTATTCTTTTAACTCAGGTGCTTATTTAAAATCCTAGTGAATATCTCCTAGGAGTGGCAAACAAATGCATCAGTTTGAATGGCTCTTTGGTTTGCTGTGCTTCTCCGACATTCTTGGTTGTAGGCAAACATTCCACTTAAAAAGAGGTCATCATAATGAAGCGAGATGAATTTTTCCTGGCTGTCTCAGGAAGCGGTTCATGCCAGGTCATCCGTTTCCTTCTGTTTCATAAGCTGCTGAGCAGAGTAAGAATTACACACGCTGCTCTGGTCCTTCTCATTAGTCCCTCCAGCACGGAGGGCTGCCTGGCTGAAATTTCCAGTGTAGCTGCACTGACCGAAGCGGGTGATGACTGTATTTCTGGAACCAACTTTTAAAGATTTGTCTTTTAAACCAGGTCACTGCTGGAGCTTATTCTGCAGCTATTACATACAATGTGCTGAACTGGGAAGCAGAGTCCTTCTTTTTTTGCCCCCAACTGTCAATCGGGAGGGTTTGGTCACTCATTTGAATTTATTCTGGCAAATGCTTTGTCCTGTTTCCTGCCAGGTCTGGCATCCAGCTGCACCGAGCCCTGGCTTTGGTGGAGGCGCTGGGCTGGGCACCGTGCCCTGTGCCAGAGGTACCAGTGCTCCACACCCATCTCCTTGGTCCAGGGCACAGCTTGTGACTGCCTACCTGGTACCCTAAAAGCTTGGATGCTCTTGTATTTTAACAGCTGGAAAAAACCATTATAATCTTGATTGTTCAAGTACTTACAAAAGAGTTACCAGAATCAAGTGACAGAATCCAAACGCAAAGCTCTGCTTTTTTTCTAGCTTACCAAAGGTGCTGTCATCATAAGTTTTATTTGATTCAGGAAATGCTATGTGTGGTACCAATTTATGCACCGTTTTACAGTTTGTTTTCAAAAAAGCCCCCCCAAACAATGTCAAAAGCTGGTTCTTGTTCCACAATATAATTTTTTCAAACCACAGGAGAACAGGCTCTGCTGAAAGTGTATTTACTTACTGCAGGGCAGTGAGAACACTTAAAAGAGAACCGATGATATATTTTCATACATATAACTCGTATGTTTGATAACCTGCACATTTAAACACACCACTCCTTAGAAATAAATCATCAAATCTTAGAGGCAGTGTAAGGCATATAAAAGCACTGAGACTGAAAAACAGACATCTCTCCTTCTGCTTAGTTGTTTGCCTACAAGAAAAAGGCACGTTGCTCCTAAACCGCAGCGTTTTACTTTTAAAGAAACGATTTGAAGGTTGTATACAGAAACAGAATATCCACATGGGAGAGGTAGAGCCTCCTATCTTTGCATGGCCAACCCCACAAACCCTACATGTCCATTAAGGAATTAAAAAATAATAAACCAAGAGCTTCTGAATACTCCCACCAGCTTTGCTACGCTGTCTGTAGGGAGATGGTTGAGCAGGGCAGAAGTTGTCCCAACTGATGTCCAGGAAAGGAAACAGTAGAATAGTGTAGATACCCCATTTCCCTTAGAGTAAGCCTGGAAGCAACTGGGAGCCCAGATACCACCAGATGGTGGCTGTCTGTAAACCACTGTTTTTCTAGTAGAAAACATCACTTAAATATACACAAATATAATGCCATTAAAGTGAAGCAGATGCATTGTAAAGACCACACCACGGTATGTTCAGATGCAGATGTACCCCAAGAAACCACCCCAGAGCACATGATGCACCTCAGAAGAAACATCCCACAGTGATGGGAGACGAGATTATATTCTCCTTTATGAAATACCATTTCAGCACTTCATTTTGATTTTAGAAGCTTGCACATGAACCACACAAGGCACCATGGTCAAAAGTCTTGAAAAGCAGGCAAACTCATAGAATCATAGAATCAGAATGGTCAGAGTTGGAAGGGACCTTAAAGATCATCTAGTTCCAACCCCCCTGC
>JAOXJM010000003.1:23670488-23685175 GCA_026413425.1 Tringa solitaria
CAACACCTCCATGTCCTTCTGCTGTTGGTGGCCCCAGAGCTGGAGGCAGCACTGGATAGGGGAGGGTCTCCCCAGAGCGGAGCAGAGGGGCAGAATCCCCCCCTTATCCTACTGGCCACGCTGCTGGGGATGCAGCCCAGGGTGCGGGGGTTTTTGGACCTTTCAACACTGGCTCTGTCATTCGTCTCTGCCTTAATAAAACAGTAAGTAGGAAAGATCACCTCTGTATGTTACCAAAGGAAGAAACAAATTAGGTTCCTTGTATCACTTCTAGGGTGGTGGGATTTGATCAGATTTTACCTAGCCATGTGTTGTGAAATGTAACTCAAAACACCACCCTAAATCTGAAAGGTACTGCTCCACCCCTGGTGAGAGTTTAGTATGGTGTCATAGAGGAACCTCGCTTTACCCCACTGGAGGTTGTTATCTGGCTCTTGCCCATGGTTTTGTCAAGAGGTTTCTTGAAATGAGCCCAAGATGAGGTGGAACAAGTCCCAAGGATATTTTAAAAATATATCACTGGCTTTTTTGGACTTTTGTCCAGCACTTTTGGTGATACCGCTTTCTACTCTTTCCTCAGGTGTTTCTTCTGGGCACAAGAACTATTGCCCTACAGTATTTCAATATTGTATTTAAAACTTGTCAAACATTATCAAATGTCATTAGATAACATTTATGTGGCTCTTCCCTGAAACTTCCACAGAACACTTAAGAAATGCCTATACAAAATAAAATATGTGTCACAGTTTAACAGCTTCTTGTTGAGGTACCAACTGTAAGTCATCTCAAAAGCTACCAGCTGGCACGTTGCCAAATTTTCTTCTTGGTCCTTCCAAGCAGAAGATTCAATTACATCTACCATTTAATTAAAGCTATTAAAAAGTTCTGCTGTGTAACATGGTTAAAAAAAAAATAAATAGTTGCAAAAGCCATTTACATCTGACATTAAGTTATAGCAGATTCATTTAGTTACTCTGCTTCCAAGGCATCACTGATGACTGGGATGTTTTGGGAGCAAAATTGTTAGAGATCTCTGCCTTTTCTCCACAGCAAGCCACCAGTCCTTTATATCCTGTTCTTACAGCCGATGTCTGGTGTAACCAGAGGGCTCCTGTTTTCCCCTCCTGTGCCATTTCATCAGTCATCTCCTGCAGGTTGTCACAGCCATCAGTCCTGCCTCTCCTCTGGGTCCTGAACTTCTCATGGAAACTTTGAGTGATACTAGCCCATAACCAAACGTTTGACTGAGAGCAGCAGAGCATGCTGAGGAAAACAGCACCTTTAGAGACTTCCAGGATAATATCCAAGGTCCAGATGTCCAGGACAAAGCCTGCATGGCCAAAAATCTGCATGGAAGGCTCAATGAAAGCAATGTTAACTCTACAGTAGATACTCTGGTGTCCATCCCAAGCTTCGTTGCTCCATGCAGATCAAAACATAGTCTTTCCCTTTCTTTCAACCATAGAAGGCATGTCAAGGTCATATACACATTTGACAGCATCAAGTATTGCAAGTCAGGCCTCCCCCAAATCATGCCATTACCACCAAAGAAACTTCAGAGACTTGTGTGTTTTTTCTGTTGTCTTCAGGACTGAAACTTCTTTCAAATACAAGTGTGAGACACTTATTTTTAAATAGAAGCTGTGATTTTCACATACTCATCCAACTCTACCATTTGTGGCTTAAGAAAATAAGAAATATCATGAGACTTGTGACAAAAATCACAGGATCTGGCAACACCATACTCTGCAATATCTCACAAATCCAAGTAGGTGTTCCCCACAGGAGCTATTTCTCTAAGGATGTGCTGCTGCAGGTACGGGGTGCAGTGGGTTCCCACTCCACGCTCCCCAGGCTCAGCCCCCCCAGGTTTCCAGCACAGCGAATGCATGCTTCGTTTCAAAGAATGAATTTTCATTTAAAAGGAAGTAAGGATCAGATACCCTCCTATAGCAAACAGGATGTCAAATGGATTAAAAAACATTCCCTGTTTAGTATTTAGCATAAGATCTTAAAAACTGTCTTCTGGTTTTCTGCAAGCAGCCAAAGCTTACCAACAGACCTGCCAACAGCCTCAGCAGAGCTGCCTGCTCGAGGAAAACAGTTTTAAAAAACAGGGTGAGGGAATGCAAATAGGCATTTGCTCTGATAAACACTGTTGTCAGTTTTTTAATCTGTGAAGAATTATCCTGCCATTCTGTAACGCATATCAATTAAATTACAAGCATCCGTGCAGGGAGGGGCGTCTTGTGCTTGTTTATGTAGTTTGTAGCATTTTAACTTGTTCTTTAAGTGCAAGCCATCAGTTTCATAAAATTCACAAGGAAATGCAAGTCCTCTGTAGCAGAACTGGGCGTCTGAATCCATTTGAAATCACTGGCTGGCAAACATTTAAGGGTTAACTTAATAAATATGAGTTTTTACATGTCTATTTTAGATTCTCAGCTGCTTTCATCTCCTTCCTGCACAGCACTTATTTTCCCTCTGACAATAACTAATGTTTACATGACCAATAAAGCTAACTCCAGGGGGTGCAGCCATCCATCATAAACTAAGCACGGTCCCAGAGGGAACGGAGCCACAACTCTTAAAAAACCAGTATGGGTGGTGTTTCCTTATCTTGTTGTAACTTTGCTGCCTCTTGGGTTAGATGCCTAAATAAATGATAGTAATCCAATGCTCTAGCACAGAGACAGTAAATTTACCTACCTTTGCTGTTGCTTCCCATGGCTATCAACATCCTTGTCATCTCAAGGTTTTACTTTCCCCCATTAAACCTTCCTCAGGTTGGCCTCCTCTGCAGAGCAGGGTAACGGGGCGCCCTTCGCACGCAGTGCGTGACCCAGACATCCCGACAGGTGAGTTCACTCAGTGACTTGCAATCATGTTATTGCATTTTAACATCACATGATAAAACTAAAACACCAGGGAGCTAAATCATGAAATCCAAATAACATAATCGCAGAGATGTGGAAGAGGAAGGAAATTGAAAAAAGCTGCAGAGAGGCAGGATCAGGCATAATCGGGCCACGTGTACCATATCTGCTTTTAAATAGTCAGGCATGATATTACTAGCACAACAGTTCCCTCCCGTGCCTACAGCTCTGTTTAATCCTTGGTTGAGATGTGCTGCCTTTGAAAATTGATGGTTTAATCATTTCTCCTACGCTCTTTCCAAGTATCAGAGAAGCACCTTCATTCTGGTACTTCTGGAGGTTCTCCGCTCTACCCTTATTAAGGTTAGATTTCCCCTTTCCCATCTTCTAAGACCTCCCTTGTCCCTTCAGTTTCCTGAAGCTGTATCAATGGTATTGCTTAGCTAAATCCTTAGTGCTTTAGGATGAATTTCATCACGGAATCAAATTTCTCGTAATATTTGTGATCTTTTGCTTGCCTTATTCTAGGCTGCAGTCCTAGTCCCGTGTTAAATTTCATTGCATTAACCAGTGAACTTTTCAGTGATGGCTGATCCAAAGTAAACACTCAGTGGTTGTCATCTCTGGGTCCCATCTCTTGCTTTTCTCAAGAAATACCTTACCTGTAGTTTTACTTTCAGTTTCTTCCACTGTATTTTTCTTTCTCTCCCTTCCTTGCTGTTAACTCACATTCCCTATTACCTTTCTGAACAGCCCCACTCACCTCTTTTTGTGCTGCTCCTCAGTCCTCTGCCACATTTCCTTTTTTGAGTTTTTCCCACTCTGATTCTCATGTCCTCAGAGTTCCTGAGGCAGCTGTATCAGGTTTTTGCTGTTGTCTGCATCGTTTTGCCTGACATGCCTTTAAACAGTCTGTGCTAGTGACTGCCAGCTCTCCTTTGCTCCATCCATCAGGCTGTTTCTGCATGGATCCTTTGTGTTTGTTAGTTCAGTATGTCAAAAATTTTCCTTTTTGAAGCCCATTCTCCTTTTCCTGTTGCTCCTACGACTTTTCTTAAAAATGTGATGTCACTAATTTTCATATTCACCCAAATGTCTCTTTTGATTCTTAACAAGTTTTTCCCTGCTATAGTCAGAAGTAACTGCCGCTCCCTATCACCTTCGGAAATAAAGCAGTCACCATGACATGTGTACAAACACCTTATGCTTGTACGCTTTCCCAGCACAGAATTAGACAAAGTCACCCAATATTAAAGACGGTTCTAATATTAAAGATGGTTCTGTTACTTTCCCAAGTAAACTGCCAGTTCCTTCTCCTAACTGCAGTCAGTGCTGAACACCAAGCAGCTCACGCTCCTTCACCCTGTGTTCCCCAACCAGAGACATTAATTAACAAGCATTTCACCTCTCAGGTACATTCAGTGAATGTACATTTCTTTCTTCCCATGTGCCCTACCTGGAATGAGCTATCATTTACCATGCCAAGATCCTAGTCCTATCATTTGTCCCACAAGCACTTGTAATTCTTATTAAGTTGTACCTTTTATTATGTGGAAAGTCTTTAACTTTTTCTTTTTTTTTTGGTGTGTTTAATTCTAACATCCCAGCCATTTGTATAGGAACATCCCAGATGTTTGGCTGGTTTGCCCAGCTGTTGTTCCCCTCTATGCTCCTTTAACACATTTTGGTTTTATTTTCATCCACCTGCGAGACTTCCACCATTGATGCTGTTCAAGCCTTTGCTCTCAAACAGGACTGGGAGTGCCTTCCTCTGGCGGATGGAGCCCAGCCATTCCCAGCTCTCCTGCCAGAAAGCCCCATGCCAGCAGTGATGAAGAGCTGCCGCTGTGACAGCAGGAGCCCGTAGCTTTGTGCAGACATTCCGCATCCTTGCACCTCATTTTCCAGTTGAGGGCACCCTGCAAGGGCCTCCAGCTGGCCCCTCTTAGGGATTGCTTGCACAGAGACTGAAGGCGTCTTCTCAAGAACTTTCTGACCCCTTTGCATCCTCCCAGAGGTGGCCAGCGACCCTGGGAGCTGCCTGCAGCCAGGCTGGCGGTGCCTGTGGCTGACGGGAGGGGACATGGGGCCAGTGCCAGCCCCCTGCGCTGCCAACGCTCCACATGGGGTACAAGAGCACATCTGGGTACAGATGCTGGCTGGGTCTGGCAGGGTACCTAAAAACTGCAGACAAAATGGTTAGTGTTAACTTAATGAACCGATTACTTAATTGGAACGTCCTCTTTTTCGCAGCACATACTAAGAAGTGCATTGCGGGAGTGCAACGCTGTAACGTATAGAAGAACTGAGCTTATTAGGAACAAAACCAAAGCTCCTTTGCTGTGGCTTCCACACGGCTGAACTTCCAGCACGTGTTTTTGATCTCTGCTGAGTATGGCCAGGATGAGACAGGCCTGCCAGCAAGCTACACTAAGTTGAATATCAAAACTTAAACTTGAGGCCCGAAGGTCTTAAGAGGGTACCTAATTCATAAGAGGCGGGACATACAATAAAACAGTTACTGGGGCTTGCTATAAGATCGTTATTTCCATCATGACAGGAATGTGACAATACCCATTAGACAGCTGATGACAGGAGAATAAATAAGGCTTCAACTTGAACAAAAATAACCATAATGTATAACTATGAGATATACATGGATGTGCATATAAACAGCAGAGTAGGAGTTGTATCAGTTACTTTTCAAAATGGACAAAACAAGGAAAAAAACACCTTATTTCCTCACACAGTGAACAGATTAATAATAGGAAAGGAAGGCAGGTTTACCAAAAACCACATCACCCCTTTACTTGGTGTGCTCTCCCAGGGATGCTGCAGCCATCACCCGAGCCAGCCTGCAGCAGGACAGCCGCTTGCCTTCCCCATGTGCCAGCCCACTGGGGGTGCTCGCTGGCCACACACCCACCGGCCACGGGAGTGCGGGCTGGGGGGGGGCAGTGCGTCCCACCATCCGCCCTCCCCGCTCCCACGGGCTGCTGGATCCCCAGAGGTGCCTCTGCCGCATCCGCCTCACGTGGGCTCGAAACGTCGAGCAGAGGAATTAAACAAAAAGGCCTTCCTGATACAAAACTACAGGGGCTTTTAATTAAAAACAAAATTTTATTGTAGTTCTATCGTACTATTGTGTAAAAATATGGGGGATTTTTCATTCTGAAATGCTTACAAAAACACTGATTAAAAGAAGGTTGCAATCTTACAAATGTGTACTTATCATCAGTGACTTTGTATGAGGCAAATATACAATCTGGCTACCATTTCTCTCTAGATGTACAGATGAATGATATTATGTTTTGCCACAGTCACAATACATAGCACACCGTAGAGAATGGCTATGGACTGCCAGCCTCAACATTCATTTTTTTATTTGTATAAGACCTTGAAGCATCCCTGTTAAATATAAATCTTGGAATATAGAAAACTTTTGAATTCATATGAATAATTAATTTGCTATGTTGTCTTTAAGGCACATATTTCTATCCAAATTTCATTTTGGTCTCAAGGACCAATATTCCAGAAGAGTATTTCAGCCACCAGCTATCCAGGTATTTGACGACTCAGTTTGTTATAACTATCCTTATGTCCATAGACTTCAACCACATGGATTGAGTCCACTGTCTGTACTGCAGTGCCGTGTCCTGGTACGGCTTGTTTCAGCAGCACACCGCTGCGTTTGGAGAACTGAGGCAGGTGATCGGCGTCTTTGCAACACCCAGGAGCTCCCATGTCCCGAGTCCACTCCTCCTGGAACCTGTAAGCATGAAGGAAAAAATTATTTCTATTTCATTTGCTCTGGTGAGGATACAGAAATTTCCAATCCATTTTATTTGCACATCAGGCATTTTGGAAACAACTTGTGCTGTAACATACGGACTCACTTCTCCTACCATTAAGACCAGTTGGCAGCAGTGGGGCAAATAATTGTGTCTCTGTAAAAGCTGATGCAGACCTCAAAAAGACTTGTGAGGCTGGTTTTATTTGGGGTTGGGGCAGATGTTATTCATTTGGTTTCCATCAAACGAGTCCCCGGCTTCAGTTTCATGCTACGCTATTGGGAGAACCTTACTAAGAACGTGGGAATGCTGAGCCTGGTGCAGAAGGGAAGGCTGTGCTCGGCTGGCGAAGCTCTGCTGGGAGCATGGAGCCAGTTGTGCTCGGTGGGGTCTGGAGTGGTGTTTGCCCACGCAGCGCAGTCGCATTGTGGCTTGTGCTAGCCCTTGACTGCCTGACCTGCCTCCCTCCTTGCCCTCCCAGAAGTGGTGGCAGGCTGGGGCTCTGTATTTGCCAGCTGTGTGTGTTTGCAGCACTGGCAGTGATGGATCCATCCTGCATCCCACCTTTCCACACCAGGAAAGGAGGGTTTCCCCAGCTGCGGGCTCAGCCAGCACAGGCTACCCATCCAGACAGCAATTAAGCCAGCAGTGGGTGGGGAGGGCAGAGCAGCAGCAGTGGCAGATGCAGATGGCAGAGCTGGTGAAAAGATGCTCAGCAAACGGCACACAACTTGCTCCGCAACTTGGGGGGGATGGGATCAGCTTGATCTGGAGCTCTGCTGCAAGAGGCACGGTGGATGCAGCTGGCTTAAAGCACACCGCTCTGTCAGGAGCAGGTAAGACACAGCCCTTTCGGGGTAGTCTGTAGTTGTAGCGCGTGGGCTTGTGTAAAACACCAGTGACTCTGCGGCAGCTGCCGGCACGTGGGGCAGATGCTGAGGTCGCTTGCCCCAGCTTCACTGCAGGTGAGTGAGCTCGGGAGGCTCCTCTGGTCGTGGCCACTGAAGGTGGCGGCCGACAAACCCACATCCCCGACAATGTGTGTCTTACCCTTTTGTACATGAAAAGCTAGCCAGGAAACAGAAGCTGCAGTTACCGGTTGCAGAAATGCTCATACGCAAAATGTGAGTACATACAGGAACCGCAGGGGAATAACAGAAAATAAAGCCAAATAGCTGAGGGCTTGCTATTCTGGTACAGAGTAGGTATACTGCAAATACATCTTTCCTGCAAAGGAGAATAAAATCTTGCTCTTCACTGGAAAGCTGCATTATAAAACTATTTGGGGCATGAGCTACAGTCAGATAATGTAAAGGCATCTTAAACCACCTCTGCATGTGATGCCAGAAGGCACTGTGCCACTGTAGTCAGAGTAGACTCATCAAGCAGGTGCTCAGACGGGCAGGATTTACCCACCTGTAATCTTGACAAAACCAAACTCATGTATTTTTCAAAAAAGAGACTGGTAACTTTACCCACTTTCTATTCACCTGTACTGCTTTAACTGTGCCTTTTAATCTTGGTGCATCAACAAGCCCTGAAGTATCCTTGTGTTGGACACCAGAACATGTATCTGAGTACCTCTGTGGCTTGCCATTGGGGAACAGAGGCTACATGGAGTAATGCTGCAGACCTTACTGCTGAAACAAAATCTTCTGAGATACTTGGTACTTGCTACTGATACTTGCTTTTTATATATATATATATATATAGCAGGAGGAACTCAGTTCTGTCTTCTTGAGGCAGTAGTCAATAGTTACAAAATAAAAATCAAGTCCAAAGAGGGAGAACTGAAGTAAAGTTTCACATGGGGCAGCCACAACCTTTGCAAACAGCCCCGGCAGGATTATAGTTTAAATCTTGGTATTCGGGTTATTGTGCAATATAGTTTACCTGGGCAGAATTCATCCCATTCTAATGTTTTCTTCTATAAAGCTCAGCATTGTGAAACTCTGCAATTATCCACTGTGCACCACCAACTCAGAAATCCACCCTGGCTAAAGCTGTACTTGGAGGACAACTATCCTGGCTAAGCAACCTCTTCCTCCCATTCTGGGAACTATTAAGCTTTCATTAACTGAAACAAGTCCAGGATGAGGTGGCAGTAGGCACCCTCCATTCCCTGCAGTACATCCAGCCCTGTGGATGTCAGACGGACAGGGAGTTCCACCTCAGTGGAGGCTGAGAAGAGCTATTAAGAGGGTTGCAGTGTTGACGAGGGACAGATAAATGTGCCTCAGTGAGAGGCAGCCTTCAGTTTGCACTTTCATCCTCAGGAGCTCTGTACTGTATCCTGAATAAGTGTGACTTTTTTTCAAGCGCTTCAACTTTCCTTAATTCCAGTTTCCAGCTGGGCTACTTCAAAACATCATGGTATGAGGATCAGAAGACCTCCCTGTGTACTCTTATCTGGAAATGCAAACCCACCCAAGGATGCCAGGTGCTGCACAGCCTTGCTGGATGCACAGTCCGTGTGACAAGGACAGGCTTTATCTGACAAAGTCAGAGCTCCAATCTGGGGAGAAGAACTGCCACCACAGCATTTGTCAACGGATTTTAGAGGATTCACAAGAATTTTGCTTTGTGTGACTTGAGAGCTGTTCCTAGCTGGAGGGGGATCGCTGTTAACGGGACATCCAAGGAGTGTGAGAACTCAGAGCAGCAGGGCCACCGCAGTGCTGCCCGGTGCTGGCACCGGCTCTGAGGGGGTTTTATACTGCAGGACGTGAGGGGATTTTTTGTTGCTGTACGTCTGGTAACTTTGTACAAGACCCTGGGGTAATCATGGAAGCATTATGAAAACAGTAACAGCAGCTTTATTGAAAGCAGATGTTGCTGTGCACACCCCCTCCATGCTCGTTGCGATAATTAAGATTGAAATTCAGAAATCGGTATAATTTAGCAGCCAGCTACCCTGCCCTTAGTGAGAGGGCCCCAAGGTGAAACCACAGCTCACTTCCCCTGCCTCATCTTTCTGTGAAATACACATGTCAAAAGGCACTGGAAGATTTTAGTCTCTGAAAGTTGGCGGCGGGGAACACGGAGCACAGAAATAACAAACGAGAGGGTACAATCCCCTCCCTGAACAGAGAAGCTCATGCTGGGACAACTCACAGGGTGGGACAATCTATGTAAAAGCTTGAAAAGGAAACGTGCTCCTCTGTGGTGCTAAGAGGAGGTCTCCTCCCCTCCGGCCCTAAGAGCCACTCAATCAACCATCGCCCGTGTAGGGAGCTGTACTAATTACGGACAATTGTATCAATCGGGTCATTTGTCCTTGGCAGCCATTCCGCTTTAGGTAGGGATGCATTGAACACCATGGTGGTGACAGGCCCTACATCTCTCCTGCAGCGCTGGAGTGGCCCGTGGGTGGCTCCCCGCGCTCTGAGCCCTGTCTCTGCACCGGTGGCACGTTCACAGACACTGCAACCCCCGCACACCTCAGGAAGCCCCGGGAGGCAGCAGGGCTGAGCCCTGGCCTGCAGACAAACGAGAGCTATTTTGGACAGCAAGGCCAATCATAAAAGAAAACACACAGATCTTTTGGGGGGAGTGAAGGGCCCAGATAGATCGGTTTCACCAGGACATTTAACAGTCTTGCACTAAGTCACTGTCATAGAAGATGTTTTGCCCCCTTAATTCTCCCACTGATGCATCTCCTGACAGCCATTCTAAGTGCCCTGCTGGGTTTTTCTTGTTCTACTTAGGTTTTTCATTGAGCTTTGTAGCAGCCTGTCTCTTGACGTGGGTACTTCTTCAGGTGTTGACCCCTTTCACTGTGGTAAATCTACACCACGCTATCCTGCTAGTAGAAGGGCGTCATATTGTTCAGCTTTTTTAATCTCTTCTACTCAGGTCTCCAGAAGGGAAAAGCAGCTGGGACAGTGCCCTCAAGGGGGCAGAGTGCAAGGTGAGAATGTGGCCAAGTGTCCCGCCCCACCTTGTCCATACTTCTAGAAGTTCCTTTGGGTTACAGCCATGCTCCTCAGCAAGTCTGGGCAGACATGAAGGATTTTTAGAGCCACATGAGTTTCTGATTCACACCTTCCTCGCAACCCCTTACACAAGGTAGTGGAAAACTTCAACCATTCTAGCCACTAAATCAAAGAGGAAAAGAAAACACATTTCGTTTTACTGTGGAGGCCAAAGGTATGAGCTAATTTTACCAACCTTGCAGATGAGTTCTTGGACTGACTGAAAACGCCAAGTTGCCTCTCCTAAGAGCATGCTGGTTTGGGGTTTTTTTGCAAAACCTTTTCACTTGGATATCTTTGCTCTTGGATTGTCCTTATTTGCTTTTTTCCAGGTACATTGGTAATGCATTCTTGTAGTCAGAAAGTACTCTGGTAAAAAAATTTTAGCTACTAAAAATATCTTCTGTGGGAGAATATACTAGCCTGCTTCTCTCCAGAAGAGATTTTTTCTTCTTGATAATATGCTCCAGCTGCAGTGGATATCTGAAAAGAGGACTTTAAACCTACTGAGACATGGGCATTTCCAATTGACTCACTCCTGCAGTAAGATCAACTACTTCATAGAGAATGTTTTATAACTTGGCCTAGAGCTGTGTAAAATAATTCACCTCAAAACAGGCCAAATTTGGAATGCACAAACTTCTTCCAAATGCTTCCACACCAGGGAAAAAAAAAAATTCACCTAATTTCTTAGCTGCTCTTTAGATGTATTTTTCAGCTGGACTGTTTTTTTTCTGGTTGTCGTCTTAGTTGACAGAGAATAAAAAGGAGTTACTCTACAGCTAAATTCAGTTCTCCCTGAATGTGGAAAATACTGGACAACGAATTCTCCCCCACAAAATAACAGCACATCCCCGACTCAAGGGAGTATCTAGTCCAGGACAGGTTACAGGATTGTTGTGCTAAAAAAACAAAGAAAACTGAGGCTTCCCTAGGTGTGGCTATTTCTTACCATAATCAGGAAGTTGATGCAAACTGAAACGAACTCTCTCAGCTTTTTTTTACTACTAGCTCTGCATTTCTCCTGGGACAGCCACCTTTCTGTGTGTGCTGATGTGTAAATGTGCTACAGCTCAAACAGCGGGGTGCCCAGTTCTTCAATGTCTGCGTGTCAAAAAGTGTTTACAGTTTGCTCTCCCAAAGGTTATGCCCCACTGTGCATATTTTTATGAGTTCTCCTAGAAGCATGGCTGGGACTACTCAGCGGAAGAGAGACTGTTATTTCAGTTTGGGAGTCACAAGCAAGTTTCTCTGCCTTACTCTGGGCAGGGGCTCTCAGAGCCAAAGTGGCCTCAACCCACCTGTACCAACTGGTCACCCAGGAGCAGCCACAGCCGGTCCGTGGCAGACGGTCAGCCCACCCCCGTGCCCACCTTAGGTGACCCCACTCTTCTTTTCAATACCAGTTTCTTTAATATCATCTCTCGGTGACATTCACCTGCATCTCTCAAATGTTACCAGCAGCTGGCACAGAGGAAGGACAGCTGCCATTAAGCTTCTGTTTACTGATGTTTTACCCGGTGCCTGTCACAGGGCAGAGGACAGACTGCCTGCTTAGGCAGCCCACTAAGTCCAAGTTCTCCCACACCGGCGTTTGCTGGGGATGGAAGAGGACTGTTCATCTCAGGTGGTGGATGCCCAAGCAATTATTCCAGAGAAAGATAAATGTAGGGTGAGGTCTTATTTTTCATCAGAAAACAACTAACTCAAAAATAACATATCCTGCTCAGGAACATATCCACTTCAAAAACCTCTCAAACTCAGCACGGCATTTCAAGTGCTAGTTGCTCTGTGATACCAAAGGTCCCTGGTGCTCAGGGCTCTTCCCGGCAAGACCCTCAGTGCCAATCTAACCCTAAGCTGGTGTGGTGCTCCCTGCCGCTTTGAGGAAGGTCTCCTGCTTTGGATGAACAATGCCAACAGTCCTGGTTTCATTCTCATGCAGAACTGGGAAGACTTAAATCTTAAAATGCTAGAGACCCAAATATGATTTACTGAATTCAGGCTTTTCTCCTGATACAGACTGCAGTCAGGCTGGGAGAGCTACTCCCAGTATACCCCCGTGTTGACAAGCCTAGCAATCCTCCTGGGGTCTGTTTTGGAGGTTCATGCACATTTTTCTCTAACTACGTGGCCCAGAGCTGCAGCTAATCTCCCTCCCATGGATGACAGACCCTTTTCTTCAGCTAATCTGTCTCAAACCTCTGCATCACGCTGCAAACTGCTATCTCTGCCCTAAATTTCTGAGAAGCAATGCTGGGGAAAAAAACGTCCCTCCCTGTGGCCTCATGTCTTGTAACTTGGCTTTCCCTGCTCAACACTAGTTACCTCTTCAAATGTTATAAAAGAGGAAATACACTGTCCATGCTTGCAGCTCCTGCATATAAGACTTTCTACTAAAAATAGGGACTTTTATCCTCATTATGATTCCTTACTTCCAAATGAAAGAGGTGGCATCAACACCGACTGCATGCTGTAGTTAATGATCCCACGTATTTGTAGGCATATTTCTCAGCATTTTAAAGCTATTTGTTCAAGCAGCCAACGAGCCAGAATGGGCCTCATTATAATTAGAGTAGTTGCCGTTAAAATTCAGCATTTCCCTGGAAAACTGTATATTCATCACATTTGTTCTATGCTTCAAATGTGAGGGGAAAAAGATATCATTTTGTGGCAGACAGGTCCAGAACAGCACACTGGAGCCACTACTGTCCAACAGCTGGGCTTCTACATTATTTATAACTTCTATATATCGGCATCCTGCATCCACATTATGTCCTCTCGCTACAGTCAAAATTATCTCATCAGCAAACTAAGACATCACTATAACAGATGATAGATTTTAATCCTAAATTACTCTGTAAACCATGACAAATACCTTACCTGTCTGAAATAACTGGCTTTTTATTTTATACTGGCTTACCTGAAAGAATTGGCTTTTTATTTTATTTGTTTTTACAGTATTTTTGATCTTTAAAGTGGTGAATCAAAATGTTAATCTCTAAGTCTATTTCAATAGAGTCTGAAAAGCAGCCTGACCTACATCCATTTCTAGTCAAAAATAGGCTGAGAGATACTCTATAGGGTCTTCTTCAAGGGCGGAGGAGTTCTCACTCTTCCAGATACTTCATAGGTTACATGAAGAAGCAGCAGAACACTTTTCTTTAAGAAAAGGAAATGCTATCACAAAACTGACATGAAGTGCCAAGCCTCCACCCACACCTTTCTCAGACAAGGGCACAGCTCAGCTCTCAGCTTTCCCCATCCCGGTGGGCTCTGGAGCCACTTCCATGGCTGCAGTGCAGAGCATGGCTGCAGTGCAGCCCTGGAAAAGGAAGGAGAGGACGAGCAGCCTCCTCTGCTGCCTAGGACAGGTTCTTAGTAGAAAAAGCACAGTAGGATTTCTGATTTGCTCATAGGTCTAGCAATGCATTGCACAAATTCTTCCAAATGTCTGAAACATTAACACAATGACAGGGCAGGACAGGATAGAGTATTTCAGATGGAAGGGACCTGAATGATCACCTAATCCAACTGCCTGACCACTTCAGGGCTGACTAAAAATTAAAGCATATTATTAGGGGCACTGTCCAAATGCCTGTTAAACATTGATGGGCTTGGGGCATCGACCAACTGTCCAGGAAGCCTCTTCCAGGCTTTGACCACCCTCTTGGTAAAGAAATGCTTCTTAATGTCCAGTCTAAACCTTCCTTGAGGAGCCTTGGTTAAATTATCTTTGACTTCTTCATGACCATGGACACATGCCTCGGTTCACATGCACAGAGCAATACACAGGAGCTTTCTTTTGGGCTTGCTTGTCCCCACTTTTGCCACTTTTTTCCAATTATGTATGCCACATGCCTTTATTTATGTCCTCAGACAATCAACGCTGTAACAGCTCCACCACTACAGCAACAAACCATAGCTGGAGCCTCAGCACAAGAAGGACATGGAGCTGTTGGAGCGGGGCCAGAGGAGGCCACGAAGATGTTGGGAGGGCTGGAGCCCCTCTGCTGGGAGGACAGGCTGAGAGAGTTGGGGGGATT
>JAOXJM010000003.1:23694758-23709180 GCA_026413425.1 Tringa solitaria
AGTCCTCTGGAACAGAAATCAAAAAAAATCTCAGCAAAAGACCAAACAAAAGCCACAGTGACAATTGCTGGTACAATCCACTGAGTAAATAGGTACTGAGAACTAGCTTTGAAAAACATGCCTTTTTTAATTCCATGCAGATTATTTCTGTTTGTTTTGCCACTTCTTTCAGTCTCTTAGCATGGCAGCAATCTGCCTCAATGAGAGCAAATATTTTCTTGAGGGTCTTTTCCCTCCATCTCTTGCCCTTCCCTCCAATATCCCATTACTGGAACACATGGGATGTGTGCACTGGACAACCTTCCTCCTCACTTCAGACGAGTATTACAAGTTTGGGCTTTTCTTTTTACCTTAATCACTCAGTGACTTACTGTTAAAAACCATTGTCCTAAGCTGCAAAATATCTACTTTTTGCATTTTACACTTTCAAGGCTATTTTTACATACGGGAATAGATACTTAGAGTTCACATCAGTGACAATTCCAGCTGCACGAGATGCAGAAAGTAATTCAGAGGTAGACTTGATTGAAAGTCCATCTGCTCAGCCACCACAGCAGCCCTCCTCAGATGCTCCCAGCAGATCTGCCAGTTTACCTGGACTTGTTACTCAGCCTTTGCTCTCCAAAGAACAGATCATTTGGCACTGGATCCTTTTTACAGGACATATTCTATTTAATCCAGCATTGACCACCCTGACTAGCACGTGCAGCTGTAGCTGGTTCAGCTGCTCTTGACTCTTTCCTGCACCGTCCTTGCCCATGAGAGTCTATGCAGAGGGATTAAAACCTCTGGATCTCAGTGATGTTGCCAGCATTAATCCTCAGCCAGAGATTTTACAATTTTTTCTTCTCGTAAGCTCTACAAAGATTTCTAACAGCCCGTGACTCATGGATATTGGATTTTTCCTCGCTTTGGGCAGGGCTGCAGCAGCACTGTGTCACCCCCAGGGGATCATTGGCCTGTGAATGCGAGCGGGGTAGGAACCCAGAGGCTCATCTCCACGACAGCTCATGAGAGCTAAACTTGTCAAAGCTTCGCTACCTGGCCTTACACAGATGTGGAGCTGAAAGTTCACCAACTGCATTTCATGTACCTGCATTTGGCCGGAGTAGAAATACCATTTCTTCTTCCAAGAGCTTCTCAACACAATTTCTTCCCACCAAAGTCAAAACATTAAATGTTGTCACTACTTTTTGCTCTTTACCAATGCTTTTCTGAAATGCATAGATGGATTTTTGCTGGTATGACTTTGTGAATTTTATCCACGTTTGGATTTAGTATCTCTGGATAAAATCTGCTGTTTTCATCAGCATTTGTCTTCTAATAACTCATTTGAAAAATCTCTCCTGCTCTAGCATCCTTTTCTATTATGTATTTGCTATATATAATGTTTCTGGTGTCACTGATTTGCTAGGTTAATTTTACTCTTCCATCTCCAGATCTTACCATCTTCAGGTAAGATTCCATCCTTGTATTTATATAAGCTGATGTTCCATATGGATTTATCCTTTGAATACTCTTCAGGCATTTTTATATCTCACTAAATCTACTACAATCAAGACATATTTTTTATTATTTTAAGTATTATTTTTGTTTTCAGCTGAGGCTGGTGTCTGAGGCTGCGTTGCCTCCTGAAGCAAAACACAAATACTGCAGAAACATTTGTTCTGACCAGGTTTACATCTTGATTTATATTTATTTTCTAAATATCTAGAAAATATCATGTTCGCGCCTTGGGTTGCAGTACCTGTTAGCACCCAGAAATGTAAAATTGAATAAACCCCCTAATGATTGTTCATTTAGTTTTTGCAATAGCTGCATCTTATACCCCACAGATTCATGCCTGAAGCCAGCACCTAAAGCCAGGAGGAATGCTGGGGGAACTAACAGCCTATCAGCCACTTCTACGTAGTTTATAGTAAACAGGAAAATTCATGATGTGTTGTTAAGTTGTGATTAGCTTCATGGCATCGTTCCTAGACTTGATACGTGTCTCCAGTTCCCATTATTCTCACCGTTGTTCTCCATGCCCAGGCTCATGCTCTGCTTACAATTCTACTTCCAAATTCAAGAAGAAATCTCACTTGCGGACACATCCCTATGAAGCAAAGGCCAGAAATATATATTTTTTTATTTATTTTGAAGCCCAACAGAAGTTGTGAAGACTCTCACTTGTTCGTTTTACTCATCAAAAAAGCTTAACAAACCACCTGGTCCACTGCGGGTACCATGCCCCCACACACATCAGCTCTGGTGAACACAGATGGCCATCAGCCATTCCCTGGCCAGTTCCCTTCAGGGCACAAAGACCTGAACACCTTCAAGTTCCTGCAGCTACTTCTGCAGCTTCTTGTAAAGCAGGAGCTGATTTATACAAATGCATTTCTGAGCTTGGCCTCACACTAAGAGGATACCCAGTGTTCAACAAGTGTCTGAATCTGCTCCTACTGTCTGCCAACACAGAAGGAGGGCAATAGCTATAGCAAGTAAACAGATTATTTCACATGACAAATAACTGTCCCGAAAGTAAAGATACTAAAGTGTAGTGTGCTACATAAATTCTTAATTCACCCAAACCACCGTGTTCAGAAATAGCCACATACATAATTTCCAGGCACTGAAAAACAGACACTAATGCAAGAATTAAGACAAAATAATCCAAAATATCTCTTCTCATGCACAGCCAGGATTATCTGTATTGCAAAATCGATTTCTCAGAAAGAGTTACCATATGGTTTCATTGTCAACAAGCTGCGGATTTATGTTTTGCTGATAAGAAAACAGAAATGAGAGAGCAACCTAGGCATACTTGCCCATTAAACATTTCCTGGGCTCCTTCCATAGGGAAACACAGAGACTAAAAATGAAATACATCACATAAGTATATACCAAAATGATCTAAAATACAGCAATAATTACCTGAAAGCATTACCAAGTTATCAAGACTGCCACTTGCTGTTTGTGCAGGAAGGGAGCAATCCATGACTTTGCTTCATTATTCCCATACACACGTAACAAACTTTTGTGTTGCTTATTGTTGACCATTTAATGCAACTAACACGCTGGAATAAACAGATGCCAGAAAGAGACAGAACATTAGATTCTGTAAACCCTGCAGAAAATAAGCATGCTGATATTATTTCTGCAAGTCCATTTTCATACAGAAGCACGCCTTAGAAATTAGCGTCCCTGAAGTCACAGGCATAATGTTGAACATCCGCAGCAGCCTCACAGAGAGCTCTTGGAAGAGCTTCAATGTGAAAAAGTGAAAGAAAAGCAGCTAGAAGTGAAATATGAAATAAAGCAGATGCAGTAAAGCATTTTGTGTGAGTGAAACCGCCTGGCCCCAGCATTGGTCCCCTTGTGACCGTGCCTTCGGTCCCTCGCAGAGCTGGCCGTGAGCCCTGCTGGGGCTGGGCTCTTCAAGGCACAACGCGCTGCAACCATAAGTGGCGACCAGGAGCCCTCATCCTCCCACTAAAACATTCAGAGGCTGGCACGGCTTTTTATGAAATTAGTGTTAAACATGAGACCAACCTAGCAGTAAAAGAGAGGGGGCAAGGTCCAGGAAGCTGCAGAGCTTGCACGAGGTCCCCAGCTGTGCTGCAGCCACCAGGACGTGCGAGGCATTAAATCACCTCGTCAATGGGGCTGCAGAGGAGCAAGCTATCCCTGGGTGCCTGCACCTGCTTCCTGCAGGGCTGCCAATTACTCACCCTATAGTGCTGCCATCCCCTATAGAGCTGCCATCCCCTACAGCGCTGCCATCCCCTATAGTGCTGCCATCCCCTATAGTGCTGCCATCCCCTAGAGCTGCCATCCCCTAGAGCTGCCATCCCCTATAGTGCTGCCATCCCCTATAGCGCTGCCATCCCCTAGAGCTGCCATCCCCTATAGCTCTGCCATCCCCTAGAGCTGCCATCCCCTAGAGCTGCCATCCCCTATAGCGCTGCCATCCCCTATAGCGCTGCCATCCCTACAGAGAGATGGGAAAACACACAGGAATGTACAGACCACTACATGGTCCTCAACAACTCAGGGTGCCCTGTGGTGGATGAAGGATAGTAAAGCCTACTTCAGGGTCTTTTCATGCCTCCTAAGGTAGCAAAAATTATCAGATAGCAGCAAATTCTTAGCTTCTATCTCCAACAGAAACCCTCGCATTACGCTGCTGCAAAATCTTACATCCCAATCTGAAGCAGACAAATTGGGTTCATCTCTCTTTACGATACTGAGCCTTTTTCATTCCTCTCTCCCAGCATTTTTCATACGGCTTTTGCGCTGCTCACTGTAGTTAACAAGATGTAGCAAGACTCAGGAGTCAGCACTAAACACTTCCCAACTCTCCTCTGAAATAGCAGAAGGCTGCGAGCAATTTTAATCCATGTAAAATCCAAGCTACATAGCACCCAAGTGCTACATTAGGGTTTGATGACAACATGTGCCATCCACTCCTATTTCAAATGTAAATAATGGGTAGGATTGGTGCAAAATGATTCTTATTCATGCCTTTTATGTTACTCTTTTAAGAGAGGATTTGTTCCAGCCACCGTACTGCCACCTCCATGATTGATTTTTTTTGCCAATTTACATCAAAGTCGGGTTATTCTCATCTGTAGATTTTACTCTTGAATCTTGCAGTGAGGGCAATACTGAATATTTCTCTTCTTATGGGAACAATTAAATGAGAAATAAGAGCTGAATGAAAAAGGAGGCATTTGATGAAGTCCCCAGTAAAGCAAGAACAGATGGGTTTTCTGTGCATTATTAGTCTGTTTACCAACAGAATTGAAAAAATAGGTTATGACACTTCTGAACAGTTAATAATAGTGCAACTTTCCAGAACAGGAAGGATCCATTAAACCTAAAGCAAATTAGAAGCATTCATCTATTTATCTTTTCACCATTACTTCCATATTAAAAAAAAAGTAATTGTATATCTATAGCTATATCCACTATGGAGCCCACCAAAATTATGCCTTAATTCAAACTCTTCCCAATTGAAAATTGCCCATGGAAGCGATGCCAACAGTTGCTTTTGTGACTGATTGTTTAGTGAATGGGGCTAATACTGCTGATGGTCTCCCCTCTTTGTCATTCTAAAGCAGATAATAAATAAATTACATATTTTCATGGTGCAGAGTGGCCTGGACTCTAAAACAAAGATCCCGAAGAGAATAAAATTAAGAGGAATAACTTGAAATGAACTTTTCACCTGCACTTCATCTGAGACCCTGAATGTACCAAATGTCCTGGAGGAGACAGAC
The DNA here is from genome assembly GCA_026413425.1 of Tringa solitaria. Taxonomy (NCBI): domain Eukaryota; kingdom Metazoa; phylum Chordata; class Aves; order Charadriiformes; family Scolopacidae; genus Tringa; species Tringa solitaria. The sequence goes on from JAOXJM010000003.1 coordinate 23,700,026, forward strand.
CCGATGGGCAGGGGATCTCAGCGGGATGCAACCAAAACCCCCCACTCCAGAGAGTCGAGTCCCAGCACGCCGTCCCCACCGGGCAGCGAAGGGTCCAGCCCTTGCTGTGCTTGCCCCCACAGTCTGTTAGCACGGCTTCTTGCAAAATAAGCACTGGTATTTACAAGAAGGAGGACTGAAGTAACTGGTTACACAATACCACAGTCTTCTATAGATGGTCCTGAGCCTCCTCCGTGCATCTCTTCATCCGCAGTCTCTGGAGAGTTTCAAATCCAAAGATGTGAGTGTTACCCCAGGATCTGTCATCCCAGCTTTAGGGAAAGCCAAACAAAATCAGGGATGTGAGAAACGTAAAGCAATCAGCTCTACTCTGAACTTGAAATTTGCAAGTCAGGCATCTCTTTCTGTATCATTTTCCTCCTCTTCGGAGAATAATAAAGACTAGGAGCATCCCTACCCCTTCCCTCTTCTGCCAGGTCCCTCTCTGTCCTCAGCCAGGCTTTGAGAGGCAAATCCTTGCTGCTGGAAGTGTCCTTCATGAAGCATCATGCTGGTGAAGTTGTAGGTTTATATTTTCAACTTTCATCATTAGTTTTTCCTGTGCTCGTGAACAATCTCTCATTCGTTAAACCTGTGCAGCCAACTGTAACATTTCTGCAGATAGTGCAAAGCAATACATGGGCTCCGCACCCTGTATATTTTCCAGTGGAAACCATGATGACCAGATATGCTAAAATTTCCCCTTGTCCGTAGTTGTAATAAGAGATTACCTTGGATCAATGCTTAAAGCATTTTTCATCATCACAATAACTGCAAGAAAACAATCACCGCCAACTAAAAGTTAAACAAATATGCTACAGAAGGCCAATGATTTTGGTAAATCACGACTTCAGCATCCAACTCAATATTTAGCACCTTGCTGACAAGTATCAGGTATCAAGAGGAAAACAGAAGAGTTTTAGTGTCAGTCTGTCTTTGGCGAGCCTTTCTCCATGCTGGTACGGGAGCCTGACGTGAGCCAGAGCCAACAACCGCTCATGAGAGCAGGACTGTTTCAGCAACCTCCCTTCACACAGGGATGGTGGTGGGCATTGCTGGGGTCTGGAGAAGGCTGCAGGTACGCCCTTGTAGGAACTTGAACTGGAAAACCTGACCCTTTTGTCTGAAAGGGGATGCTCTGATGGAATACCCTCTCTTGCTTTTCTTCCATTGAAAATGCAAAAAGCAGAGAAATGTCAAAACCACCTGGTCCGGGCAGTTCTAATACGAACACCTTATCAGCACTCATCCTATCAATGGGCCCAAGAAAAGGGCTCGCTGTCAGAAAAACTTCAGCTCTGTGGCTTTTCACCTACAAAATGGTTTAACACCTCTAAGGAGCTCTGCAAAACCCTTTGGCTTTTTCTCTGTAGAGCACACAATTTTTTTTAACACCTAAGTGGATCAATATTGTACTTACCCTGGAATCTGGCAGGTAGCAAATCCAACATTTTGCTTGCTTCCCTTAATAATTATAAAGTTTTGTCACCAAAAATAAACATTTCATTAGTTCTTTGGTAAACTGAGCAAGATTCAGGTTTTAGTGCTTCTTGCAGATGAGGAAAGTATAATAGAGAGAAACCAACAGCAACATTGTCCACTAAGCTCTACAGAGTCAATATAAAAATCACCGGTGCTTCTTGTGTCCCCCAGTGAGCTGCACAGTCAAGTGGCAGAGCTGGGCAGAGCTAAGCGAAGAATCTCAGGATTTAAAGGGTACAGGATAGAAAATGATTATCTGAATACACCCGATGGGAAAATGAGTCTGGATGGGATGCCCTGGCAACATGAGGCGTCTCCTGCTTGTAAGATTAGTAAGGTTCTCAATAGTCCATTTAATTTGCAACAGGCAGGGCTTCAAGCTAGCCACGGGAGAAGCCAAAAGAAAACCTCTGACCTGTTTTCACAGGGAAAGCATGTAGGGAGGCAGGATGAAGGATACCTGACCAGAGAGTCGGATGGGACAGAGCCCCCCCCCACCGCTGCTTTTTGGGGCCTCCTCCTGCAGCATCCCTTGGGACGGAGGGCAGCATCCCTGCGTGTTTGTTGCCTGCACCCTGTCATGGTCCCACTCCTCACCACCACCCCAGGCTCCCCAAGGAACAGACCCCAGCCCAGCTGTGGGGTCAGCCCTGTACAGCCAGTGATGGCCACGGGTTATCTGCTGGCAGCAACCGTTGGGGCTGGTTCATCTACAGCGGCGGGGAAACTCACTCGGGGTAATGAACGTCAACGATAAGAGCAGATGTCCCCTAACGATGCAGCTGGTGGCCTCTGGCTTCAGCGTGATATTTACCAGACTAAGCGCAACCTCCAGGCACGGCAGAAATCCCTGTCCATGGAGGAAGGCATGAGGCAAGCACTGCACCGACGCTGCCTTGACCAAAAAATGCTGGAGTGGGAAGGGTCTAGAGCTGGCCAAAAACTGCTTCAGGCATTAGAAAATTCACCCCCAACGTGAAACTGGGTGGAACAGAAACGCTTGCTACTTGAAGGTTACACACTCATTTTTGGCCAAAAAGCTCCAAAGCGTAGGAACTGCATTTGCACAAGGCACTTATTTGTAAAGAATATAGACATTTCACAGAATCACAGAATCACCATGGTTGGAAGGGACCTCTGAGATCATCGAGTCCAACCACACAAACAAAAACCCAACAAACAACCTTTCTTAACCTTTGTCTTTGAAACTCATTTCTTGTTTTTAGACAGACTATTGAATACAGGTTTGTTACTTTTCTTGGGGAATTTCCAACCATCCTGTTAAGCAAAACTAACATGAATGCTAGACTTCTGCATTTGCTCCCCCTGACTCGCCTGTTTTGGCTTCTGCACATCCTTTTTCCTTCTCAGTCGCAAACTGAAGCAGTTCCTGTACTTGGTTTGCTGTGTTAAGATGCTACATGGGCACCACGGAGCTGTGACCTGGCAGTCACAACTGTCAGCAAGAATTTCTGTGAATAATTGATTCTTTTAGACACCAGTCTGAAAGAGTTAGCAATAGCATGCAATTTATTATGGTGATAGAAATCATTCATGGACTGAGAAACTAACAGCCAGATTAAAAAAACCTTCCCTGCGGTTTTATCACCTTTTATTTTTCTTCTTTTTTTCCTTTTTTTTTTTTTTTTTTGTGCTGCTGGGTTTGGCTTTTCTGTTTCTGGGCTTCACTCCTGACAGCAGGGGGCACGCAGCCAGGAGCCTGGACACAGACACAAAAGCAACCTGCAAAACTGCAAAGTGTGAAAGTCCTGCAGCATCCTGCCAGAAACTGTCCGAGCATGGCAATGATTAACAGTACGAGTCAATGAGCACATCTGCTTTCGGCCTCCCCGGCCGTAGGAATCAGAGAAAGACAGTGTGAAAATTTACAAAGATGCCAGTATGAGGACAGGGAACCAGTCCGTTGTGTTTACTTTTTCCCCGTTAAAAAAGTCAATGATTGCAGGTGAGTTACATGCAGAATAACAAGTAGCTTAAGTGAGGAGATCAAAGGACAGCAGCCCCATGCCCTTCCCTTCCTTCTACTGTACATGTCCAGGAAATTAAGATCTACATCAAAGAATTCAGCTAAACCACTGGCAGCTTTTGGATGGCCAGAATACAGGGCAAGGACAGTCTCTGATTCATATTTAAAATGAGTGAAAAACTTAATCCCGATCTATATTTCTGTATTTGTTAATGACAACAGGCCAAACACCAGAGCTCTCTCTTGTCTCTGCAGAACTGCCACTGGCTTCGTGGGGCACCTCTTTTAGAGCAAAGCGAAATCAGTGTGTCCAGTCCAGACACCTCTTTTGACCTCAAACCAGGACACCAACGCATTAGCAAAAGTCTCAGTCTCAGCGACAGCTGCAGTTCTGAGCAGAAACTCCCCTGGGTAAAATTCTGCTCTTTTACACTAAAGCACAAATTTCTGCTCTCCTGAACAGGAGGAATCAAACAAAACTCCCCCCCCTTGCACCTACTTCAGCCACCCCAGCCCAAAATACCTTCCCCAACACTATTTCCCAGCCTGCCCATGCACCAGCTCAACCCCATTTCTGAGACCCTCAACAGAGACAGGAATTGATTTATTTTGGTGAGCAGTTGCTCATTCTGCAACTTCTGCATTTCTCACCGTCATCCTAAAACAAAACAAATGCGAGAGAGGCAGACTTCCACCAAGACTGCAAAATCATCTCTCTGTCAATCTTTTGATCCACTGAGCTAGTCAAAACTGCTCCTCAGAGTGACATGCTTGCTTATCTGTGACTGCATTTGAAAGACAGCATGTCAATAAAATGCCAAAATGCATCCTACATGTTGGCTTGTCCCTGTCAGATTACTGAAGGCAAGATTCTGTAGGGCCAGGCATGTAAAGAGTCAGTGGCAATTGTGACTAAATAAGCTAAGTAGGGCTAATTTCAGCACAGTCAAAATTCTCTTAATTGCAGACTTGCGTTGGGAGGCTCTACTTTCTCACAGGAGTCCAAAGACCTCCTGGCTCTGCCATGGTGGGGACAGCCAAACCAGCAGCATTTGGGTCCTTCAAAACAGACCCCTTTCTGGTCACAGCAACCCCAGAAAGTGCTGGATTACCTTTTGTCATTTGGGTGGGGTTGTTTCTGTGCTTTGAGGCTGACCTCTGATTTTTGAAATATCAATGTTTTGGGTCCAAAATGTTCAGCTCACTTCATTCCCTAGCTGAAATTCAGAAATCTAGACATAATTCATCTCCATAACCTAGGTAATTTAAGAGTACATAGGAAAAAGTATTGGAGAATACCACACGGAACAATCTTGCACCGTGGAGGACTGTACTAGAAGACCTAATAACTCTTTTCCTTCTCTGTTTTGTACCATTCTAGAGTTTTTATGACAAGCACAAAAATCATTTCCTCAAAGCAGTAACAACGCCTGGTGCAAACTCCTAACCACTAAGATTAGCATCTTGCAGTACAGGAGATAAAACCAATTAGCTGAAATACTGCAACTGTCACTTCTTTCACCTTATTTAATAAAAGGTTTCATTTTGATTTCATGGGAGAAAAAGGAAGGAGAAATAACCCTGCAGAAAATACAAACCCAAATATTCCACGTTGTGTCACATTCTGCCCTGTGGAAATGGAAATTTAGGATTAATGTTTTATTTCCCAGCCTAAAAGCGGAGCCGCATCTCAGGATCGCAGAACGAGGCTGCAACCTCCTTGCAGCCTTTCTACAGAGCAGCAGCGCTCTTGGCTTTGAAGACCAACTTTGCTTTTGCTTTCCTGGAAGAGCAGCTCTAAGTTCTCAGTGACATGATTTCATAGTTTCTGCACTGGCAAGGAAACTCCCTTCAGAAAAAAAAGTTGCTCCTAGCAAAAGAGCAGACACCTCGAGTCACACCAAAGATACATCCAGCCGGGTACCTGCCCCCCACTATGGCCACTGCCAGTCACCCAGAGCATAACCAAGCCAGTATGTGGTGGTATCTCTTCCATCCTCCAGAAAACTGACGCTTGTGTCTGTCCTAAGCCAGAGATCACGTCTCTTCCTTTAAATGGTGTCTACTAGATAATTTCTTCCACAGCTTGGACTGGAGGAAGCGTTCCCAGCGTCCTGCAGCACGTTCCACCTCACCTTCAGCAGCCTCTCTTCTTCCCGGGTCGGGAACGCAGAGGGACAAAGCAGAACCACAACTGCAGACAGCAACCCAGCAGTGAGACCTACTCATTTATAACCTGGCGTAAGGCTTGTTTCTGTGGTGTCTGTACTTCTTTCCTACATTCCCTGTGGCTGCAGTGATGTGTCCGCAGATGCTGTGTGGTGTGTGCAGAGGCACGTGCTGCCCTGCTCTGACAGAGCAACGGGACTGCAGGGAGCAATGAGGGAGGAATCACAGTGAAAACCAAGGTACCGCCCTGCAAAAACAGAGGGCCAAAGCCCCCAGCCTCAGCAACATGGAGACCAAAAATAGTGAAACACCTTTGTTACTCCTTCACCTCTTTCCTATTTCACCCAGAGAGCCCCCAGTACAGTTTGAGCAGCTTCAAAGGCCACAGCAACTCTGCGGGAAGGCAGCGGCTGGGCTGACGACAGCACCCCCACTTCATGGCAATTCCTGCAGGCAGGAAAGTGCTCAGGTCACCACTGACACAAGTGTTTCAGAGACTCTTCCAGATAATATAATGAGCCGGCAAGAGCTGGTCGATGAGTATCTGTCCATAGTGAACTACTGCAGAAAGGTAGCAATACTGTAATGCTGCTGTGACAGCAAAACAACCACAGTACGATATGAAATACACAAAAGCCTCTGTATCATTTAAAAATGTAAGAGGCTGAATTGAGGAAGGCCTCTCCTCAGCTTCAAGACATTTGCTGCACTTTCCTCTGGCTCTGCCCTTGGGACAGGCAGGATACCAGAGGGATGCGGGCTGTGAGCCAGGCTCCCACAGCTCCAGCTGCCAGAGCAAGCGCAGGGCAGCATCGCCGGCCCTGCTCCAGGTGAGGATGCCAGGGGGAGAAACCCGTCATGGAAAAGCTGGCAAGAGGTGTTTGAGTTTCACAGGTGTGCTTCAGGAGGCTGTAAGACTCTCTAAGTGTGACAGGCTGTGCCAAGGAACTTCCTTTAACCTCTCTCATTCACACGGTAATTCAAATGGCAATCTTGCCATTTTTTTTTTCACCTCCTCCAAAGGAAGGTGTGAAGGAGTTTCTCCCTGCAAATCTTTATTATCACCCTACTGTTCACAGCCTGAAATTGTACAAGGGGGGCACTCAGTCAAAGCAGCATGAAAAATGATTGCCAGTAACACCACGATACAATGAAAGGTACTGTCTAACAGTTGTCATCAGCTTTCTCTAAAGGTCACTTCTCCAGCAAATACTGCTGCATAAATAACATGGTTGCATTTAAATTAAGCATCCTGATCGAGAGTTTAATTTAAAATTATACAAGTAGTCATAATTTCAGCTAAGCACATCCACCTAACTCAATACACTCGTAGTAACAAATGGATATTCAACAAAGGTGAAATCCGCACAGATGGCGAAGGCCAAGACAAAACTCCATGAGTAGCAGGAGAGGGGAGGAGGGAGCACGACACCCAGCAAAGGTCTGGCAAAGCCCCGTGTGCCAGCATCTCTGCGGGTCCTACCTCAGCACAGCCATATCCTGATCTTGCCGACTCCAACCCAGCACCAGACCGAGAGCCCCCGCTCCACCCTGCTGGTTTGGAAAAAATGGTGTTTGTTGTTCTGGTTGGAGACATGGCTGAGAGAAGCCAGGTTTGTGGATATCTGAGGGAGTAACTGCAGGAGCAATTAATTAATCTGAATGCCAAATATTTTTTTTTTGGTGGATCCTGCATTTCTGTGGCCACAGGTCTCCATAGGGCAAGATTAGCCTAGGCAGGAACAGAAAGGCTGTGTATCACGGGACATGCCGCTTCAAACTTCACCTTAAGTGTTGGCAAACCCAGCCCCAGAAGACAATCTGACACAACAAATAAAAGCATCCAAATACATGATTTTACAAAAGAAAAAAAGTCAATGATTAGCAACATTAGCATCAAGGTAGAGCAAAAGGGTCTTCACTTATGTTTCAGTTGCTAATTCTTTAAGTAGGTTTCCCAGAACTTGTTTCACATTTTTAAAATTAACTGCTCTATTAAAACCAAATTAGATGCACAGTTAAGCACATTCAGTGGATGCAATTTAAAGTACTGCCACACTATTAGCCCAAACATGTCCGCGCATTTCTATCAGCATAACAAAATCAGGTCATTGATAAAGTCTGTTAGGTCCAAATCCACAAATTAAATCGCAGGGATACAAGGGGACAGGCTGCGAAGAAGAAGGAGGCCCTTGAATTTCAGGAGCGCTCAGCCCTGCTTGCACGGAAGCCAGGGAAGAGCCCTGCCTATCCTATCCCTGCAGCACCCCAGGGAGAAACCCGGGTCAGCAGCGCTGTGCCGAAAGCAGCCCACTCACAGCGGGCTCCTTCCATCCCACCCACACGGGGTTCCTTCCATCCCACCTCACGGCCAAGCCTCCGAGCTTGCCAGGGCTGTGAGCAGGCAGCTCCCGCTGGCCAAACCATCAGCAATGGAGGCCACAGCCCCAGACCCCCAAACTGAGAGAGGCTACAGCCCGCAGACAGCGTGCACACCCTGCGCGTGGCAGGGCCAGACCTTCTATCAACTCCTGCTATCATCAAGTTAATCAGACCCATTCCACTCAAAGACGTTTTGCAAGGATGTTATAATCCACACGATCAAACTGAGTAACACATGAGAGGGAAGAGAAAGAAAAGGAAGCGAAAAAGCTTTCACCGGTTTCTCATTCCACTCCTCCGTGTATTATTCCATTATTAAAACACCAATTAAAACACCAATATCATCATTTTCTACCCAGTCAATTTACATTTCCCCAGAGGCGGTTTCTCTTTGAGGACTGGTGGCCTCCACGGGGCTGTGAGGAGATGCCCTGCCCTCCTCAGGACTACACTGCATTTCACGCTTGCCCAGCCCTCATGGCCGTGAGTCGCTTGGCACCGCTGCACCCCGGTGACCAACTCCAAACTCTCATCAATTAATTCATCATAAATTAACCCTATTTAAGAGCCACTGAACCGCAGCGGAGGTCCAGGCGGCGGGCTGCCCCTGGCCAGGCCCCCCAGCCCCGGGCCCCGCTGGGGGCCGCGTCCCCTCACGCCGCTCCCGGAGCGCTCGGGGGGCGCCGGAGCCCCATCCCGGGGGTGCCCGGGCACCCGCGCCCCGCCGGGCCCCGCACCCCTGTCCCCGCGGGGGTCGCCCTTCCCCGCCCGGCACCCGGAGAGCAGCCCCGCCGCCGCCGACCCCCGACGAGCCCCCTCCCCCGCCCGTGAGGCTCCGGGACACTCGTTGTGTCCCTGACAACTTCGGGGGAGGAGGTGGGGGGTGGTCGAGGCGCCCCCCTACCCCCGCGACCGCAGGGACCGGGGGGAGAAGGAGGGGGTTGGAACCCCGCCCGGGAGGTCCCGCTCGCCTTCCCGGGGGACACACATCTCTGTCCAGGGCGTCCCGCATCCTGACCCGGATACCCCGCATCCCCACCCGGGGAAGGGGGGCAGCGGAGGTGTCCCGCACCCTGCCCGGGGCGCCCCCCCCCCC
>JAOXJM010000003.1:23715957-23733459 GCA_026413425.1 Tringa solitaria
CCCCCACAGGACTTGTCAATCTGGTTTCACAGACAAGGAAAGTAATTATTAGGATATTTATGTTAATTTTATTCTCCTACCACAAACTAACCCCTGGAGTTACAGTCATCCAAAACACATTGTGGAATCTGGCAGCACTCCAAGCCTTGCTGACTCCCCTCCCGTAATTAGTACCTTTTACTTCATTGTCTCCACTCAGTCTTTGTACCTTGAGGCTCCGTGAAACCTCAGGTGCTTATTTTTAATGAGTACAGCAACGAAGAAAATATATTCCTGACAGGAGTTACAAAGAGAGGCATCAGCAACTTCTGAGAGCGCAAGATGTACATTTGCTGGTGGCTGGAATAAGTCAAGTGGATCTACTTACTCTCTATTTATTACTCTGTGTAAAATACAGTTACATTTTATGCAGGTAACTTGTGTACCTGTGTGTGGTTTTGTGTAATAACCATTTGTTACAGCCTACCCTATAATAGCATGAACTGAGGAACGACAGCTTAAATATTTGGCCTGAAGTGAAAACCTGTGCTACTACTGATGTGCATTGTTTTTAGAATTACCTGTATATTTAATTATATTAACAAAGGCTATCAAGTATGTCTGATTCAAGCAAGAAATAACTTACCTCTAATAAAAAAAGACAAGAAGAACAGCAGTCTTTCTGACCCAAATCTGCCAGCTGTGTAGTTTACATAAAACATTTCATTCCACAAGTCCCATCATGGCTTGCTTGAGCTTATTGAGAATTGCTGGGCTTTGGCTACAGCACTCCACCAGCTCCATTCCCAAATAAGTGTGTGGAGGAACTGCCGGGAGATCTAGCCTACTCGTTTGGAGAAAACTCGAGCTATTCACTCATCAACAGCCCTCCAAGACCCCCTGTGCGTGCTCAGCCAGTTTCTCTTGTGCTCTGATCACAGCTGACAAAACTGATCCCTGCTGCCCCAACGTCAAGTGGGAAGGTATGAATGCCAGAGCAATACAAAGAGTGTATCTGCAAGTGATATCACAGGCATGAATGAAAAAGGCAAAAAGGTCCCTGGAAAAAACTTGCATGTGCCTCCAGGAAGTTGTTCTTGAGTTTCAAGGGAAGCAGCTTTATAAAACTCACCTTTATCCAGTGTGGTCTTGACTTCAGTCCCCTGCCAGACACCCACAGGATCTCAGATGCTTCCAACCTAAACATTGGAAGGATAGCAGCACATGAGAGAGAAAAGAGGGAACAAAACTAGATAATACATAAAAAGTAAGTTAAGAAAAACAAATAACAAAATGAAAACTAAACTTGTGTGCTGAACTTTTTTTTCCCACAAGAGGCAGGCAGGCCATCCTGTTAAACCGATTAGCCAGAAGGAATTACTAATTCCTTCTGGGCATCTCTCTAGGCTCAGAAATGGTTAAGAAATAATGAATAATGCTGCTGTTGTGAAAATGACAGAAATGGCAGGAAGGAGGAAAAGTTATATTTCAGACAACACCAGTAATGAAGAAAATGAGTGTCAAAGCACAAGTCACTCAGCACAGTGCTCCACAGTAAATAAGGACAGCAGACAGCATAGCTATAGAGTATGCAGTTGTGTAAAACAGCTCCAGCCCCATAGACTGGAAGATCCCAGTCACTTGGCTTCAAAGAGAGAGAAAAGGAGGAATGAAAATGTGAAATTATGTATGGTTTGTCATTTTCATTGGGGTTCGGGCCAGGTCAATACCAGCCGGAGCTGGTTCAGTAACAAAGTACACAAACAAATATGAAAATATTTTCCTGACTGTGAAGAGCTCAGAGTTCAGCTGGCTGAAGCATGCAGAACACTCCTATTCCTGTTGGCGAGCAGAGCTTTGTGAAGGTTTCTGTAGATATGTGCAGAGTTCTTGAAGTTCTAGGAAAACGTTTCCAGTGAAAATTGTAATCCAGAGTACGCCATTAACCATCATTGCAGCTTAACTGACAAAAAGGTATCTCATAAGAAACTAATAATGAGACTAGCTCTAGTAACTATTGAAATGAGGGACAAAAAGATGTGAAAGAAATGGGCTCATGTACAATTTGTGATCTTTAATGGAAATTATTAACATCAGTTTAAATTAATTACATTAATTAGCTTTTACTCTATGATGTATTAAAATTGCAAGAGAGCTTTCTAAGCACAGTCACCAGTCTGGTTACTAGAACACATAATTTCTTGGTTGTCTGTTTTGCTTTAGTATTTAATATCCAGCATTAAGTGAAAAAGGAGTACAACTGTATCACATCTTTGGAGACTGTGTTCACAGCTGAGCGGTAAGTGAATATGTCCTAAAAATACCGTGAACTGTACACATTTCAGGCTACCCACTCAAAATGATAAACTTTCCATTTAAAAGCCACGTACAGTTGAAGTAGCACTTTCCTCTTTCTTTCGTTCTGCAGACACATGAATGACAAAGCTGAAATTTCATGTACTGGGATCCTGCATGCAGTAGAGACAATGGCACAGTTCACACTGTAGCCAGAGTTTCTCATTACCAAGGAACTTGCTGTCTACAGACTGAGCCGTTATGGCAGCGGAGTATGTGGAAAAACTGTACATATTCATACTTTCCTACAAATTAATCATTTGGGTTAACAGAGGTTACCCATAAATCATGTTCCTTTGTCCTGGTTTGAGGACAAACCATTACATTCTCCTAAATCAGGAACCTAGCAAGCAATAAGATGGGGAAAAAAAATATAAATGATCAAACTTGCTGGAACTCAGAAACCTGGCTCCACATTAGCAGAGAATGAGAACTCAAATCCAGAAAATACTGTCTAAAATTTCCGATGCCAAGATCACAAAACTTTGAGAATCCAAAGCCCACTTTCTTATTTCTGCATCTGTTCACTAAGTTGTATTTTACTGTGGGTTACCTGTGCTAAACATTACCCCCATGCACAATGACCTGTGTAGGAGTTAGCTCCCTGTGGTGTCCCATCATAACTCCATCACCACATGTACCACAATGGACTATTACACAATCAATGCAGCTGGAAGGAAAATTCTATTTTAGCTGCTGGACATAGAAAAAATCCCCATGTATTCTTTAGCCAACAAAATAGATGGTTCCTAATGTTACCATATGTTATCTCCTCGGGTGTTGGCCCAACAGAAACTGGAAGGGAAAGAACTACTGACTTAGCACGGTGGTTTCATCTTGGGCTGGATTATGATCACGGGCTGAGATTCCAATCTCCTAAATTAGTTTACCTTTAAAATAACCGCATAAAAGGGAATAAACATAATCTGAAAAGAGCTGTGAGAAGTGTTTGACTTGTTGCTGCCATTGAACTTAGACAGTTAAAGCTGAAAACATAATTTCTTACAAATCCAAAATTACTTGACCAGAATTCTAGACCCAGTGGGTTTAATGATGTCTCATTCTTATAAATTAGCGTTCCAATTTAGGAAAAGAAAAAATGGGAATCTTCAGAATGAAACATAACCTAAAAATAGAAAGGGTACATATGATCAAATAAAAAATTCAGGGAAGGGAATGTTTCACCAAATGAGACAGTCCACAGAGGATTTCCAGCGCATCTCTCCTCCTTGTATTGAAAAAGTGATGGAAGAAACCTTTATTCATTTATCCCTTGGGCAAATATTTCTTTTTTGTTGTCATTGCTTTCTCTGAAAGAGCCCTTTCAGCTGTAACAGAAGGAAATTTCAGCCACCTCGATGTACGCAGCCCTTAACCGCCCTGGTCTGTGCAGAGCCATCAGCAGACTCCTCGGCTGCCCAGGGCTGGAGACAGCAGCACTGGGGAGCCCAGGACGCCAACAGGCAGCAGAGAAAAAATGGTCCCTGACCAGAGCCAGTCTGGAGTCAGAGAGGTCTCCCTTTGGAGCTAACTATAGCCAAACTAAGGTACAGAAGGGACTGATGGTATTCCTGAGAAAGCACATGAATATATTCATTTTCTTATACCATACAGATGCATTTGTCACCCATTGCTGCCACTCAGGGATCTTAATCTCTGATACAATTATATAATAAATCAATGGATGTAAATGAACTCTGGAAATATTGATGTTTTGTTGGCTGGTGAAGCACTTAACCTTCAAGATGATACGGCTTCACCACCGCCTGCAAGCGCCGGAGAACTGAGCACAGGCAGGAGATGGAGTTCGCAAACCTTGCAACAGAGCCAGGCTGCAGCCAGTCTGTCTCCTTGTGTCTGACAATAATGCTGTCCCTGGGAGTTTCTGCTGTAGTTTTAACCTCTGTATTCAATATTTGGTATAAAATTTAGCACAGAAAAAATATCCAAATTACAAACCTTAGGATTCTCCTTACAGAGAGAAGCAGAGAGTCTTTGCTCACTGCACCAGACCATCAGCCTTTGCTAGAAACTGTGTTGCTTCCATAATAGCAAAATCAGAGTCCTTATCAACAAAGGCTCTCTAGACCAGGAGGTTCAATCTGTATCCCAAATCTAAGCATTTTGTAATTTTAGCTTTTATATCAGTTTCACTCCTGTATACTTGAAATGCTAAGTTTATAAATGTGTATTAATTTTCTATAAAGATCGATGGATACACATGGATATGAATACATATTCACATAGCATCATCAGATACAAACCTCACATCTAGATTAAGTGTATAAGTGTGGTGGCAACTTGTGCCTGATAGGTTTTTAAATAGCATAAAAGCTCCCTCTAACTCTGACATGAATGTTGCATAAGACACTGCTCTGTACCTGTAAGAAACGATAAACTGGAGAGAACTAAGAGATGATTTCATATTTTATTTTAAAACCAAGAAGAACATAAAATGAATATTTCCCCCAGAAGACCTCTCTTAATTTTTAACTGATCTACTCCAGTGAAACAAAGGAGAAGTATGATAAAGCAAGTTCTGTGGAGCTTTTTGTATCTGGCTGAGTTTCTCTGGAGCCCCAGGAATGGTAGGATAGCACATCTGGAAGATGCTAGAACAAAACAGGACATTTAGAATCATTTTTCTTGCTCACAGGAGGGGAGAGCACTGCAGGCCCTCTGCACACATCAACACAGTTGTGCAGTGCTTGTTTACTGTATTTACTTGAAAAAAGAAAAGAAATGGGTTTTAAAGGACATTCCATACGCTATTGCTCTAGAGGGCTTTCAAAGAGACTTCGCTCAGGGCAATATGCCTGAGCACTGTATCCTACACAGGTACGGATTCAGTCCTGCAGGAAACATTCCCTGCCATCTCCTAAAGTTTGAGAATTTTCCAGCAGTGTTTCCCAGCATAAACGTAAGTTTCTTTGTTGACTACAGTCACCTCCAGCTTTCATGGTCATAAAAATCTCTTCTAGATCTGGTATTTTAGAATCAAACTTTCACATGTGCAATATTAATGAGGTATGTAGGACAGCATGCGACAGAAGAGATCTCAGCTCTAGCTATGTATAGGACCTTCTGCTTCTTATTCCTTATTTAAATCAATGAGAAGGGAAACTTACTTCCCAGTAGATTTGTTCTTTGAAGATGACTCTTGCATGTCTGTTCCCCTGAGTTCATGGGAAAGAGGCTTTCACCCTTGGAGAAGACAGGAAATAAAAGATGAAATCCCAAACTCTGGCTGGTTTCTGCAGGTTGCAGTGGCAGCGCTGGCAGTGTGGCTTGGCAGGGGTAACCCAAGACTCCTTGCAAAATGGTTGCAAGGTCAGGGGTAGGTCTTGTGTCCAAATTGCCACAGGACAACTTTGTCAGCTTCTTTACTCCTGTTGAGAGATTCAGATAAATTCCACCAGGGCAACTCACTGGACTGACCCTGCTCCTCCCACACTGTGTCACCTTGGTTCTGAATTTTATATATTGCTTTTCATTTGTATTATTATTCTAAAAACAAAATAACTTTGCTTGCACAGTTGGCAATGACATTTTCATCCTGCCATTTCAGTCATCCGTTAGCAAAACAAAGAAGACAATTCTGATGTGGAAACCTCAGCTCCCACGTGAGGTTTTTAAAGCCAAGTGGCTTGAGTTGTCTTATTTTGGCAAACACATAATATTAGCATCAAAAACTAACAGTTTAAGCCCTAGGAGATCCAGCAAGAAGCAGCATTTGCTATTCTGCTTTCCTTCTGCTCTAACTCTGATCCCAGTTCTAATTAAACCTGAGTGATAAATAAGCTTAAATATAAACCATTGTAGAGCCAGCACCCCTTTCAGCTTCCAAGGAGCCTGGAGTCTCCAGCTCTCCTTCTTTCAAAGCAGGCTGAACATAAAGACCTCCACGATCAGCAATGTCTTTGGAGTGCTGTGGGCTTCTGTTCTTGTGATTAATTATCCTCTAAATGAAAAATATTTTTCCTGTTCTCCCATCCTTTGCTTCAATTTATGCTTGCTGTCTGCCATTCTTCTGCTGTGCACCTTAGTAAAGAGCCTGGCTCTTCCTCGCTGGTGCCAGAAAGTGACTATCAGGTCTCCTCTAAGCAAGCCTAGTTCCCTTGGCTGCTTCTTCTAATTTTCTTACTATTTCATTTGTCCTCCAATGGATTTGCTCCAGTTCAACAGCATCTTCCTTATACTCCCTTCATCCAAACCTGGATGAAGTGCTATAGAAAACTACGAAAAGGGCAAGGAAACGCAGAAGCCAGGATAAATGTAACCAAATGTAAACCTTAACTATCAGCTACAGCTACTAACAAACAGTATCATTTATGCACTATATCCCATGGCCAGAGTGCTCACAACTGCTGCAAATGGTCCTACTCTTTCCTTGATCTCACACAGTCATGCACTTCATCTGTGCCTTAAAAGGCAGCCTTGTTTTCATTGTGATAATGAATCTGAAAACACACTATGGAGGTGCTTATGTGCTCCAGCAGATCCCTGAGAAAACAACAGAAGAAATTACCAGATGTAGGCATTTGACCTCCTCCTAAACAGACTAACATCTCCAAGAGCATGGGGATGCACTCAGCTGCTTCCAGCTACATTAAGTGAAGATAACAAAGTTTCTTCCTAAACATGTAATTTGCCCTTATTAGTTGCTTAAGATTCATCTCTACTCCCCTATTAGCAGAGGCAGTTATCTGGGAACCTAACCCAGATATTCCAGGTCAAGAGTCTGAACTGAGAGTAGATTAAGCTGTAGGTGGAGAGAAGTAAATGAGGGTATTTTTCTTGCATCTTACAAAATCACTGCCTTTCCTTACAACTGGATATGTCGCCACTCCAGCAACTGATATATGTGAATTACAGGGGATGAAATTATTTAAATTTCATGCCACTTTTCTTCAGGAGCTCTCCATAGTCCACCGGCAGACACAGGTTTTCTTTATGACTAGTGAAGCACTGGTTGTTCTGAATACTGGGTCACCTTATGAATAGCAATCTTAATCTACGGTTTTTACTGTGAGCATTTTGTCAGCCATAGTTTTAGATAATAGCAATTTTACCAGAAAGTAACAAAGCAGCTAAGAAAGCCTGTGTCTCCTCAACCCCCTCAGTTCAAGAGGAGAAATTCTAGCTGTCAGGGGTTTGATCTGGTCCCTATTTAACAAGTATCACATTATAGTGCAGTAACCGTTTTCCTCTTGCTCTCTATGAAGTGGGAACTGAAGTTACCATCATTCTCTTAACAATGTGAAAGATTAAGGAGTCCATTTCCAAATTGCTGCAATAAAACACAATTGGCAGGCAGGGTGAGAATGAGAATAAAAAATAAATAAATGGTACAAGTAGCAGGCTGAAGGAGCAAATTGCACTTTCGAAGCAAGGCACGGGGCTTGGCTGTGTGTTTTCCTTGGCAGAATTGCAGGAACTATCTCCGGAGGCAATGGGAGCAGATAAAGGGACAGGTAATCTCCACGGAGCCAAACCCAAGCTACAAGCGCTCTGCACGAAGGGACTGAGGAGGGGGCGTGCAATTTCACTCCCCTTTCACACACCAAACAGCTCCTTCTCACCACTTTAGCTAAACTATAAATAAAAGTGTCCTGTCATCATCTCCTCTGATCCACCCCCTCTGTTCTCCTTAGGCACAGCTCTGGCTTTCCTGCGTCCCCCACGGAAGAGCAGGACCCCAGGGGAAGCTTGAGGGGCCTTGCAATGGGGATGTTCAGGCAGGAGATGTCCCTCTGGACCCCCCTCCCCACCCAGGAAGGATTCAAGGTCCCTCTGATGACGCCTTGGAAACTGGGCAGCTTTTCTGGGCCCCAGATGGTGGCTTTTAATAGCAGGAGTTATGAAGTCCACTCTTCCATTACTAGATTGAATATTAGAGAAGTGCTGAGGTGAGCACTTATCTTCTTATCTTATCTTCTCTAATAGAGCACCCTACGCTTTCAGATGCAGGTGCAGCCTGGGCCGAACACAAGTGATAAGTCAACACCAGTCCAAAGAGATCATTCAGCTGAGGACCAACCTGCATGCGTCTCAAACAATGCTTCATTTGTGGGGTTTTCTTTTAAAAAAAGAAAAAAAAAAGAAAGAAGAAAATCAGGGTTTATAGCGTCATAGTGTGTATAAATGTACTATTGTGATTTGCATTTTCACTCGCCTCAAAATCCAGGTTTTTACCTGTGATAGAAGAATGTTCTTATGACATGTCTGACCTGTCTAACCCAGAGAAGTGAGTTTCCCTCACAGCTGCGAGAAGCAGGATCACTTGGTAAAGTACCCATCAAATGGAGTTACCTTATGCTCCAACTGCTTCTCAGGCTTCCAGTCCTTGAATAACATGATAATATCAGGGAAATGGCAGAGACAAAATACTAATGTGCCTCTTTGTGTCCCCATTTGGCTTCTTGTTTGCTATTTTGTCTGTGTAGAAAACAGATCCTTCCAAGCACAGGATCCTCATTCCCACACAGTGCGTCCTACAGTGGGACCCTAACTCGTGCCTGCAGAGGTTTCCCTGATAGAGTTGTGTTGTATATCTTGGGGGGTGCTGACTTCTGCATTTGTGTTTTTAACAGGAATTCAGAAAAGGGCTTGTAAAAGAGCAGAACCATCTCATAATGCATTTTAAAACCATTTTCCATTCTGCAAATCCCCATCCTCCTTGCACTTGAAGAACATAAGGGAGTTCAGATAAGAACCGGAACCTTTCAGGTTGCTTTCCCTCCCAACAGACAGTGAACAATTTAACTCCCTTTTTTTTCTGGATGGCTGCATCTGCTCAGCACAGGGTTGATTTATATCGGACATTAGACCGCTGTGCTCAGGAGCTTGCCAATCGTTCAAAAACACTTTAGCGCATCAGCTCTGCCTGGTGCTCTGTGTTGTTTGTCCATATATATTTTAGAAATTTTTTATATATATAAGTAGATATAATTTATCTATAAACATGCACAAACACACAGAGCACCAGGCACATACGTATATATGTGTATATTTTTATGTGTATATATGTTTTAAAATATGTGTATACACACACGGATGCACTTTTTTTCCCTGGTGAGAAGGCAATACTTTTGTCATAGGCTGAAACAATTATTCGGATAATGTGAGCAAATGAGTGTGAAGTGGACAACACCAATAAGACATACTAAATATTGCACTAAGGCAGAGATCTTTCAGGGCAGTGTTTGAGATGTGTCAGGTGGGTGCTACAGAAGGATTCAAGGGTTGGTATGTGGTCCAAATATTAAATTTTTATGTATCACCTCAAACAAAACTTAGATTTCTCGTCAAGTGAAGAAGTTAAAAATGAAAGAAGTATTTGTCATGCTACAGCTGGTGCCCCAGGACAGAGAACTGAGTGAACACGAACACATAATGCTTCCTGGAGTTTGCGATTATGCAAACACTGACATAAATTTAAAAAAAAAAAAAAAAAAAAAGACACGTCCATTCCATTCTCTTTTCTAATTTGTTACAGGATGCAGTTCTAGAGTTCATTTTTAAACATCAGAAAGATCTGTTGATTATAGCTTTTTTTTCTTTTTTCTTTATTTTTTTTTTTTAGCTTTTAGCCATAATTCCTTTGGTTTCTTGTTGTAAGTCAGTGTGACAGTGTCTCATGCCTGTAATAGTCTGGCCCTGACACATCCATAGCATAGATCGAATGATCAGGATAACAGCTCAGGATGTGGAAACAGAAAGATTTGACTTTTCATCATTCTAAAGTCTTCCTTCTCTAGTCAAGGGCCAGAATTTTGGCTTAGCTCGACAAAGGTTTTTGGATGCCTTGTTCTTATTTCCGTATCTAATACTACGCAGGAGCTACATATATAAACACCTCCACAAATCTGAGCTTGAATATTGAGCTTTACATCCTGTGAAACAGGGGTAACTGTACTTCTGGAAAGTATGCCTAATTTTTTATAAACTTAATTTTTCTGGAAAATTAACCCTTCAGAGTTAATCCAGCACTTCACTGGTTAAACAGACGCAAAGGCAAAAGCAGAAGTTTGTCCAAACACCCTTCTCCTGTTCAGCTTCATTCACCCCCCGCCAGGTTTAGCCTCTCATAGACCAAGTCTGTCACAGCCACCTCAGAAAGAGGATGTCTCACAGAGGAGTCGACTTCTGTGGGGGCACCTGGAAAAGGAAGACAAACCCATCAAAGGCATGAAGTCAGCGTGCAGAAGTTAAAGCACGCTGAATTCCCATGTGAGCCCTCTGGGAGTGAGCCGTACTCCTGAATCGCAATCCTCCTTTCAGGAGGATTAACATGGATTAACGACTGGTAGACTGACAGCCTTCAAAATGCAACTGCAACTGGGGGATCATCGGCATCACGTCGCTATTCCCAGTGCATTCCTGCTGAGCCAGGCTTGGAAACATGTAATATTTGTAGCGATGACAAAATATAAAATCATCATGGATGAAGCTTACTACTGCCGCAAAGGCAGAAGAAAATGGACAACTGATGCAGAGAAATCCAGTTCATCTGGTAAGATGGATACAGGCTATCAATATGCATTTTAAACCAAAAAAATATGGAGTGTCAGCCCAGAGTATCGTAGGATGGGGATGTCAGGAAGATGTGGCTGAAGGCAGCTGGGGAGTCCAAATGGAGAAATGCCTGACCAGCACTGCCTGAGGCCCAAAGGATGAACATCACCTATGACTGGAGAGACAGAAATATGGAGGAACAGCTGGAAAAGCCTATTATTTCTGTAACCGGCACAAATTTGCCAGCTTCTGAAATACTGTGCCCAGTGCTGGTGTTGATGTGAGAGGCAAATGGCTGGTTTGGAAAGGACTCAGGGAAGTATCTGCCAGAAATACCAGAAAAACATAGGATCTCATAGATTTGCGGGAGGGAAGAGTGAGGGGATTACTTCATGGATGGTTATAAATACCTAAAGTCAGAGGCAAAACAGTTATTTGGCTCGCTAGTATAATGAACTACATGAAAGCATGGCCCAAGTGGAGCTCCCATGGCATTAGAAAGCCTGCACACGTGTCCTTGGTGATGGGGACCAGCAAACCAGGATTTGCCAAACAAGGCTGAGAATTTGCAGCCCCCAGCAATCTTTACATCAGGAGTGGATGTTTTCCTAAAAGACATTAGCTAAGGGAAGTGTAGTGATGTCTATGTCTGCCTGAGCAGATGACGATAATAACCCTTTCCAGCCTTATAGAAGTGTGAGACCACACTGCTGCGCTTCTCCATTTAGAACACCCCGTGTAAATGCCATTGTGATGATGGTGTCACCACTGAAAGAGCTGGAGACTTACGGTTTTAAACATAGTCCAGGAGAATCCTCACACAAATTGTCACCCAGGTGTTACAGTTTTACTGCTGAAATAATCACTTCTCCCTCTTGCTCAGCATTTTATTGGGAATGTCAATCCTGCCCTGCACACACTGGGCTGGGGCGCACACACCCCAGCTGAGATATTTACAGTTCCCCATTGCTATGGTCCCACAGTGCCCTGACAGAGGCCACATGCTCCTTGCTAAACCATATTATCAATTGCTTTCCTAAAATCCAATTTCTATGGGTTCTGAGTACTGCTTTAAAAGTACTAACATCAGTTTTCATACATGTCTGCTACTAAAATTGAAAAGAACTTTTTGTGTTCCCATGAATAGGGAATGAGGACACCATGAACCCTTAACAGAGAGGTGATGATAATCTCCTCCATAAATGCAATTCTTCATATTAATGCAGACACCCTTTAAAATGATACTGTATTTCTAAAGAAATGCAGATAACCTCAAGCAACCTCAGTTTTCCACTGAAATTCAGTTGCAGAGTGCTTTTATAATGGTAATATATAGGAAAGTTGTCACCTTGTCATCTCAAGAGCCACGGTCCATCACTTTATAAACCATTCTGATACTGGCTGACAAGAAATGTCTTTTCGTTTTTTTTCTATTATTACTTTTATATTTTTAGAATAGATTGGCTGCCTGGTCTTTTGGATGAATAGATTTAACACTTGGTACTCAGCCTGAGTTTCTCCAAATAATAATTTGATACTTGTCCATAAGGAAAAAAAGCACTAAATTTATGACAGTGCCATATTGCCTCCACATGCTGACATTTCCACTTTGCTCCTATTAAGCTCATTCTTGGCCTGGGTCAGCAAAAGGCTCCAAGGGTCACCATATCTTGTTCGTGCTTCTGGAAAAAGCTTCAGAGCATCTTACTTTGGAATAGCCCCCAGAGCCACGGCATTTACTACCCAAGTCAATGTTCTGGCTCTCACAGGCAAAGGCTACTAGCCCTGACACTTGCTGTTATTAGATTCTGGTTTTATCTACCTAAAACATGACCAACTCTAGTGTCTGGCTAAAGTTTCTCCTCCAGGTAAAAATGAGTCTTAAGTATTGTTCCAATGTGCACATATAGTAACTAGATTTTAATACATCCTGTCTTTTTTCTAAGAATCACAAATTTTTTTACAAATTTTACTGTGTTTTGGGGAGGTTTTTGGGAGAGCCAAAGGTGACACATGACTTGCTCCAATACCAAGTATGTCATCCTGATGTCAAAGAAATGCCATTCACTTAATCGAACCAGCTCCATCTCTGGCCAAGTCTGTCCCAAACCAGGGCGCCAGGGTATGGTTTGTGTAACGAAGCTGGCAGACATGCAACTGCCAAGTCCCTAGGTCAAACGAGTCCTGGGGATTTTGATCTGCGTAACTCAGAAGAGGATTGAACCCATGTGATACTAGTGCCTGTTTTAGAAACTTTCACGAGATGAGCATTGGATTTCCTTTATCCCTTCAAACCAGCAACAGAAAGTAATCTCTAAGAAATATAGTAAAGCATTAGTGTACTGTTCCTAAGTGATGGCTCCATTACAGACTTAAAGTAATGCATTATTATCCTAAGCCTAGTGCTTACTTTGGAAATTAGGGAGGAAGTGCTAATATGCCACAGATTTGACATAGAAATGCTCTCTCAGGCCAAAAAAAAAAAAAAAAAAAAGCAGCTATTGCAATACTGCTGTAGTGGCTGGTTGTCTCTATGCTGATGTAATGGAGAAAATTCACTGAAGAGCTATTTACAAAGACCAATGGAAATCTGATGAGACCTGGTCTCCAAATGACTCCATGGGGAGCAGGCAACCCCCTTCCCAAAGGGCAGCTGCTGGAGGTCACCCCTTGTGCCGAGGAGGATGGGAAGAGGGGGGGACCTCCGTGTCCAGCGCCCGCATGCCTTCTCCTGTTTGGAAAACAGCTGAAGTGACCCCTTGCCTCCACCTGCTGAAAACCCTATGGGCAACAAGTATATTTTATTTTCTATTCTTATCCCCAATTTAAAAGTAAAGCTCTCAAAGAACAATTCAGTCACAGGACTGGCTTTTTTTGTTGCTGCAACTACAAAATTCACTCAGCCCTACAAGCACATTGGGGCACAGTTTCACCTCAGTTTATTCCCAAAATCTCCATTTCCAAGGACTCAGTCAGCTGGTGGAATGACATCCTCCTGTGGGTAATCTGACATGAGTCTCAGCAAGATGAAACCCAACATCCACACAGATTAAATTATGCAAAACTACCTATCACATCAGCTAGCAATTTCTATTAGATGACATAGGGTGTTTTTTTCTTTTTGAAGACTTCTTTCTCTGATTTCCACACCACTGTGTGCTGGCTCAGCCTCCCATCCCCAGTGGCCATGGCAGGGGCTTGTGGGAGCGACAGGTCCCCAGCACAGGCCACCCGAGGGGCTGGCGCTGGTCCCGCAGCCAGTGCCGCTGCCAGCGCTGCCAGCCACAGCACAGCTGCCTGTGAATAAGAAACAAGGACACATTTTGGAGCCCCGGCTTGGAAGTCTTCAATGCTGGAAGCTGCATTTGGCAACATAGACATGTGGGGTTTTTTTCTTCAAAGACTAGGACCTTATGCTGGGGGCCAACAAGACAAACCCAGACAGTGCATCCCGCCCCCTGTTCCCCTTAGTCCACGCCAAGCTGATCAGCAGCAAGCTGCTGCCCACAATGGAGCCAGCTCACCAGCTGGCAACCAAACCAGTACTCAGGGTCTTGGCAAGCCAAAGACCAGTGCCCAGGGGTTGGGGACACTGAGCCACAGCCCACAGCACAGCTACAGTGCTTTTAATGGAGGCTGGTGGGAATGTGACTGTCCAACTCAGAGCTTGTACCAGGTGGGCACACCGACTCCAGCACTGGCAGTCCCCAGGCCCGGTCCCAGCTCTGACCAGCTCACCCTCAGCCTCTCCCAGTAGAAAGTTTCACTTTTGCCTTCGGGGGAAAGAAGACATCTGAAATTATAAAACCTCATACACTCTGCTTTAAGAGGGAAACAGTATCATGAAACCGAACAACTGTACAAGTCTCCTGTACATCTAGGGTCAGCAAAAGCCGGGATATAAATCCCTGATTATCTAAGGCTTGGCAGGAGGCAGAAATTATCTCATGCTTAAAGATCAAACAGAAGTATATGGTGAGATCCTCAGCTAATCTAGCAGACGTAGCTGTAACTAAATCCATCTATTTGTACTAGCCAAAGAGCTGCTCACTGTCCATTTTTACAAATATTTTTTTTTCTCTGTGAATGCTCAGTGTTTTTCACAGTGCTGCTTTTCCCCTTGTGCAGTTTTAAATGGCTTATTGCAATGATTCATTTTATTAAGCCGTTTTTATTTTAACCTTTTGCCCTTTTCACTTCATGCAATGGATTTGTTAGATTCTCTCAGTGGTGTATTCAACTATAACTGTGCAGATGCTCTGCAACATCATCAATTTGTTCATTTAGCAAAGGGTAGCGCTTGAAGGATACACAAACACAGGTCTGGTACCAACTTCAAAAAACCCTGAAGCTGATATTGGTTAATAATTTTTCTTCTAGCTTGTGAAAGGGACTGAACAAAGGAAATAATCCCAACCACCAAAGCAGTGACACATCACTATTGATCAAGACAGTCAAAATGGCACGAGGCGCTGAAGAGGGAAAATATTTTTTGCCCCAGACACAAGCAATCTGGGACAGAAACATAAAAATAGAAAGTCACCCAGGCCACTGCAGCAGTCAGCCAGCAGAGAAATACTGAAGACTTCCAAGTACTTCCCACTCTTCCTACACTGCAGAACATCAGAAGGAGCTATTTTTTTACTCCCTTTCCTCATGTCAACAGCCTGTTGTACCCCTTGAGCTCTCAGCCAGCAGGCTGCATGCAGGAGTAATGGAGGTATGAACATTTCCCCTTCCATCCCCCCATCAAACACAGGTGCCTGCTGTAAAGGAGGTAACTGAGTAAACCTTAACAAATGTCAGGGGGGTTATATTTACAAATAAGATATAAGAAATCACTTGGAAAGGGGGAGAGAACAAACCAGAAACAGGCGTTATGCCACGGTATAAACCAGTGATGAGCCTGCAAAACCACGAAGCTGCCTCTGCCCTGCATGGTCCCAAAAAGAGCGTCAGTGAACAGGGGCAGCTTCAAAGAAAGGAGATCCAAAGAGGGGAGGCAAATATGATCAGAGCTTCCCAGCAAGGGACGTGTAAGCAGCCCAGACTCTTCAGCCCCAAAAGAGATGTCTGGGAAGATCCAGGGGTGCTCTGTACCACTCAGTGCCGGGGGAGGGCTGGGGAAGGGGTTGGGTGCTGCTCCCCAGGCAAGACCTGGGAGGTACCAGTGTGGCAGCCTCAAAACCAAGGAAGGTACTTTCTCCTTAAAGTGGAGTTTAATTACAGGATTCTTTGACATAGGATATTGTGGATATATTTAAAAAAAATAGTGAAAAATCCTCCTGAGCTAAATTCTAGGATAAAAATCCTCTAACGGGCTGTTAAAGGCCAGGTACTACCTCTTTGGGATGTCTCTGAGCATCAGGTGGCTGGCTGTCAGACTAGAGCACGTATGTTCCTTCACATCCGCTCTTGGCCATGGCTGGAGACATGTTCTTACCTGGCCATGCTCTGTGCCTGGGGCTGGTATCGGTGGTTGCCTCAGAAACCCACCGGCCTCATCTCCACATCATTGTCAGAGAAGTGGGACTGGCAGTTTTCACGCAGGGTCTATCGCAGTTATGTGCTCCCTCCTGGGGCCTCGTGTTGCTCAGATTTAGCAGAAGGCCTCACTTGCTCACAATGCAGCTCTGAAATGGTGGCACTCATTCTCATAAAACCACAAATTTTTTCTACTCTTTTTGGAAACAAATGAACCTTGTGTGCCCCCTGGTAGGCAACATGGAAGCTGGAGGATGAAAAAACCCAACAAACACACTGAAATCTAGACATTTTGTAAAAGATGAAGGTGAATACTAAATAATCCAGCTGGATGGATGAGTCTCATTTGCCCATCAAACCCTGGGTCCGATTATCCTGTGCCGATGGTCCCAGAGGGCACAGTGGACAAGGACCATCCATCTTACTGTTTCCTGCTCCTCACGATATATCTGCTCACGTGGATACCCCCAAATAATCCAGGGCCGAAGATATTAAAAGGTTACACATCATTCATCATTTAGCAGAAACAAAACTTCTTCCCTGACCATTTCTCATTCCTTCTTCATCATTGGAAAAAAACCTTTTCAGGACCGGTTGGGTTGTCTGCAGCCTCGGTGCTGACAGCAGGTCTCATCCGAGCTGCAAAGCTGACAGTGTGGGTATAAAGAGCTCGGCTGCCACGGTGTCAGACGCCCAAACGCAGAGGGAGAAGTGAGGTTCAGATCGGAGCCAGCTCACTCCTGGAAGGCTGTGGCTCTCATACTCTTCACCCTCATCCTTGTGCTTCTCACCTCCCGAATTAGACACCCTCCAGAGGCCAGCCCCCATCCAGGGAGGAGAATAAGTCATCGAAGACTCGCCACATCCACTCACATTGTCACTCGCTTTTAACCTTGCACTTGGCATCTTCCTTGTTTGTGTTTTTGCTTTTGCCAACTCTTCTTTCTTCCAGCATAACACTACGTTTTAGCAGAATAGGAAATAGAAAAGCACTCAGACTGAAAATTGCGCTGGAATGATATTAAGTACAGCTAATTGATTTGTTAATGAATGCCTCCAGAAACAAAATGGGCTTTGTTCCAACCCCTTAATCTCTGAGTCTCAATTTAAAAAAAAAAAAAAAAAGAAAAAAATGAAAAAAAAAAAAAAAGAAAGAAAAAGAAGACT
>JAOXJM010000003.1:23749976-23771554 GCA_026413425.1 Tringa solitaria
CAAGCTGGTGAGGGGTCTGGAGAACAAGTCCTATGAGGAGAGGCTGAGGGAGCTGAGCATGTTTAGTTTGGAGGAGACTGAGGGGAGATTTCATTGTCCTCTACAATTACCTGAAAGGAGGGTGTAGAGAGGTGGGCGTTGGGCAGAGGAAATGGTCTGAAGTTCAGGCAGGGGAGGTTTAGATTAGATATTGGGAAGAATTACTTTACTGAGAGGGTGGTCAGGTACTGGAACAGCCTGCCCAGGGAGGTGGTGAAGTCACCATCCATGGAGGTATTTAAGAAACATGTAGATGTGGACTTCAGGGCATGCCCTTGTGGCCGAGACTGCAGGATTTTTTTGTGTGTGTATGGTTGGACTCGGTGATCTCAGAGGTCCTTTCCAACCACAATGATTCTGTGGTTCTGTGTCCCAAGAACAGGAAAGAATAATCCAAAGCCTGAATAATGCCTCAAAAAGGCTGGGAGGTTGCTCACTGCCATACAAAGCAACCCCAATTATGCTCAACAGAGACCGTTCCTTCAGCTTCGCCTGGGGCTGAATCAGGCTCTGACAGCAGGTTAACAGCGTCTGTTGGGAAAGCCCCGCTGGCCTGCAGACCAGACACCCCTCTGACCATGACTGATCCCAACCTGTAGCACCAGTAGCTGCTTCACTTCAGGCCCTGGGCTGAGCACTTTCACGCCATACCGAACAACATCAGAGCTCTGGGATCTGCAAGGGACTTGGATTAGTTTTCCAGACAAGGTTTAAGTTGCTGGCTTCGAACTACAAAAGCTCTCGATGATCTGGGGCTTAGTCATAAAGCAGAGATTCCCCAGGCAGGTTCCTTGTTGTGTCCCCTGAAAGTGGAGAGATGCTGGGAATGAAGTTGCTGCATGAGATTCGTGACAAAAATGCCCATGGGTGCCATTGTGTGTTACCATTCCAGCTAAACTACACATATTCTTCATAATTACTTTTTTAAAGAAGGTGAACTGAGGAATATAAAATTATTAGATGTGTATTTTAACATACGTATTTATAAAAAAAGAATAAAATGGAGAAAAACTGCAAAAATCATGTGCTAAGGGTTTTTCTTGGTTAATAAAAGTAGAAAATGAAAGCTGTGTTAAGGCGCGTTAATTTTGTTTTGGTTCCCTTCCAAAGTACCAAACAAGTGGAGCAATAATGGAAAAACTTTAAAAAACAAACCAACAAACAACTCCAAACCAGAAATACTACAAAATGAGTAAATTTTCAAGGCAAGCATTCTACACCATTATATTTTCAGGGAAGCTTAGGGGAGGAAATAACACACACTGAAATGAAGTCCTTTTCATGAACTGTATCATAAAAATTACTTTGCAAGAAATCTTTTGTGCGAACTGATTGGAGGAGGGAGGTAGGGAGGAGAGGGAAGATGCAAGTCTCATGAAATTTTACCAGTAGCTAATTAAGTACATGGCTTCTCATTTTTAGCACCGTGGACTTCAGGTGTATGATTTATTACACCAACGTAAAAAAACCCCAAACCCTGAACAAAGACAAAACCAAACCCTTTTCTGTAGTAAGAACAATACTCACTGATTTTTAACAAGCCTAACAAGCTCTGGCTGTGTGGAGTAGCTCTTTCTTTCTACCAATATCAGCAAATGCAGAAGGCTGAAGAGGAAACAAAAGTTAAACCAAACCATTTAAAAATACAGTACCGTGACATATTTTATTTAATATTTATCAGTACTACATACTTACTACCACTAGGAACAGACATGCCTTTTTTTGTTGTTGTTTGTTTTGGTTTTTTTCTTTTTCTTTTTTTTAAAACCTATATTAAATGTGACCTAAAGCTTGCTGTGCCTTGGAAATCTGGCTCAGGAGTCAACTGCATGAATTTTTATTTAAATAGATAAGCACTTGAGTTTAAAAATAAGACAAATACAGGTGAACAGGAAAATTAAATTACAAATTCAGTTCATACAAATATCTCTTATTCTATGCGCTAAATCCTGTTAATTAGCTGAGATCTTTTAAAAATTCTTAAAATACTTATGAAACATTATTTACAAATTATATAAATAAATCCTAGGTCACTTTTAAATTAACCAATAAAAAAGTCACCTTTTTGTACTGTGTGTACTAAAAATGTTCTTGTTTATTGATCATAACCCAGCTTGCAGTATAAAACGTTTGTTCACTTACATCAAAATGGGCTCAAATAGAAGGAAGGTAGGTATTGGTTTCAAAAGAAAACAAAACAATATTAAAAATGCTTAAAATCAATGAGGCTTCTTAATGTTCCTTTCTGCACAGTTTGCAGTCATTTTTATAAGTCCCTTCTATAATATTTGTCTTGTGAACAGGTTATCTCAAAATATCAGGGAAAATACTCAGTACATTGCTCACATTTCACAAAGACCTTTTACCAGGAGGGAAAGGACAGAGAACGGAATGTCAGTGGCCAGCACAAGCCTTTACAACATTTAACTTAAAAGGCAGCATTTATAGAACTAATCACAGACTATACACATCCTGCACTGAACAGCAATCAAAAGGACTGGAAATATACATTGAGGAAAACAAGAGAGACCAATGGTTTTCCATTACCTTTGTTAAAATTAATGCTTTTCTCCTTGTCTTTTGTTTTAAAACCACCATCAACACCACCAACAACTACAACTACCTTTTCCTTTAACATATGCCAGGTAACTACTGTACGTGAGAAATGTACAATAAAAGGAGAGAAACCACCAAATTTCCTATGCAGACACATGAAGATATAAAGCCATACAGACTCCAAAGTGCCATGGATACCAAATTCAAGTGATGGTTAATAGCATGTAGGAAAGAAACTAAATGGAACTTGCTCTATGGGTTGCCAAGCCCTTCAGCTGTATCTTCAGTTTCCCCTTTGGCTGCTTTGGTGAGAATTTCCATCCACTTCATCTGCAGTTCTTCATCTTCCGCACTGAAATACAGAGTTTGCTGGGACTGGCAAAGCTTAAAAACATGCTTCATTTCAAACTTCTCACCAGAACCTGGAAAACTGACTTCGTATCCAGGCAGAGGAATAGGACGTGGGCTCCGTCCATCCTGAAGAAATTAAAACAAATGTGAAAATTCAGAAACAAATGGTATTTGAAGCGCATAGAGCGGGGGTATACTGTGCAGGGAGGAAAGACTTCCTCTCCATGGGAATAAACAAATGCCTGTTTCAACCAGAACTCACTTTGAAGCAGTAAGAAGATGTAGCTGGAGATGCATCACCCTGCACCTGAGCCATGGTCACCAGGCACATGCTCAGGCTACACCACGACCCTCACCAAACCAGTGGGTCTCAGTGCGTGCCGACAGCTGAGCCCCCCCGGCTCCAGCCCCACACACTTCGGCACACACACACACACCCCGGCACACACACACTTTGGCACACACAGGAACCCAGAGCACACGTGCATCCGGCTCCTTGCTCAGCGCTGTACTTAGAAAACAGGGAAGAGGCGGTATTGACTCCTTAATGTAAAACAGTAAAAGGCAATGTCTTATTGGTGATTTATTCTTTACATATTCTCTCTCGCAGTAAGAATATGGGTCCAGCAGTGGCATGGCTGGGGATTTTCATGTGATTTCACATAATTTATGCATGTTTTCTTTTACAAAACTCCCTTTACGTTAGGTACAGGCAATCAGATCCAGCTGAGAATGGTTTGGTGGTGTCCCTCAGGTTTGAACCTCAGGGGACATTTGTAAGGAGACAAATTTGTAAGGAGACAAATAAGCAGAGTTGGGCAATGAAGGATACAGAGACAACTACCAGGGAAGAGACTTTGAAATAAAAGAGAATTTCAGATTTTAAATCCATCAGTGAATCTTCTTGGAAGGTCTTGGGCTGTTTATGATGCCTTTTAGAGTTGTCAAGGAAGTCAAAGTTCAGATTGTTGAACATCCTTTAAAGGCCAGATTAACTCACAGATCTAAGGAGTGATAGAGTAACAATCAACTCCTCTAATGAGCTCTCAGGAAAGGCAAACTTTGGCAAGGCCATGGTCAAGCAGCTCGTTTCAACTGATGTCAGTAAAGCATTTTCAAAGGTGGGTCCCCAGACCAAAGTCTAAACCACTCGGGCATCATGCACCCGTAAGAAGCCATTGCCTCTTGTAGCAGCTACTTGTGTAGCAGCTACTGGAGTTCAATGCCTCATACCAAAGTTAATGAGGCATCCCACAAAGAGGTGGCAAAGTCATTCTTTTGTCACCCCATACCAAATGCAGATGACTTAGTAAATCTGGAAGGGGACCACAGCTCTGAGAACAATGGCAAAAAGATCTACTTTTCTAACACTTAGACTCCTGTAATTCAAGCTTCAGAACTGCTCACGTCAATATAGACACATACATTAGGGGGCAAAAACGCCACAGTCAAAAATGTGTCTACACATTTTATTAAATCAATAGAGGTTTCCTGATTTATTAATCTGCCATTTGTTATTGTTATGCAAAAATGCCAGAGTCCATCTGCTTGAAGACCAAGCACTATGCAAGGCGATTTCCATCAAGTTTGGGTCAGACACTAAATAATCCAGTTCCTATTTGAGCACAAGTCACTGTGTTAAGAGCAGCACACAGTTTCTTGACCCTGACACTACAGCCACATCTGTAACAGTGGGGTCTGGCACACGCACAGGCACTGAACTGGCATGAAGAGCGTGGCTCCAGACCTGCAAAGGGGGCAGCGCTAAAGCAAGCAAACATGGGACTGATGAGCACAAAATGCACAAGAGCACATGCAAGCTCAACCATGCCTGTTTCACTGATCTTGTTTTAGAAAAATAGACATTGGGAGCTGTCAGGTGTAAAATTGGAGGTTGCCCAAGACAATGAAAAATGATATCGTTTGCAGCCAAGAAGTGCAGCGTAAGAGCAAACTGATGTTTGAATTGTATATGTTACACCTACCCAACTCATGCAGACACAGGCAAATTAAGCAGACTGCCTTTGGTCTTGCTTCCTCCCTTTTCTTAATATGATGCCTTTGCCACTTTCTCTGCACCTGCCTGATCCAAAAGGAAGGGATTTAAATTATCTCTGAAAAGCTGCACTACTGACAGGTAAGGTGAAGCACTCAGCCTGCAGTCACACCACACACCCAAACCAGATCCCTGTGGGACCATGAGCATCTCTGGATCTCCTCTGGCTCTAAGCCCTTCCCCTCCTACCTGGAGTCCAACAAACCCAGGGGCTGGTCTGCACCCAGGAGGAATTTGGGCCCTACACCAAGCACGTAACTAGGATTTATACAGGCCTTACAGAGATAAATGTTATATTATTTTTTAAAAGCCTACTGGATTTTCCTGGTTGAATTGCGGAGGTTTTTTTTAAGTATTTCTGTATGCAATATCCCAGGGTTGCACGATATCAGTATGTCATCAAACCAAACTATCCAGGGCTGAGAAGAGCTTTCCTTTAGGGCTGATCTTCCTGAGTTGGCGAGTGATCTACTGGTTGGGTAATACTGTCAGTAATCACAAGCACTGTGCACTCATCCCGACTCTAAGCAGCATAACGTGTTATCTACCTAGGTAATTACAGCAGCATTTATTCATTGGTCTATTACAGCCATTACAGCATCCAGGGTTTAAGATTTGGGAATGGATAGCTTAGTTCCTCCACACCGGCAACTCTGTTTCATGCGCCCCTCCATACAGACAACCCTCCCAGGCTGTACATCATTTTACAGCATATAAACTCTCTTACAAAAATATAGAGAACAGTTACACACTGATGGACCACTATAATTTTCCCCTACTACTTTTGAGTAGGCTTAGACAATCCCCGTTTTTCCACCCAAACTCCACTCTCTACCCACTTACGATCTAATCCCAACCTTGCACAAATCTTTGAGAGACTCCCGTGATGCGATGGGGTGCCAAGAAGCAGAGCTCTGCAGGACCACAAGAAAGGACAGGCAGAGTTTTGTGTAGGGCCAATTAAAATTTCACCTAAACAGGATCAACAGACAAGCCACAAAAATACTTCCCTAAAACCCTGACTTCAAACTCAGCTACTGCTTTATTTTCTAGGAGTAAATCACATTTACATGATGACTAGAAGATTTTTCTTCAGAATTTATAAAGCAAATTTTCTCATGGATCAAACCTAATAATTATTGTATACACTAGTTCTCGCTAGACCAGATTTCCCCTCTGTACTTCTACAAAATTCCTTACTTCTCTAGCTAGCTGGGACTCCTCAATTCTTCATTCCTCAATCAAGCATAAGCTCCAGGTGGAGCCCTTGGAAAGACAAACTGATTTCTATAAAACTGCTGATCTTAAGCTTCAGGTGGTCTTTGCTTATAAGGAAACTCTTATAATTCCACTCAGATAAACATGTCAAACAGCTGCACAACTTCTGTCTCAGTTTGAGGACAGATAAAATTGGTACGATTTCCACACCTAAATAAGCTGTGAATTTTATCCTCATGCATAAAGCCTTACGTGAGACTTAAACCATGAACACTCAGGATTAATTCATTCTCCTGGAACAACAATCTAAAGCAAAAGTCCAGTTTTCTTGCTATTTTAAAGCCTGAGAGTCATATTTCCATTTGTACTGGCATCCTTTCTTTGCTGTGAGGGCTGGGGGTGCAGCGGACAAAAGCTGTCACGGCTTTTACTGCACCAGAAGCTCCAGATTCAGCTTACTTTACTCCCAAGAGACAAAGTGTTCTTTCTGTTCTTTTTAAAAATAATCCCCCAACTTTCAAAATCCTGCAGTCACGCTTCACTCGGTCTGTGTTTCAAGACCTTTAATACCATTGTTGGCAATATTATTCCCAAAAGACACCTCTTTTTTTTAGGCAATGAAACACTTCTTTGCAGGCCTAAAGGGTTCTGTGAGATGCACTGCGGTGGTTGTACAAAACAAAACAACACCTGGGAAAATAACATCCAAGGACGTGTGTGGTTCCCGATTGATTCCAGACACTCGGCCACCAGGAAAGAAGCTCTGGAAGAGATTTTTCTCAGAAGCCTAGTGTATAATATGTAAGAAGTTGGGTTAGTATCAAGGAGTGGGATTTGATTCGCAATTTTTTCTTTCAGCTGGATGCAAACTGGAGAAACTGTATGAGTGGGAATGGCAGCCCCTTGAAGATGTGTTGTTTATAGTCTCAGTCTGCAACTGCTGATTCCTCATAGTAAATCCTGCCTTGGTTATTGAATGTAAGATAGATCAGCCTTGTCCTGTATGCTTTATCGCTGCTTTATGGGGAGATTTATCTCACACCTGAAATAGTTGAGGACACTAACCACTAAATTTAACTGCCATAAAATGGACAATCAGTGCCAAAAGCACCCTTTTCCCCTAACATATAGGATCTTACTAATAATACTAACAGATGTTCAAGATCAAATTTGGCAGGACATGGAAGAAAAAATGTAGCATCTGAAGCACAGAAGCTCCTTCAGCTTCCAACCTTGGCTTTGCACAACTGTCAGGAGAGGGCCTGTAGAATCCAGCATCGCTCTGCTGTGCACTAAATACAGCTGGTTTATGTCCCATGGGTTATTACTTGTGCTGTTCTGAGACAATTGGTTGGGCAGGAGGATAAATTCCTTTTCAGGTTATACCACGTAAGAGGTGTTGCTTCCTCTCAACTCCTTGCCCAGTCATCTCTTAGATGACACACGTGGTGAGGCAGGCCGAGGAATTTAGACCTCTCTCCCTCTGTTCCCAGTCTCCTTCCCCAGGCTTGCCTGGGCGAGACGCTCTGCCTTGCTTCACTTGTGACCCAGGGCTTGCACTGGCCCTTGGCCGAGACACAGCTTTCACATCAGTTGAAAAGTTTCGCAGCGAAGCCATTCTCTCTGCTTTGCTTCGTAAAGCATTTTTCCTTTCCCCAGACTCTGACTCCAGAGAGATCTAAAGATTGTGTTTGTTGCCTTCATTTTAGTGCTCTTTGTCTGAGGCTGTTTGGTTTTTCCACTTGTAATTTCAGTCATGCATCGCCTGTTGACTAGGAGGGAAGCCAGGCAGCTTGCTGCCCGCGGGATGATTTGGAAGCTTACCCAGTGTGGGGTTTGAATCCCAGGCGAAGCCAAGTGGGCTGTGTTGGGAGCTCCGAATTCAAGCTGTCAGTCTCCCGAGTACTGTGCTTAAAACATTACACACACTTGTTTAAAACCAGGGGTGTTCTTGCTGACAAGCAGTGAAATGAACACGCTTCTAAGTGTACTTCTTGCTGAACAGTTGCTAGGGGTAAGCTTCATTTCAAAAAGCTTTATAAAATCATGAGTAATATTTAGTTCCCAGACTGTTCCTAGCTACAGCCATACAATCTGATGCTCATAAGAAGCAACCCCTTCATATCACTACAATTACAGCAGCGTGGGCAGGTGGGCTGAATTCGGACCCGTTTCCTCTTCCACCCCACCGAGGAGACAAAACAAAGCTGTATATAAATGTGTCTATTGCCAAATAGAAAACTGGATATGGGGGATCTCATTTCAGCATCGTCATTCTTTATCTTCAGCACTAAGGAAGCATGAATAATATTTCTATTTTGGATATTCTATCTTTGCTATAGATATTCCTATTACTTTACTTTCATCACACACAAATGCTACTTAGCTTCAAAGGCACATTTTTAAAAAAATAAAATGCTTACCACATTAATTATTGCAAGGTGCTATGCCAAGGAGCTTTACCAAACACAGTCCTTTTTTCAGGCTGAGGAACATCTACATTTCCACAAATTCATCCACCCTCTCAGCCCAGAACTAGGTTTTTTAAAAAAAGAAAAGCTTGAACTAACAGTTGCAATATTCAGACTGCTTCATAGCTCTATCCATTTTTGAGGAAAGTGCCTTCCCTAATGACAGGGTAATAAAACTTTTGACTATATCTGTCTGAAACCTCTAAAAAATGTAAAAGGTAACCAAATTGCCCTTGTTTTGTCCTTTTTTGTTAACAAATGGAAAAGACAAGTTATGAGCTTAAACATTTTCTTATAACCTTATCCGCAGTAACTACAGATAACAAGGAAATCTGAAATCTCTGAGCCTTTGTGCTATATTCAGGATACCAAGTTCATTTTTGTTGTTGAAACCAAGCCACATCCTTTGACCTATTTCTCAGCTTGGCATATTTAAACTTAGGCTTCCCCCCCCCCAACCCTCATGAATGTCATTTTACCTGGCTGCTTCCTTGCAGATACAGAACAAGTGGTTCAGTCTTGGGGATGGTCACCCACATTTTGTACCAAGTCTTCCCTTTTTCAAGGAACTGGAGGTAGCTGCTGAAGAGGCTGTTTTCAGCTGCCAAGATACTTTGCTTCTGGATAATGGGAAAAAAAAAACCAACCAAACATTTCCATTGATGCTTACATGGGCAAAATACTCAGAATTAAGCATTAAGTATACTTAAGTAGTCCAGAGTCAAATAATACTGTAGGACAAAGGCTGGAGAGCCCACAACTGAACAAAAATTTAATCATTATTATATATCATCAAGAAATAGCACAATTCCATGTAATAGAGGCAGATGCTGAATGACTGTTCCCAGCGGATGTGAAGTTAAATTACACCTCCACCAAGTAAATTGAGAATGGCAATTAAGATGATGCAGCCAGTTTCTTGCTTAGAAAAGCAGGCAGGGAGATGACTTCAAATTGATTAAAAAGGTGTATTAACAGACACTCTCTGTGCATGGATGCGGAGGGATGTGAGCCAAATCAGAGAGCATTAAGGCAAAAAAAGATTGAAAGAAATTTTTGTCTTTTGATGGAAAACAAAGAAAAAAGTCCATGTTCCCATTAGACTTTGCACAGAAGTCTACTGGGGATTTCTGGCATCTGCTAATAACATTTGTAAAGTGACAATCTCCTCAGCTGCTACTAAGCTTGTTAAGAAAGTTTAACGTAAATAGGAGGGAAAGAAAAAAGACCGTCTCTGATCTTTCTTTTTTTATACATCTACTTTCTTGCATTTTACCTGATCCTCTGAAGATTTAGCACAAGGCTAGAAGCCTGAGCATATGAGGGAAAAATCACTCTTTTCCTTGGGCTTTTACAGCTTTCTGCTGTAATCTGCTTTCTGAAGTAAAGCCATAGGTCACATTTCACTGGTTTTGCTTTTTGGCTTTCCAGATTAACAGAGTTCTCAGCTGGGGACGTGTAGGTTCTTACTTTACTGGCAACCAGCTCTGCTCAAAAAGTGCTAGAAACTTTATCCTGAGCTACTGCAGACTATACTGATGCATATTAAGTGCTCATCATCTGTAGGCACAGCTGTAGCACATATCTGAATTTTCTATTTCATTATTTCTTTTTTAATTTTATTATTAATATTTCATTAGAGTAGTTTAGTTTTTTCTAAACTCATTAGTCTCTTTATCTCTCTTTTTCCTCTCTTTGGAGCAAGAGGTGGGGGATGGCATCTGTCATCTTGTCATTGGCCAACCCAGCCCAAATCACAACAGCAGCAGAGTTCACTCTGGCACATAGTGCTGGTGTAATTTTAGCTGAGCAGGTACATTTAGTAGCCTGGAAAGAAATATGACATGCTGGGAAGCAGAGCGGGGCAGATGTAAGAAGACTACTTGAGGAAGCATTTACTGCAGGAGCTCTGGGTATGCACTGCCAGGTTTATGTTTCTTGCTCAGAGTCTAGCTCTCTTCCATGTAGTTTGGTTCTGATGAGGAGTGTAAGGTGACTGGAAGGCAGCCTGGCAGCTCTGAGGGGTGGCTTTCTGAAAGGTGTTTTTCAGGGTAGGATGTTTTTCAGTACAAGCTGCAACTGTCCCCCAGTTTCCCATGCAGTGGTCAAAGCAGGATGGTGTCAGCACATAAGGAGGGAAGGATGATTAGCCATGAAATTAAGTTCTCAGTGTTTCAGTGGCTCTTTCAAGAATCTGATGTACCCTCAGAAGATGTGTCCCTGTGAGTCCACTTTCAATTGACATGAATGTCCTCTTTTACACACATAGTGACTTTTGGCTCTATTTCACAGGTAAAATAAATAAAGACCTTTGCTTCAAGCTGGCCCATGAAAACCATGGCACATAATGGTACTCACAGCTCTGCCTATAGTCTAAAAAAAAGCATTGGTAAGAGAAGGTTCAGTTGTTGTGGGTGAGGATAAAACGAATCAATTTGCCAGTAAGTTTCTTGTTCTTCTAAAAAATAAGGGTAGGATGTGCTGCTATCATGGTATAAAGCTTGGTGACATCGGTGGCATTTGTGAAGCAGTAGTTTACATAATATAATTTGTGGAAGTCATATCTTCAAGAAGAGAGTCTATATTATAGCAGGTTTGAGACAGTTTCAGTGAATCCAGTCTTTCAGAAGGACGCCATGCATTTGCACGATCAACTAAGAAAAAATTCGTTTCAATGGTATTTTGATAGGATGTGAAATAAGGAGTGCAAAATATCTTCTATAGGTAGTTCTTTTGCCAAGTATTGCCAATAATTATTGTGCACAACTCAAGATTGGAAATGCACCATAATTAAAAAAAAAACAAACAAAAGAGGAGTCTTCCTCTTCTTTCATTACTTTGAAAGCTGAAGCTTAGCTGCAAAACCCGTGTGTATCCCTGTATGATCAGCACCCTAGGGTGAACGCTTACAAACAGCATTCAGCCCATATGCACATTCAATACAAGTTATGGATCAGAGGATCAAATATCATGTTGAGGGAAAAAAGATAACAAAATTTTATCTGTTTTAAATAAATACATTTAAAAAAAAACCAAAAGGAGACTCACAAGGGCAGCTACCACACTCAAAGTTTCTTAGCTGAATACTGTACCTCTGCAGCTAGTCTTTTCTTTTGTTCTCCGACTGCTTCCACTCCAGGGCTGCATGGGCTTGCTGGTAACTGCAGAAAACACTCTTTACACACTCGATTATGACGGCTATTATCTGCAAGTGGTTTAAACTCGGAGCATTTTGCACAGATCACCTGTAACAGAAAGGTGGTGGTTTGTCAGCCATCATTAAAACATAACCCTTCTCCAAAAAAAGTCTCCCCACAGAAAGGATGTTATTAAAGTAAAATCTGGAAAACTAATGTAAGCGTAAGATAGAACAATACAATATTTATTTTATTTGCCTCCGTTAATAATTAATGTTTTTGTGATCCCATGCTGTGTACCAATATACCTAATTAAAGAAAACATATGCCTTTTGGGAAATACTTTATGATTAACATCATGCAAGTTTGCTTTTCTTTTCTTGTAAGCCTTTATGAGTCAAAAAGTGCTTAGGTTGACAAAGCAACTAGTGTTTATTAATGCCATTCATAAAATGGTCTAGGAAGGAATGATTTTCAGAGGCTGACACTTCCTCATCAATCAGGCAGTTCAGCCTGATAGAACGGAGGAATCCAAAAATCACTGACCATTTTAAGAACATAGTCCAATGTATTATTATCCACTAAAACTATTTGCTGATGCCAAATTGACAACTTTTGATTCCTTTCGTCAGCTGCCAAGAGCACACGGTGACACATCAGTGCCATGAAGCCAGCGCTTGTGAAGAGTGATGGATCTGCAGCTCTGGGACCTGCTTCCACTCACGCTTCTGCTCTGGCTGGACCAGAGAAGCTGTCCCCGGGGCACAGTGCCGTGGCCGTCAGCCCCACGCCACCTCCAGCCCAAACCTCCTGGACAGCAACACACCCCCAGCGCCCCTCGGAACAAGCGCACGTTATTATATGCTTCACTGCAAGATGTTAATTACTATAGGAAGGTAACGGTCTAAATTTAGCAAGAGTGAAATAAAGCACCATTCTGCTGAGTTATATAAACAAAAGCAAGCTAGCATTTCTAGAAACGTGGCAGTCTTTCCTTGAGATGAATTAACTTATTTAATTTGAATGCTATTGCCACATCACAAAACATCGCACAACCCACAATTGCTTAACAACAGAATATTAATAATGTAATTCTTTTTATCTCTCTTCCTTGGGAGAAAGCTATTGTTTGATTTCTTTAATAATACTTAGCTTTGCAATGGAATATTTTAAACCTCCAGTAATTAGTAATAAAAACAAACCCATAAGGTTGACAACCCCAATTCCAATATAAAAGTGTCTCCTCCTGTAATTTTATTTCAATTGCTGAGACTGAGGTTCCTTTAAACATCTTAACTATACATTTAGGTCTCTTTTCAGCTGAAAATTCGTCTCCACTTCAGATGAATAATGGTATTTAAATAACATTATTCTGTACTAGTTACATTAGGAACACTGAACCACAAAACTCCAGTCACAGAAGGCAGGTTTCAAAAGTCATATTACAGAAATGAATCTCATCTTGGCCGTGGTTGTGATTTTCAGGAAAAAAAAAAAAAGAAAATTAAGCTGTCAGTGAATGGCACTGGGGAAGGGTGGATACAGGCCTCCAGCAACCTGGCCTTGAATTGCCAAGACTGATTTCTTTTGACTTTTCAAGTAGAAGGAAACCACTTTAGCATAAGCAATTCTGGACAACTCAGGGACAAGTTTTAGGGAAAGAACAACCCATCCATCTTTAATATTGTATGTTCAGCTGTTCATCCTAGGAAGAGCTGCTGTGTGAAGTAAGGCTGTCAGAAGGCCGTTCTGTTTCTGCAAACAAAATGAAGTGGACACCCCCCTCCCAAAATACATGCACATGCCCAGGGAAGGCACCACCTTTCTTTTTATCCACAGGGGTTCTGTATTTGCCTTTGAAACAGCAGAGAGTAGGCCCCTTGCATCAGTTTTGTTCAGTGCATTCTGATACTTACTGCCCCACACTGCTTACAGTGGTGCCGCCTTTTAGTGATGGAGTTAAAGCTTTCGCTACAGCTCTTGCAAGCCTGTTTCTCCTTGTCACGCTTGGATTTGGAAGATTTCCTACAGGAATCACTCTGAAATGAAAAGTACAATTGTGTGATTTGTTTTTTTAAAGAAAAAAAGACTACAAAACATTCCATAGAGTTCTCCTACTGACAAAGACTCTCTTTGGGTTTCACACCATTTTAGAAAAGAATTCCCATCAACTCTGTCAATGACCTGTGGCTGGTTCGGCCTTCGGGTGTTTCTGGTGTGGCATTACATGACCTTACACTACTAGAGACAATTCTTCAAGTCCCCCTGCCCTCTGGTGCCTTCACAGACACTGAGCAACCTCATCTCCCTGTCTTTTGGCAAGGAGGAAGAGGAACTGGCAGTGTGGGCTTATCCAGAAGAGCTTTCCTTCCCACACCCATCCTCCTCCCTGATACAGCGGGACCTGGCTAAGGTAAACGTTGTTGACTTTGTGAGTGCATTGTGAATTCTTCACTTGACGGGGAGGAGATGAGAAGGTTTTGGGAAAAATGGCTTGACTGAAGAAAGGAACAGTGCTGGCAGTGGATTTTTGCACCACCCAATGTCAAATGTGTAGTAGGAGACTCCTTAGGCTCCTCCCAGCTCATGACAATATAAAGCTCCTCAGGAAGCCAGGACACCTACACCAGGGACCTGCTATCAACTGCTCTTGGCAGAAAAGGCTTTCCATCAGCTGTCTAGATAGCCAAGCAAGTTTAGCCTCTTAAGCTAAGCACCTACGTTGGTACACAAAGTCAGTTGGTATAATTAAGCCCAATTGTCCAACTTTCTGATAAACTGAAGAACATTAACATGAAAATGTGCAGTTCATAAAAATACAGCTTCACACAGAACTTCAAATAGATCCCCTGTTTTGTTTTCTTTTTTAAATAAATACTATTTCTCCTTCCCAGTCAGGATGGCGATGTGCCAGGGAACAGCAGCTCCCTGGGGGCAAGCCTGGGGTACCGCAGCCAGGCAGTGTCCACATGGAGATCCCAGCCCGAAAGAGGTGGCTCCATCACATTCCTCCAGCACATCTCTTTCATGAGAAGAGGTTTGATAACTCTCTTCGTTTTTGTTTGCTTGACAACATCATTCAACAAACTACCAGGAGAAGAAACATTTCCTCTGAATTAAAAGAGCAGAGGTATTTTACATTTTTTTCTGAAAATCAACCAGGTGAAGATCAGGCCCATTGTGGGTCACAGATTCTGGCCTCCTTGACAACCCCCCTTCCCTTCAGGCCATCCGTGCATACTAAAGTCACACCCGCTTGAGAGAGCAGTTGGCTCAAAAAATTTCCTCTTCTTCCAAGGCTTTCTTTAACCAAGGATGTGGGCACGCAGGGGCGGGAGGAAAGGCAGCAGCAATGTCAATTGGCAGAGGCTGCCCACTGACTGCAGGTGTCACCAGCGCTAGGGACATTCTACCATTTCCCCTATGGCCTCACTTCAGTGGTTATGACCAACCTGAAGAAGTCACTAACACAGGTTTGCAGGCAATTTTTTTAAACAATAAATAAAAGAATAAACTGTATAAGCTGACACCACTCCCCCATTTTTCAGCCTCCCTGAGTTGCAGAGGAAAGCACTGTCTTTAGAGGAGCTATTGAAACCATCCTGCCTCATAACGGCATTACACAACAAAACCACAACTAATTACCTCTAATTGGATTGGATATTTTCATTTTTATTATCTTTTCTATAGCTGCAATAGCAATGTTTCAAACTTGTATACAAGTACATAGGCTGATCTGCAATTCAGCTTGGAGAAGCGCAGCCGTGCGGATTTGCCCATTCAGGAACATCACTGTGTCCCCATAAATGCACATATTGGTTGCTCAGCAAAACAGAATGCCTGCAGACCCAAGTCCTCCCCCACACATATGCAGAGTGCAGTATTTCACTTTTCTTGTGAAGAACCAGATGTAACCAGTTTGACATTGAATTACACCAACCGAACAATGCCTCGGATGAATCATTGGCAAAACCCTTCCTCTCAGAGACTGTCAGACCCCTCCAAGTAAGGCGTATAATTAAGGCGATTCAAAAAGCTTTTACTGATCTGCAGCAATCTACAGATTTTTTCTTTTATTTGTATCACACATATTGGCTAAAGTAAGCCATTTCTCCCTCTGATTTTGATGCTAATGCTTCATAACACTGCTTTTCTTCCCACTGGCTAGGGATGGATTCCCCTTAAGTTGTCAGATCAGAGCATTTCCTCACTGGGCAACCTGAATTTTTCTCTTCTTAACAGTTAGAATTTGCATATAACATAAAAAGCCTTTTGATTCTTGTTAATTCTTAACAACAATTTCACTAGTATTACTGAAATTGCAAGAGCATACATGAAGGCACCATTTAGCCTTGAGAGCTGCAACTGGAAGATAATCTTGAGGAACGCTAAACAAACCCGTTTTTGGCTTTCAATCGGTAATTACACGTGCCTGCATGGGAAAAATGCTGAAGTTCCTCTAGCATGAACTGAATGGACTGCTTCTTGCAGAAATTGGAAAATTCAATTTGTACTTCAATAGGAATATCCATCTTCCCTCACGTGCATGTTTCTATAACACAGACAGGACTCAAGTTGAATACTTCCTCTAATGGATCTCGCATTTGACTTCCTCCTCAACGTGAAACAGTCTGGACAGTGTTCACTTTCAGAAATACATCACCCACATATTTGACAAAGGAAAGAAAGGGTATTAAAATGGACAAGATTTATCACAACAGCTACGCACAAGCTTTTATTTTAGACAAAATTATATTTATTTTAGACCATTATATTTTATCTTGCGCTATAGCACACAACATGCATTTAATACTAACTTCACTAATCTAAAGTATAAAGAGTGTTTGATGAGTATCAGCAATGTTTCACAGTATATTTCAACATTATGAGAAAACAGTGAGAACACAGGAGTTTGAAACACTGCTATTGCAGCTGTAGAAAAGATAATAAAAATGAAAATGTATTTTCTTTAAAACTTGGCAAATTCCAATGAGCCATTATAGAAGAAAGCCTTATCCAATATTATGTTATTTAATTGCTGACGCTGGGAAAGAATTAAGAAGCACTTTGCTTTCCATCCCTGTGAAAACTATGAGACTTTGCTGCATGGGCTGTCCCCCCATCCCCCCCAGCGATGGCTCGGGAAGTTGACCTTAACTATATACTTTAACTATACACCATAGGAACAGAGAGGGTTTTGTAGAAAACAAGGACATGCATTGTCATTCACAAACCTTGTTCATCAAAGATAAATTTAATGGTCACTTTGCAACCATGTCCTTTATTACACAAGCTACATTATTTACTCTTGATGTATGTTAAGAGGGAAGCTAATATAAAGTGCCCTAGTTTCAGCTGGAGTATCGTGATACTAATGCACTTGAGTAATTGTTGTATTTCTCATCTTTCTTGGTGTGCCCAGCTCTGTTTTGAAGCTGGTGAGTCTGACAGGAAAAAACAAATGCATAAAGTTTGTTCAGAGCCAGGATCTACAATAAATCCTTTCAGGCTGGGCTGTTTTGACCGCTGATTCGCTTTTACTCCACAGCGGCATTTAACTCTCGAAATCTTGGCAGTTTCCTCCAACTTTAAAATTTTGTTGGAAAAAGAACATATAC
The DNA here is from genome assembly GCA_026413425.1 of Tringa solitaria. NCBI lineage: Eukaryota > Metazoa > Chordata > Aves > Charadriiformes > Scolopacidae > Tringa > Tringa solitaria. The sequence continues at coordinate 23,767,423 of JAOXJM010000003.1, forward strand.
CCCGGAGAGAAGTACAACTCATGCCTAGAGCTAAGTGACTGCGAGGTCAGGGCCTGAGGCTGGAGCACGGAGAAACACAGACGTCGCATCATTAGAGAACCACTGGAACCTCCATTTACTTCTGAAAAGCAGGGAAGAAACACCGAAGAGAAAGAAAACAAATGGGCTCAGGAGACTGTTGTTCTCTTACTTATTACTTGCTTTATATCTTGTTCTGTCTGAGCCAGCAGGTAGACATTAAGCCTCAATGCAACAGATACACAGTCTGATATAGGCAGAGGAATGAGCAACAAAGCAGTTTTAAATCTTTTTCTTCTCATGCTTATACAACTGCATATTTTCCATTTACAAATTACATACTTGGAGACATCTGCAGTGGGGCAGAACATCAGCAGGTGCTTTTGGAAATGCTGAGTATCGGTGAGAAATAATTTAAATTATAGAGCTTATTTTGTACTTTGCAATGCAGCAAAAATGGTTTAGTTTGTTTCTCTAAATGACAGTGTCATTATGTGTATGATTACCTGCAGGACAATCTTTCACTGCCTTGTCCTTTCCTTATGGATGTGAAGGTTTAGCATAAACGGTACGAACCGTGCTGGGAGGGCAGCGCAGCAGTTACCTCCCTGCCTCAGCTCTCCCCTCTCTGGTGATGCCAACGCACCCAGCAAAACCCCAGCAGCCTCTTCAGCAGACTGGGAGCCCCAGAGGAAGGAGAGGGCCGTTGCTGACCACCACCACCACCCAGTGGTTCGCATGTGGAAGCTGTCAGGCACAGAATGTACTTGCTCATGCACTCACTGAGATGTTTCTGAAGGGATGTCATCATTAAAAATTAATATTTTCTAAAGCTGCAGCTAACATCTGAATTCATTGCTCACGCTGATGTTATACATTTACTACAGTAAAGCAGACTGAGATCCCAGAATCAATAATACATAATTTTGGATATTTTTAGCTTTGTGTTGTTAATCATCTCCATTTTTTTTTTCTATCTCAGGAATTAAATTTTTCTTTAAATACTTAAGGATAATTACTTAATGTTTCAATATATACTATGCAAATCACTGACACAACCATTTATAATCAACTAAAAAGATCCAATTTTTTATTTAATTACAACTAAAATTTACATTTCCCTAAGAAACTTAAGACCAACAAAAATTTTATGTGTTTTTAAAAAATACTATATAAAGCATCTTTTTCGTTAAGTACCCAGCTCACTATAGCATCTGTAACTCAAGGAACAGGGGCACTAATTGCAAAACTGACTACAAATAAATAAAAAATTGCTTAGGGAAAATATGAAGTGTGAACAAACAATAAACAGCAAGGAGCACATTAATTACAAACACTTATTTTTAACGAGCTCTTGTTTGCATAGGTCAGGTTGCTGGCTTGTTTAACAGCTTTTCATTAATACTCTGCAAACTCTACCAGTATGTTGACAACCTTGGCCAGGGGACTGGAAGAGCCTGCTAAGTGGCTCCTTTGTTATTAAAAAGATCACCATAATACATAAAATCCTACAGTATGTCTCAGCAGATAGGGGTTTTTTTTGGTTGTTACTTCTTGTTGGGGTTTTTTCAGTAAACTCAGCTGACCCTAAGGCATTTCCTGAAAATCTGTTATTCTCTGGAGACATTTTGGAAGGGAGAGATAAGAATGCTAAATAAAATAGACCTTATTAAGGACTCAAAACGTCTGCTTTTGGCTCAGCAGCAGTCACAGATGCTGTACAAAGCAAAACAAAAAACATCTTTTAAAGTATATTTTGCTTTTGCAGCAGCCAATCACTTACAGGTCAGAGATGTACGAAAGTACTAGCATCCTCTGTATCAGCAGAAAGATGGAAAGCACACTATGGAAGAAGTGTTAATCAAAATTTGGTTCTGGAGATGAAACCCTGAGTTACACAACAGGACAGTATTAACCTGTCAGATTTCCTTGTCTCTCTTTGCTCTCCTCCCCGCAAGTGCAGCTCCCCATTAGAATTTAGAAACTAACAAAAAAAGCCCACAATAAAACCCTCCAATGCTACCAATGTACCAATCAACTTCCCTCCAGCGAGGTTCCCCGTAACTGGGCTCACACACATGTGCCACACTTATCTGGAACAGGAGGATGGAAATTCCCTAATGGTGCAAACTCTGCCAGTAGCTGTGGGTGTACCTTAGCCAAGGAGTTGAGGACAGCAGAGTTGCAGTGACAGAGAGCAGACAGCAGGCCAATATACTGAAGTAGCTCTGATTTTTTTTTCCTGCTACAAAAGAAACACCCCCTCCACATCCCCCACCTTGAGCTATTGTAAGTATTACCTTCAAATGACTTACCCCTCCAAAGGCACCACCACCATCTGCTCCTGGCATTGACTCCACCGAGCTGGTGCTGGCTATCTGAGGGAACAGAGTGACACACAACAATTTCAACATGGGCATTCTTCCTAAAATATATTAACAAATTGAAAAAGAAAAGGTGGGGTCGTTTGCTTTTAGCCCCTCAACTATTTGCTTGTGAATACACTTTAACTGCACGTGTACTCAGCCACTCTCAAATACGGGGTTGGCTCCGGAGCAGGGACCTTACAGCCAGCGCTGAGTGGCCCAGCCTGTTCCTTGCTGCCACGTGTGCCGATGCCACCACTCCACTGAAAGCAAACCCCTGGCTTCTGAATGACCCTGCTCCCTCAGAGTCCTGCAAGGCAAAGGAGCGAGCATTCTGTGTAGCCAGGGGATTCTGAGGAGGAAGAATATTTATGCTGTTCAAACTGTACTGTTAAGTTTTTCTTAAATGCAATACGTCTCTTAGTCTCTTAATAAATTGCAAACCTACTTCTATATGTATTCAATACTATATGTATTCAATACTATATGTATTCAATACATATAGAGGGCAAATAACAAGCTTATATACACTAAAATAACAGGCTACATCCTAAAAGGGAAACCATCTCATCTGTCGTTAATTTACATGGAGTTTGCTGGTTCACAGGGGGTTCTCAAAATGTCAGCCTCTTTACAATAAATTCTCCTGTTATTCCCATAGAACACTCTTCCTTTGCCAGTTAGACATCATCTTGTATTTTGAGATTATCCAAATCTCCGGTGCATTTCTGCACTCTAGCTTCATTCCATTTGAAGCAAAGAGGTTTAATTTCTGCTATTAAAAACAGCCTGAACCGTGGCCTGGAGTAAGCCTCTGAAATGAAGACCTATTCATTCCGGTACCTACTTGTATCTGTTTATAAACTAATAGAATCGACTCTAGAAAACAAGCAAATGAGACAATGTGTCCCCTGGGGCTAGGGCTGTGCCCCCCCCCCAGGGAATGCAACTTCATTAAAGAGAAGCAGCATTTACCCAACTCCAGCCAAACATTTCTGCCTCTTAAAAGCCCAGCAACCCCAATGTCTTCACATCATCTGTTCTCCTCCCGTGGAAAGGGGCTTCTTTCCACTGGAATCCTCATCAACCCAGATGTTCAGACTCCTCTGCCTCACTAAAGGACATCTGTGTGCTGCAACACAGGACTTGGGAAAGGAAATGGAAAATGCAGAGAGAAAATGGGTTCTAAAGGAGAGAACAAGAAAAACCCCAGCAAGTTTAGGGAAAAGAGTACGTTTGTCTAGTTGCCTGTTTGGATTCCGATGACCTTAATATTTATTTGGAATAATAGACTAAAAATGAATTACTCTCTACTCTTAACATGAAAACGATTTCTCCCCCTTATGTTACCATTGTGTAACATAAGGGGGAAAGTGTGTAAGATCTGGTATGAAAGACAGTTATTCACGAGTTTGTCAGAACTACCCCAGTGCTCGGGGGAGGAACAGAAAACGAGGGTGGGAAATATTGATGATTTAACAGGATCTAAAAATCATGATTTAAGTAACACAAGCTCTCCCAACTCTCAAATCTTAGGGATGCCACTTCTGCAGAGCTCAGCTCTCTGTGGCACTTTTCCTTGCCAGCCTTCTAATAATGCACAAACTGGGGTCCTTTCCCCCACACAACAAGCTTCCAACTCTTCTGCGATCAAGCTGTGGTGAAAGAAATCCTTTTCTTTGCAAACATTTTTGACCTGGACAGGCTGGAGAGTTGGGCAGAGAGGAACCTGATGAACTTCAACAAGG
>JAOXJM010000003.1:23773382-23789033 GCA_026413425.1 Tringa solitaria
AACTGCTGGAGAGGGTCCAGTGGAGGCTGCGAGGATGATGAGGGGCTGGAACACCAAAAAAAAAATTAGGAGGGCGGGGGGGGGGAAGATAAAAAGATCCCCAAGTTTAATCTCTGCAGACAGACCTTCTCTCCCTATGTTTCCAAGTCCACTACCATCACCTACACACAGGGAGCTCTGCACAAAATTCCTAAAAATTTCCCTCTCCCAGAGCCTCTCCTCTCTAGCCTGTTGCAAGTGACTGTGTTTATCAGCATCATTTTCAAGCCAAACGAAAGCATATTGTTATTATCCTCACATGAATACTTCCAAAACAAAATTCCTAGCAAACACAGCACAGAGTAATACATTACAGTCGTACAGAAACAGAACAAACTTTCAAGACTATTTTGCATATTTAGTTGAAGGGTATTCTTTTTGAACTTAATTTGTTATCTGTAAGACAGTATTTTTAAGAACCTTTTAAAATGCATCAATTCCCTTTCAACTCTTCAAAACTTTTAAAATAATAATACTAAAATAAGAAAAAAAAGATAATGATCCCAAAATGCATCTCTCAGAAGATGGGGAAAGGTAATGAACAAAATCTCCCAGGCACACAAACATCATTCCAGACAGTGAACCACTCATAACATTGAAGAATTACATCTGTTATGCTAAATGAGCCACTAGTCTGGAAAACATGACTGATAGGTCTCTTGCTCTGAATTACTCTGGATAATTTATTCCATACCTACATGGTTGAGTAGCTATGACTGATATGCAGTTGAGAGCCAGAGAAATGGAGCTGACTGTACTGTAGTGTAATATAAAAATCAAGAACAAGACTACACTATTTTAAAGTTAGCTGTGTAAGTCCAGTTTAACTGCTGGTAAAACTGTTATAGCCAAGAAGGAGAATTAAGCACTCAAACTTACTGAGGAATCAGGAAGATGCTCCTCCTCTTGAGAAAACGAGCTATTGAAAGCTCTAAACGTCTCACTGTTCTGTTTGTGCTTTTCAATCGTTGCTTGAATGACCTGAGACAAAAATTCAAGCAAAGATGAGAAGTGTCACAAAAGGAGCCTTGGAAAATTTCTTTCACAGGAAAATGGTTAGGATTATCATTTTAGTGCAAAACAGACTTGCATAAATGAAATGGAAACTTAAACCCCTTAGTAACTCTAAGCAGTGTTAACTCACTACTCTTTAAGTTAAAAAAGAGGCCTGCTATGAGACAGTGCTTCTACAAGTCAGACTGCAAGAATATACAAGGCTCATGTCCAGCTCCTCAGTCTCTGCAGGGAAGAAGAACCCCCTGGAAGCCCTGTGTGCTGCCTGGAGATGGTGGGTCAGCCCCGCGACCTTGGCTGTGGCTCCACAGCTCTCTACAAGCGGCTTGGCTAGCCTGGGCTATCAGCTTCCCCAGCTGGCCACCTTCATTCGGAACCCCCAAAAGGTAATTTTAAAATCTGAAGGTGCTGACTGCATGGCTTCCAGCCATATCATAACGGTTTGGTATTAACCTGAATCCATTCCCTCTTCTCCTCTTCTGTCCTGTTAAAACAAAAGAAAAATACAGAAAACATCATAATCCTACTTCCAGTATTTTCAATAAATTCAAGTCACAGCTTTATGTCCATCAAGATTTTAGCTTTGCTATCCGCTATTTTATAAACATTATTAATAATGTTAACCTCAATTATTACCAAAGGCCCAAAACACCTATAAGCTCTACTATAAATAACATAAGCATTCAATACAGCAAATCAAAATAACACACTGACTTAGGACCAGCGTATTCTCTTGCATATGTAAGTTACACATCTCTGATGCTCATCTCCTGGTTTAAAGCTATGTCTTTCTAGCACAGCCATATCCCGTAGATCATAAATGTCTACATAAATATTCACAAACCTTAAATGACAGAACAAGCACCGTACCTGGCTTGTAGTTCCAGTGATCTCTTTTTTCCTGTTATTGAAAATGTATGAGTCACATTTTGCTTGGCAATTTCTTGTACCTGTAAAAAGAACACGTCAGTTTCTTCCTAGTCTCCATTGTCTTTCAATCATTTTTAATGACTTACAGATATATTCATTCTTTGAAATACATGATTGAAAGGATCACTCAGAATACAGTACAGAGGTAGAAAAAACAAAGGATTGTTTTCATAATTACTTGTCTTGCTACAAAACTTTGGAATCTGTGTCACCAACCAGCCCCCTTCAGCAGTAGGGGAAAAGGTGGTTCCTGTGTTGGCTGGGTGACAAGGGAAGGCTTTCCATCACAGCAGGTACATTTTCTTACCCACCTTTGGATGATCACCTCATAGTAATTCCAAAAAAAGAGATGCAAAGCTGGATTTTAGAAGGTTATTATATTTCTACATACATATATTGTCATATTTTTGGATTCAGAGAGGACACGATGTTATCGAGTGGGGAAGCATTAAAACAGGGGAAAAGAAGAGACACAAACCTGCAGTCCCGCAATGTCCATCTTCTCTCTAACGCTGAACTTCTGGCCTATCAGCCGCAGCTTTGGCACACAGTACAGCACCATGCTGTTAAACTGCAACAAGGGCAGAGTTTAAGTTGAGGGATTTCATCCTGGACAGAGCCTGCATTTTGACAGTTCAGGACTCTGGGGTGTTTCACTCTAAGATTCAGTTCTCAGGAAGAGGTTCAAGGAGCAAGCGAGGCTCACATACCATTACTTGAAAGAAGTGGACAGACAGAAACACACCAGCCAGTCACTTCCCCCTTCTCCCCCTCTCTCTGGTGCCAATTTGACTGCCCTGAAAGCAAATGAGCTTTCTCAGCGTCAGGCAGAGCTGCCCCTCTGGCAGGAGGTGATACAGCTGGAAACACACCTCCTCGGGCACTTTGCAAAAACGCAGCCTCTCAGGAGGGAGATGGGAAAGACCCCCTTGGGCCCGACAAGCCGTCAGCAACACACAAGCGTGGAAGAAGGAAGGAAATCCACAGGGAAAATGCATCAAGAGAAAAGTGCTGCTCAGAGGAAGGAGAAGCCGGCCTCAGTTGGCGAAAGCTTTTTTTATTTGGGATTAGGAAGGTGGAAATGTACCATTTCACAGCGCAGCTCTGAAAAGAAGAGAACAACAAAAATACTCACCAAGAATAAATACCTATCCTGCGCTGTGCCGTTCTTTGCTGAAAGTTTCTGAATGTGTCCTTCTTTAATGAGCTCATTGGCTGGGTTAACAATATCCTCTTCACCACCGAGTCGCTCATAGACTTCCAAAAGCTTGTGCATCTTTTCCTGCAAATACAAACCCATCAGCAATTTAAATTAAAAAAAAAAAATATTCCACTTGGTCTATTACCCACAGCATTTTTTTTGTGGTAGGTGTAAATAAATAGGAAAGAAAATAGTCTTTCACTTCTGCTACAACTTCATATTTTCAAAAATTAATGAATACCTATTCCATACTCTTCCCCACACTGTACTAATCACTCATGAGTCAAACTTGGATTGTGCTGTTTTAATGACATTTTGAGATCAATCTATTTGATATTTTTAGGTATTACTGTTCAATAGTAAGTATGTATCTCTGGAAGCAGTGGCACTGGGTCCATTAAAATCAATGGCCAAGTTGTAGACCAAACCAAATTGGTTCTAAGTTTGAGTTTATTAACTTGGCTTCCACCTCCTATCTCAGACTAAGATTTCTGCTACAGTACGATTGTTTCTCAGCTTCTGAGAAGTTCCGCCTCTTGTATCACTGCTGAGACAACGGCAGGTAGGTCTCCATCAGGAAGCATGGTCATATCCTGCATTTCTAAGCTAAGTCTAAACCCTCAACTGTGTGGGGAATGCTGCAGTCCTATGCAGGGGCCTCCAGGACAAAATGCTTGAAGTCATCCTTATGTCTTGATCAAAATTCTATACAAAGGCATTACTTTCTCCTCTTCAGCAAAGCCCTGTTTCTACTTTATATTAAGTCATCCAAATATTGAAGTCCTTCTATACAGTATTCAAATGGACAGAGGTAACAGCTCACCCCCTTACAGCCGCTGTATTAGGCACTGCAGCAGCTTTAACAAGTCAAAATAAGAAAGATGTGTAAATCTTGCTGCTGAGTTACAGCATTTGGGAAGGTTTGGCTTTCAACCACAAGCTGGAGTGATGTGGTCCAAATGGCACTGTCAGCAAACGGTCAGAAAGCAAATACAGAGATTACACCCAAAAATATCCCCAAAGACATCTCTCCATCATACCTCAACCTATCTATAGATTAAGCAGGAATTTCAGCTCTTTACATACTTTGTTTACCCCCATTTGACTTGTGAAGTTTCACCACAAAAATACATCATGCCAGTTCCCACCCTAATCAGTTCTTCTGACCAATGATTAAAGAAATAAACAACAAAAAAACCCAGACAAAACCAAACTCTTAAAATAAACACCCTGCAAAACTAAACGGAAGGCAAGGAGGAGCATGGACTAAAGACAAGTGAGCAAATCACCTAAGCCCCAGAAGGTAGTAGAGTTTTTCCACCAAAGGGGAAGATGAGCAAGAGATCACACCAATTAAAAAAACCCAACAAACCCAAAACCAACAAAAAAAACCAAAAACCCAACAAAAACCCCACCGAACTTATCAATGTATTTTTTTACAGGAGAAACTAGAATGCTAAAAGCAGATCCAAAACCTGAGGGACATCTGCACTTCTAGGGAAAGTCAGCTTTGGAAGTGTGATTTATTTCTTCTACTACGCCGCAAGAGGAGGAAGCGGCCAACAATGAATTCAAACCTCCACTACCTTTGGAGACTTTGCTACAGCCCTTGCTTGTCTTACTGTCCGGCTCTGAGCTGGCACATCCTCAGGGCTCTGCCGAGGCGTGTGTGCAGGTCAGTGGGGCTTTTGCACCGCGCACCCCACCGCCTGCTGATGGGACACACCAGTTGGGAAACCGCGAGAACAAAGCTGAAATTCTTACTGGGATATTAATTACAGAAGAATTCAATGCAATAAGAAGCCCTGATTAGAGGCTTCAGGTTCTTATCAGCAATAAACAGCAGGTGCAAAATTATTACAGCAGCCTTTTTGAACAGGTTTTTGCATACTAACAGAAAAAGCAACTGGCTGGTGGCTTCATACTCCTCCCCTCTGGGGAGATAGTGTGCGAAATAGTTGCTACTTGTGGAGCAGTTGTTCAAGGCCCCAAGCCAGAAAAAATTTCCACCAAAAATATAGCCGTATCAAGAGAACACGCTAGACTCAAATAGAAATAGATGGTTTCGAAACTGGTTTTCACTGAGACATACCGAAAATACACAGACATCAGCTGGTTACTTCCCTATAGCAGCCACAGGAAACGTGGTCTCGTGGTGTCCCCTGGCAGGGTCTGATACGGAAGGGGACGTAAACCTTGTACCCACAAATACTCAGAGAGTGTTAAGCCTGATATGTACCATTTCACATCTATTAGATATACAAGCTCCAGAGACACTTGGGTGCACAAAAGGGCTAACATCTGTCACTATAAAGTCCATTTACTTTAGTGCTCATGTAGTAGCTGTTCTGTATGTAGAATGTGCTAATGTTCTAAATCTCCATGGTCTCAGACTGCCCAGCTTTAGAAGTATAGCTTACCAAGACACACAGTAAATGCACACTCTGTGTGTTTAAAATGAACCAAAATCAAACCAAAACATCCTCCAGCCTGGTGTAGTCCTGCAGGACTAAAAAACAGTGCAAAGATCTGCAAGGATACCTTATGAATGGATCTGATTAGAATACATTCAACTTTCTTCAATGAAAAGTATATACTGAGATTTAGGAAGACCTGCTTTTTCAAGGAGGACCACTGGGTCCTTCGGACAAGGAAAGTGAAATTTAGGGCCAACAATCCATGGTAACCGCAATAGCATTATTTATGATAAGGGGAACTCAGATGCAACTGATGTTTAAAGCATGACTCACTGTATATAAAAATTCTCCCCAGCATACTTTACTGAGCCTATTGCAATGGGGGCCATTGGTTCAACCAAGCGTTTCAGTCAGATAACAAATCCATTACGCAATTTCCACTCACCATCTTTCGGATGGCTGCGTTCGAATGGTTTGCTGCCGTAGATATGAGCTCCAGTGATTCTGCAAATAAAGGTAGCAACAGTTAGGCATTCTCCAGATTATATCTGCTAATAGCACCATGGGGTTTGTTTTTACCTCCCTGGTTCATGCTTTTCGTGCAAAATTGCTGTTGCAAAAGCAAGGACTGTATTTTTTCCTTCCATAAACTAAAAGGAATGCTTACAAGCAGCTATATATGCAATCACTTCTGCATGTTCAGCTGATCCATGTGCATCCAAATGTTTAATCTTTCTCTCCTAAAAGCCTAGGCAAGCCAGAGTAACAAAAAAAATCACGTTCTAGGAATCAACCTACTAAAAGTTAACTTAAGTCTCACTTAAGTCTTCACAAGCACGTTTTAAGACTGTTTTCTGAAAGCAGGGCTTGTGTGCTTGCAGTAACATGAACCCTGTTTTGGCCAAAATCACAAACTCCTAGAAACCAACAGGATTATCTTTTTTTTCTGTTAATGTAGTCTAACCTGCTTTCCTGGGGAAACATATACATTTGAGACCATTCTTATTTTCTTCCTCTGGCTATTACAAGGATGTTCTCCTGTATTTGTCCCCGGCCATACAATGTATTCAGTGAAAATGTTCTCCCATTACAAACTTCAATATTTTGTCATTGTTTATTCGCCATTGTTCATTCCTTGAGCTGGCATATGAACCCTTTTCTTCTTTACTCAAAGAGCATTCAAAATCCCTTTTTGCTATGTTTGGGAATAATTTGAATAAGTCAAATCTCCATTTCTATCATAGCTCTAGTTGAAAGTATCTGAACACATGAAGAAAAAACTCTCCAAGATTTTATTATGCTCATTAGACAGCAAGGAATTTACACGTACTTTCAGCATCTTTCCTGTCTGGAGACTCTTCTGGAAGTTTCTTTAAGTAGTCCTTTAGGAGAAGCTCATAACGAGGAATCCTTTGCACTGGTTCAAGCATGTGATGCTGTAATGTCAAGTTTCCACACACCTCCTGTTTCTGTAATGGAGAGAAAACAAGCACAGAAGGGTTTGGTTTTGTTCCTGCCTTTAGTGTTAAACAGCAATAAAAAATGACCATTCACATTCAGAGGAGTGTAAAACATCATCTCCAGCTATCATAGAATCACAGATCATCTAGGTTGGAAAAGACCCTTAAGAACATCAATGCCAACCACAAATCTAACACTACCCAGTCCGCCACTAACCCACGCCCCTCAGCACCACATCTACCTGTCTTTTAAATATCTCCAGGGATGATGACTCCACCACTGCTCTGGGAAGCCTCTTCCAAGGCTTGATGACCCTTTTGGTGAAGAAATTGTTCCCAATCTCCATCCTAAACCTCCCCTGGTGCAACTTGAGGCCGTTTCCTCTTGTCCCATCACCTGTTCCTCAGGAGAAGAGACCGACCCCCCTGGCTACACCCTCCTTTCAGGGGGTTGTATAGAGCGAGATTGTCTCCCCTCAGCCTCCTTTTCTCCAGGGTGAACACCCCCAGCTCCCTCAGCCACTTCTCACAAGACCTGTGCTCTAGACCGCTCACCAGCTCTGTTGCCCTTCTCTGGACATGCTCCAGAACCTCAATGTCTTTCCTGTCGTGAGGAACCCAAAACTGGACACAGCCTTCGAGGTGAGGCCTCATCAGTGCCCAGTACAGGGGGACGGTCACTGCCCCAGTCCTGCTGGCCACGCTGTTCCTGACACAGGCCAGGATGCTGTTGGCCTTCTTGGCCACCCGGGCACACTGCTGGCTTATGTTCAGCCACTGTCGACCAACACCCCCAGGTCCTTTTCCCCCGGGGCAGCTCCAGCCACTCTGCCCCCAGCCTGGAGGGTCCATGAGGCCGTTGTGACCCAAAGGCAGGACTCAGCACTTGGCCCTGTTGAACCTCAAACCATTGGCCTCAGCCCATCCAGCCAGCCTGTCCAGATCCCTCTGCAGAGCCTTCCTGCACTCCAGCAGATGTCAGAGCTGAGAGGTTTCACCTTTGTCTGCCATCTGGTATTTTCTGCAGGTTTGCAACCGTCTTTTAGATTTTGTGTGTTTCTTCACAGGCTCAGAAAAGCTCTTCCCATTCATAGCCCCATGCAGTGTTTCCCTCCCCAGGGTCTACATAAAATTAGAATACATAAGCATATATTGCTTGCTAGAGCTTACTGTACAAGCAGCAGCTACACTGCTCACATGCCAGCTCTGAAGAAGGAGCTGCCTCAGACTTTATGTTGTCTTTTTCTCACTCTGGTGGGCAGGTTTGAGATTGATTATGCTAAATTTTACATGATAACAGACCAACATGCTCTGCTTGCAACAGTACTGAGGGTTGCGGTGTACTTATTTTCATAGGATGCCTATGAAGTGAAGTGCTATTTCTATTTAAAAGAGACGAAGAGAAATGAGAAACAGTAAGAATAAGTAATTGTTTTAAAGAGCACAGGAAGTTTCTGCTAGTGATGTAATCTGACTCCTGAATCCCACCCCAGCACGTTAACCACACACACACACACACTCTTCTCTGTAGCACTATTTTTACATCAGCTCACTAATGCCACATCTTGATCTGTGCAAGCAACCTCTCAACAAACACATTAATTTCAGTCTGCTTTTCTCAGAGAAAGGTGCTTGTTTCAGGTATTTGCAATTTTCCTTATAAAGATTACAGCCCACACCTTGCCTGATTGTCATAGCAAAGCCTGGGGATAATGAGATGAATGTCTGATAGAAAAATATTAGCTATCCTTCCAGAAATTCAAACATGTAAATTTGCTTTTAAAAACATCTTGTCATGGTGTAGCAGAGTGAACAATATTTCTGTTTAAAGGAGATGAAGTGAATTCATTATGTCTGTTATATTTATTATATGTTATTATGTGGTTTTATTTCCCAGTAAATACAACTGGGATGGAAAGAATCAGAGATTCCAGGAAGAACTAAAAGGGACACAGAACTGCACTACTGCATATTAGCGCTTCGTTTATATTCCCAAATCCACTTACTATAAACTTCTCCATTGTCTTTTTATTCCTGCAATAGGATGAACCTTAACACTGAAGAGCAATAAGGAAGCAGGGGAGGAAGTCACTTCAAGGCTCACATCAGCTGTATTCACATGCCAAGCGTATCCTCTCTAAAGAGTCAGCAGTGACAAAATAAACTGTTCCAAATAGGAAAAGTTTAATGCTATGCAATTTTTAAAAGTCTACAGAGTTTACACTGCAATTCAAATGACTTTACTAGAGGGAGAATAAATGTTTATTCTGCATTTCATTCATGTGACAATCCAAACCACGGAATCACAGAATACGGGGTTGGAAGAGACCTCTGCAGTTCATCAAGTCCAACCCCCCTGCACTAGATGATCTCCAGAGGTCCCTTCCAACCCCATATCACTCTGTGATTCTGCAATCATTCTGTGATTTATATATGTTTATATATATATTCATACATATTATATACATAATATATTATATATTTTATTTATATCTTATAATTATATAATATAATATTTTATATTATATATAAGATATTATATATTGTATATTCATATCTATTATATAAACATATATATTTAAATATAAGTAATATATATTTAAAAATACTTACGTGATGGCATAAAAAGAAAGTTGACAGAAGTTCTAATAAACTCACCAGTTATCAAGTTTTGGCCCCTAGGTGGATGTGAACCAAATAGTAAGCTTGATAAGTGACAGACATTCACTTGTAAGTATCATGTGATTTTTGTGATTTTATGCCTAGTTTAGCCCAATTAATAATTGTTGATGCCTTCAGCTGTGTAACTATTCCATTAACAGCTTTGGTGGACAGTGCGGTACTTCAGGATCACAACAGATTTCAACCGGTATTTTGAAAAGCCACCGTGGCTTTTGGTAGCACTGAGATAGGTCAGATGAGTGTTTTGGGTTCAGTCTTTGCCTCCTGCAGCTACAGGCATCGACAGAAGCAAAGGCTGCTGTGATGCTGCTGCTAAAATAACCGACAGTGAAATACTGCCATCAGTAGGCTTCAGAGTGGCATCTCCCGCAGGCAGTGCCTCTGTTCATACTGCCTGCCAAAGCCTGCTCAAGCCACACCAGAAACACTCCTAGGCTGGGACAGCTGCAGACCATTTTGCAGACTGACAGCTCGCGCAAACCGTTTATGTGTGTATCTCGGTGGTGAGAAGAGACAGATGAATTTTAGGGCGGGCAGATGCTTGTGCTGTAGGGAAAGCAGTCCCTAACTGATTTTCACTTCAGACAGCCATGTCAGTGGCCTGGCATAAGCTGATGACAGCAAAATGCCCGTGCACTTTTTCTCCAGTGCTTTGCCGCACAGAACCTCAGTGAAAGCAGGGTAGGTTTAGACAGAAAAGGTCAAGAAAAGGCCATGTGGAGCGAGAGCCCGGAAGGAGAGGGCCTTCCCCAGCTTGTCTTCCTCCAAGCTCCTGTCCAAGTCCTGCCGGCAGCCCTGACCTCCGCACAGGGCCCCTCCTCTCCCAGCTTGCTGGGGGATTACTGGATTCCCGACAGCTGGCCCAGCCACAATCCTCCCATTGAGGGCAGGCAGCTGCGCTCCCCCCTCGCCTCAACCCGCTCCCTCCCCAGGGATGGGACCCACATTCCCAGCCCCGGCAGAGGATGCTTGGGAGCCTGCTGGAGCCTGCTGCGTCCCGTCAGCTGGCCCAGGGCCCGAGGAGGAGAGAGAGCTTTTGCTGGTACGCCAGTAGAGTCTTCCCCCCCTCCTCACGCAGCTTTTTGTATAATTAAGAGAAAATACATGAAGATCCATGCTAAGCATCCTTCTGCAGAGCTGTGATCCCCAAGAGCTGCGTGCCACTTTCTGAGCCTCAGAAAAATCAGACCAAGAGCAGATGCTGCCAGTGACGTGCCCAAATTCAAACACACTCAGCTCAGAATAGAAATGTATTTATTAAAAAGCAATTAAAATTAGTAACGAGGAAAAGAAATCAAAGAGTTTATAAATGGACATGTTTGTAGTCAGAATTGTCAGGCTAACGGCAAAGTTTCACTCTGCAACTTCTGATACTCCTCCTAAATATGTGAGTGGAGAAAAAGCTACCTATGTGAAAAACCTGTGTCACACAGCAAAAGAGGAAAAAAGGATGGCCACGAAAATTACGTATTTTTACTATTACAGCAGTATTATCTATATATTATATCTATATCTATATATTAGCTAAACACTGTGTGTCCTACACCGGGAAAAAAATAAACTCACACAAATAAATGATCATCTCCAAGCGATATTGTGCCAATTAAGAACTTACCTGTATGTTCTGAACAACATCTTTGAATGGAGAGGACCTCTGCATACACGTGTTCACCATGTCCATTGCCCTGTCGAAGTTCTTCACATATTCTCCATACATCTTCAGGAAAGGAGCCAGTTTCTGTAGGATATCTCCAAGCCGTGGGTTGACGTTCCTACAGGAAAGAAACAGGTAAGCACGGAGATCTGTGGAAATCAATACTGTCTTCAGAGAGAAAACACAACTGTAAGCCTTTCACAGTTGTCTCCCACATGCACAAACACTTACACACATATGCAGTCAACATATTTCAGGCTGTTTATTTAAAGTAATATATATGGTACACTAGATGAAACCTTAAACATCCATACAGATGTACAAAGGATGATATTTCTGCCCCCACCACCACTCTCTTAAGCGCAGATCAGATTCAAACTGACAACGTGTCGTTAAAGAAACATCTATGTATCTCTGGTGTCCAGCACAAAATCTCATGGGGAACTTTTACTTTTTAAAAATAATCTTTTTAACCATAACCAAACATGTGAAGAGGTTTTAATGCCAAGAGATGGCTCAGTTCAGCTAGGTAGTGCAGGAGCCAGACATATGTTTGCCAACGTATGAAAAAATTCTCACAATACATTCTAGAAATTTTGAGTACTCAGGTCTATTCCTGTACTTAGAAATGCTTACGAGACTCCATACTAATGTATTAAATAAAAAGTGAACTACTGCATTAAACAATTAAAAACTTTTGAATTAGATGAGGCCTTATAGTTACTATAGTTTCTTTAAAACATATTTTTAACATAATTGTAATGACGGTTACCCACCATTCTTGTGTAATTCTTGTTTTGAGCTCAGGAAGAAGAAATTGTCCATGGAAACAATAGATGGAAGAAATATTTGAAAAGATTCCTGTTATCACTTCAGATGAAATACCTGCTTCTGACAACTTAGTGCAAAAAACCTGCATGAGACAAGACAGCACCACCATATATTTACAAAAAAACAATCCTAGATACACTGGCTTTAGATAGCAATATTACAAAGCTGAGTGCCTTAGAACAGAGCTACAATTTTTGACTTCTGGTAGTCACTCCTTGGGGTCTTTCAGGAGGTTCACAAAACATAAGCCCAAATAGGGTTAGATTTATGACTATGGGCCATAGATGTAAATTAGAAAAATCTGAGGGGTAAGTTAAAAAGATTGAAACTACTGAGGAAATGAGATATATTGTGTTTGGGAGTGCAAGTTGCACAGAAGTAGCAGTCCCTGAAGAGCTCTTACTCTTATTTACGTGAAGCAAAATAAACCATATGATCATTTTGTTTCTCTGTGGGAAAAATTACACTGTACTGAACAAAAGGGAAAGACACTCCCAAGATTTCCAAGGTCCTGAAACAGTCTCTGCTCATCCAAAGTAAACACTGGAGTCTTCCATAGAGGTTCTAGTGTGGAGGGTAGAGGGCTCTGCAAGTTACAGCTTCTAACAAGTTTTCTAACAAGGTGACAAGTTTATTTTTTTTTCCTCATTTTTAAAAACCTTTCATTAGCAATTCATCCTTCTTCTTCCTTCTTTCCTGCACATTCATGTATTTTTTATTTTGAGATAATTATAGAAAAGCCTGAACTGTGTAGATGTTTATGTGGAATAAAGTTCAGAGTCATCACACCAGTTTCACTTTGCCCCACGTGTGAACATGATGGACACCAATTATGAAACACGGACGGTTAAAAAAAAAAAGAAATAATTTTCTGTGAGCATAAGGCTGACCCACATGGCCTGATTTCAGTAAAACTCAAATCTTTTGCACATTATAGAGAAATCACAGTTTTCCTCATTTCTCACTGCCTTCAGCATCCCTGTAGTTTCCTCTCCACATACGCCCAGGGAAGAACCGAATGCTGATGGTGTCTGTAACTTTGCCATTCCTCTTTTCGACATCCTAATCCTCAGCTGAGGGAACCTACTTGCCAAAAGCTTACCTCTGGGGCCCCTGGAAGCAGCCTGGCAGCAAACTCCATCTCCCACCCATAAACAGTGTTTTCACACGATTGGGCTATAGGTTAGGGGATAAACAGGAGACACCGTTGCTGCTCACAGAAAAGAAAGCAGAGTTTATTCAAAACCAAATTACCTGGTCCAGCAGATGGAGTCTTCTAACATATGCTTCTTCTGTATGGAGCAGTTCATTTGCAATGTTGAATAGCTTTTGGGGCTCTGTACACTGAAAAGAAAGTCACAGGTAACACAGTCCATCTGCTTCTACAAACCCAAGTTTCATCAACTGTTCTTTTTTCCGTTTTCTCAGTGGCTAAATTCCCTGCCAGCAGAGAAGCCTGCAGTGAAGGAGGTTAACCCATTTCAGGATCTGCTCCACATCCCCCACCAAAGGATCGGTTTGCTCCAGAGACACTTCTAAAGCTATTTGCTGGAAGAGCAATGAGTAATGCAGTCAATGGCTAGTCAGGACATCACTTTAGTTCGTTATGTTTTTCTACAAAGAACCAGAAACATCCTCCAAATCTAGAAATATGTCTAGTCTATTTGGTAACTAAGGCACTAGACTGTAAATCAACTGTTCTCCTTTTTGGATTCAGTGTGACTAAAAGACTAAAAAGAAAACCAGACCTGTTTGGCCACAGCCTCCTCCCCCTGGCCAGCTCAGCATTACTCTCTACAGCATATTCCTAAGATTTTTGTGCAGCTTTAAACACTGGCCAATTCCCTGGAAATAATTTTGAGCAATGTAACTCAGGTCATTCAGTGAAGTCTTTCATTAAGCTCATTTAAAAAAACTAATATGAGAAAGGACTAATTAAAAAACTTGAATGCACTTATGGAGCACTGACTTCATTCACAGTTTAGCCAAAAGCGACACAGACTCCTCACTCTCTTAGTGCTTAAAAATACTTGAATTATTAGAATACAGGCTTTAGCTTTCTGACAAGCTCTAGATACCTTTTTAAGGGTCTAGACTTTAAACGCCATGCTTACATATAACCAAACCAAAACTAAGGTCCAGAACTGAGGGCTGGCTGTTTTTGTGTTCGGGAACACCAACAGCCAAAAGGGCAAAGATGATCAAATGTAGGGAAAATTTACTGAGCTCAATCTGGAATAATGAGACAACTGCAATGAAGACAAGAGAGCTGTACAAATGATGAACAGAGCAGAGAGCATCATCTGGGTGCAATTTTTCACCTATTTCTTCTGTGGGAAAACTGAAAAGCATCAAATAAAAGAGCTATGGTGCTGCTTCAAGACCAAGAGCCACATCCTCAAGCAACATGTCACTGCAGAGGGTAAACCTCCACGCAGGTTCACAAAAGGACTGGACAAATCCATGGAATGAAAGTCCAGTTGAATTCTATTAAACACAGAGGGCTGTTTCCAGTTCAGGAAGCACCACCAGCAACAGGGATTTCTACCCCCAATGTCTGTCTCTGTGCACTTGCTAGCATTTCTGGCAGGCATTTCTGGACGTAACCATCAGATTGTTAGAAAAGGTCAATTAAATGTTCTCTTTAAGCTTTTTCAATAGCACCTCATCTTGTTTCTAAACAAAGCTGACAAGAAAAATTTAAATAAACCCTCCTCACATTTAGGCAAACTGCAATACAACTGAAAGACTTCACAGACTTCTGAGCTAGAAATTCAAAGAATTCAAACCAACCAGACCCACAGCTACCCTACATGAAATGAGGTACCACTTAGCACGAAGTACCCACAGTTCTGTGATATAAGTATTAATTGAAGGAAGGTGAACAGCTTTTCTGGATTTGAAACAGCATCCATCTTCCTTTAAAGCAATCCCTCTTTTTCTAGGCACAAACCTAGAGATGGTCAACCACGCCACAAATAGAGCTTTGACACGTCCTCTGCCTACCTGCTACTCAAATTATTTCAAGCAAATTCAAACAGTCTTTTAAGCTGTTCTAACATGCTATACAACATCCTGCTTCATTCATTCATGTGATATATAGTAATATTTAGGGGAAAAGAAAGAAAGAAAGAAATCACAGCATAACAAAGCTCTGAACTTGTTACAAGCAAATGAAAGATACTACAGCTTGTGACGAAATTCATTCCTGGCCATTTGAATTCCAGTAACTGTGAGGGTCTCTCACTCCGAAAGAATTTATTTGCCAGTTTTGCTCGGCACAGAAGGGCGCCTCAGTGAAAGGCACTGATGCAATCAGGCCGGCATGCCAGCCGCCGAGAGCATCCTTTGATTTGTTTGAATTCAGAATTTGAAAAATAATTATTTCCAACCAGATACATTTGTTCTCAGAAGTAAATCTTT
>JAOXJM010000003.1:23789133-23800977 GCA_026413425.1 Tringa solitaria
CTCAGAAGTAAATCTTTACATAGCGCAGGCACTTTTTAACCTTCTGACCTTCACCATCTGCAACTCAGTTTGTATTTCCAAAAAACTTGCTGACATCTGTTTAAATACCAAACAAGGGCTGAACAGACTCTCAGCTTGAGCTCAGTTTTAAAGAGCAGCTCTATCTCCAGTTGCTGTCTCTGCTAGTAGCAGAGGCATGTTTTTCGAACTAATTTGCAACACATTTGCCTTTCAATGGGCATAATGTTTTAAATGAAACAGTAGATTAATTAAATGTGAGGCAGTCCCATTCTTCTAACCTTATTTTTGTGCCACGGCAGGAGAGCTTTAACAAAGCCTGAACCGTAATTCAGTTCACCATGAAGGAGATATTTCATGGTCTATGTTTCTAAAGGCAAAGTAAAACAAATTTGCAAACTCAAATGTGGACTATATTCCTCATGTAATGGTCTTGTTTAAATCTTTAAGTCATACCAGCGATGCATATTTAACTTTACTAAGGAAGCCCTGGAAAAACAACGTGCCGTTTATGAGGTACATAAATGACACAGAAACGTAGAACATTTGTAGTCTTCCACCCTGTGCAGACTTTAGGCTGTTTCACTCTCATAAATGCTTTTCCCTCCTGCTTTGCCCAAAACACTTGCCGAGCATCGGCTCGGCATGGCCATGGCACAGGAGGACTGTCCTCCACAGCCGCACCTTACAACCGGGCAGCTACCGCAGGGGCAACTTGTGGCAACACTTTAACTGGTGGGTGATGAGGAAGAAGGGAAAAGGGAAGCAGGAGGTGCTGACTTCATGACACAGGAAACTCACTCCAGTGCTCGAAGCAGCAGTCGCAAGATGCTCTTTCTCTTCCTTTGGGGAAAGGTTAAAAAACTTCATTTCCAGCTGTAACTGTCCATAAAACATATTAAAGAAAAGGGAAACGCCAGCCTGAGAACAAACAGAACCAGCTTCTCACAAAGGTCCCCCCTCATATCTGTGGGGGGAATACGTTTGCTCTGAAATACCCCAGTCCCAGGTACAAACTGGTGACTGGCACATGCTGTGCTGGTTTGGGCAAGTAGGTGCCCACAAGCACATCAGTGCTTCCTGCGAACCCACTCACCAAGCACACCTGGGCCATGGATTCACGGTGCAAAGACTGACCTCTCTGCCCTGGTCTTTGAGCACCAGGAAATGCAAATTTCAAATGAAAATTTAAAGTAAAAAACAAAGGCCTGATATGAGAAAACTCGGGCAGTGCCCTGCAGCAGCCATTTTTCATACAACTGGTTGTGCACAACCATATTCAGTTGGCATCTCTATCACACGAGGCTTTTGTGAACCTTGTAAGAAAGCTGCTGGGTACAGCTTTGGTTAATATCATATAAAGTTATGCTTTAAAACCCCACCAGTCACCCCTACAGAGAATGCAGGAAGTCCCAGAAAGATTATAGACAACTTCATATTCAAACACGCTGAAAACAATATGAAAAAGTTATCCTATGCTTGGTTGTCTTCTTTGTTGTATTGAGATCTCATTTTCCTTAGGGTATTAAAACAAAACAAAAAAAAAAAGATGATGATAACATATCCCATTTTTCTTAACCGGCATTATGACTAAACCATTGACCTATGCAAATTTTTTTCAGAATATACATGGCGATAATCTTACCCAAAGGTCTGACTTGCAGGACTGCAGGCCAAATTTTCCAACACAAACTGTACGATGAAATCAGAAGTTAAATTCCAGCTACATACAGGCAGAATGGAAGTGTGTGTCAGTGACTGTATAAGGCCCATGTGGGACTTCATTATTACTATTTTACCCAGCAGGAAGCAGAACAGATGGAGAAAGGCATGTTTTGGTGATTACTAATGAGAACATATTACTCTTAGTGAAAAGTATCTAAATAAAAAGATATGAGGAAGTGTGAGCCTTCTCAGAAGGATTACTCCACTGCTCCCAGGCAGTCGGCAAAAGCCCTGGGTATGTGACTACAGAGCACGACAGCCCCTCAGTCTCACTTCGATGTTATCTCTTCTTTTTTGTAACCATCAAGGCTAACATGCCTCAGTTCTTGGAACTCCTGACATTTTCTGAGACATTATAAAAACTAATAAGCTCCCCTTGCTCATTTTCATTTTGATAAAATATAACTGGAAAACTCAGCAAGTCGCTCCTGAGATTTTAAAAGATATTGCAATAATTTTGTGCTAATAGTGAGACCTCTTCGACTGTTCTGCAGACTCCCGAAAGAAGCCACATCACACTGCAGAGCTAAATCTAGACTAAATAAAACAGTAAGAGTCGTATATCAGGCAATGTTCTTTGCTAGCTCTGGGATGTGTGAAAGCTCGGGTGGTGGATGGAGAGATATCTGAAGTAGAAAACTAGAAAAGAAAAAAGCAAATCTGATTTTTTTTTCTTGCTGATGTTTATTCATGAGCTTCACTTAACTTGATATCCTAGGAGTTACTGAGCCATCATTAAATCATTCTCCAGCTGTTCTTCGTATGCACCCTCCTCCAACTATAACAAGCCTCTCTGGAAACTTGCATCTTTAATGAGAGTGCTGGTTCCCTCATCGTGCAGCTGCAAAGTCTGGTCCTAGGAGTAGGAAGGGGGAAGCAGGAGAAAGACGGTGGCTCCCAAGACAAGGCTTTCTGGAGGAGCGGGGCTCTCCCCAGCTCTCATGCCAGCAGCTGCTGCCAGCCAAACTCTCCTCTCTTCCCTCCAGCGACGCAGATACCTTCTTTTCTGGAAAACTACTGGTTTTGTTTTGACAAGGGTGGTGTGAACTTCCAGCCTAAGAATAACCACTGACCAAGTCAACTTTGAATCGCGCTGGCTCTCCTCGCTGGAAGCCATGGACCTTTACCCTAGCCCTTAGTCCAAAGTGTCCCAAATCTGCAACAGAATCAAAGCGGAGGGAGTGGGAGGATGGTGTGGAGATCTAACGCACAGGTTGGCTTCACACACCGCATCTCCAGAAGAGGGCACAATCCTTACGCTACAGAAGAGGCAGCAAATCCTTAAGCCTTCCCCCTCTGCCTGGCTGCAAAGACAAGCCAATTTAGCGTAGCTTGGTCAGTGTCATAAACGCCTTTTTGATGGCGAAATCAAGTCAAAATCCGAGGGAGAACCTGAAGTACCTCACATAAATGCACTTCAGGGAGAAGACTTGCACAAGAAAACAACAACAACAAAAAATCTTCCACTATAGATCTCTCATAAATTCACCAAGCATGCTACAGAGAAGCATGGCCTCGTAACTCTGTGTTTTATCAGGCTATTTGAGATGCAAACAAGCTTTCACCTGCAGACTACTGAAGAGATATCAGATGTCAAGGGATGGATCAGCTGTTGTGTTAATAGGTGCTGAGATAGAGATGTTAATCGGAGTCTCTTTCACTAAGATGTTTTCTGCCGACCCCCCCATTAAATTCTTACATACAAGATAAGAGACACAGCTCTCCTTGGGGAGTGCAGACCCTGCAGTCCTACTGGATCTCTTCACTCATATTGCCATGGATTTACTCCTGTGCAAGCCCAAGGCAATCTGCACTGCAGCCTTCCATGCCCAGGGAGTCACGTCCAATGTATGCAGTGCCAAGGGTGTCCTCCCTAGCTCTCAGGGAGGTGGGACAGGCTTATGTTTGTCCAGTTCTGAGGTCCCCAGTTCAAGAAAGACAAGGGATTACTGGAAAGAGTCCAGTGGAGGCTACAAAGATGATCAGGGACTGGAGCATCTCTGCAGTGAGGAAAGGCTGAAGGACCTGGGAATTTCAGCTGGAGAAGAGCAGACTGAGAGGGGACCTCATCGATGCTGAGCAATATCTAAAGGGTGGGGGTCAAGAGGATGGGGCCAGGCTCTTCTCAGTGGTGCCTGGTGACAGGACAAGGGGCAACAGGCACAAACTGGGACACGGGAAATTCCATCTCAACACGCCGAAAAACTTCTTTCTTTCCTTTGAGGGTAGCAGAGCCCTGGAACAGGCTGCCCAGAGAGGGTGTGGGGACTCCTCCTCTGGTGATATTCAAACCTGCCTGGATGCGTTCCTGTCCAACCTGCTGCAGGTGAAACTGCTTTGGCAGGGGGTTGGACTAGATGATCTCCAAAGGTCCTTTTCATCTCCAACCATTTGGTGATACTGTGACAGGTTCCTCCTCGTGAATCCACAGCAGCTACCAGTGGGACTGCAGACTGGCAGAGAGGCGACTGAAAGCACATCCTCCCCATCTACAGAAAGCAGCTGGGTTTGGCCAAACAGGTTCATACAGCCCTCACTGCTTCCTAATCTGCTAGGTCCTTTCCACTTCCCCCTGACTAACCTTATGCTAGCAGCTGGTGGGATCGACACCCACTGAATTTGCAGAAGGAGCAGCACAGCAATGAAGTACCGGAATCCCGGGCTCTGTTTTGAGCGGCATGAATGGAAGGTGAGTCCAGTCACACCAGGCTGAGCTTGAGATAAAGCAGCAGGAAGAGTGAGGGCACAAAGCAATGTTCTGCGAGAGAAAGTCTGGGGCTTTTTCATACCTTCCTGTAGGTATGATTGCCTCATCAGGCTGTCTTCTTCTGTTCTTGGAAAAAAAGGGGATGCCACGGAGCATTAGTTGTACTCTAAAACTGTACTTGTCAGCTCAGAGACCACCTACCCATGTGCAATTTTCATCACTATTCAATAGTCAGTGGCCAATTTGAACCAGAAGCTACTGAATGGGTTTTAAATGCCACATTTCCCAAGGGACAAGATCTTGACGTGCTCAAATCAGGATATATTTGGTGATTTCAACAGAACTCCTGATTTGTACAAACTGAGGTTTGAACACTACAGTTCATTAGTTGCTAGCTCTCATCATATTCTTTAAAAAAATAAAAACCCTGTATATTAACTTAACTGTCATAATGGCTGAGGGGGAAAAAAGAAAAAAGTCCAAAACATCCCCATAAATACAAACAAAAAACCTTACCAAACAAAAAGTGGAATATTTTGCAGACATTTTGCTCAAAGCATCTTCTGTTTTCTTTTTCTGGAAAAATCTAACCCGTTCTATCATCACTATTTCTAAAAATAACTGTCTTGATAAATAATCAAAGGAAAATGTCATTAATCTTACACAGCTGCAGCAAATACAGAACAGCCTGGACTACATTACTCTGGATTCAAAGCAAATCTCTTCTAGCTACATTTTCCTGAAGAGCGATTTGATATAGGTATCCTCAAAACAACTTATTTGCATTCAAAAGTACTCACACCAATAGAAGCACAGGCTTCGTGTAAAAAAATAAATAAATTACTGTTTCCATCATGCATGTTTTACTAAGATGCAAGGCCCTGAACCTGCAAGATGCATTATCCAATTAGCCCTCTGCACGTCATGGAGCCCCACTGAAAACAACAGGATCTACGCCCTAGAAGCTGAACCTGCACAAACCCAAACAAGAAACACAAGGTGTGAGTCCTTACCTACAAAAGCACTTAACAACTTACCTCTGGCTGTGATGGATTCTCTTGTACGAAACCTTTTAAATCAAGACTGGAAACCTTGCTAAAAGATACTATCTAGGTCAGCAACAAGTTTACGACCTGCAGCACGCAGGAAATCATAATGGCTGTCATGACCCTTTGACGTAAAACCAACCAACCAAAAACCCCAAACAACATACGAAAGTGATGCAAGGGGTCTCTGGCTAGAGCCAGGAACTGGTTTCAGAGCACTTAACAGTAATGATTAAACCACCTTACCTTGTTTACATCCAAATATTCTAACTTTGGCACTTCTGCTGTCTCTTGCTCCTCACTGCTTCCTTCATCAATGTCACTGTCTTCATCCTGTGTGGAGTCTCTCTTCTGCTCCACAGAGGAAGATTTGGTGCCCTTTTTGTTGGGTTCCATCTCCCCTGGGTTCCCAGCCACGCTAGGCTTCTTCTGCTCCGCACCATCTTCGCTGGGAAATGTTTCCCCTGCCACGCTACAAGAAGGACTGTCGATGCCACTGTCTCTGTTGGGAATCTTACCATTACCATTCAGTTCTGCCGCTGAGTCTTTATTGCCAAGCTCTCGAGAGGGCTCTTTGCTCACAGTCACAGCAGTACAGTCTTCACGGCTTTTGTTATCGGCTATGCTTAGCTCTTTAATTTTCATTATGTCTGTGTTAGATAGATCTGCACTGCATGGTACATCTGGCTCGTTTTCATCCGGTTCGCTTTTTTCGTTTGTGGAAGAGCCACTGGAAGCCCCCATGTCACAGTCACACGAGCTTGGTTGTTTGGGTGAGTCCAGGCCAGGCTCCATCTTAAGAGCTAAATTTAGCTGGTTTCTTTGAAGAATATGTACAGGTTGCCTGTGGGTGGAGAGAAAGCACCACAGTCGTTCATATTAACACTCGGAGGTTTCGAAAGTGCCCAACAGGGAGGGCCTGAATATCATTTGAATCAAGTTGTATTTCTTGTGCCCCCTTCACAACCCGAAGAGGTAAGTGTGTGCACATTGTTGTAATAATATCCAGCCAACAATTTCAGCAAACGACATACCACCCCTAGCCATAAGTTTTACTGAAATGGCACTACTCCTGTCCCCGGCCTTTAGTGCTCCCCACATTGCCTTGAAGAACCATCTGGTTTAAAGGTTTGGGGAGGGAGGAATCATCTTTTAAAAGAAGTATTTAGTTGTGGGTTTGTTTAAACAGGAACTCATGTTCTTCAACAGAACAAAGCCTTTGGAGCAAGGTATTTCCTGGCAGAGAGAGGATATTTTTTAAGCACAAGAGGGCACAACTTTTGCTTTTCAAAAGACACCTTACCAGATTCACCCGGGTGATAATACACTCCAAGGCACAGCATGGTATCTCTGCCTTCATCTCCCTCTTTATGAAAAAAATCACTCGGCTCCATTGGGCAGATTTGGTCTTCAGAGTTTTCATATGTTTGTAAAACAAGCTGGTTTTACACCAAATCCATACATTTTATCCTATTTCATGTCTCTTATATGTAAAGTTTCAGAGGAAATGCTGTTCTCCATGACGTTGTTTCACAGTATTTTGCAATTTAACTCTCCACTTCCTCCAAGAAGCAAGCTAACAGTATTCTGACGTTTACTGAATCTTAAGACAGAAAACTCAATTGTTTTAGATGACAATAATAAAGTTCCTATAATGCAAAAACCAATCCTGACATCAAGTCAACGTACTGAAAGCAGACTCTGAGCTACTTGTTTCTGGTAGAACACAAATTCAGCAAGTCTAAGCTCCTTACAAACAACTGTCTGTTACAAACTAAAAGTTGCTGAAATACATGCTTTTACTTAAAAAAACCCAAAACAACAACAAAACCAAAACTGTGCAGTCAGGCAAGTTCTGCACTTCCAGCAGAAAACATCCCAAGAGGAGCTTCTACATGATAATTACAATTGGGTTTTATTGTTCTAAGTTAAAAATGCAGAAAAGGGAGATTAAAGCAGGTCTCGCAAAGCCATATTTACCTAATACTTTCAAATTTCTCAATAAGCGTGTTGACTCCTGCTGATATTGGTATTTCTTCCTCTCCAGGAGTGACGCTCCTTGACGACTTGGGATCAGCTGGCAAAGGCCGAGAAGGTGCAGGAGGAATTCTTTCCTGCCCAGGTTTGAGATGGACAGGCTTAGGAGGTACTAATAAAAGAGAGGGGAAAAGACAAGAGGATAATTCTCCATCTTCTTTATCCTAAGCTGGGAACAAAATCCAAGTGCTCAGTGCAGAACAAGGAGTATCCATTCTTTCACCATCCTTCATAAACTGCGCAGGTGCAGTCCCAATGAATTTCTTACACCAAAACAAGCTGCTGTACACTAAAAAACCATGACAGGCTTGATTTTGTATTTCTACAGCCGTATCAGACGTGTTAACAAACCAAGTGGCTCACAGAACTTCACCGCTTCCTTATTACCAAACAGGATGCACAGCTCACACTTTGTTTTTGCAAATGTGCTCACCATCTCGATCACACTAATGAGCTTCCTCTCTCATGACTTTTCAAAAATCAGGCACTCTGGTGAATCTTTTATACTTGGTAGGGGGGGAGCCCAACCCAACCCAACCCAACCCAACCCAAACCACTGAAAAACAATCCCACCATGGATTTCAGTGCTTTGTGTTTGCTTGATCGAAAATGCCACAGGCAGAACATAATAGCTTTTCTTCCTTTCGCTCTCCCTCCCCCGTCTCTTCTGTGGTGTAGTCTTCATAAATTTCCTTCCTCTTTTGGTTCTACATTGAGCTGTACACGATATAAATAAAGCACACATTGTAAGAACATATCTGTTGTGCTTAAGGATTCACTAGGAAGTGAGGGTACAAAGTTTAATAAAGTATTTTAAAAAAAAGTAACATAATTTAAATGTAATGTAATTTTTAAAAATGTATTCGGTCCTTATACTGATTGCAGAGTAATGGTTTTGGAAATACTCAAGGAGTAACCCCTGGCAACAGGTTCAGGTGCCGTTACAGTTCCAGGGGGTGAGAGCAGGCTCCCCGCGGCACAGTCGGCACGGGAAGGGGGAAACCCACTGTGCTATCCCGCCCAAAGCGCTGCCAAGTACCCCCACCGCTCCGGACTGCCCAAAGATGTAATATCTTAAATGAGGAAACTAAATATGTGTTTCATTGAACAGCATTTATTTCAAGCATTTCCAATTTTTAAACGGTCCATATGGCACATCAGCATAACGTGATTAACACTGTAATGGAGCTTTAATTAGCAATTGTTCTAGATGTAATTTGAGGATTACTTTCTTTAGGAGGCTAAACAGAAGCATACATATCCAAAAACACAACTCCTGTTGTCGTTGCCCTGCAGAAGGCTCTGCATCTGTTCTAAGCTCCACATCAGCCCTGATGTCCTCCCCGATCCCCATCTGCTGGGGTCCTTGTCTGAGCTCAGTGATGAAGGACCGTTAAAGAGTTTTTGAGCCCTGAATATAGTTCAGATTTTAAACTGCCTACATTACTGAGTTTATTTCAGCACCAAAGAATAAATTCAAATCTTCTAAGGATTTGAGATTTAATGAGACGCTTCCAATAAAAGGACTGATTTGCCCAGTCTCCAAAACCATCTGTCTTAATATAAAGGTGTTAATAGTTCAATTTTTAAAACACCACCACAAAACCTCTCACACAGCAACAACAGGTAAGCAGGAAAAGAAACCCATCTTGCATGTAAATGGGAAGGTGGAGCTCTATGTTTTGTTCACCAGCTTTTCACTCGCACACCCTGTGACCCCTGAGTACCTGGCTACTTTTCTCCTTATGAAAACACAAAACAACCTAAAAAAACGTAGCCATGCAGCCATGTGGCTCATTGAGCCACAAAAGGCAAGCTCTAGGCTCTTTACAGAAGGTGCAGGCAGACAGACCAGAACCTACCCTGTGCTACTGGGCCCTTCATAGTTTCAGACTGGCCCAAACACTCACAAGTTCACTGCCAAAGCCATTACACTGAGGTCAATGGGTGTCACTGCTGTCCACGCAAACAGTTTATGTCTTTCCTGTTAAAGGACTCGACCTGAA
Source organism: Tringa solitaria (assembly GCA_026413425.1). Taxonomy (NCBI): domain Eukaryota; kingdom Metazoa; phylum Chordata; class Aves; order Charadriiformes; family Scolopacidae; genus Tringa; species Tringa solitaria. Next base: position 23,798,673 of record JAOXJM010000003.1, read on the forward strand.
TCACCTGAGACAACACACTCTGCACTGGACAAAAAGGAAGGAGGAAAACACTTTTGTTAGTTCTGAATTTTTATTTACTGAAATAGTTTGAGAAATGGCAACAGCTGCTGACCTTATCAAGCGCTGTGTAAGAAACAAAATTTAAACCACACAAGAAGTGTACTCCAGAGCTGACCCAAAAAGCCTACATCCGGAATTTAGAAGGAAGCAGTGTTACATATCATAACACAGACTTTTACATTCAGAGCCATTTTAGACTTCTACAAAATAGTGAGTGAAAGATCTGCACACGAAACCCAAGCAACACCAGATGAGCTCATCTGCACATAAGCCATCATCATCACTCCTAAATGAATGGTCAGCCCCGGAAAAAAAGTAAGTGCTGCCTTTTGCTAGGGATCCAGGCCCCGAAGAGAGAGCCCAAGAGAACTCCTGCCCACATTCTGAAGCACCTTCCACACAGGAACCAACGCTGCTGGCTTCTTGCTGCAGATCCCAGGCACAAAGCAGCAGGACCTCGGGTGCAGCTTCCAGTGCCCGGGATGCGCACAGACAAGTAAGCTGGGGGAGGAAAGCAAGCCAGCCAGCTGCACAGGAGAGATCAGTATTATGGAGCACGTTTCAGGGGGCGCCTGAAGGCTGAAGCTGCACTGGAATGGTATTTCCCCACTCTTCCTCCTCCTGGACGTTTTATGCAGCAGCCCATGGCTATTTGGAGGAGGCAGGAACCAAGACACAAAATCTTTGTTGCAGAAGAAACAAATGAAATAACGAGAAGCAGCAGGAGAGGATTAGAAAAGAGAAAGGCACGGTGAAATATGTGGCAGAAGGTACTGTCCAGGCCTGACCCTGGGTCTGTAGAACAGCAGGGAACAAGGACCCTCCCCTCACCGGAAAACGAGCAGCTCAGCTTCTGCGTTACTTCAGCCCCCCTGCCCATGAACTTCTCTCTCACAAGTGCCTCCCCTGCAGTAATGCAAACAGTCAACACACATTTACTAGCGACTTGCTGGAGGCATTCCCATCAGCCACCCCAGCAGCGGTGGTCTGTTGTGACTTCCTGGCAAAGCTGGGAAAGCCTAACAAGAGATCTGCACTTGCAGATTTACTGAGTTCAGTTAAGGCCCCTTGACAAGAGGAGACCAAAAAACCCACACATCATCAAGCAGATTATGAAGGGTTATCCCCTAGGAAGTGAACACACTCAAAAAAAGAATAAATGACCCAACAGCACAGCCTTGGGTGGGGGTAGAGAGATGCTCCTAGAGTCTCAGGTGGTGATGCCAGCACATCCCATCCAACAAATCAAACAGAAACAAGGCCTTAATGAGTCATCCACGAAGCTCTAGGGAGAAAGCCCTGGGAAGAAAGGTTCTTGCATAAAAATACCAATAAAAAAGTGAGGAAGAATTTATATCTGCTGCAAGGAAATGCATCACACTGTCACAACTACTTTTTTTTTTTGGACATGGCTACCAAGAGGAAGCAAGGATGGCTTACAGGAAAAATGTCAACTTCAATATAGTCAGTTTCATAAAAACAACTTTTTTTTTTAATTTATTTGACAATTTAGTTTTTCTGGAGAGGCATGAAGTGTTTTCCTTTCTTTACTGGGTATTCAAACCATATTGAAACAGGAGATCAATGGGAGAAAAGCCATTTCAAATTACAAAGTCAATAAAAGGGAAGAGAAAAAAATTTGTCCCATATTCCCTTCCTTGCAAAGCGTCGCACCTGTTGCTCTCCACTGTCATATGTAAGCTAATTGCAGATACTTTTTTAAAGTAGCTTTATTATAAAGAAGTGAAGTGAAATAATAAAATCATTACTTAAAATTTATGATAAAGAAGTGTCTTTCAGGAAGATGACTGACATATCCATGACCAAGACTTGCAACGCCAATTTGTAGATTTGGCCAACCTGGCTCACTCTAAGACAACATTAGATGGTCTGATTTTCGAGTATTGGGTACTGCACAACAGTCTTTCATGGGAATTTTCACTGGGACTCCTGTTTCTTCTGGGACTACTTTTACAGTGACATCAAGAAGCCCAACAAACTGAGTTCGGTCAAAAAAAGCATTAGCAAGTATCACAGAATCATAGAATGGTCTTGGTTGGAAGGGACCTTTCAGATCATTGAGTCCAACTGTTATCCCAGCACTGCCAAACCCACCACTAACACATGTCCCTTGGCACCACGTCTGCCCAGCTTTTAACTACCTCCAGGGATGGTGACTCCACCACTACCCTGGGAAGCCTCTTCCAAGGCTTGATGACCCTTTTGGTGAAGAAATTGTTCCCAA
>JAOXJM010000003.1:23820410-23831021 GCA_026413425.1 Tringa solitaria
CCCAGCACCAGCCATTGAGCTGGCAGTATTGTTTCAGAGGAAAAAAAAAAGAAAAAAAAAAAAAAAAAGTAAACGGGAGCCTTTTTTTTCCCACTCCCCAAAGTAAATAAATGAAGTACATGTATTCTTCATGCACACAACTCATGCCTGGCACACGGGAGAGGCAGGGAAATTCTTGTGGGAATCCCCTGCTAAAGCACTGGCAGAACATCACTGGCACTAGAGAAAGCAAATCCGAACATTAGTCACAGCCCAATGCAAACAGAATATGCAATTCCGCAGAAAAAAAAACTGCAAAGGAGCACACAGAGAACAGACACCATGCAAAGAAGTTAGTATCATAACAGCATTTCATACAAGAAGTAGTAAAAAGAACACAGCATTCTACCATACAGATTCATTTGCACTGAGCAATATTTGCAAAGAAGTCATTCCCTTGAAAGATTTAAATTTCCAAGCAAAACTTCAGGTCTTTGAAAGAACGTCCTTCCTCTTCATGCTATGCTGAGGTGGGGTCACTCCACAGCTGCCACTACAAGGTTTAATGTTGGAAAGGTCTTGTCCTCCGGAAGGAGAAGAGCATTGGATTTACTTTCACAACTCTATTAAAAAGGTACCAGTTGGCACATGGAAAGAGGCAGGTGGGTTCATGTATAGATTTATAGTAAAGTAATATTATACAGAAGTCATATTTTCATAAGGATCTATCTACACGTAAATATGGGATGCTCTAAACAGACTAATTCTCACACACATGTCAAAATACAGCAATCTTAGCCAAAGGAATCGAAAGGTTTAATTTAACTAATTTAATTGAATAAATAGCTACTTTTCATGAGTAAAGGTGACAGAACCCCACAATAGGAGAGTCTTCTCTGCACAAGCATCTCCTGCTGGGACAGGCAGAACATTACACTGCTTTTCTCTGGACACCTAAACACCCAACTGGACCCAGAGGTTCTTCTGCTTTCTCTTGCCCTGTTTTCAAATTGATTCAGAAACAACAAAAATGGCATTAGACAAACTACTCTGCAGAAATTTGCAGAGTAACAAAGAGACTATGATTATATTAGCAATTTCAGCATGGACTATTACTCTACTTCCGATTCATGAAAAAAAGCTTTTGCATTCAAAGCTTTACTCTGCAGCTTTTGCTGCAGAGTGTACATGTGTATGCTTTCATGTAAAACAAAGCAAAGGTCTTTCTTTCATTTTCCCCTTCATTTTATTCTTTGCTGCAAAGAGAAAGGTTACAATTCACTCAATTGCTCATTTCTCTACCAGGCTTAAGAGGTACAAATGACCTAGTTTCCTTGCCAGGAACCAGCAGCAGCACGCTTGCCTGGCATGGCAAATGAGTGCGTCCTGCTACTCCGAGGGAAAAGTTACAACTGTATTAACACAAATTTAACAAACAACTACATAAATAAATAAATAAATCTGGGCATTCCTATCAATTTCTGTATTGCATTGATCAAAAAATCAGTGCTTGTATAAAGATCTGTAAAATTACAATCAGCTCAAGCCTGTAGTTTCTCAAGCCTTCATCTTGGATTCTGGAACGTGTTCAATCATAATTAATAAGACTTAATGATAATCTTATTATACAAAAGACTTTCTTAAAAAAAATAATATCCCAAAGCACTTTATGAAGTAACATTTCTATTGACATGGAATAATATATCAATTACAGAAATTCAATCACCTCCCAGTGGAGATTTAGTAGGTTTTTGCTTAAGGGAACCAGACAAAGAAATACAAATCAATGGGCTGAATTCTTTGATTTTTGCCAGCTGCTATTTTGCAGCATCCTTACAGTGCGCTGAGCAGGGCTGTCAGAGGAGCTACTCCATAACCAGGGTCCAGCCTGAGACATTTTGGACCTGACAAAAACTCAGTATTTGCATGAGGATTTACTTTTGTTCTCTTAGTTTTCAAATAGCCAATGAAACTACATCCTTGCTTGAGGAATAAAGTTACCAGGCCCTCTTGTCTTGCACTAACTTGCCTATTTTATGGCACCCAGGGCTTCTATTTTGAATGTTGTTCTTTTAAGCACAGTCTCTTGCATGGGTTTAAATACCTGGCACAAGAGAGTCAAGAGTTCTTTGTTCTAGCTTGCTGCCAAGAGGTTTGAATTTGGGCTGGTAATTGGTTGTTTCGTCCATACTAAGGACATGCTTTAGGCTAACATTTGGCAATGCGTTCTTGGCTCACAAAACCTATTTTTCTCAAGGAAATATCTGTCCATACTGCTAAACGACTATGAAAAAAAGAGGTTCCCTGTATGGAAAAGGTGGGAAAGACTGTACCAGTTACAAAACAAAACACAACTTGAACCTGCTGGACTGCAGGAAAAAAACAAAAAAGCGCACAAGTGAAGCAAGGAAAGGTAAAAACATCATATTCAAGAAATACCCAGGTTTCCCACAGTGAGTAAATGCATCAAACAAATCACCTGTGCCCCCGGGTTAGTTCCAACAGTACTAAACCAGAGCTTCACTGAACCACCTCGGCACTGTTCCTGCTGCACTCCTCTCTAACCTGCAAAACATAATTTTCTGCACAAGCACAAGTTTGCATTAAGCTAAATGTTTTGTTGCCCTAGGAACTTTAAAGCCTTCTGCCTGCATTCAGGATGTGTTCAGATCCTCTTTAATCAAAAAGAAAATTAAGTTTTATGCACTATCTTTTGTCCCCTTCAGTATTATACCTTGAGAAGATTCTGAATTTTTTTTTTTTAAATGAAACAAGTTACTTTGATTTTAAGAAGAACAAGGGACTTCACCTCTTGCAGCACAGCACACAGATCCCCAGAATTGCCCTTACTGTTCCCACAAACACATCGCAATGTGGCTGCTCCACAGCCTGGCAAACACCCGGTAACTGCATCTCAGGCAGCAATAATCTGCTGTAATTTATTAAGTTGAGCTTCAACAGATGTTTAATCAGGGCTGAGGTTTATCATCAATAAATTTGTCATGCTCGCTTAGTTTTGTTTCTAATTAGGGATGCATAAACTCCCGTCGCCTAGCTTCACATCTCCTTTGAACACAGTTTAAAAGTTCAGCTTGGCTGAGAATTACTACTTTATTTTTCAGTATAATTCTTTTATGGGGTTTTGGGACAAAACTGAAGAAAAGAGTAACAAAAGAGTTGACCATAAACAATACAAGAAAAGGAAAAAAAAAAAGAGTGAAAATGAAAAACAAAGGATTTGGATAATATATGGAAAGGGAAGAGGGAGGGGAGCAGGGACATTCATGGCCTGTAAACTATTTCATCCCATCTTAGCTTTTGTGAGCTCAGACATGGAATTCCTCTATTTTAATACACTGCCCAGGTATGACGGGTGGAGGAAGGCAAAGGGGAAGAAAGGTGAGGATGTGTTTTTAGTCTGTGCACAGGATAAAAGACAAAGATTAATTTATAAAGGGTACCAATTATTGAATTCAGTTTTGCCAGCTCTCCAGACATAAACTTTAATGTTCGTCCTGACGTTTAAGAGCTTTCCAAGCTGTGTTTAGGGCTGTCCACATCTCATCTAAATGGAGGTACCCGGACAGTCAGGTCTGGCAGCATCTCACCCAGATTGACCACAGAGCTCTACAGGTGACCTGCTCTTACAGTGTTTCCAAATTGATCCCAGACTGACTTTCACCGACTTAGTCAACAGTTTAACTTCTGCCTGGGCTAAAGACAACGCGTATCACCTGAAAAATGTAGTATCGTAGATTTGCAAAAGTCAGCTTAAATCCTGCAACCATAAATAAAATACTGTTCATTTACAATGAACATTAGAAACCTGGACCTTTGCTAAAGGAGGTGCTGGGCTGCCAGCCCCCGCTTCTGGGCGTGCAACGTGCCTTCAGCTCCTGCGGATCTCGCTCCAGGTCGAGAAGCAGCTCTGCAGAAGACACCCACGCTGCTGCTCTGCTTTGCTCTCAGGAGATGCCTGCAGCTTCATGGGTCCAATCCTTCCCCTCTCCTTTTGTTCCCCACCCCCTGCCCCCAATCAGTTAGAAAGAAACCTATCACTAGGCCCGGTCAATATCCATGAGCAATTCTTCAAGCCTTCTCTGTATTCTCTTCAACTTAAGTGAAAGAAAAATTAAAAAAAAAAAAAGAAAAAAAAAAGAAAAAAAAAAAAGGCAGTGGAAACCTACAGAGTGGGCCACAGAGCATAAATCTGCAGCTCCTTAAAATTAGCAGTCGTGAACAGAGAAGCAACCCAATCTTCCCGGCTGCACAGGCTGAACTGAATTCCTGAGCAAGGGTCCACTAATGAAAATGACCCATCCTCAATTTTCCCAAGATTAGTACTGGGACATATTTCAAACACAGGTGGACTTGCCAACACATATACTGCAATATTACTAACTAATCATGGATTTTATCAGGGGAAATCAGTTTTTATACCAAGAATGCACATAAACTATGAACTACACACACACATGTTTATAAGCAGAATAGTTGCAAGACTTATTTTAAACATCTGCTAAGCAGATGATTCCCAAGTCTTCAGCAAGAAATGTAATTCCCCTTCACTTCTCCTGTTTGGCAGATTTCTTGCCCTTTACTAGTTGTCTAGAGAGAGAGTAATAGGTTATGTTGCATTAAAATCTACAAGGTGGACTAGGCTTATCAGGTGGGGGTAGTTTTTTGATTAATTTTTACTAAAAAAAGATACAAAAATACTGGCACTGAATTTGAGGTTTCAAAAGTTTCCCATAAACCCCTAATCTCTTCAGACTTTATACGGCTCATGAGAAAAGGTAATTTCAAAGAGCAAGATACAACACCAAGTACTCAGGATTGCGAGGACATCCCAGGGTTTGCAATCTCCCAGCTCCAGCAGCAATGCCAGCAGCCCAGGCGTGCTGGGGTACCCCTGCCCAGTGGGTCTGCAGGGACCTCCACAGGTGCTGCCACCACCCCTGGCCTGTACCTTGGGTGCTGAGTGTGTTTAAGTGCACAGCATCAGGTGCCATGATTTGGTATTTTCCAACCAGGGGGAAAAAAAAATCCATCAAGAAATGGCCTGTTTTCACTTCAGTCAATCCAGTACAATTGCCGAATCCTTGGACCATACCCCAATGTGTCAGACTGAAAATGCCTCTCTTCAACATCTGTGCATGCTGTGCCTCCTCTAACCATCAGGAATGGCATTAAGAGAAACAAGAATGTCAAGTGTGTCAGAGAAAGTCACTTGAACCACTAATGCCAGGTCCCAGCCACACAAAGCAAAAGTGCTTTCTGGGACTGAGGGCCTCAAAGCAGACCCTTTGCTGAGCAACACAAACCAGCTGCTTAATAAAGAAAAAAGGAAATACAAGTAAGTTACCTTGGAAAAGAAGTACAGCACAGCCACAGATTTCTGTTTTCCATTGGGAGAAGAAACACAGTTCACGTGCTAGCTACTTAGGTTGTATGATTTCAAAGATAACGTTCAAGGAAATGTTAATTAATCTTAAAGCTTTTGATTAAAAACACCAGTGAGGCACATTACTTCCAAAATGACAATATAATTGCTCATATTGCTTAGGCACAGTACCTTAATAAAATGTTCAGCAGAGGATAAACAAAAAAAAACATGAAGAGAGCAAAAACTGCAAGAAAATAAGTTATTTGGCAGGAGGGGGATTACTTCATATAAAATTATGCATTTTACTCACAAACCAGCCACCGACCCTTACTACATATCTCTAAGTCTCAATACAACACAGTTTGACCTGGAAGAGCTAAATGCAACCCATTTTGTACCTGCCTCTCTGCAGTTATCAACTGCTCCTCAGGATGAGAGCAGCGAGAAGCAGGTGCAGGGGTACAGAGGTACAGCAGCACCACTGAGATAAACAGGGTATGACCACTGAGCTGGGGACATTCGTGCCTCCAGGAGCTGGTGCAAAGGGACAGAGCCCCATTTCCCCCAGCACTGGGGAGCCTCCCAGTACTCACCCCAAAGTCAGTATCTGATGGCCTGAGTCCAGGTGGTAAACACCATCACCCTTTACAACTATTGACTTCGCAAAAGAAATATTACTACAGCAAAATTTTCTGGCTCATTCATCTACTCTGTTTTCCATGCACAGAAGTACAGACAGGAGCTGGATGCTAACACTGGCTTTTAACCCTCTGGTGTCCCACACCAAGGCTGCGCAGTGAGCTCAGCTCTGCACTGGCACAAACCACAGTGACCTTCCTGTGGTCTCACATCCCAGCGTGACCTGCACGGGCCAGTGTGTGTTCAACAACACTGTGCATCGACAAAGTTGGGTCTGAACCAGTCACACGTTTGTAATTACTGTCCGTATTGAGGTAAAGCCTGCAAAGGCACCAGGACTCCACCGCACAAATGGATTGTGAAACCTTACGATGAGCTTAGCGGTGTAAGAATAATCCCTTCTGAGTGTCTTTGCTCACACCATTAACCTCTCATTCAACAAGAGTATCATTTCTAACAACAGCTCATGAGAAGGTGACAACAATTGTGGTTTTATCTTCTGCACAGTTTTGTTCAAAGCCTTTATGAAAAAGTCTCCCCTCGTTTTTTTTTCTTATGGGCACATAGGAAAAGCCCTATTATTTATTTTGGAAATAAAATGTTCTGAATTTTACTCTTTTTCTAAATCAAGAAAGGAATACAGAATTTTTAATGTGAGACGACTCATCCTTTCATCTTTAAGCATCAAGTGTCATCTGGTGGATTGATTCAGAACTGCACTGACAGTAACCTTTCCTCAGAGCAAATTTTACTCCGGAAGTAAAAATAAACAAACTAAGCAGAGATAATATTTATCTATTACCTCACAGATGCAAACAGAAGTACAAATCTCTATCAGGTGCAGGTGTTTAGAAGAGAATCAGCCATAAGACTCTCGTAACACATCTAGAGATTTCATGGACTTATCTCATTGAAGTTCAGGAAACTCCAATTATTTATGACTTACTATCTGAAAGCTACAAAAAGCATTCAGAAAGCTACTGAAGAGTTGTAGGTCTCCAGCAAAGACACTAAAAAACCTTAGTCAAATTACATTTAAAAAAAAAAAGTGAGTAATCTGAGATCCATAAGTAACTACTTGAATGTGGAACTGGAGCGTTAAAGGAAAACAGTCATCTTTGGTGAGATGTCTAACTGTCTTCCCCCATGGGGAAAAAGAATACAAAATCAGATGTGTTAATCAAGGTCAACAAGTATGCTGCAACACTTTAAATAAAAGAGCAAATACAACCTAGAAACCAAACTTCCTATTTCTTTCTGTGCATTTCAACACATATTCTGGTCTCTTCTCTCTAAACCAAGATTACTTACCTCTGACATCATGATTTAAAAAAATATACATCTCCTTTCTCATCACTGAAGAGAAGCGGGAGACAGAGCCAAGAAGAGAAACTACAATAACCTTCTAGTGAAGCTACAGAGGAAAAAAATGATTAAAAAGAAAAAAAGGCTTTCCCAAGATCACCACAAAAATATTAACTTCTATCAGTTTTAATGCTTCAACTCTAAAAATAACTCCACCCTCAATCCCACCAAATAGATTAAAAACATCACTTCTGAAATACTTGAAAAAGTTGATAAACATACCATGGTGCAGATACCTTTGGGAAGCACTCAAATTTTTAGGAAGAAGACGAGTGTTAACCATCAGCAGTATCTTCATGGCCTTTCTAACCATTTCATCACTTGCCATGGAAGATCGTGGCTATCAATGGCACTAAAGCAATTTTTAACTGCTTGAAACCACTGCAAAATCTGATTGCTGGAGAAGACAACCCACCCTCCACAACATGGTTCTGTTTGTCAAGGTCTATAGAAGTTAGACTCCATCAAGTTCAAGTATTAATCTGAAGTTAACTTGATGAGTGAAGTACATCTTTTGGATACAGAATCCACCCACTCGCTGAGCTCCTTTCCTGTGTGGGATCCAAGGCTTGGATGGAGAATACTGGGCAAAACTCAATTTGTGCTCTGGAGCATGGCCCCACCACGCCAGCCGTCCAGCCCTGCTGAGTAGGGTTTCAGCAGGGCTGATGATGGACATGTCACCATATCCATTTGAGTTCTGAGCCCCCAAAGAGCTCCTCTGAACAAGGCTCCCAACTTGCCTCACCCTCCTGTGTTTGGTTTGTAGCTCAGCACAGCCTGGCAGCATATGACCTGGACTCGCTTCAGAGGAAATGAAATGAGCAGAGGCGTTCAAGGAGTGTGTTAGCGCACAAGAGCAACTCACAGGCATTTGGTCTGCAGGGCCTGTCTAGAGCTGATTTAATGTAAGAGCCCTTTGGACACACAGGGCAGATGTAGGGACCTTGGCACTAGCTTCCTTCCATGGATCCACTTTTATAGGCTGCATTTATTGATTATGTAGACTTAGCCAACAACAGCTGTTTTTCCTTTCTTTGATATTTTTAACCTAAAAATAAATGTTTTACCTAAGAAAAAACTATTGCTCAACATTGAAAACTAAGAATACATCCTAACAAGGACAATACCAAATGGAATTGCTTCCCACTCCTGAACCAGGAACAAAAATACTCCACGAATGGTTTAAATGCCTTCCTGTGTAACCAAATCCAGTCTTCCCCCAAACGTGACAAGAGAGAAGCAAGCCACTGCAGAATTTTTTAAACAAAGTCCAGGCTATTCAAGAGGAGATGAGAGCAAGCTTCTCAGCAGAGATTTCTACCAGGCAGCACCCACTGGAAAAAAACGTTTGTTAGGGACTGCTCACCTCCACGTCCCAAGTCACAGCTGCTGTTGGTAGGTGCTGATGCCACGGACAGGAAGCTGATCCATCTGGTTCCAAGGGAGACTGTGTGTTTACACACTCTAAATCAAGTTGAAACCTTAAAGGTTATCCAAAACACCAAGAGACCCAGTTATTCATGGAAAGAGCTGCCTTGCTGGTAACAAGTCAGCCTAGATCCGACCCAAGCCTTTGGACAGCCTTAAAGCTGAACCTCCCAAATCCAGCAGTGTTTTCCAGACAGCTCAAATAATCTAATCCTCCTTTTTCAGACTGCAAATAAAGTCCTCAACTGCCCCAGATGAGGTAATGAAGAGACAAAAAGCTTCAATACATCAGAGGAAACAAAGCCAATCCTCTTCTCAACTTCCTCAAGAGCTGTCAGAAGTCCAACCAAGCTGACAAAGACCAAAAAGCATTACCTCAAGGCTCAATTCAAAGGTAGCTGATTCCCAGTCAGATTAAAGTGCAAGTACTGTGTACTAACAACTAAAGGTTCAGTTGTTTAAATTATACAGTCTGACTCAGTACTTGAAACGGGACAAGCTTCTGGTTCTCCTAATGAAAACCTGTGAAGTGACTAAGTGCAAAACACGGTGTGCCTAACTGCACAAAAAGTTGAAACAACGGTCACACCAGCAGCGCCTTACCTCCCAGTAACCTCCTAATTCCACGCCCAGCTGTTCTGAGTGAAATCTAAAAATACTTACAGTAACTAAGGAGGTTAAAATATTAAAAAAAAAAAACCACACACAAAAAAGTAATAATAATCAGTATACAGCCCCATGTGTGTACCCTGGGTGCCCTGAGGTGAAGATACGGTCTTGCTATTAGACTTAGGAGTATGAAAAACTCCTAACTCTGCCTGTGTGATAAGTGGAGTGCTCCTGCATGAACTGCAGCGCAGCCGTGGTGCCAGAATCAAGTTGTGTTACGGCTCATGGCCCCAGAATGTCTTAACGCAGAGCCAAGTAAAGCCACTTCAATGCACTGTCTTCATACCCCACTAGGGATTGCAAACCCTATGTTTAGGAGCATGGAAAGAAGCTGAGAGATTTACGAGAATTAGCATGGCTATATCTAGAGTTTCCTACAACACCCACTTTTTCCAGTAGAGGAGATCTGTGGTCTTCTGAGGACTCAATTAAATACCAGTTTATTCAATACAAACAGAGAGAATTCCACCACAGCACCAGCTTCCAGCTAAAGAAATCTTCTCCCGACATACAGATTCCTTAAACACACATCTTTCTAGCGTGGCCTTTGTTGCTGATGCCAAGTATGCTATCTGCCAGCACAGTAGTAACTCAGGCGTGCAATGTGTGTGTCGGGGGTTTGAGAATTCCTAACAATATTAACAACTAGGAGTTTCCTGCAACACCAGTGGAGCACCAGTGAGCAGCTGCAGAAATGCAGAAAATGTTTTTCTTCTCTTAGACTTGATTAGCTATTATAAGATGCTAAGACAATCTCTGCCACCACTGTGACTCCCTGCAAGACACCCAGAACTGCTGCAGAGCAGCCAACGGTTTAGAGTGCTCCCAACTGAATAAGACTATTGCAAAGCTCCTTTCCTTGACAGAAGCCAAATCCCCCCACTGTTTAGCACCCAGCATCTCACTTTTCCTACTGCCCTGCCACGTTTAAGGCCCTGAGCCACTGATCATAAAACATCTTATATTCAAAAGAATGACAGATACCTTTGGTTGCTGCAATTTTTCCTCATCTCCCAAGTTCAAAGACATCTAGTCTTTCTAGATGTACCCATGTTCTTCATAAGAAGAAAAATGGAGCTTCTCAACTCATTTCCATTGTAATGAACTTGCACCCATCTGACAAAAGAGGAAAATGAAGCGGG
>JAOXJM010000003.1:23868726-23888760 GCA_026413425.1 Tringa solitaria
TGGGGCCAGACTCTTCTCAGTGGTGCCCAGGGACAGGACAAGGGGCAACGGGCACAAGCTGGAACACAGGAAATTCCGCCTCAACATGCCAAAAAAAATATTTACTGTGAGGTTGCCAGAGCCCTGAAAGAGTCTGCCCAGAGAGGGTGTGGAGTCTCCTTCTCTGGAGATATTCAAAGCCACCTGGACACGTTCCTGTCCAACCTGCTTTGGGTGACCCTGCTTGGGCAGTGGGTTGGACTGGATGATCTCCAGAGGTCCCTTCCAACTCCTGTCATTCTGGCATTCTGTGAAGACAATTTAGCCCTAAAATTTTCAGTCCAGTGAAGCCACGTCAGGATTGCTGCGTTCTGTTTACTCGTTTGGCTTCCACCAGAGAAGCGCTAACCAAAGCCAGCCAAGGCAAGAGTGACGGATTTCTCTGCTTCCATGGCCCCATTTAGAAACAAAAGACACAAAGAGAAAACACAACCATTGCAGTAAAGCAGAGTAGGGACTTCCCACAGCCTTGTTAGCCTCCCTTAATCCTCTTCTGTAGTTTTTGGTGTTACTCAAATGCCTCTTCATCAAATGCAGCCAGTTGTGCCAAACCTGATAGCTGACGGGTAACACAAACAAAAACTTGCCAGAGTCTAAAAGGCAGTAAAGTTGTTTGCACATGAGCCAAGCTATAATTAAAGCTGTGATTTCTGACTCAAAAAGGTCATTGTAGCAAGTCATTATCAAGCTTTCTGTTAGCACAAAGGTTTAAAATATCAAATGAATGTCCTTAGAAATTACAAGTCATTCACTATTTCAAATATCTAAATTAGCTTTTCTTTTTTCCTCCTTCATAAAAGTCTATACAGGGAGTTTTTCCTTCCTTTCCAACAAAGAGGAAGGGTTATCAGTGGCATACATGCAGTGGCAGTTTTTCCTGTACCTGACTAACTGTTCTCTTGTCTATAGGAGAGGACACGTATACAGGAGGGCTCAGGGGAGGCAGGAGAGGTAGCTATGACTGCAGGCAGTCCTGCATCCTGAACCTGTTTTCCTGATCTTTAAGTCAAACGAAATGCTATAGCCTCAAAACCAAACCTTCTCCTGGAGCAAGCCGGACTGTCCAGCTCAGAGGAACTCTACACCATGCAACGTACAACAACTGTTCACGCAAACAGAACTGGGGAGGGTCAGACAGTTTGCCCAAAGTGGACGTAGGCACTGCGTGGATGAGTGGACTGGGACCTGCCCTACTTCTGTCCTTCATTCCTGCTGTTCACTGACTCCCAGTTTTTGTTTTGTTTTTTTTTTTGAGAAAATCAAGTTAGCCTCCCTAAGCATGTAAAACAACACAGCATCTAGCACTACTTTAGCTTAATGCAAAGCTAGTAATAGTAACTATGGCAGCATATCTTTGTGGGATGAGTATTTATATTTTCACTGCTTTGCAGATATAATAAGAAAAGATTGTTCCCTTTTACAACTTCATTTGCCACATGCTGAGCTACTTCCCAGCTGTATATTCAATGCAAAAATCATTAGAAGGTGAGAAAACAAAATATCTTTGTTTTAATAACATAAAACTCTTTTTTTTAATTATCTTTTAAAACCTCTTTTTTCATTATCTTTTTTATTATCTTTTAAAAAAATAATAATTGAACTTTCATGCTTTAAAGAAGGATATGAAATTAGCATAAGCCTGTCATACATTTACACATTTGCAGTTTTAAGTGGATAGTGAACAGAAGGCTTTGATGTTGCCTTTCTTAGGACCAGTAATTAACAATAAAAAGAGGAGCTTAAGGAAACATCAACTAGAGTTTTTAAATTAACACCAGCTAAAACAAACATCTACACAGATGAAATAACTATCCTAAATGTTAAATAGAATGATAATACTGGGTTGTCTTGTTTTCAAACGCTGCATACCACTGCTTCCCACAAACGCCCGTTGTGCCTTATTTCTGTGCACCATTTTATTTAAGATTTAGCGTGTACTTTATTTAATAACATTTATAGCTAAATTCACTACTGAATCAAGATGAGTTCCAGGGAAGAAAAAGTGATGTAACCAAATGCACCTGGGTGTAATTATACCTTTTCCCCCTCCACTGCCATCAGTATGAGGACTGTATGACAGCTTCCAAGAAAGCAAGACAGATGTGACTGAAGGAGGCCTTGAGAGAAGCATCAACCATTTTAATTTCTACCTCAAGAGATTAAACTTGTCAACCTACACAAGAAATTAAAATATGGAGGATTAAAATCACAATTTTTTGACTGCGAAAAACCAGGAGACACAATAGCAGAGAAGCAGTTAATATGATATGTAAATGAGCACTGACTGTGTTTGGCTGTAAGGGTTATTAGCCACCTGCTATTTCAAATGGAATCGTTATATTAGAGATTAGTATTAAAGACTGAATTTTGACACCTTCCCCCCACCTTCCCTTTGCTCCAACCCCTAGTGAAAACCCGCTCATCTGCAGAGAAACTGACAATTGTGCATAGCGAAGGAGGACCATAGGGAAGAAAACTATAGCAGGAATAAAGCTACTGAATCTCCCTCACAAGGTGACCTTCCACTGTGTCACTGTGTCATGTGGCAAAGGCAGAGGAGCCCCTGACAGACTGCAGAGCTGTGCTCCTAAGCACCAGGGTAAGAGTTAGAGACAGTCCATACACAATTTGGATTTTTAAGTGGGAGAACACTGAGGGTTGTTGCTAGGGTCTGACAGCAGAAAACAGGCACGCCTTCAGAAACTAGACTATAACTATTGTCTCACTCAATCTGTCTGAGCTGGTCTCCTCTGGAGGAACTCACGCCGGATAGTTTCGTATATCCATAAAACCAAATATGTTTGTTTTTAAAAAGCCATTGAAGTGGCGGTATTAAAAAGCTTTGCCCCACCTGCAGGCAGGCGCGTTTGCCATGTGCCCTGCGGAGCTTGCACAGCCCTGGCCAGGGGACCAAGCCCCAGCTCAGCACCCCCCAGGCTTTTGCAGAAAGCCATCTAAGCCCCCTTCTTCCCTTGGTTTGCACAGTAGTGAACTGCGCAGATCCGAACTCCAGTAATGTATTCTTCAAGAATCCCTGAAGAAGGCAGAACAAAGAACACCCAAATTTAGGCAGTTTAGGATTACAGATAATCAAGTTCAAGGGAGAACCTAGGGAAACCCGAGTCAACTGCTAATTTGTAATTATTTCCTCAATACCTTGCACTGAAAACTCACCTGAGTTGTACATTTGAAAGGAATAAATGCTGTGGCCTTTATTTTGATAAATCATTGTGATTTTCACTAAGAACAGAGAATAATTTATAACTAGCTATAGTTTTCCAGAATGTTTATAATCAGCCATGTGTAATCAATGTCCATTAGTAAGAGCTATTAAAGAAGGTAATCAGATCACAAATCTCTCTCGTAGTTTGAAACATATGGGAAGAATTATCTCCTGCACTGAAGGAACAATCAGCCCCAGGCTGCTGGACACTACACCTCTTCTAAATTTCCACCGATAAAAATTCTCAAGAAGAGATCATAAACTTTTTCAGCAATTTCCCTTCTCCTGGAATTCAAAAATAAAACTCCTTTTTATATTTAAAGGTTGAAATTAACAATCCTATCCCACTAGATTAGAAGTAATTCTAAAGCTGTCACACAGGCAGGACATTTTTCCCAGTTCTTCACCGAAGGGGGAAGCAAGGGGTGGAGGATCTAATTGAACTCTCCAGCCCTCTGTACGCTACGCCACCGCAGCTGTGCGCATGCTTTGGTTTTGGGCACTGACACTTCTTTTTAATTGCCAAATGAAACCAAGTCTTGCCTATCTAAAAGACTATGGATACAAGGAACTGCTGCTGCACTAGTCTCCCATATGAGGTATTTTGAAGTAACTCACTTTCTATTTTGATTAGAAACAAAATGGGAGACAAGCCACATAAACAGAACTGCCTTTACTCTGAGTATTTCTACAGCCCCTCTATGATACCACAGGAACATCTGTGCTTTACTCTCCTTACCAGGAGTCATTCAAGTGAAGCACCAAGGCACACAGAATTGGTGTGTACACAGCTACGTCAAAGAACACCTGGGAGAAGAGCGTGAACTCATTGTTGCAACCCAGGTCCAGGTTCTATCTACAAGGGACACCTTCACCAAGGGTAAGTTTCAATATTCCAGCGTTGTTTGTAGTAGACATGTTAACTGCCAGGCACGTTTAGAGTCCAGAGCAGGCACATCAGCATTATAAGCATGGCTATGCACAAGACATTTCTGTGGCATGTCCATAAGAGTCAAATGCACTCGTCCTGCCTGGACGTCTCCCTGCTTTCACGTGGGTGCTGGCAGCATTTTTTTCTCCAGACATCATTCATCACCTCTAGACCTAGCATTAGGAATAGGAGGCAAACGCTGTTACTCCTGTCTGGGAATCCCATTCTGGAAATTTTCAAAGTCACATTTTCTGCATCTGGCTCGTCTGAGCATTTATCCTATGGGATATTTTTAGAGAAGTTGAATACTTACACTGTGTGGAGTCCAGTATGAAGACCCTTTGGCTATAGTTCTCAATCCTTTAAGGACTACACTGTTCTCTGCATAAATTTAAACACCATTATATTCTGCTGGCCTTTGATGTGCATGAACACCAGAATATTTTTCCAAATGCTTTGGATACTTGGAAAACTGACAGAGCTTGTATGACTCTGAACTGACAGATGTATTAAATCGAAACACCTCTTCTCCGTTAATGAATAACAGCTAGTTTCTTGTGTGTAATCATGGTTTTGTTTCGTTATCACAAGCACTATCTCGCAATTTAATCTCATCATTTAATCTCATCAGTCTTTCCAGTATGTTCTAACACTGGCCACTTGTCCCCTTGCTGACTTCTGCAGAGTTTGTCTCTCCATTTATTTACAATTTATGAAACACTGGGACATGAAGATAGCTGCGATTTACATCTAGGCATATTCGTTCTCTGCTTTTCAAAGCCTTCTGCTTCTGCTAGATTTCTTAATTACTGTTCTATCTTTATTTTCAGAGGGATGAGAAATGTCCATTCTCTTACTCTCCTTGCTTGCTCTCAGGCTCTGGAAAAGAAACCAAAAATACACGAGCAGCAAAGTTGAGAAACGTGTGTCTTTAATCATAGGAGCAAAGAAGTCACGTCTAAGTCACGCCTAAGTCACGTCTCAGAGCCAGTTTAAGTCTTTCAGGATTTATCAGGACAAATGCAACTTCATATAATTGTTTGATTTTGTTGCCTGGCTCTGAGAAAATAAGGCAGCGAGGAACCAGCTTGGCTGTTTTCAGCCTGCTTTACTGCCTCCGCTGCAGGAGCTTGGCTGTAACCTGTCACACAGGAGGTACTTCTGGAGAGAAGTAGTTACGGTGTCCTCCCATGAGTGCACATAGTGCTTAACATGCAAGGTAAGGAGGCAAGAAACTTGCAGGCTATGGCAAAAGAGAGAAAAGCAGCAGAAAAATAACACAGGCAAAAAACCATGTTGCACTTTTATTATGTATGGTTTTTGCCATTTTTTTATATTTAGTAGAATTTTTGGAAGGATGCTTACTCAAATTCTAGCAAATCAAACTCAAGGAAAAGACTAGCATAACATAATAAAATAGCCTTTGCTTTTTAAAATGCAAAATTGTGTTTAAACTCTCCTCCTGTCCAATCCATGACAAGCTTTTCTCAGTGCATTATTTTCCTGGCTGTGAAGCGATGGCCACACTGGTGTCCTGTCTAACCCCCCTGTAAGGACTTTAACCTGAATCGCTAGTTGGTGAATCCATGCACCTGTGCTTCATCACCACTTGCAGTGTACCCTGGAAATTGTGGATTCAGAGGTGTTCTCCAAGCAGCCAGCAGAAACCTACAGTTTTCTTGCTCCCTCCTTCCTTACCGAAAAGTTAACCTAAACAAGCCTCAAGCTTCAATTCCAGGCTGGATTTTTCTCATCTGTTTTGATACAGTATTTTTCTTCTCCTGTAATCAGTTTTAAGAAATCTGAGCTCTAATGTGCTTGCAAATCTGAATGACAAATTGCTTAAAGGCAATCTAGAAAAATACCATGACCTACAAAGCAAGAAAACCGTGCTCCACTCCTACTCAAACCACTAGAAAACGGGTCATATTCACTTCGAGTTCCCTCAAAGCACTTTGGAGAAGCTCTTTGTCTAGCAAAGAAAGGAATCTGTCTTTCTTTTGACGATACTTTAGAGGAAGATTAATTCACGTATCTCAAATTTGCTACTAACCTCCCCTCCTCACACTTAAGTAGGGATTTACCTTTTTTTATATACATTTATACATATTTTTATTTTATTGTTTTATATATATATATATCAATAAAAATAATTCCATTTTCTTAACTTACTAAATGAGAGCTTTAAAAAAAATTGAAGCCTACCATAAAATATTATTGGAGATCAAATATTTTTGCCAGGAAAAAACAGTAGCAGGTCCTGGCTCTGTGCTCCTTATGCACCACTTTGAAGAGACCTGAATACCACCAGTGGTACCTACCTCTAGACTGGGAACTCCTCACTCACTGCTTTTGCCTTACTTGGTGCTGTTAACATAGGGAGCGGGTCACATGAAACTCAATACATACTCAACAAACACTTTGAAAGTAGCCCCTTGATTCACATATACTTGACCAAAGACCTGAGTGAAATGAGTTAACTGCAAATACATGCTCTTTGTACTTTTTCGTTAACGAGATGCAGTTAAAACTAAGACGTTTCAAACTCTCAGAGAGTAAGCATTGTGTTTTAAAGACTTATTCTGCCTTTTGGAAATTTCCATTGAAGATTTCATTTGAAAACAAATTAGTCATTAGTTTATAACTTTCTAAGAGAAAAATTCTAACATGAATGGTTTGTGTGAAGCCATATTTTCTTTTGCCAATTTACAAAGATTTATTCTTTAAATTACAGAATTTACCCACCTATATTATTGTAGTTCAGTGTTGCAAGTCTGCATTAAAAACGACTGCTTTCTTTATAACGTTCAATCTCATCATGTGAGTACAAGCTACTCTGTTTTAAATTCTAATTCCTACGTAAATACATTCATAACTTCCTCAAAACAGTAACCACAGTAGTGCATTTTGTACAATGAATTTTGAGACAGATTATTTTTAAAAAATACACTTTCAAACAGCTGCTCTGGATAGCAGGTAAAACACAGGAGCCAGATAGTTTCCATAAAGAGAAAGAAGCACCACTTCAGATCTTGTAATAAAGCTGAAAGAGGCACCCTAATGAACATTTGCTGCATCATCTATCATCATGCCTTGTTCATTTACATTTTACAGCACCCAAGCTGCTCGTTAGCAAATGCCTACCTACTGGCAAAGTAAAACAAAAAAGATGTTCAGCTTCTCTTTGGATGTTAAATGGAGAAGTGATTACATGTTTCTTTTTCTGGTAAACAGAGAGTTTACTAATGAAACATCAAAATGCTTTTTTTAATAAAGTGTTACATAAATACCTATTACAGTCAAATTAAGCAGATAAATTCCATTTTCAGATCTACAGGGCAGATTTTAATCTGGCTTCCAGTCTGTTTCTACATCTGGACTTTAACAGGACAGCTATTGCATGTACGTCTAGAATATATTATGCATATCTTGATTTGTTCCTTGGTATGACAGCTTAATTTCAGGTGTACAGTGTTGAAGCAGCCCCAGTGCTGGAGGCTCTTAATCTGTGTTTCGCAAGCCTGCCTTTGTCTCCAGGCTGAGGTCTTATTGTATTTTCATTACTTATTAAAAATAGCTGGTAGTATTGTCAAATCAGTGGGATTAACCTACTTTAAAAAGGAAATTAGGTCAGTTACTATATTCATGCCCAGCCTTCAGCTCTCACGTACGGTTCCAGCTCTCCTGCATCCTGCAAAAGGGGCAGTTCCCCATGGAAAGCGCAGCACTGCGTGCAGCTGTCTGCTTCATCCCGCACCCCAGCTCCACGCTGAAACCACGGTGGAGGGAAAGGCTCTTGTCATCAGTCTCTGCTGATACAAACTTCTCAGCCAGAGGAGAAACACCACTCCTTGTACAGAGGTGCTACATTAGTAGGTTGTTTGTGACGGTGAAGACGAATTGGGCTGTTACATACTTCTGATTTGAAACACACCTGAAAATCAGACTCCAAAAGATGTTTTGAGGTTATCTTCACCAAAGCACCTAGGGTCACCCCTTCCAATCCTATCTTAACCAGAAACTGAGACTGAAGTGGAACAGTCAGTGTCGGAGGGACACGCTCTGCCAGCCACCAAGCTGTGTGTCCCCTCTGGCCAGGGGATTGGGGAGGGGGACAGTACCCTACTGTCAAGGGCTACAGGTCTTGAAAGTGATTGTGGCGTCTGAAACACAGGGCAAAAGAAGCAATTCCTCACACCCTGTGCAACTGCTGCGGGCTGGGTGGCAAATACAAGTCCCAGCTGTTTCTCTGCCGTGCCACGAGCAGGAACACAAGTCCTCATGAAATGAAAGGCTCAGCAGAACATGCCTCCACTCACTCCAAATTCAGCTTTTTGAGTTCTCTTGGCCCCTTATTTTTTTCACTACAGTTACTAAGTAAAGCATAAGTTCAGAAGAGGCAATTGTGCATTTAGGCAAGGGTGTCTGTTGTGCGTCGCCGGCCAGAGCTCGCTCCTGATGAAAACCAGCAACTGCCCCCAGAGCTCCAGCACCGAGATCTTCCGTCTGCTGCTCTCAGAAAAACATTTATTCTGCCTCCATTTTGACCGTGCCAAGGAACCCTCGCTTTCCCAGCAAGGACAAGATTGACCTCCAGATAATACCGCAAGAGAAAGGCAGAGAGAGAGAAAGTTCCCCCTCCGATAATTCCTCCTCTCCAAACCAGTTCAGAGCCACACTCTCGCTTTCTCACTGGGGCAGGAAGATCAACATGTAGGAAACCGTACTGCTGCTACGTGTAATTTAGACAGCTAGCTATCTGTATCTAGGAAAAATAATTTAAAGGTAAATCATGTTTTTTCTTTTTCCTCTCGGCTTCAAGCTCACCTACAACTAACAAAGAGACTGCAATTTCTGCATATTAATTACAGTCTAGAAAAGGAGACAAAGAGGCAAGAAAGTAGGACAAATCCACACTGTACATGGCATTCCTTTCTCTGGCAAAATGAGCTGCCACAATTCAACCTTTAGCATTCCTTGGTATCCATTTCTCCTTTCCATGCTTACCCACACGCATAGTTATTGCTGATAAAAGGCTGAATCACCAGGAAGCTTAAGACTACTCAAGGAACGTGAGAGCTGCTGCAGAACCATCCCCACAAATGACCATTCAGAAAAGCCTCAGGAATCCTCATAAGCCCCCTCATGACTCCTTACCATGGTACTTTTCAGCAGATGACAGAAAGAAAACCTTTTCTGGGATTTTATTTTTTTTTAGGCGTCCCGAGAAGGCAGAGAGCAAAGCAGCACACAGCACATCCAGACTGTCCTGTCCCCTTGGGGTAGCTTAAAAGCAAATGTCTAGGTTCCATTAAACAGCATCCTTTACACACTCTCTTCTCCATCTTCTCTAAGCAATACACGGCATATGCAGGCAAAGGGACATTGCTTGGGGGTCCCAGTGAATCCCACCAGGCTGGGACTGACTAGTTCTATCTAAAGCTTTTTCTTTTCCTGTTTTCCAGGATCATCTCCACACAGGAGCCAACTGCACATTCCTTAGCTGTGCAGCAGATCTGGATTTTCTGGCATGATGTTGCTTCCTCAACTTTCCCCAAAAGAAATGTGTAGCCTCAAAGAAGAAATCAATGGCAGCAGCAGTAAGCAACATGCAGATCAAAATAGCATTTATCACTTCTACAGCACGTGACGGTTTTTTGTTTGTTAACTCCACAAAACACAACCAAGAAGCAGAAGCAAGTTCCAAAGACATATGCAACCCAAATCAGCTCACACAGGTGAATGAAATAAGAGAGATGCCAACTGCAGGATGGACAACCTAAGAATAAAAAGATGTTTGCAACATCTTTACTTTTTTCTGGGTCATTACAGAGTCACACCTTCATTGCGTAATAAATGTCCATTTTGCATCATTAAATGTCACTCCTCCTCAGAGTTAATGGCGTCTAAAGAACCAGGGATAATCTGGCACCTGAATTAAACAAACACCACTACAAGCAACATACTACATCCCTGGCATTTTCCTCATAAATTGGAACATAACAAACACTATAGGCAACGATCTTGGAAGAAGGCAGCCCACCCTGCCACTCTCAGTGTGGGTGGTGGGCAGGGTGTTCAGCTCTTCCTCCATAGAAGCAAGAAATGACATTTTACAGAGTTCAGATGTTCTTTACCTTGTAGCAAACATTGCTCTCAGGGAAGAGAAAGTAGCAGCGTCCTCTTTCAAAGCCTTCAGCTCGTTTCGCAGCTTCATCATTGTCTCCGTAACCATTGCTTTCTCATTTTCATACTTGCTTTTTAAGTTGGCAAGGGCTACCTCTGCAGTCTATTGTTTACCAAGAAGAACAGAAACGTACTAGTTAATGAAATTCTTCATAAAGTGGCTGGCTAAGAGATTTCTAATCACTACTCACATAATGAAACATTTACTTTGTACTGGAATGTTAAACTCCTGGTCAACTTTTCTTGTACAAATTAAATACAATTTCATTTCTGAACACTGGCAACAGATCAGACATATGGCTCTCCTACTCCCATTAACCATGCAGCAGCATCTAGGAAGTTACAGAATATACATTTAGTGATGCCTATCTCCAACTACTAAAAGAAATCAAACTTTACATACTTCAACACAAAGAACAAAATAATCTTTATAGTATCTCTATATTTAAATGCATTCATCAATCACTTGCACAGTTCTCTAACACTTACAGCATTTTTCCTGTCTCACACTTTGGGACACCTTTTCTAAAATGTACACAAGAAAACTGAAATTATGTATAGATGACTTAAACACTATATATTTTTTTTTAAGACAACTTCAATTTGCATTATTCTTAGAGGAGACAATGAAGGATGTCACATAGTGTCTTAAGAGCAGTTATTTTCATCTGCACTGCTAATGTGTATCAAATGGAACAGCCCAATCCCAAAAGACTAATTTTACCTCTAACCCCTGTTATTTTGACTGTGTACTTATATCACATCCTTATCTGAGGAGGCTTGCTTTTCTTTTGCAATTTGAGACAGAAGAGTACATAAGTTTATGAACTCTTTTAAGAGCAACTACTGGAATTCTTTTAAGTAGAAAATAAGATTTACCTCTTTGTTTTAGCTGTCTTACATGAAATATAATATGAAATAATTTAGACAGGCAGTAGATTGAAGTTACCTTAAGCTTAATAACATGTCTCACGAGTCTGTGACAAGCAAAAGTCAGTTAAAGCCTCAGCACTCAGTGCGTACCCCTAATGAAACAACCTGCTTTAGCCTTGGATCAAACAAGTATCAGCCACAAAAGCCTCACTGAGCTGAGGGTATAGGCAGTGTGACCTCAAAGGCAAATTCTCTTGGGTTTATGAATTAGGTCATAACCTTCACACCTGTAAGACCTGGTTACCTGTTTGTTGGCCTTCAGCACAGTTCTCAGAGTTGCTATCTGTTCTCTCTTGGTGCTCAGCAGGGACTTCAGCTTCAGGATTTCTTCCATGAGAGCTTCCTTGTCTTTGTCCACCACTGGCCCAAGTTCTTGAGTGGCCACACGCTGCCTGGACAATTCAGTTGTTCTGTCCACAGCAGCTTGCAGGTGCTTGATCTGATCCCGGATTATAGCGATCAAGTTGTAAATGTTCATTGGTTCCTTCCGAGGATCTGACACAGGAGATGGTAAAGATGACACTGGAGATGGGCTGCTGTCGCCACTTCCGTTCTCTGCCTTTCCTAGCTCTATAGTTAACAGCCCTTTAGAAAGAAGAATGGGAGACCTTCTTCCCTTGGTCTCTGGGCTACTGCGTCCGCCTTTACCTTCCTTGTAGTAATCCAGCATCACTCTGTTTGGAGTTTCATTGTTGCACATGCAGACGTGGTGGTATAAATTGGCCAATTCTTCACTGAAGGTGACTAGTTCATCTTGGGCCACACTGAGGCTACCCTGTGTTTCTCCAGCAACATCACTGACTTTCTTCAGCTCCTTTTCCAATCTGGCCACCTGTTCTCTATCATGCCTACTGGATTTTTCTAGTGAGGTGATCTTTTCAGTGAGAGCTTGGCTTTCAGTCTCATATCTGCTCTTCTCTTCCTCATACTTTGACTCGCATTCTTTGTATTTGGCCTTAAGATTTTTAAGCTCTTCTTTTAGGTCAGTAATCTCGGCCACCGCCACTTTGTACTTGCACTCCAGGATCTCTGGCCCATTGATGTCAACTTCATAATAATCTCCATCTTCATGACTGTCTCGGTCCTTCTCATTGTCAAGGGCAGACTGACGTTCCTTGCTGACCTGGAGCTTCTTCATTGCGTTCAGGTTTTCTGTGAGTCTGCCAACTTTCTCGTGCTGCTCTGAGAGGGCCCCCCGTGTATTTTCCAGCTGCTTCTGAGATTCCTGTAGCGTTGTTAACAAGTTCACCTTTTCTCTTTCCATCTGAAATGCAGGAACACAGACATCTACTTAAAGGAAACTGTATCACTTAAATGGTTTTATCATAAGAGAGAGCAACTTAGCCAAGGTCCATATGGTTACAGAAATCTGATCACTTGCACGTTACGGAAAAGACTATTTAATTTATTCTAAAACTATCTCAAGCAGAATGTTCCTTGCCAGTTTTTCCTCATGTCCACTCCAAAATGCACATTCTTACACACTGCTTCCATAGCTGATGGTTTCATTCTGAAAACATCCTTTCAGCTGAAGATAAGCTAAAGTTTACTGTTATCTTGCAAATTATCAAGTAAATATTAGAAGACATGCAGCTAGTCCATGGTGGAAGATGGGAAAGAAAGACGCAGAAATACAGAAACTTTTAAAGTTTCTCCTCTGAAAGTTCTTATTTTGAAAAAACACAGCATTTTTTTTCCACAAAGGAAGGGTTCTTATGGAACACTTAAAAAATGCTGGACAAAATAACTTCAAAGCACTTCCACGCAACACAAATCTATACCAAACTTTCCAAACAATAGCACAAATATAACACAGAAATGCTTGGTACTGATTAAAACTTCACATTCCTCAAACCAATTACAGAAAACAGCTACGGTGTACAAAACTTTTCATGAAGATGACTGGAGTAACTATCAATTTTTGAACAAAATATTATCTTCCTTGCTAGTGATACAATGAAGTAGACACAGCATGTACTGCACAGATGATGCATTACAACTTTCCTCCAAACACAGGACATGACTGCTGGCTTCATTGCATCAAAAAAAAAAACCAAACAAAAATGAGCAGAGCTATGGTTTTCTGCTGACAAACATTTAACATCCTCAAATTCCAAATCAATCAGAGCCTTTACAAATATAGTTCATACGGTATAGTAGTCACGTGAGATATTGAAAAGACCGAAATTACAACCCGAATAAACTCTAGCAGCTATTTGGAAGTAAACAGTTGTTTAGGAAAGCCATTTACCTGTACAAGCTGTTGCTTCAGCTTCTGGATTTCAGAAATGTTTAATTCACTCAGAAGATCCGAAACCAGACTTGGGGCTGGAGGGAAGCTTTCATTTTTCTTGGGCGTTGATGCACTATTCTTGCCATTGCTGAGTTTGCTGAGGCAGTTTTGTTCAAATCCATTCATGATTTCATCATTATTGGGCTCTGTGGCTTCATCGCTGAACTTCAGTCCATCCAAAGAGATGTTCAGGTGGCTGTTGTACATGGAGTCATTGATGTTCATGTAATGAGAGAGCTCCTTGCGAAGATTGTTCTTCTGTTCCCGCTCTGTCTTCAGCGTCTCTAAGGCCTCCTCAAGCTGGCGTTCAGAGATCTCCTTCAGCCGTATGGCATCTTCTAGCTGGCTGTTGAGAAATTCTGTTTCCTCTTCAAGCCTTTTGATTTCGTGTTTCAGGCCTTCAAACTCCACCTGGAGATATACAAATAGAGGGGAAAAAAAAACCCTAATGAAAATGTTTACCTGCAAGGCACCAAGTAATTTTACTTTTAAATTCTTGATTTCACTAAATATGGTGAGAATAGAATGATTTTTTCAGTTCTGGCAATATGAGTGCAAACACTCCTCACATAACTTACCTTCACAGAGAGCATGGAATAAAGTTTCTAAGCAAACCGTTGAATGAGCTGATTTATTCCAGCTTAATTAACACAGGTGGGAGATATAGGGTGTGATACAGAGGTGTTACAAAACAGGCTTTCCTAGCACATTATGCAAACTCTCTGTTTGATTAACAAACTCCTTGGCCAACCTTCCCACAAACTCAAACTCAACACTTCCAAAAGCCAGCATTGCAAAGCTATGCCTCTGACACTGCTGCACTGCTGTTAGAATATGCCACTGCACTTAACACCTAGCTATCAAACTCTGCTTTTATACATTGAAAATAAAATGTTTTATCACTTCTGTCATCATCATCATCTCAGTACATCTTGAGAGCTACAATTCACTCTACACTCAGACTCATAGTACTGCCACATGAAATTTGATGGCATGCTATAAGGTTTTACCTGTAAAATTGAATTTTTAAACCCCTCTTACACTCAAATTATGAACACCAACCATCACTATAAAATTTTAAATCCCTTCGGGAAAAAAAAAAAAGGCCTAAAGAATACCTTTTCCTTACCTTGAAATTAAGGGAAAAACACCACATGATATATGATCCTATGTATTTTTGCCAGCTGCTAAAAGAATCTTAGATGCCAACCGCACCAGTCTGGTAGTGCTGAATCACACCCGATTTAAAAACCAGGAACCAATCATGGTAATTCAATTTTGCAAGTTAAGCCTGGGAAAACTTGATGGCTTCTTCTAGTTATGTCAGTGGGATAATTAAAGCTTAATAAAACTCATCAAGTAGGATTAGGAGATAGTAGAAAAAGAAATAAAGCATTGCCATTAAAAGAATTAGCTCTTATTTCTCTATATATGTCCACTAAGCTCAAATATTTAAGATTGCAGTCTATTTTCAAAGGTTCCCAAATACAAACAGTAGTCAATAATTACTAGCAACTGACAAGATAGCGTCTGAGGTTAAATTTGACTCAGCCCAGAATGGCAGCATTCTTGAACAGTGTTTTTTAGAATGTGAACAGGGAGCTGGGAACTTTCACTTGCTCCTCTGAATACAGCGAACGAGACAAAGAAAGGTAAAAAATAAAAGCAGCCAATTCCATAGGCTGGATTTTACCAGATCGTTATCTCTTCCAGGCTGCATCTAGAGCGTAATAGCCCCTTCATCCCTACTGCGTGTCAGGGCACCCAAACCAGTGTAATTAGACCAAATATCTTCAGGTGAGAACAGGTCCAACCTGTAAATATCACACATATCAGTGAAGTCAACATGATAAATATTGACATGGAGCGCCACCTGGATATAAATGAAATACACCAAGTATCCTAAACACCTCGCCTGGTAGTGCAGCTCTCACTTGGAACACTGAAGGAGCTCTGAAGCAAACCCTAATAAGCTTTTGCTAAGTGTTCACGACAACAGATGGTACTAACACCACTGTTTTCTTCAAGAGCTTTTATTTCAGGAATATTATACATTTATACATTATACATTTATATATTATACATTTTTCTCAATTGAACCTACAACCATAGAAAAAAGAAGTGGTTGGACATTCAATCAAGATAGAATCATGCTGTAACACAGGGATTAACTAATCCCTACCCAGGGATTGCTACCGAAGCAATGTTTACTATCTTAAAAAACTTGCCTGATTTTGCTTCAGGACAGAAACCTGTTTCTGGAGACAGATGTTTTCCTCCTCAAGCTCAGTGTAGTCTTGCAGCAAACGCGCTTCTCGGAATTTATATTCCTTAATATCGTCTCGCAGACGGGCCCTTTGGATCTCCACGTTCTGATTGACCTGGAAAAACAAACAAACCCCAAAATGATAATGATTTGACCAGCCACAATCAAATTTTGAAATTTTATTGTTCCTTATGTGCACTAATCAATTAGAATACGGTTGCCTATAAAAATAGTATCCAGATATTTAGCAGCTGTACCCGTGAAGTGACAGGATGGTTTTCCAAACAGTTCTAAATCAGCTCAAAAAAACCCCCGCAAGCTCATGAAAGACGCAGCTGAACAGTTCAGCTAGTTAGGTTTTGGTATTTTATTTCTGTTTTCATCTATCCAGCAGCATAGCCAAGAAAGCTTCATCCTCTGGCACCTGAACTCAGATTCCCTCAGAGTTCTCCACTTTGTGTCAGAAACAAGAATGTCAGCAGTGAATAAAATATGGTCTCAGTCCTCATGTGAGTGTGCAGCAGGAACAAAACAGGTATCAACAGGCACCTACAGAAAACTAAGAGTTGAAGGAGATGTTTGCAGCAGGAGCATATACCAAGACTTGAATCTGGCAGGTTGAGCACAAACATAGAATCACCTGCAACTGTTAAGGCCAATAAATTGAAATTACAGCTCCCTCGCATGCTGGGTAGAGATCAGACTATATAAACTTGTCTGCTTATTTTTAGCAATAAAGAGAAGAGCACTATTTCCCAGAACACCAAGAAGCTAAAATAAACATGAATTTCTGAGACCAGACACTACAGTACAACAGCGCAAATGACAAGTTGCTATGTCCCGTATTTCATGCCTGAGCAAGTGTTGGTTCTACCTTTGCACAAACCCAGAGCCCCAGGGAAAGAAGCAATTCACATCTTAACTTGTTAACAACTGCAATGAAGACCTCCTGTCTTTGGCATAAAGAGCCTCCAGCCAGATATTCCAAACTGTTTTACAGTTAGGATAGCAAAAGGCTCTTGCATCAAACTGAGTTTCACACAAATTAGATCTTATCTTCGATTTTCCCCATTCCCGAGTAAGTGAAACGCAATGGAAGATCTCCCACAAAGCTACTGGTGAGCTTCTCTCCACACCATTCAGGTTCCTTTGCTCCTCTTCCTCCCTGGGTGATCTTATCTTTCTCTTTGAAGAGTCGATGCCTGGAGAAATCATTGGAGTCAGTCTTATTTGGTGAAAGAATGGTTTCTGTCCAAACCTGTCTGTTTAATTTAGAGCAACAGTAAGAACTCTTATTTAATGTGAAAGTATCGTCATGCTCTGTCTAGCACAAGAAAAACTCTTTCTATCTCAGTGTGTGCAGGAAGGCCAGATTTAAAAATAGCTCCCTTGTTTCCTGATCAGGGACGAAAGATACAACCTAGGCTTACTGGCTGTTCAGCAAGCTGTACCTTTAGCTTGCTCTTAGTGTTTTCTTGTCAAATAAATGTGCATGCTTGCAAGGTTACACTGGGTGCCACGCCAAATGGTAGGATTTTTTTCTGCAGGAAAGAGAAGCTACTGCATCCTTCCCTGACTGGATTTTTCTATTACCCATAAAGAAAGTAGTTACTCATGTATTTGAAGACAGACAACACACAGACTGCACATGTTCTCACAGATAGTGTTTTACTGTTCCTCAAGCGCACAGAAGAAGCGAGCCGAGCTACTGATGAGTTTGAACCTTTCTGTGACTCTTGTTGCTTCAATGGCTTCATCCTTCTTCCTCTGCCCTGAGCAACCCCAAGCACAGGGGAGAAGGGGGAGCTGGAACACAAGGGCCACAAGCTGGCCAGGCTCTCTGCACCCAAGTCTCACCTGCACCCAAAGTGAATCATATAGCACTTATGAAATGTCACTACTACTGTGTGGAGAACTGATGGCCATATAATTCCATTGAGTGTTAGAGACCAGGCTGGATGGGGCTTTGAGCAACCTGGTCCAGCGGGAGGTGTCCCTGCGCAGGGCAGGGGGTTGGACTAGATGGTCTTTAAGGTCCCTTCCGATGCAAATCATTCCATGATTTTATGATCTAGCTGACAAAACATCTCAACTTCTCAACCTAGAGAATATTCCCACTAAGCAGAAGCCTCTCATCCATGCTGCCCAGGAAAACACTGTGATCTGAAAGTGATTTCACCTGATCTAAAGGCCACAGACCACTCTGCGTCCGCTGCTAGAGAGCTTGTCTTACGTGTTTTCATCCTCTCAGCTTTGCCTCCGAATTCTGCGTGGACCACTCCGAGCAGGACTGGTGCTAGAAAAGGCAGAGATCTCCTCAGGACCAGTTTGAAGCCACCTTCACCTGCATATCAAAGCCACAACTACCATCCTTCATGACTGCCAAATGCCTGCACCTTAGCACCTACTTTTCTAGTATACTCCAGCACATAAAGTTACATATAATTTGACCTTGAGTATTAAAATAATTGAGACAAAAATCTCAAGGTAGCCGATTCCCTCCTTTCTTTTGGGCATTGCAGAGCCTGAATGCTGTGAGTTCGGGCTCTGGGTCAGCAGCCCGAGGCTGATCTTGCCAGCGAAGCTGTTTCAAGGTTTCTGTTCCCTCCAACTCCACCAGATCCTGAGCTCACAGGTCAGTTTGAGCTCCTCCCTGCAGTAAAAATGCTCACACCTAATTTTACACGTCATTGTTATCATCCAGAGTCAAAACTTAGTTTGCCCAAATTTATTACTAATTCTAGGATTAGAATTAATGCTGCACGCAATAAATATTTCTAGATATAACTCTCTCTTGTGTTCTTCATAGGAAGGATTCACAAAAAAAGGATGCAGACTCTTTGGGAAAAATACAGTGCGGTTAGAAAGGACCTCACCTCATGTGTATTCTGTTTCTCTGGGGAGGAGAAAATCACAGAATCATTTAGGTTGGAAAAGACCCTTAAAATTATCAAGTTTGTCCTGTTTGAGGTAAAACAGAACCAACTTTCTGTTCAGTAATTTTACTTCTTAGCTAGGCCTCCTCTAACTCTCTGAAATTAACTGCATTTTGTGGAGAAAACTGTTAGTTCCCAGAGTGCTGAGACCAATGTTTATAGTCGATGCCAAGGAATGGTGTGCAGAGAGGCTCTTGCTTATCCTTATTGCTTTAACAACCAAGGTCAGCAAATTTCATTATTTGCCCTGTTGGAGGGTTGGAAACGGTTGCAGGGAGGAGGGGACAGGAGAGGTGACCCCAGACTGACCAATGGGGTCTTCCATCCCATCTGCCTCATGCTCAGGACAAAAGCCAAGGGATCAAAGGGTCAGACTCTTTCTTTAATGGCCAGTGTTAGAGGAGGACCCTTGTCTGTTCATCTGCCTTTGACCTTGATCCATGCATTCCTGATTCCAGATCCAGAATCCAGTTCCTGTCCATCGGTGAGTCCAGTCTGGGACTTCCCCAGTGTCTGCCATCCTGGGAGCTTGATAGGGTTTTGTATATATTGTATCTATGTTGTTATTTCCTTTTTATTTTATTATTCATATATGATTAAAGTAGTTCAGTTCCTTCTGAATCCGTGAACTCCTGATCTCCTCTTCTCCTGGGAGGAAGAGGCAAACATCTGTTGCATGTAATTGGTCAATTTGGCCTAAACCATGACAAAGTGCAACTGTTAACCTAACACCACAGAGTCCACCAAAATAATGAATATAACATCATCTCTTAGGCATTTTATTAAGTATCAGCCCAAAAATTGAGAAGACTAATCCTCAGACACTTCCATAACTTAGTGCCGCCTTCTGCACTTTTTTTGAAGAAGGTGCTTCAGCCAATGTTTTTCTGAACGCTGCCTTCATACTCACAGCGCTCACTCCAGAAGAGCCAACCTCAAAGCTACATCATCTACCCCAGGTACCACTGATGAAATTAAGAATTCAAAATATGGACCATAAAGCTTTTCCAGGCACAAAACAAAAATTTCAAGTCATTCATTAGACATTAATACAACTAAAAAGTTACATTATTTAGACTACAAAGACCAGCAGTTTAAAGTTGTGTGTGAAATTCACAGCAGCTCATCTGATTTTAATTGCATTTCCTTTGCCTATGTAAGGACTGGGGTGCTATGGCAAAGTATCACATAACTGTGTAATTAAGGGCTGGGATAGAAAATACCCCT
>JAOXJM010000003.1:23908781-23919012 GCA_026413425.1 Tringa solitaria
CAGAGCTATAAGGTCACCCCTCAGTCTCCTCTTCCCCAGACTGAACAACCCCAGTTAGTTGCCCATATAAAATATACCTGTATTTTTCATGGTTTTATGCATTTTTGGCCTTGATAAAATCCTACAGCAATACATTCTGTGTTTTAAATCATACTTTCAGATGACAGTTTTTGGTCAGTTTACAAGTTTCCCACATGTTCATAAAAGAGAACATATTTTTGTTAGGAGACTTTAAGGTGTGTTGTTATTCCATGATCCCCCTGTCAAGCATTCAGTGTTTTTAGATACTTCCATCACACCCCTCTGTTCCCTGGTGAGGTGAAGTTCAGTAAGTTATTGTCACTTTTATGTTTGAGAGGTTTTTTTCCATGCTCCCTTTTTAGAAACTGCCTTTTATGATGGCTTGTCCCAAACAGCACGACCAACCCAACCAAACGGGAACCGCAGATGTCAGCTCACACAGACCAACTGTGGGAATAAGCTCATGGATCACCCCTACCAAAGGATGCTGCTGTTCTTCGTGGGCCCCAGCTATTTCTGCACAGCAAGGCTGTTATTTGCTCTCAGCCAGCAAGCTAGTTAAGTTTCTGCAGAAACCCTGCCATTACCTTGATGGTATTACTGTCCAGGGTCAGGAAGATGGGTACAGAACTGTGAGTAAACCATCTCTGGCACTCCACAGAACACAAGAAACCTTCTTAATAGACATGGTCATCAGGACAGGCAGCCTGGAACAACTCCATCTGGGTGGATTTATAAGGGACCGCTTAAAAAGCGCCTCCATTCTAACCAAGCTTCATTATCTCCCTTGTACCTACTTAGAAAGGACCTCATACATTCATGTTCAAGCCATTTTCATAATTGCAACAGCCTGTGTGGAACAGGAAATTTAACTTTAACAAAATTGTACAAAATTACAGGGCAATGCAATTACCATCCATGGCTACAGCCCAGGTCTGTTTTAAATCAAGGTATTAAAAGGAAAACTCACTTTTTGCTGATATGCATGAAACCCATGAACCTTCACATACCCAGAAGTCTAGTATCTACCCATCCACTTTTGCTTTAATATTATATAAACCACAAAAATAGAAGTCAAAGTTACTCTGTTCTTCCTTTTCTTCCAAAACCTCTATTTCTACCTACTGAGGTACCAAAATAGCGAATAAAAGCTTTCACAGTTATATCAGAATTATATTCTTTGGAGTATAATCTCTTCACAAAATAAATGAGTTTCTGAGAACTCATTTGCACCTATGTTGCTGGATGCAAGGGCTACAAAGCATCAGGTTCTGCTGAACAGCTGCCTCAAGGAATTAAAACAAGACATTAACATTAAGGGACTATCGAAGTTCCCTACTTCCAGATTTCCCAAGGTCAGACCAAAAGCAAAATCAACAAGTTCACAAACCAAAATGTCATCTGACTCTTTGCTCAGTTAGATGCACTCCTTGGTACATTGGAAAACACTTTATACACTGCTGGACAACACTTGAGGAGCTTCCATCTATCTCTTCAGAAAGCTTCATGAGAGACAGATCGAAAGCCCTCCTTTAGTTTTAACACCAAACGAGGTGAAAGGAACCAAAATCAACCTCCACCTCCAGATGCAGCCTCAAATTCTGCATAGCCATTTCTCTCTGGATCAAGTGATCACAGAACACTTCCCA
This sequence comes from Tringa solitaria, assembly GCA_026413425.1. Taxonomy (NCBI): domain Eukaryota; kingdom Metazoa; phylum Chordata; class Aves; order Charadriiformes; family Scolopacidae; genus Tringa; species Tringa solitaria. The sequence continues at coordinate 23,910,452 of JAOXJM010000003.1, forward strand.
GCCAGGGTGTTCGCCCTTACAAGGGCAGCGCACCCTGCAGGGATCACACGCTGAGCCCTGAAAAACGCATCAAATCATTCAGACGCTGATTATTGGTTATTGCTAATAACCTGCTGTGAAGCTGCAAATCAACTGAAACCCAGACAATTTTTCTTTCGTCAAGCTGCCATCCCCTACCAGCCATACCAGTACATATGGCCCTTCAGCCCTCCTCCCCCAAATACACAAGGGAATGCTGCCCAACAGCTAATTAGGGCATTCCTGAAGCCAATGGGAAATTTACCATAACACACTGATGAACATTTACCAAAATAAGTATAATCAACCAAAATACTATTAAATCAAGTTTCTTGTTTGCAGCATTACTTACATTGGCAGACTCAAAGCAATTAGAAAACTCATGCTATCATATTCTTAAATAGCCCAGAAAATCAAATTGCTAAAAATCAAGGAGATTTCTACAAATTAACCTTCAAGCCTATGATGTCCTAAAACTCCAGAATCCAAAACTCTCCAAAGTAATTACGAATGAGAAAAGGAATTTGGACAGCAAACAGATGAGGCAGACTTGTGCAGTAAGTGAGATGTTATATAAAATGGCCCAAACCAGCTCACTTCAAATGAAGCCCTGGATCAAACTGCATTTAAAACCAGGTTTAAACTACCAATTTTCAAAAGACAGACTCAATCAAAGGTGAAGTTTCCTCTACTTTTGATGATTACAGAGATTCATTTGTGTACTTTACAGGAGGAATCTGATCTCAATCATCTTATAGATGAGCAGACAATTTGTGCATGAAACCCATCACACTGAGAGATTTTCATATAAAATTCCAAGCTTTGAGAAGAAATTATTCCCAATTCCTTGAAGATTAGCATACTTGCTAAGGTATCCAGTACTTCTTAACAACATTTTAAACCTAACCTTTTTCAAAAAGTTCCTTCACGCGCTGACGTTCACTGATCGCATGAGATGTGAAGAACCTCAGAAACATGCTTCTTGGAGAGTGTCAAATGCCTTGCTTCTCTCAGAACAGTCACTGTGAGACGGGATATGCAAAACCTGATCTCAGCCATGCTCAAAAACAGGATTGTAGGCCTTGGAGAAATTCGGAATAGGGCTGCTTTGTTTACTTCTTTCTTTGTGTCACTCCAGACCTCTACTTAGCCAGAAGCAGGTCCTAAAAGTAACGAATGTCACCAAAGTATCCTGGTTATGCATCTGTATTTTCTGGCACTTCCTGAACTGGGCTGCTGAAAACACAACTTCCCCCCTGCCCCCGCCAAACCATGTGTTGCTGGTGTAATTCTTCAGCCTGAACACAAGCCTAAATGATCTTTTTGAAGAAAAATCTACTTTTTTTTTTTTTCCTCCTTTTGGTCAGCTTCTCACATTGTTTAGTTTAAAATTAACAAAAGAAAAACCCAACATATTCTAACATATGCATCAGAAACCGTGGTCAGGTTCTCAAAGAGGTGCAGGTACTTGCTTAACCAGTTTATAACCAGCGTGGAGCCAATACTGGACATCGGTTATTATTCAGACAACCTCACTGAGCTTGCTAATGCCTCTTCATACACAGGACCTTAAGTGATCATTTCATCCTTTTTGAAACAAGCTGTCTGCTGTTTCATCACAGCTGAAGTACACAGATTATTCTTTGGAAAACCTTTCTTCAAGAAACACAAGTTTTGAGTGTTTCTAAAATTTTCCTCTCCATCTATAGGACAGATGCCTTGGTGAACAGGGACAGTAGCACATCTTCCAATGAGCAACACTTAAGCTGCCAAATTTTCACACTGTGCACCAGTTCTTTCCTTAAACCAAAACAGCTCAAGGTCAAACAAAAAGGGGGATGACGTAAAATTCAAGTAAATCACCTATTTTTTCCCCTGCGCACAGCTCCTGCTTGCTTGCAATCCTTGGAGCACATAGATTTCTGAGTTGGTGAAAACAGACATTGAACAGAGTCTAAATGATGGGGTTGAGTTTTTTTGGTGTTGGGGGTGAGGGGTGTTGCATTATAGTATTTACAAAATCCTTGGGTGCTCCACGATCACGTACATATGGTACTATATAGAACACATGTTCAGCGTTGAGAAGCAGGCAACCAAGCTGCACACATCCACCAAGGGACAGCAGGGGAAAAAAGGCTAAAATACAGTGTAGCTTTGCTCCTGATGCTTCACAGACCTAAAAATTAATCTGCTGTTTCTAATAAAGGATAAAGAAAGCTTGAAAAATACCAACACAGAAAATATCAATTAACTTTTGAATCGAGAAGAACATCAGGAAGAGCAAAGTGGCAATATTTGAGCGTAATGTCATTAGTAGGTGGGCAGAGACAGCTGAGAGGTCTGAGTCTCTGAGGGCTCTGGAGGCAGAGACACCTACAGGCTCCCAACACAAATTCCCAAGATAGAGGGCTAGCAAGTGACACTGCATCCCAGTGATAGTGGTGGATCATATGGCAATGTCACTAAAAATGAGAAATCCATGCAAAACCTTGCACTTCAAAAACCTTCATTGCTTTACAAATACATGTTTCAGTGGGATTTGACAACCAAAAGCCTCAAAAGCAGAGGAGATATGGCATGCCACAGCATCACAATGGAGACAGCAAGTAAGAAGCAGTACCAGAAGGCAGATGATGGCCACCCAGCTAGCCTTTGACTTGGGCATCGATCAGTTGCAGACCTGTTAGATCTGAGGGTGCATAGCCCATCCTCCATATGGGATAGAGACACTGATGTGCCACTTTGTGTCCTCTTAACAATTTCCTGCCCAAAGCAATAAGCCTGTGGCATTGCCAGTCCAGAACAGCTTCCTGGGCCAAAGGGTTTGCTAATACTGACTACAAATACCGGAGGTGAAAGGTATCACTGGTTGCAGCTGTTTATCTATCTGTATGTATAGGGAAGAAATGGGAAAATAAGACTCTGAGCATAATGCTAGGAGCAGAGGACAGACATGGGCTTCACGGCTGCGATGTTCTGAGCTGGACAGAAACAACAGAGAAGCAGCCAATAGGAAAAAAAGACTGTGCCAAATTCCACCAGTATTGTCCCCAGGTCATCTCAGAAAAGAAAAAAACCAAAACAACCAACCAAACAAAAACATTTAACCCATAACCTTCACAAACTGATTAGGATCAGGGACATAGAAGGAACCATACAATTGAGGTCACCTGAAACTGCTCAAGACATAACAAACATCACTGTCTTTTTAGGATTCATACCGTTTTTCAAAATGTTTGGTAACTGGATGCCTTTGCTGCTAATAAAAGTTTATATTTCTCTTCTTTTATAATGCATAATAGCAATGATGCTTGGCCCTGGCATCCCCCACTGATGAGTTGGGTGCTTCCCCCAGCAGTCCTGGTTTTTCAAAAAAACATTCCTGGACATGCATTACAAACAGCATCCAGATTACAAACCATCCAGCAACTTCAAGCTCCAGCTTGTCTTGCTTTAGACATGACAAAACTCTTGTATTGCAGTTTTCAAGATTATATACTTTAGAGGCCAAGACTTAATTTTCCCCACTATAAAGAGCCTAACTCCAGAAGTGCCCAACCCTCCTTTGTTCTCCAAACTGCTGTGTTTGAGCCCGCTTCTTTGTACTATAGGTTATTTTGCTCTCTTGAGGGGTCAGATTGCTTTATTCACATAAATACAGAGATAGGAAAACAGACACAGTTATATGCTCTCTGCTTATCACAGATTGCCAGCGAGCATTAATGGTTGGCATACAAGCTTTGGATAAGATCAACAGCACATAAAAGTCCTAAGTCTCTTGCAGACATTTCTTGATATTGATATTGAACTTTGAAGATGTTTCTCTGCTTATTCAACAAACCTGGAATGATAATAAAAAAGCAAAAAGAGACTTTAATAAAAAAAAAAAAAAAGCAAGGATCAATTCTGCAATCCTGCCAGCTATCTGTAACTGAAAAACGCATCAGGGAAAATAGAACTATCACTGCAATGGAAAAGAAAAAGAAACGCTAGCTTCAAGGGAATGTTTAACCACAAATTCTTCAACTGAAGGAGAGTCAAGATGCTAGTAATATATTTGTAGTAAAGCAATTAACATTTTATATCCAGCTTGCAATGAAAGTTATGTGCCTTTCTGGAGTGTCTACAAATTTATTTTTATCAAATGCCTAACCAATAAAAAAAAACCAAACAGAAGAGAGAAGTGTTTTAATAAAAATATAAAGAATAAACCATAGTGCAATGCTACAGGACATAGAATCAGACCACTGGCATGAAACAAGCAGCAAGACATTGGCCATTTTTGCACATAAATATATGCACATAATCATTTTGAACAACATGTGAGTATAAAAGTAAAGGTCAAGAGGTTTTAGAAAAGCTGTTAACGTTCAGGCACTGAACTTAAGATGGTCTCTAGTTGTTAGGGATTGCTACCTCGCGCAGGCAGGATAATTCTGTATCTTCCTCATTCCTCTTTTCAGATGGTGGTCATTGGTGGAAACATGCTGGACTGAAGAGATGACAGATCTGATTTAATACAGAAATATATTCTTACTCCCTTGTCCCCTCCTACACTCAAGAGCAGCCTTGGGTTTTTGTTGTCAGTGACCAGCTGCACTTAAAATCTCATACTCAAGTATGAGATACAGACAAAAAAATCCCACAGGATAGCCCCAAGAGAGCACAATCGAGCCACCCATCCTGCAAACAGGCCCATGGTAACATTGGCCACCCAAGGGCATCATCTACATAAGAAGCCTCTGGCTCAGTCCTCAGCCTCTGCCCCCTGCTCCTTCCCCCCCATTTCGTGATCTGGGGGAGTTTAATCTGTTTTAGGCAGTTTTACATTCAGAAGTGCAGACTGTAGCTTTTCTAAAGAGCTGTGTAAACCCAACTTGCAATTTGTGTTTAAATACGCCTCTTGCTCTTAGTCTGAAAAGCATTCCTCCTCAGGAGAGCTGCCCAGGTGACAGACAAGTCACCGGTACCTTTGAAAGCAGTCTTCAAATGGTACCATGCAATACTGGTACTTGCGATCTCCTATATGAAAATCCCAGGTTTTCGTATTTTCCTCCTAGCAACTTCTCTTCATTTGAATTATCAATATGTCTCATCGACATTAAACTAATCAGGATATGATAAAATGCATCAGAAGATTAATTAGCACTAAAAGCCACTCGAATTTTTGTTCATTTTTCTGCATTGTCAGTCTGAATTTAATTACAAAATTTTAGCACCAGTTCAGTTCCTAATTCTTTCTGCTTATCATTCATTATTATTGAAAATCACAGATGTTTTCCATGGCTTCACCAAGCATTGCACATTTTTCATAGTAGCAAATTCATTATGACCATAATGATCTAAAATAGCGATAGCAAAGTTCAGAGACACTGTTCTGAAGAGACTGATGCCTCTTTACAGGGAGCAAGATATTTAATAAATGGAGGTACTATATTCCTCTTGTACATTGCATTCCTATATTTTAATTTTAAATGTTCTTGTAAAGTGGCCACTCATGCATTCTTTGGTTAATAGACCAGTGTTCTGACCAACACCTGCTGAGCTACGTCCTTAAATGAAGACACTACACTTTTATTGGAAGCCTAAAGCTGCCGTGACACAAGCGTTTTCATGTGCTTCCGTGAACATGACAATCCTGATCCCATGCTCCCACAGACACGGTCCCTCTCCGCTCCCAGACCCTGCCGCTGGGTGGCCAGGGCTGACAGCAGCATTGACGCGACAGAGGGGATGGGTGGATGGAGGGTCACAAACCAGGGCCAGAAGATGCTCATCCCTCCTTCCAACAACAGCCAGCTCCACTGCCGCGCTGAGACTGAGGTCCTTAGCACCAGCAAGGCTATTGAGCTCCTTCACCCTTCCTCTAAACTGCTCCAGTGCCTGCCACTGGAGCTTTGTGTCATCTCACAGACCCTGCTGTCTTCAAACCCTCAGCAGCCCAAACAGAATAGGCATCTTGTGCCACTAGAACAAAGTTCCCTACATGAGCTGATGCTTTTAAGAGACTGAAACTCAAGAAAAAAAAAGAAAAGAAAACCTTCCTAGAACAACCATGAGCTTTTGATACCACAATACAAGGTTGAGATGACGTCTGGGTCTTGAGCTGCACATGTTATTCCTGTGCAGGCTCCTCTTTGTTCCCCACAGAGGTAGGGGACAGCATGGCAGAGAAGTCAGCTCCCCAGTTGCCCTGCCCCAAGCCAGCAGGTGTAGCAGACCAGGAGGGATGGCAGGGCCAGAAAAGAACAGGCCAGGAAGGACAGGCCAGCAGCAGCGTGGTGAAGCTCCACAGCTCCTTTGCTTCCACCAGACTTACACAAGATTTAACAAGATTTCAGGTTCAGCATGAAGAAATGCAAATGCTTTATAAAATCACAATGTTCTCCCTCACAGATTAGACGGACATTCCACATATGATTTAGAGGTGGTTGTTTGGTTTTGGTTTTGTTTTGGGTTGGTTTGTTTGTTTGTTTTTAAATGGTAAAAGCACACTGCAGCCTATATTTAGAATATATTGCTTCAGTGCACTGCCCCTGGGATGAAAGGATTTCATGATAAACTTCTAATTTAGCCTGTCAGGTTAGTTAGCTAGATACTTAAACTATATTAACTTGAACAGTCCAGAGGGCTAAATGCAATGGTGCCTAATTCAATAGCTATGCAGCAACTCTACATACTGTTACGAGAGCTAGTGGCCAGATGTTGGCCATATTGGACACAGCTGGGAAGGGGCCGTAGCCTCCTCTCCTCCCTCAATAAATATGCCTTTGATATGACTTACCAAAAACCTATAAAAATCTAAGGGATAAAACACAGGCTGAATGAAGGAAGTGGAAATGGCTCAGAGCAATGCAGGAGACACTCCATTTAAAATCACGTGCAGTTGACTCTTTTGCTCACAGGCATGAGTGCCCCATTTCTATTGCTTTATGGTTTGGTACGTAGGATCCTCCTACAGGTGTAGGAGGCATGAACCAAGGGGCCTAGAGGCTCCAAAGGGATTAATGAAGCTGAGAGTTTGGCTTGGAAGGTGGAAATTGCTGAAGCAACAAAGAATCAGTTTGCTTCCAAAGTGAATTCACATGAAAAGGTGTTAACATGACAGCTCTTGAGTCAGGAGGTTTAGAAACACACACAGGATCAAACATGAGAAGCATTGGCAACATTACCTCCTCCTTTACCCTCCCTTGTGGGCCACAGCTCAGGAGTGATGGAGCTGCTCCTCTGCCCAATCTCTCCTCAGCAAGGGCAGCAGCCTCACCAGCGAGGCAAGCTGGAAATTATTCTTAGCCATTTCAATTCTTGCCCTTCTGCTCCCTTACTCAGCAATAAAGCTTGGACTCCATTAGCAAGCCGAGTGTTACAATCGGGTCCACCTTAACAAGCACAGGCAGATGAGACAGCATGAGCTAAGCAAGTGCAGGCAGCAGCACTGAAGGCACAGTCTTTTCATAAAACATTCATCCCCAGAACAGATGTGCAAGCTGACAGCTGCTTGAGAAAAACAAACAAACAAACAAACAAAAACAACCCAAAAACCAACCAAACAAAAAAACCCTCTCACATAACCAAAACCACAATGCAAAAAAAATATAGCAAAGGAGTGTGAGGATTGCACTGCAAAATGACCCAGTCATGCTTTTCCAGTGTTTTTTTTTTTATGCTAAAAGGGTAATAGCTAGATACTTCAGGACTAGAAAAGTGCGATTTTTTAATTTTTTTTTTTCCCCAAGGAAAGAAACTAGAACTTTCTTTGGACACTTGTAGCTCTGCTCCTTTGGCACTGATTCCCCACTAGTCTCAGACATTGAAACTGCTTTCTTAATTTAAAAGTTTTCATGCCCACACCAAAACCATCCTTTTGTTTCATAAAGGCCACACACCAGGTATGAAGCAGCAACTATTTCTGGACACTCTTGACCCAAGGTGAAATTTCTTGGGGTGTCCCATACCATTAACATATTGCCAAGTTAAAATTTGAGGCAGCTCCTCTCCTTTTCATGGTATGCTGATAAAACATGCAAAGGAGGGGAAAAGGTTACTCTCTGTCATTTAAAATATCTGCTTAACACGTCATCCCACAAAATGGCCCCACTACCACCACAGGGACAGAGCGATGCTTTTGCTCAAGCACAGAGAAAAACAAGTGTTGGCTGGAGCACTGGTGTCCAGCTCTGGAGCCCTCAGCACAAGAAGGACATGGACCTGTTGGAGCGGGACCAGAGGAGGCCACAAGGGTGATGAAAGGGCTGGAGCCCCTCTGCTGTGAGGACAGGCTGAGAGAGTCTGGGGGATTGAGCCTGGAGAAGAGAAGGCTCCGGGGAGACCCTAGGGACTGGAAGGGGCTCTAAAGGGGCTCCAGGAAAGCTGGGGAGGGACTGTTTGCAAAGGCATGTAGTGATAGGATGATGGGCAATGGTTTAAACTTGAGCAGAGTAGGTTTAGATGAGACATTAGGAAGAAGTTCTTTACGCTGAGAGTGTAAAGAAGCTGGCGAATCACGGCATAGACAAGTGTACTCTTCACTGGGTAAAAAACTG
>JAOXJM010000003.1:23934233-23955050 GCA_026413425.1 Tringa solitaria
TGTCTATGCCATGATTCGCCAGCTTCTGCAGGAGAACGCTGTGGGGGACAGTGTCAAAGGCCTTACCAAAGTCCCAGTAGACAACGTCCACAGCCTTCCTCACATTGAGAACGTGGGTCACATGGTCACAGACAAGATCAAGTTGGTCAAGCAGGACCTCCCTTTCATGAACCCATGCTGGTTGGCCCTGATCCCTCGGCTGCCCTGCACTTGCCATGAGAGCTCACACAAGATGATCCTCTCCATGATCTTTCCTGGTACCGAGGTCAGGCTGACAGGCCTGTAGTTGCCCAGATCCTCCTTCCGGCCCTTCTTTAGATGGGCGTCACGTTGGCCACCCTCCAGTCATTGGGTAGCTCCCCTGTTGACCAGGATTGTTGATAGGTAATGGAGAGAGGCTTGGTGAGCTCTCCCGCCAGCTCCCTGAGTACTCTTGAGTGAATCCCATCTGGCCCCACAGACTTACAGATGTCCAGGTGCAGAAGCAAATCATTAACTACTTCCTCCTGGATTATGTGAGGGGTTATTTTGCTCTCCATCTTTATCTTCCAGCTCAGGAGGCTGAACACCCTGGGGGTAGCTGGGCTGACAATTAAAGACAGAGGCAAAGAAGGCATTAAATATCTCAGCCTTCTCCTCGTCTTGATTGCAATGTTCCCACCTGCATCAAATAATCCAAACACCTCTATAAAGGTTCAGTTGCCCAAGATCACCTTCCTGAGGTCATTATGACTTTTAGCCAATCTGTCTGATCTTTGTAGGAATATTACAGACATTTATATAGTTGGTCATAAGCGAACAGGAAGGAAAAAAAAAAGTCTTATATAACAATAGAGAATTTTATATAATAATACTTTATGATACTGCAGGATTTCATATCCTGTTGCTGGAATCACCCCGCTAAAACTCCCCAAATAATTTTTATTCCTCTAAGGAACTTGTGTTAAAACATGGAATAAAAGCAAACTTCTGGATATGTTTTACAATAGCACATTTACTGATGAGCTGGCCACCAATTTCTGCTCCCTTCCTCCTTATTACTGAATTGCATTTCCTTATTTAAGAACCTTTTTAAAAACAAACCCACATCTTTATAAGCAAATAAACTTTTGATTGCAGACACAGTAGTTCACCTAAAAAGAGGCATGAAAGCCTGGTGTTACGGAGTGATCAAAAGGCAGCCTCCTCCTTTCCCCAAGGGCGAAATTCATAGCATATCGTGTTTGTTAATCCTGATCAGCAATCCCAAAAGAGATGTCAAAAGTTAACCCCCCCTCCTCACTGATTTATGCAGTGGCAGTAGCCTTCTGTCTAACAACAATCATTTAAGCTACAGTTTTATGCACACAGTTGCCTTGATTAAAACAAACCAACCTGTGCTGCCAGGACTGGTTTCTGCCAGCCAGGGCTCACATGACAGGGCTGCCAGCACGGGCCCAGCACCAGTGGCCACAGGGAAAGCCATCTCCCCACCCCAATGGCAGCCATGGTAAGTAAGTACTTCAGTGAGCAAAAACTTCTCCCAAGTTTCAAAGCAAATGTAATACAAGGAAATAAACGGTGAATAATCCCTCTACTTCTTCACATCTCCCCACCGGGGATTGCTGAGTACAATCTACACAGACAGACTGACCAAAAAGTTTGAGTCCTCACAACAGCTGAATTATCCAGACTATTGTTGTACGGATTGGCTGGACAGTGGCCCAAACAATAAGCTGTTTTTAGAAAACCTAGGATTCATCCTCTTATGTGGCATGAGGGAGGGATTTAGCCTTAATTTAGCACCATTTAAAAAAGATTACCCTTTAATTGCAATAGGAGTTGGCAGACACCGGCAGCAATGAAAAGGCTTTATCCTGCAAAGCTTTCAATCAGCCAGCGACAGCTCCACGGCCAGAAGCAGAGAGCTACCCTGGGCTGTCCCCAGCCAGCCACTAGGAAGGATGGCCACTCCAGACTGTTCCCAACTAGCCGCCGGTACGAGCAGGACAACCACCTCGGGGCAGGGGGCAGGATGGCCACTCCGGGCTATCCCCAGCCAGCCACCGGGACAGGCAGCAGGGCGAGGGGCAGCCTCTGTGGTCAATGATGTGTGAAGGAAGACACAAACCCCTCCTTCATCGGCGTGCGCATCCGGCAGAGCCTGCGGTGCTGAGGGGCAGAGAAAACATCACAAGGCATGGGGAGGAGCCGCAGCCTCGTGAGGGGCTTGGGCGCACAACACACATGGCCACAGCCGCCCAGGGCTCTGCTCAGGGCCCTGACTGGTCTGGGCAGAGATCATGTACCAGGGAGATGCTGATTTCTTCCATTCTGGTTATCGGTCTGTCCAGGTCAGAGGCCCATCCCCACAGACCTCGGCTCACAGTGTCACTGCCATTCCCTGGTGACAGGGTGAGCTAGGCATTGGGCTGTGTCTTCGGGCAGCGAGAGCTCTGCCAGAGCCGACATGTGACATGCCTCAGGTGTAGGGTTGCCATATCCCTGCCAAGATCCAGTAGCTCACAGCCACTTGGTAGCCCATTACAAATGTTATCGCATTAGGATTTCTCCTAATTATCTTCCAGAATGGGGTCCAGGAAAATTAAATTCTTATTCAAACAGATTTTGCTGCAGAAGTAACACCTGTCTTACACCTGTGCTCAGAAAGTGAACTGGCATAATCTCAGTTCAGGCTGGCATAGGGCATCTTGGAGCCTACTGCACAGTTTAACTTAACTCAACCCAACTATATTTTCATAAGCTCAGTGAAAAGTGGTCATTTGTGTGCATGGACAAGGCCTTAACCTGACATTAAATCTCCCCCCCCTCCACTTCTTACCCATGCTTGGTAGCGCCTGGCACTTCTGATGGCCACAGGCCCAAGAGATGATGCTACTGCCCAGCTGGCTGAGCCATGGGAATAAGCATCCTAGGAAGCAGGGAAGAGAGAAAATGGCTCTTCAGCAAGGAAGCTGGGAGCTGGAGAAGAAAATTGTCAGGAAAGGACTGATTAGAGGAACCACGAGAACTACTAGTGTCAAGGGAGAAAGCCAATCTTGTAAGGAGGAGGCAAAGAGCATGTGACCACAGGAAAATGTAAGATCAAGGGAACCTGCATGGCAGAGGCTTCAATGGAGTTCAGGAGGAAACTGAGCAAGAGGAACAAAACCAAGGGCAGGAGGAACTAGGAGGGGGAAGAAGAGATGTGACCATATTGCCCTTCAGATACGAGTGGGCAGCCAACTTTCCTCATCCACTTTACACGGTGACAGCTTCCAACTTCTTGGCCCTAAGGCCATGCTGGTCTCCATGGTAAAGATTTAAAAGCATGGCCTCCAACAGAGCTGTGTAAGAGTCCTTAAAAACAGCACACATTAAGTAAATGTAGCTAACCAGCAACTGCCAGAGACACAAGTCTATTCAAGACATTATTTCAGTCTAAGTCTTTACACAGGACAGGGAAATCATCCTAGCCAGGACAAGGAACTGTGCTGTTTTAAACTTATCAGTATGCAAGAACTACATTTTTTGCCTGGTTTTCACACATGCAAGCAGACCATTTCTCACCTTCTTTCAGCTGCACCAGAAGCTACAGAAGAGAAAGTGGATGACCAAACTTCCATTTCAGCACTTAGTAGTTTGAAACCCTGTGGGTTATTTGAGAACAATCCCTGACTTGAGTAACTGTGTCGTTTGCCCATGGCATTCATCCCTAAACATTTAAGCTCCCTTCCACCCCAAGTAGCCTGGCACTCAGAAATACCTTGGAAGACACTTTAGAGGAGCAAACAGTAGTGGGATTTTGACTTGCTTGGTCTTGTTTTTTAATGAGGGATATATTTTTGCAGTTATATATTCAGAGTGCTTGTGTAATATTATCTGACTGAATAAACCCCTGCAAAGTACCACATTCTTGGCACACTGATAAAAGAAATTCACTGCTCTGCCACTCTCCCCAGGACCAAATGTGAAGCAATTCTGCAGCTCATGGATGCCAAAGTTACTGCCAACAGATGATTGAAATCATCTAACTACATTTAAGTTGTAGCATGCTTTAGAGAGCGAGCCTGGAAGGAACGCAGATCCCAAATATGCAAAACGTATTTAATGCAGCCGGGACAGAACAGATAGACTGCAATGTTTACAGTGCCGTGGAGTGCATTAAGCTCTACCTCTGTGTTCAGCTTCATGAGCTGCTGTAGCACATCTCCATTCACGTTTGCCCTACCCTGGTGACAAAGAGGTCAAAAGTACATTTTCCCAGATTTAGAAGACTAAGCAAGAGACTGTAGCAAAAAGCAAAGTCAAGACTGCAGTAAGTTTTAAAGCGACATTCTTCAGCCTTGCAGAACTAAACACACAGCTCTTCTTAAGGGCACGCTTAACAGCATGCTACCCACCTCACCGTTTCCTTTCGTATTATATTACTTCTTTGCATTTGTATATCTATACAGGACTAACATCTAAAGCATGATCAATTCAAAACCAAACTATGATCCCAACACACAACTGAGAGAAGCAAAGCGCCCCATCTTGTGCTCAGTGAAATACTGAAGCAGATCAGTTTTAAAGACTACAAGGAAGAATTCTCTGTCTCTCCAAGAGCTCATTTCATATTTAGAGCTGGAATTTGAGCAAGTTGATTTGCTGTATTATAAATAGATACCATTTTCAGGCACATGAAGGCCTCAAAAGTTAAAGAAAAATTAAAGAAATGGAGTAAAAGTTATTCTAGCTTTCCTCTAGATGTTACCCAAATTCCTCAAACATAACTTTTCCATTATTAGAGCCCCACAAAGAAAGAGAAATATGCACATTATCTACAGTCTTGAACTTTTAAGACAGACACACTAGAGCAGTATCAGACTTACTGGAAAAACACTATAGCTATTCTGCTGGAACACCAGTTCTAAAGGTAGCATTAAGACTAATCTTAAAAGACAAGAGGAAGAGTTAAAGAATTCAAGGCTGTGACTGGAGAGTATTCACGTGCACACAGCCATCAAGTGCTGGGCTGTTCTTGATAGCTCTGGCAATCTTATACAAGTAAAACCTAGCTTTAGAGCCTGAGCCAAGAGGCATGGAACAAGACTGAGATCTGCATAAACCCCACATCTTGGAGAGGCTCTATTCCCTCCCAGTGCCCAGTGAAGATTAAGGCCACATTCTTCACACAAAGCCTAATATTATGTGCAGTGAGACAAAGCTAACACATGACTAACACAGCATGGTACTACGCAGCAAATAGAGGAGCCCAGGGCAAGAGAAATACTTTCATAAAATTAATCACTTTCTATGGAGATGACCTTGCCAGAGAACAATTATAATAAGATGAGAAAATACATTCCTTGTGAAGTACACATAGAAATACAGTGTCAACCTTAATACTATTTCAGGCTTATTGTGAGTAAGAACAGGACAAGCCTGTTGTGAAAATAAGGGCATACACAACCAGGCTGATGAAGAAGAGACATGGTAGACCACAGGGTCAGATCAATAAAGGCTCTTTGAGGCTGGTTCTCACAATTCCCAGAGCCAAGAACCTTAAAAGTGAACAGACGCCTTGCAGGGGCTTCGTCAGTCCCAAAAGCCTCCCTGGATGAGCCAAATTCCAAGAGAGGTTCCCCAGCTGCAGTCCCACATGCTGAGGAGCATGAAAGGAATGAATGCCTTACTATGCTCCCTGCAAATCCTAACAATGGAGAGGTCAGAGGGAACATCAGACCAATTTTGATGTTAACAAGCTTTATGTCACATTAAAAGGGTCTATTTGCTTCAGTCCCAATAACTCATTTATATTTTAGGGCACTTGACCACACAGGCTAGATTAGCACCAGCTACAAACCAGTATAGTAGCTAGTGTAAATCCACAGCTTTCATTCTGTGCAGATGCGTCTGCAGATATTAGCAGCTCTCTGTCACCACATTTCTTACTGTACTGCTGTTGTTTCATTTCTGCCTCTTTCCTAATGTAAACGAGCAGGCAAGAAGGCATCTTTAGAGACGTTTCTCTTCCTTGTTTCCTTCCACATAGAGGGTAAGATCAAGTTGATTTATTAGTAAGTCCTTGTATTGGTTGTCTCAAACATGAAACTGCTGGGAAAGCTATGCTTTCCCTACCCTAGCAGGTATCTATGAGTGACTGAAACACAGAATGTTTTGATGGGAAAGTTTTCCTCCAAACTTCCAAGCCAGCCTGCTGTTCAAGTCCATTCTCCCAACAACCCCGATGCAAAGCCTACGTACATCCCAGCCCTCAGACGTTCTCCCATCTTCCCAAAAACCTCCCAAAATTCAGAAAGGAAGAGTCATCAGTTAGGATACATACTTCAAGCCTGATTCTACTGGCCATAGACAGTCCTAGGTACAGTTTCCCTCCAGTTCACCACTGTACTTGGCTCCACTGGGGACCCAGGAAGACAGGAAAGAATAATCAACCATGGCTCACTTGAGTCACAATTAATCCTGGAATACAAGATTTTTCCCAGCTCCAGGACCTCACAGAAGTTAAAGGTGACCACGATTCATGGACACTGTTCTAGGAGTTAAATAGCAGTTTGCAAGGATAGAGGGTAGGGTGAAGCAGAGAGGGCTTAAAAACTCCTGAACATGAGAGTGATTAGTAGGATCACTGCAAAAACCTAAATGAAGGAATGAAATTATAAAGCCTGTGAAAGGCCCCACACCGACAGAAAGCGACGGCATCTCTGCATTCCTTTCTTAAGTGGTAATGGTACAAGTGTCACAGCAGTCAGCATTCCTACAGCCCTCCTGAAATCCAGTCAAACAGCTAACATATCTCACATGTTCCGCTTGTTAAAATCTGGATTCAGCTACTCAATCCTTCAGCAAGTACTCTCTGCCTAAAAATACTTGGAAAGGGGGGAATCATAAAAATTAATTTGAACTTCAGAACTGTATCCCAAACTATGGGGCATATTATAAAGCACAGTATGTAAAAAACATAGATATACAGATAGATAGAGGTTTATATAAGCAGCAGAATAGCAGAATCAGAGAATTTCAATTAGCTGATAGCTGAGACTGGAAGAGACCTCTGTGATGGCTTAAAGCAGGGCCACCCGCAGCAGGTTGCTCAGGTCATTCTCCAGCCGGGCTTTAAATGCCTCCAAAGATGGAGGCTCTGTAACCTATGGGCAAAGAATAGCAAAAGAGAAAATAAGTTAAACATGGCATGTTGTGTCTGTGGTTACTCATGTATGTGTTATGGTTCAGTCTTTAGTTTTTATGGACTGTTCTGTAGCAACACAAATACACTAGAGGCTGGAGCTAAACAACTTCACAGCTGGCTTTCTTCCAAGTGACTCAAAAGTGCTCTTAAAATATTTCTATGATTACTGACGGATCTTAGAACAAGACTTCATTGTAACCAGTGGGGAAGGGGAGAAAATGTTTTAAAACACCCCTACTCCCCATACACTGCTCTAATTTAGCCAGTTAAGTGCAAGCGGTCTCATTTCCCAGGGATTAGTTTGGGTATTTTGGCTTCAGCCCACCTTTAAATAGCTTCCCAAATTGGACTCACAATAGAGAACACAGGCTGCACTCATGCAAAAAAAAAAAAAAAAAGAAGTACTAGTTACCCCTAAAAGAAGAAACTTACAAAAATAGCTGCCTTATATCCTTATATTTCACCTATTGTGTCTGAGTCAAATGTGGCTGAAACTAACTAACTAACAAATGTGGCCACTAACAAAGGTGCAGGTGGGAGTGAGCAGATATCATATTCCAACCCCCAGACTGCACCCCAGAGCCAGAAGAGTCCAGTGCACACACGTTCCCAGCAGTGGATGCTCCTCACCAGCATGGCCTGAGCCCTTCCCATCCCTCCCAGTCTGCACCTGTTGCGAGGTCATTTTCACTTATTCTCACATAGAAAGTAGTCTTGCTGCTGCTCACTCCAGATAAACCTTTGTCAAGAAAAGACACACAAGTACCAAGTTATTAGCATGCAAATTTGTTGTAAGATCACCATCAGCTCTCCACCAAACTACCATTTGAAGTTGGCAAGTATTCAGAGATGGTGACAAGAGAGACAGCTGTGCTGTCTGGACATTACTCGACCCCAGGCAGAACAATGTTCCTTCCTGCTAACAAAGCAGCCTGGGCCAAGGCTTACCATTTTCCTTTTAACCCACTTGTGCATATACTTTACACCTGGCATTGCATAATATCAATGTAGCAGATAAACAGTACATGGTAGTTTCTGTATTATATAATTAAACCCATGGAGGACAAAACATGGCATATATGCACAACTGAAAGCAACAGTTACACATAGCAACTGGTAACATTTTAAGAAAAATATGGCAGACTTACAACAGATTAGTAATGCTAAATTTCTAATAGAACTTCTACATGTTTTTATTTTACTCTAAGCCTTCAATTTTGAAGGCCCTTTGGTAAAAATCTTTCATGAATAGAAACAGGAGAATTTTTTTATAAAGTTAAATAAAACACTCTCCACTCCAACTGTGCGATTTCACAACCAGCAGCAGCAACAGATCAAACCCAAAGCACTGTGGGTTCACAGAAGAACACAGGAGGGAAGCTGGTGCTGGCTGGTGTCTGTCAAACCAAGCACTGCCGTTTCCCCTTGCAACGTGGGGAGCCAGACAGACCTGCCTGCCACTGCCCAGCTCTCCAGCCTGTCCAGCCTAGGTTACCCCCACAGAGATTCCCTTTCAAGTTCACAAAGAAGACTATGGCTCTTGAGTGCACAGTACATCTAGGGACCAGGCAGGAGGGCAAGAGAAATGGCATCCATTGAGAAAAACAATTCCAAAAGAAAATTGTTGTCTTTTCCATGTATTCCCTTTTATCTTCTGAAAACAAAGACATTTTAAGGTCAAACTTAATTACCAAAGAGATGCGTATTAAATTAGGACATTGAATTCAGCAACTGTGATCAGAAGGGATCCCAGCAAGAGGGACAAACCATGCAGTGGCAAGCATCGAATGACTAGGAGCCAGAAAACAAGAGAGGCAGCTTTACAACCACCCAACTCACTTTTGGAAAAGATGCCTTCAAAAAAATCCTTCCACAGATCCAGTGAAACTCTCCTGGAAAGTTTATTTGGAAAGCAGACAAAACATCCTTTTCAAAACTTTAGAACAGCAAGGGGAAGGAAGAAGAAAAAAAAAAAAAAAGAAAGAAAGAAAAAAGAAGAGAGAGAAAGAAAGTGAAAGATCATCAGACAGGGCTGCACATCCTCCAGCCCCACGGCTCCCGGAAGGAGGTTTCTGTTCAACAGAGTGCTTGGGCAGTCACGGGGAACATTTTGATAATGCTCAGCATAAAGGAGGATTTACAGTTACAAGCTCAGTTGCTAGCTCATATCTCTCTTTTGCTCTCCTTACCCTTTCCCCCTACTTAACTGGCAGCTGCCAAGATCTACAAGAGAGAATGATTAACACACCCTTTCATTATAATATAAAAATGTGAAAGATCATAAACAGCTTTCAAAATACATTCTTAAAAACGGCAGCAGATTGAAGGTCTTTTCCTCTTGTATTTAGCTATTGTATGCAATATGACTTGAGCTTTTTCAGTCTTCTCATAATGCTAGAATTTGCCAGACATATGCATATGTACACACTGAAAGCAAGGAATGAAAATGTAAGTAGCTGCCTCCTGTTGCAAGATACTCAATACACATCTATGCTTTATTAATTTCTAATGTAATACAGAAATCTACATTGTATTAGTTGTGTGCCATTGGGAAATTTGTGTTTACCATTAGGTTTGATGTGTTCAAAGAGATTTCTCACTCAGCTCACCAAGGTCGCATTAAATTAACCAAATCCATCCATTCAGTATTGAATTGCCTGTATTATGGCGCAGATGTGAGAGAAAGCACTAATCTCATGGACTGCATTTAACGGAATTTTATCAAGAATTGCTTAAGCAATTAAGTTAAGTTTTACTTGAAAACAGATTTTAGGAAATACATCCTGAAATTCCATTCTCAACAAGGGTAACAAGAATTAGAAATTCAAACCCCAAACAGAATAAAAGAAGGAAAGAATGTTAATTTCAGATTAAACTCCAGCAGTAAAGCATAAAATCTAAAATCCCTTCCCTTTCTCACAAATTTAATGCGGTAAACATTTTTAATAGCCTCATTGACAGAGTCAGGAAACTTGCAATGCTGTAAACTAAGGATCCAAAAAGACAGTTTAAAAACTAAGTTTGCTTTTTCAAAAAGCAAATGAGCTATTCCAATTCCATGAGGTTTTTGACCGTTTCTGAAAGGAAAGAGTCCAACACCCTTCCACTGGTTTATTTAAAACAGCTGCACTTACAAAACAGCCATTCCCATTTCCTGCCCATTAAACATTTCCAACCCATGTAAAATGAAAGAGGGAGAAAAACAAGACAAAAATCCGGTGCTGCAACTGCAGAACAAAATCCAAGTATTTAGGAGGGTGTCTCACTGAGCTTCCCCACTGCAGCACGCATGTTCTTCCACCAAACACTGAGGCACAGCTCCAAGGAAATGCTAGCACATAATTTTCCTGTTGTCAGGGAAGAAAGGTCACTGCAGTTCTGGTCATTAGGTTTCAGGGTCTGTCTACATTCCCATTAAATCTCCCATTTTGTAAGTAATTAGAGCACAACATAGACTACACTTTTCTGCTGTTTTTAGAGAAGTTGCAACAAAGGCTCTTTGAGCACACAAGCTTTAACTCGCATTAAACTCAAAGCAACTACAGAGTTCAGGGCATGATTTTGTGCATGCATTTGTTTATATTAGGGACTTAGGAGTACAAACATCTGTACAAGGTTAGATAAACAGTTAACACTTCTAACATGCAAATACAAAACCTTCTCATGCGTATGAGAGGTCTTAAACTATTTGGCATTTAAAACGCAAGTATTGGAGCCATGGAAATGGCTCTCTTTGGGAGAGCAGAAGGGGAAAATGCCACGCAGTTCAGGTACTTTCTAGGCTCTGTAGGCATCCAAAAGAACCAAGTCAGCCTAGCTCTCAATTCTTCCTTCCACTATCCTCACTTCAAAAAAAACTGTAGGCATGATTTTTTATTTTTTTTTTTAAGGCACAATTCCTGATAGCTTGGCATTTAAGATGGCAACACTGCCAATAAATAGGCAGGTATGCAAAGCCAAGATTTTGTCTATGAAAAACTGTATTTGATTCTAAAGGGGCAGCTTTCTCTCGTTTGTCTCCCTTGAGCAAGTTTGCTGCACAAGGAAGGACACAGATCTGGGCCCATCCCGCGCAAGCCCAGCACACGGCAGAAGAGAGGCCTTAATGTTCTCTTGTGTCCCTCTTGCTTCTATTAGTTTATCTGGCAAGACTGTAATAACTCACTTAAGAAACAAAGTCATATTGGCCTGGTCTCTGTTCCCACTGAAGTCCCAGGGGATCTCATCACAACTTAATACTCAGATGTTAGGGACATCTTACTAATTACTAAAAGTAAATTACAATTCTGCCCTCATCAGCTCTATGTAACCCTCTGCAGTTGACAGGAGGGGACAGGTACAGTGCCTTCCTGCCCACCTGGAATGGTTTTGATCACAAAAAAAAACAGGAGGAAAAGACCATTATATCTTAACACAAGCAGACTGAAAAATTCAGAAATGATTACCAAAAACTGATGACACAAAAATCAGAGAGCATTGGATTTAAAGTAAAGTTCTTATTAAATCTACACAAGAAATTGCAAGGCAAGATTAAACATAAGCCCAGTGCAATACTTGAAACTGCAGTCTACTGTATCCATTTCCTCCACCCTATCAGGAAAGAAAGGCCCCACAAACACACAAGCAATGCCTAATAAACTGGCCATAGCAAGGGGATTTTCCAACTTAACAAAATGTTCTGATTTTCATGGACTTGAAGTTAACTCATTTATACTATTTAAATGCAGATTCCATGTAGCTAAACAGTGTGCTAAAGATCCCACTTTCACATTAGCCTTACTTGTGATGTACACATAAGAGAGATTTTTACGTGACAGGGTCCCATTCATCTCAAAAACCAACTAGCCATTGAAATTAAAAAACAACCATCCATATTATTATGAAAGACCAGAAAGCCGGTCAACAAAAGCTGATGCAGTCAGATTTATTTAAGATCACAAAGCTTATCGTTCCGTTATAATTGGGAGAAAAGAAAATCAGCATATTTTTCTAGAGAACAAGGCCAGGACAAAGCCTTCTTAAGTGTACTAATGCTTCAGAGAGCGCACAAAGGTTTGCATTTTCTTATACATTTCATCACACTAAATATGTTGTTGTTTTCAAAATGCAAATTCTTCTTTAAAACCCTCTGCCTACCACCGCAGCTGTAAGACATGGGAGAATAACCCAGCGCTGCTAAGTGACAGAATGAAAACCATTACAAAATGTGTAAAATGGACTTCTGCAATGAGAAATGTGAGAGATTGAAATCACAAAAGTTTGAGGAAAAAAAGAACCACATGGAAGAATAGGTATTTGATGAAGGGAAAAATGGCACCTCTTGTTACAGGTCAAGCCTCACTGTTATTGACATTACAGCTGTTAAATTACATACATTTATATAAATTTGAAGGGGACAGAAGAAAATTTGAGCTGGAAATAACTAGACAACTCCTTGTTCCTCACTTCAAGAGAAAATTAATATGAAAAGTGATTACCTGATTTAAACAGCCGAGAATATTTGATTTTAACCACTTCTTGCTTAAAAACAAACACTTTATGAAAGCATCACCAAAAGACAGCCAAGTAGAATTGCTTGCACAGCTGTTGAACACAGTGAACTAAGATACACTGTTACACTGGAGCCTCTATTCACATAGATACAAGTATCAGAAAGTTACTGGATTGAACTGTGCCAGCGAAGAGTTTAAATCAGGACCACTGCTGAATGATTTCAGCTAAATAAGAGATCAAAATTTATTTAGGGAAGTATGTTTTGACAAAATAATCTTTCTTCTTTTGATAATATGTACCAAAGCTGAGGGCACATGCTACGCAACACCACTTTTTTCTGCTTGTTGCCTCTCAGGGACAGTCCCCATTCACCCTCCAATAGCCAATTCCCATTTCAAAGGCAGAATGCTGCCTCCAAATGACATTAGGGAAAACCACAAAATAATTATATACTGACTGCTTGAAAATGCATTCTCTCCATTTCCTTCCTGACCTCATACTGTTGATAAGTTTCATTCACTGCTACTGGCAGGGCACCCACTGCCGAGCTCCAGCAAGGGCTGGAGAGCTGGGTTGGACTACCAGGCACACTGGGCATCACAACCATCTCTCTCCCTCAGAACACAGACAGCTTTGTGTGCAGGGAGTGCTGGAAAAGCCCTTCTGCTTCAGTCATCTGTTCATGCAACAGAACAAGCTCCAAACAAACATCATCCCTTGAGCGTTCGAACACAAAAAGGAAGAGGCTAAAACCAGATGTAACAAACTCTTTGTGCATAGGAAGCAACAAAATTTGTTTGGATTTGGCAGGTTAGGTATCAGTTCAAACATCTTTTTGGTTTGTAGCAATACTGAAGAAATAAGCTTATTCATCCATCAGGTCAATACATGTCTCTGCCTCAGAGCCAGAGCTCATGGCAGGACCGGTTCTGCGCAGTGCTGACAGACAGGACACGCAGAGAGACTTCTCATGAATTTACCTTAATTAATAACGCCTTGCTGCCGGCAGCACAGCACGCAGCACTGCTCCCAAAGCCCGCTAAGAGCCAGACAGCACATTTGCAGTAATTAAGGGGTGAAAACAAAAGGTGTAAGGAGAGAAAGGCCTGTGGCATGGGGCAGAGGCCAGGCCCTGCAGCAGGAGGGCTGTCCTTGCCCAGGTCCTGACACAGTCACCCCCCACCCAGTACTGAACGTGGCCATGGGACAGCAGAGAGACCACATCCATTGCCACCCTACGCTTCAACTGTGTTTGGGCCACACATTCCCCATTAGGCCACGTCCTGGCACACGGGGCCAAGCAGTTTTCTGTCTAAAGGGCCCTCTAGACACTATGTGGGTCCCTGCTTCTCCTGAGCCCCAGTGGCCATGGGGCGAGCTTTTAGCCGACTCTTCAAGTAGGTCCCATCAACCCACTCCAAAGTGACATTTGTCTCAGGGCGAGCCTGACACAGGCCAGGACATGGAGGCAAGGAGGCAGGCTCCGCTGTGGTGGGCATTTCAGCCACAGCAGGGAAAACAGCTGGGGAGACGAGGGGAAGGAAAGCAGGAGGTGGAAAGAAGGCAGGCAAGAGCTGGAAGAAGGGGGAAAATAAGAAAAAAAAAAAAAAGTCAGAGTTCTGCAGCTGCTATACTTAAAACTTCAGCTATTCTCTGAAATGGAGGCTCCTGCCTTCATTTGGATGGCAAAGTTTATTTATGTCACTTCCCTCCACTGAGCTTTCATGGATCATATTTCAAACCCACGTTATATTCCTCTGTTGCTGGGTTACCAGATCTGAACAAACAATTCTCCACAGTCTGCCAAAAGCAAAGAAAGAAAGCAAATGAATGCCTGGAGGATGCATCACCCTCTGGAAGTCATCTTATGGCCCCACGCTGCTACAGATTAGTCACAACCTCACGTACAGTAGAGCGAAAGAGGAAATGGTGAATCCATTAACTCCGGGGCACTGTGCAGACCTGAGAACTGCCATTCCCACCCACTCGCCCCGCTCCTAAGGAAACCAGGCAATTTTCCAAATCATTAGAATTTTCTTTCAGATTAGAAGAAAAATGGCCCTAAATTCAAAGGGATAAATTGGGTATTAACACCCCTGAAACTAGTGAGTTTGTTCCAGCAGATGTTGAAACGGCAAGCAAGAATTGTGATTTGAAATGAGTACACCGCGGTTATCAGCACAGCAGGAAAGCCCCCACGAAGCAAAACACTGATGACTGTAAGTTTGCGACTTCCAGTCTCCAGGAGGACACAGCAGGCACCCAGGCAGCGGTGGCCATCAGAGGCCCCCGGGGCTCTCCCAAGCCCTCAGCAACATGGCCTTGAAGAAACCTTCCCCTGCAGCAGCTGCAGAGAGCGGCTCCTACAGCTGGGACCCTCTGTCACCCGCTGCCATCCTCCACTCCATCCCGCACACAGAGCCCCAGCTCCAAAGTGCCCTCAGCCGGGAGGCCAAATGTCAGCCTCTAAACGGAACACTTTATTTGGGTACAGACAGAAAGCATTGCAAGAGAGACCACGTCCCCGCAGCAAGACTGGCTTCAGGTGCTCCTCTTTATCACCTCTTTGCTGCTGCTGTACTGGGCTCTGGGTGAGGTGGCACCAGCACAACCCCATGCAGCATGACAGTGACCCAAATAGGGGAGCTGACCGCATTCAAAAACAACAAGAAGTTTGCTAACAAAAAAAAAAAAAAAAGAATGAAGAGGAAAATTCGGCTCAGTTGCACAGTGCAGTTCACTATATGTATCCCCTCCACCAGGACAGCGAACACCCAGCACTGCCACACTTCTTCCGGGGGAAAAATACATAGCAAATGGCACTACTGCTGCCAAACTTTTGTTTCATGAAACCTTTAATCTAATGTAGAAAATTAAAAACAAATTATCTAATCTAATCTTTGCTGACAGCCCTCATTCCGGGCCAAGGCACAGACAAGCATCACAAAACAAAAATAAAGCATCCCTTTTCACTAAGACCCAGCTCTCAGCTGATACTACAGCAGTATAAGAAAACCACTACTGCGGAAACACGGGGGTCTTGTAATAATTTAATTCCACAAGAAGGTCCTTACTATGCACCCAAATATTTATCGCTGTTCTATTACATAAGGCATAGTGAATTTTCTCAGAAAAAGCCCAAGAAGAAAATTCGTCAATTTTACAAGAAAATAATCTGAAAACACCACTTTAAGAACTTTATTATTTCTGATTTTTAAGAAAGTCAGTTCAAGCAACACTGGCAAAGAAAATGAAGTAAGCAACATGAAGCCTTACAGGTTACTGTTTCTAGTACTGCAGGAAAAACAGGAATGTTAAACTTTTCAGGCTTTGTTTTTTCCAAAATAAGGATATGTATGAAAAGTAGATTTTCCAAAACACAGTACTAAGTGTCCCTACTACTGCAGACATCATATTAAAATTACAGGTGGCTCTATTCTTAATGTACACCAACCATAATTTATCAAAATATAAGAAGCTTAGTTTACACAGGAATATTTTGCTTACCCCAACCACACTTTTCAGTCTGATTTTACACTGGAGACAGCAATTCTGTTCTCTTCTTACATTTTAAGTGTGCCAGGTGTTGGAGTCCAATTAACAATCACCGTTAAATCCACAAGACAGGTTCACAAAAGTATTGCTATTTTCCATTAGTATGTGCAGAACTGGTATCAGTTCCACAACAACAATTTGTATTTATTCTAGATTCTTATTCTAGATTTACATATGTATAACCAGAATTAAATTTCGCCTGAAGTGGTCTACTTAAAAAAAAAAAATATCTTTTATTTTATGCACAAAACCTTTTGGTTTTAACAGCACTGGAAGGTTACAGGTAATCTCAAATGTCATTAAGATCCTTCCTTCTCAGCAGAAATAAACATTACATCTGAGTATTTGTTAGGACGAGGCTGCAGAGGTGTACCTGAGACCTTAGAGGTATTACTACTGAGTATCATTATTTACTATGATTAAATGGAAAGATGTGGTCAACCCAGTACTGAACTACGAGCACAGAGGATTTAATCCCAGTCTGCCACTGGCTTGTTAGGTGACTTTGGCCCAGCCATTTCTTCCCTCTTTGCCTGTCTGTTCCTACACACAAAATGAGGACAGGAGTAAAGCAGCACAATTGGTAAAATGCTTTGAAAGTAGATAAATCCAGTGAGGAAAATCACTGCTACTTCAGTAACCAGCTTATATGTCTCTCTCTAAAGTATACAGCATTATATAATGTATACAAGCGAATGAACGGTTTCCCCTTCACTTTTGAAGGTGCACAGTTGAAATATTAAACCAGTCTGGATGAAGTATTGCATATCCAATTAACTGTTCCATATGTAAAGGAATTAAGCAAAGCAAAACTTCCATCAGCAATCACAGATACTGTACACTCCACCTGAGCAGCACATTCAAATAAACAGTGCAAGTACTACAGCCCAGGATGAATCACCTCAGTTGCACAGTACCCCCCAGTTCAGTTTAATGGGAATGAAGCAGCAAAGTGTTATTTGAATGTTTTTTTTCAAAGACAGCCTCCAAGTCTACTCAGAAATCCTCTACAGAGAATTCATGTCATGGCATTAAGTCAATAGGTGATCCTGAAAAGCAAAAAACAGAAACAAGAGCCCCTGTCACCCTACAAAGAAATCAAGAGGCATGTACAGATCATTGCAATTCTTTGTAAGCTTCTGCTCCCCCTCCCTCTCCCTTAAAAACTATATACAACCATATACATCACATTAACTGTGATGTAGTGACACATGCTTTTAGACTTTCAGGAGAGCCATGATCTACTTGCATACTTTTACATTATTAGAAAAATAAGTAATGCATAATATAATATCCATGTTTTCTGGGGGATTTAAATGCAAGTCTACCACCACCAATACAACATAACCACCTAATCAGAGAGGAGCTTTGGAGAGCAGCCAGTTTCCTAACTGAACTAATAGTTAGTTATAAATCTAGTCGACATCTCAAAAGTAGCTCTAAAGTACTGAGCAAAGCAGATAACCCCTTTTCCAACCCAATCTTCCATGCCATGTTCCCCTACAAATCATCATGAACACCAATAACTGAATCCCTAGATAATCACTTTTGTGAGCTGGAGTGCACAAAGAGCTGATCCTACGTATCTTCCCCATAAGTACAGAAATCCTGGCTCAGGCAGGTAGGTAGCCCTGCAATTTATACCCTTAGTGCCATTGCAGACAAAGGCTCGCAGGATGACTTACTAGTTGAACACAGCCTACAGAAACAACTCTTTATTACTTCATGTCCTAGAGGGGAAAGAAACAACAATAAACATTATATGTATACAACATGATTTAGTATTTCACTACAAGAAAGACAGTAGCTTATTTCTCTGAACCAAGGAAAATCATGTTATTTATCTATAAAAGTTTGAAATCAATTCTCTTTTACAAAAGCAAAGGTCAGACTCAAGATAACCAGTAAGTTTACCCGGGGAGACAGTTTGTATTTAAATTTAGTTCTCTCAAATGAAAGCAACAGAAGTGCAGCACAAATGATCATGGAAGGTATGAGATCAAGTCAGCACACAAGCAGGTAAAAGGACACTTTATCAAGGACCCTGACTAAAGAGAGGTTGGTGTGGAGCCTGAGCACATGGACAGGAGAGCTCCCAGCTTCAACAGGAGAACCTGAATTGCAAATACTAGGTGTACACAGTCACCTTTACAAATGGGGTAGAGCTCTGAGGATGTCATCTGCACTTACTGAAGGGAAAAAACTATGGAGGTTAAGGCTATAAAATTCTGCCACAGTCGGGGATGGGGGGCAGGTAGGAGAACCTGGCCAGAAATCTACGGAAGATCTGATGACTGTAGCAGAAAAGCCTGTGCTTTCAACAGACTGTATTACAAAGTTCCCACGCTTGGAGCCTATTTACCTACAGTATGAACAGGGCCATGATATGGGGTGCTACATAACATTAAACAAATTAAACTCTACCCAAATCTACAACACCCAGCAGGATGGGAAACTGCTGTGTGCCTGCACAGCACTCAGCATGACATGGCCTTGTGCTACTGAGGTCTCCAGACGTAGCAAAGAAGAACAAAACAACATTTATATAGACTAGAATTGCTGAATTTGAAAAGGCTGCATGAAGTCATAGTTCAGAAGCAAGAGATGGAAAAGCACTCCCCTTCAAGTCAGAGCTGTCTCCATCAATCCCATGCCTTCCCCAAGAACAACCTCAGGTAACCCAAGGTGGAGTCCCTTTTGATTGGAGCTTGACATGTCACAATCCTGGTATGTAAGGCTCCTCTAACTGTGCCTGGGAAAAGCAAGGAGTTGCATAAACAGCAAAGATGACAAACTCCTCCTCCAAAAGCATGCTTCAAGCATCTGTGAAAGGTTTACTAGATCTAATGCAGACCAGATTCCTCCACAGCATCACAAGAAAGCTAGTGAAGCAATGCTTTTTCCCTGTGTAGGCTAACTAGCAGAGTCCTCAAGCTGTTCCCAGAATTGTTTGCCTCCCAGGTTTTGACTTAATTACAATGGGACATGTACACACAAAGCAAATCCCTCAGAAAGCAGAAAGGAATGAATCATTGCTGATCCTGCTATTTTCATTTTTTTAAAAATCTCTTTTCCAAACTTCTGAAGTGTTGCAGCCCTAAAAGAATTAAAATGTCTTCAAGCCTTTTTCCACCCAAAAATTAAAACATGTAATGCCCGAGTTTATGCAGCACAGCCCAGCACAGCCACACTGCTTGTGGCTGAGGCAAACCTGGCTTCCATCCGTGGATCAGGCGCTGGCTTGCCAAATGAAGTGTGGCCAGTCCCTTCACCTCTCAATGCCACATTTCCCATCCCACCTACCAAATAGACTTACTGACTTTTCACAAAGCACAACTCTATTGCTCTCACCTTCTTGTCAAGACTGCCTCTACGCTTGACTTTCATACAGCATCCCTGCCACTGTATGCTGCTGGAGCCCTGTTGGTCTCAAGTGGCTTTAGTTATAGCTGTTGGTT
Source organism: Tringa solitaria (assembly GCA_026413425.1). Lineage (NCBI taxonomy): Eukaryota > Metazoa > Chordata > Aves > Charadriiformes > Scolopacidae > Tringa > Tringa solitaria. The sequence continues at coordinate 23,953,914 of JAOXJM010000003.1, forward strand.
CATCAGTTCAGCTTGCACATTTAGTTAACGAGTTCAGAGCCATGTAATTTAAAGTAATTAACCTCTTTTGCTTATGCCTGTTTAACATAATAAAAGCAGAATAAAGCTTTGTTTACAAGACCAAAAAACACAAGGGATACAGAAAGTGAGGGTGTCCACAGATTCAGATTAATTTGTACCAGTCCATTTACAAGTATTTACTTTCCCTTTGAAATAGCATGTTTTGATGTTACTTCAAAACCATTTCCAACTGAGTGAGCTAAACCAAAGATCCATAGGATACAGTTTGCACTGGTCAAATAAATCCACATATATTCACCTCTTAGGCTGCATCGGTTCTTTTGCCATCAAGGCAAGGCCTATATCAGCTGAAAAGCAGCACAGGGCTTGCCTGCACGGAAACAGTCACCAAAATAACGAAGGGTAGAGGCTGGAAGGGGGCCAGCGATGCTCTCATAAGGAGAGCTAAACGCGTTCTGGCCAGCCTGTGCCACTCTCTGCAAGGGCTCTTCCCCGGGCTCTAGACCTGGAGATCTAGCACACAAAAAAACCCAACCCTATGCCAGTTGACCTACAAGAACAGCAGCATTTCTTTTGACAAACCTCCTCCACTGTACAGATTAGATCTGAAGTTTCTCTTAAAGAAAAAAAAAACAACAACAACAACAAAAAACACAAATCAACAAAAAACACAAGGCCATTACAGGGAAATGCACCACAACAAAGCTGTGTGAACTCAAGCCGGCTGTATCGTTCCCGCGGCGGTGTCCGCATGAAGTCGTTAACGCCAACGCGAGATGTCCCCCCCCCCGCAGCAGGCACGCGACGCCCCCCCGGCCCCCCCCGCTCGGTGCCCGGGCTGCTCAGGGCCGGCCCCGCTCCCCGCTGCGGAGCCCGAGGGGAAACAGGACGGGAAGGGAAAGCAGAGCATTTCCCCGCTCTGAAAGGCAAAGGCAACCGTCCCCGAGCGCTGTCATTCCGCAGAGGGAGCGTTTAACCCCGCAGCAAGCCTCCTCTCCCCCCTCCAAATTCTGCCGGGGGGCGCTGACCCTCAGGCCGCCCCGAGAAGCCGCAGAGGGAGGGTTTAACCCCGCAGCAAGCCTCCTCTCCCCCCTCCAAATTCTGCCGGGGGGCGCT
>JAOXJM010000003.1:23971863-23983683 GCA_026413425.1 Tringa solitaria
TAGATGATCTCTAGAGGTCCCTTCCAACTCTGACAATTCTGTGATTCCGTGATTCCCTGCCCTCACTGTCGGGCAGCTCCACCTGAGACGCTGTGCAGGTTTTATAACACCAGGGCAAAAAGTCCCACAGTTGCCAACCGTGGACAAATGAAGGCCTTAAGTGTGGTGCAGGTCCCTCTTGCTGTGCTTTACTCAAACTGGGGCTGAGTGTGCTGGTGGTGGGCAAAGGCGGGCCTTCGAGATGGGTTTTTGTGGCCTTTCACATCAGTGTGACATTTCTGTCCATGCACAGGGACCGGATAACACTTCCCTCTAGTGGACAGTATGGCAGATCTATGCTATTTTGTACCAAGGTCTGGGCCACAGGCTGCACTTGACTTCTCACCGTTTTATAAAAAGTTCCTTAAAATGGTAGTATCCAATTCTTCTGCATCAGTATGGTGAGGATCAGCTCATCTGGGAGAAAAGCTCTCAGGTTTCTACCCAGATATCCAAATACAAAAAGATCAATTTGCTAGCATAGGTCGCCATGGATGTCATGCCTTGGAACACAGATATTTCATCCAGGAATGCTAAGGTGGAGTTTAGGTAGGGCTTATAGGCTTGAATTGGTTTTAAAATTAAGCTAGATTGTTTCCAAACCTAATTCCAGTTCCATTGAAGCTAATTCAAAATTTAGATTAACAAGCAGATAAAGGAAAATTCATGACCTACAGGCTAGGTAAAAGTGAACTTAAAATATTCTATGCTATTCAGTATATGCAGCCTATGTCAGAGAAAAAAAAAAACCAACCCATTTTTCAAAGTGTTAAAACTCGTTCTGAAGGAAAAAGGGAACTGCCTGATCATGTTGGAAATACCCAAAGGGGGTTTTGGGTGGAGAGAAGTTTCTCCTATCTCTTCAACAAAACAACCACAGTAAATTCCTGAGAAACAGCCTGTCGGCATCAACACGCTTAATGCAGATTGAAAGAATGAGTTGGATGTTCTTTCCCTGTTTATCACAGCTGTGAGGATTTAAATTTAACATCCTGTTGCTAGGTACAGTACGTCTTTCTGAAGTCCTCTTCTGTTTCAAGCCTCTGTACACAGATTGTCAAAAGAAATTTAAAAAAAAAAAGCCCACAAAAAACCACAACCAGAAACTCCAAATACCCAAGTCCCAGTCCCTGAAGTGAGCAAGTGTCTCTATCCTCTGCTTCCCAAATGCCTTTTATCAGAGTGAATCTGAGACTTAAGGTGACCTCTATCATCTGCAAGGGAAGTTCCCAAGCAAAGAGCTGAATCAACTGATGAATTAGCACAAAAGCTCAGATTACTCTGTCTTGGGCGGAAGGGAGGAAAGAGGGGGAGGAGAGAGAGATATCTTCAGATTTCAGCTTCACTCCATTATTCAAATCCATCTATGTAGCCCTCAAAATTACATTTGCTAGAGCTTCTACCCCCTTTCATTTTGACCACTACCATTTTAAATGCTGCTGTTTTACAACCAGCCATTGCTCTTTCCAGCAGTATGTGAAAGCCAGAAAGTGGCTGCAGCAAAGGAAAACCAGCTTCCATGTGGCAAGCTGCCACCCTCAGCAAAAAGAGACCTCAGTCCCAGGCTCCCACAGCAGAGCTGCCGCCTCCATCTCGCTGCCTGTATGGTGCCGTCCCCCATGGGCCACACAACACTGCCTTTAGGTCTGGGGGACCAGACCTTTAAAATAGCAGGCACACCCCACTTGCAAAAGCACAGACACATAGGAACTGCAGTGCTAGTAAGGGCAGTGCTGAGGGGGTTGCAAAGGTGAGGCTGAAATAAGATATAAACAGGGAAACATCCCAAGCAAGCTGGATGGAACATTTTTATGGGCAGGCAAGGTGGTGCATGGTGCAGAGTGATTCCAGCTGCCAGATTGCTACAAGCTAAAATAAACATACTGGTGTTTCAGACTGCAGGATGGCACCATCTGGGGATTAAAACAAAAAAGAGCTAAACTGAGGTAAATAACAATGGCAAAGGATTAATAGGTTCCATGTGGGTCCATGACCCTTCTTTCTCTGCTATGTATCAAGATTGTCCTGAAAATTGCTGTGGGCTTGAGCACAGAGTTTAGCAGCTTTTATTCTGCCTTCAAAATAAGACAGGAAAGCCCAAAAGGGCAACTGGGGATCATGCTGGCTGGAGTAACTTCCCCAGTGTTTTGAGCATGTTTACTCTGGTTTCTGTACTGGAGGGGAAAATAGGAACAGTGTATATATTTAGCATTTCCTTAAGCAAGAAATTATCTATTGTCAAATTTTGAGTTGATTATTAAAATTTGAAGGCTGTTTACAAAAGCAAAAATCTGGAACAAGCTATTTTAAAACATGATTGAAACAGCTCCTGCATCTTTTCCCAGAACTTCAGCTCCCAGACCATGCTACAGACAGCCCATGTAAGTAAGGAACATCAGCTCAACAGCTCTTTCTGAGAGATTTCAATAGGACCAGAAATAATGAAATAGAGAAGGCAATAAAGAGATGGGTAATTTGGCCAGCATGGATGAGCTTCCAAAATCCAGGCCAGAATTAACCACATTCAGATGATTTGTAGGAATCAAATGACACAAAGATAGCTCTCCCTCCTTCTCTAAATATGTTTGCTCCATTTGGAGCAAGTAGCTTGGAGAGTCACAATTCATGCTTCTCTGTCATAAACTGTGGAGGCAAACAGCACTTCCCACTCTGATGAAAGACTGCGGCAAGAATGGGAGGGAGGCTAATGACTCACTTTTGCAGACCAGGAATAAGGCAGGCATTGCTCAAGAGATGTTGGAGAAATTGCCTAAGACAAAAAAGTTTAACAAAATGGTCTGGAGGAGTTGGCATCAGAGTTTAACACCTTGCTGGTAAAGGTATATGGGCTGTCCCCCAATATGAGGAGCAGTGGGAGGGTCACCTACACCCTATCACATGTTCTGAAAAATCTGGTCACAGCTTATTTGACCTGGGCAGCCAAAGTGAAGCAGGATTAAGATCTCCCTCTTTGCTTTAGCTCCTTCTCTCTAAAATGGGGGTAAAAAAAAAAATATCTCCTGCGTAGACAAGTCTGAAAATAAGATGTTGTGAAGCACCAGTGCCTTTATTGTGCACCACAGCCAGAAGGATTTGATAATTCTCAACAGCCATCTTGGATGCAGGAGGTAAGACTTGAGTTACTCATTGCTAGTGAAGAGAAAATAAATTATTAACTACTTGGTCACGGTTGCTTGTTGCTGCTCTGATTGGTTCAGTGACAGTAACCATTCTCAGGAATCCCAGAAAGTCTCATGATGTGCAACAGCTCTTTGGCTGGGAAAGTCCTGGGAAAGGGTATTTTGCAAAAAAAGTTACTAAAGCTGACAGCCCTCCTCTGCACTATAATTTCCAAGGGAACATTATGTACAGGGATCTGGAATGCATATACAGTCCTGGGATCAGCAGGTTTTTAACAGCTAATGCATTTCTTGCAGCTGTACAAAGTGTCATCTGACGTATCTATACTCTGCAGGGATTTTTTTTCCCCAGTAATTGGAGTGTAATTGACAGGCTACACTCTGCTGTGCCTCTTGGAAAGCGTATGCCTTGATTGAGAGGTGTCAGGGTTTTCCATACATTTAAGGGGGAACTGAAAATCTGTAGCTACAGCAGAGGTGTGGCCATCATGGGGTTAATTAGGCATTAACAATTGAGGCATAGCAGCATTTTCTGGGAATTAATGACCATCTGGGAGAAACTGATGGCCTAAAAAACCCTGATTGTTACTGGTTAGGGCTTGTCCTTTCTCAAGGTCATTGATACAGCTGGATCGGAGTCCAAATGCCCATTTGGATGCCCCCTCTGAACCCTGAGGAGTTTGTTCCTGGCCCTTCAGCTTGTGGTTTGCAGCCAGCTGATGATAAACTGATACTGGTGAGAAGGTTTCCAAAGTGTTCAGAGACCATTGTTTGAATGAGGTGTAAGAGGTTCACAGGTGTCCTGAGTCTGGCGGGGATAGGGTTAATTATCCCCAGGATCCAGCAGGGACACAGGTATTCCATCTCACGGGAGCCATGCCTAGGGGGTAGCTGGAGCTAGCTGGGGAAGGGGAGGGACAGGAAGTCACCCCAGGGGAGCACAGTGGTCGGGGTATCTTAATCCTGGCTGTGTATTCCTCTGTCAGCGCTTTTGTTGTTGTTGTTGTTTCTTGTTCCCTTTGCTGTTCTGTTAAATTATACCATCAGTTAACTTGTTTTACAATAAAGGTTTTTTCCCTTGAGCCCACAAGCAAATATTTTGCTGGTGTCAGTCCTTAAATGCTCCAGTACGGTATCTCAGAGTTCTGCCTGTCATACCTGCCAGCAAGAGATGTTTCAGAAAAATCTTGGAAATTGTAGGATAGTCCACCCAAATGGGGACATTTTCTTGCTTTGCCATGAAATTGGAAGTTTTATATTTTCAATATTTTTATACACACACTTCATATATATACACATACGTATAGGCATATAGGAAGAGAGAAATGATGTGATGACGATGAGGTCCACAGAGGTCTGACCATTCTGTACCTTACGAATGGTTAGATTATGTTATGGTGTTGCTACAGCTTCCTTAGACAGACGATGCAGCATGGCTCTGTGTTTTCAAATAGGCTTGATAATTCAAACATCCTCTGTTTCCTTGCTTAATCTTGAAATCTGAATCAAGGAAAACAAAATTCCACCAGTTCCTTTCTGAAGTTAGGATTAGTTCTTACTCTCTCTCGTGCATATATTTCTAAACCTAGCTATATATCATTTTGGCTCTCCGTCTCTAGAGGTCTACTATATAGACGTTTGGCAGTAGGAAACACGTATTGTCCTTTCAAGCTACGTTAAGAGCTATTCACCCGATGGAAGTCATCTGCCATCCAGTGCCTGGTCAATACTGCTCTGTATCTCTTCCATCCTTAACTAATCTCAGTTTTATGTCGTTTGGTGTCTCCATCCTCAGCTCTTGACTGACTTGTGCGAGGGGACCTCTGCTCCAGCACACAGATGCGTGGCACAAAGCTGCTGAGGCTTCCCCTCTGGTCCTGAGCTCCTCTGCTTCATTAGGGTGCTCCAAAAAGTTCTAGAGGTGCTTATGGGAGCAGGTGAGTTCCCTTAGCTGTCCTTCCTGTTCTGCTAGAGATTAGACCTCTTGTTCCCCTTTCTAGAATAGAATTAGCTGAAATAAATATACTCTGCCTTTTAAGCTGCCTCTGTTCATCGCCTGCTGCATTAACTGAGACACTTAATTAATTCATAACTCTCCAGAAATTATGTGAAATTACTTTTTACTTGACTATTTCTTGTCCCTTGATTGCTTCCAGTCAGGAAATTTTCCAAGTTGTTGTTGGTTTTTTTTAAGTCAGAATAAGTTTGGGGTTTTTTGTTTTTGTTTTTGTTTTTAAATTATTATTCCTTTACCCTTTATCTTTTATTTTGTCATTCAGAATTTTATTTCAGAAGTATTTCACCATGCCCTCCCCAGAGGCAAGGCCACTATTGGGCACTGCCCATCTACACAGTACAGTGGAGTCCTGAACCAGTAAGAAGCCCTGAACTGGAAGTAAGAAACTTGACTGTTGCCAGGAGGGTTGTGAGCAGTTAAACCCTGTTAACTCCTGTCTGCTAGCATCTGCCAAAATTTGCATGTGTAGAAGTGAACAAACCCACTTTCCATACCAGTGAAGAAAGCATGGCTGAGCAAAGTGAATAATAAGGCTCCCCAACATTTTTAACTTACTTTTGCTCAAGTTATAAGTTGCTGGGTGGTGTGACATATTTAGGGCCCATTTCTGCTTGATCAGAAGCAGTAGTGGTTTGAGAGACAATAATGTATCACATCAAGAACAAACTCCTGAAAGCTATATTTTTTTTCCCAGAAGAAATGATCAATTGAGTTTTAAATAAATCCAGACTTTAGCTAAGTGTGTATTTTTCCATTATTTGGCTTCAACCTCTAGGTACAGACAAGTCTGGTCTTAAGCACAAGTGATGTGTTCAACTAGCATCCTGCCCCATCATCATTCACTCTGGCTCTTCCCTTGCTCACCAGCATTTGCCCAGACATTGAAAAATTCTTTTATGGTTACTTGGCAAAAATACATGACTCTAAGTGTTTAAAATCCAGGACCTATCAGTATTCCCCAGCTACTGACAATACTGTCAAACACAACTGTCTTCTGCACAGTAATTCCCAGTGCCTGATAAGGCCATGCGTGGGCAGGCCGTGCTCGGAGCAGGGGGATGACCAGCCTCTTGCACTGGTAACAAGTTTTTGTTATCAGATAATCCGAGTGTTTGGCATATTTCTGTAGGCCTATTTAAGTATTGTCTGCTGTATAATGTATGTCCTAAAACCCTTAAAGGCTCAACCAAAACTCTTTATGATTATGCTCCATTTCTCTATGGGGCTGCTGAACACAAATAGCATTGTTGTGTTATCAATTATAAATCTGTTAAACCCAATAAAACATTATTTTAAATATTACATTACTTTTTTCATTTATATTTTGATTGTTTGCTAAAGGTTTTTAGAACTAAAAGCAGAACGAAAGAGAAAGGGCACAAAGCAATACAAATAAACAAAACTTCTCCCCATCCCTCTTCCCCAGGGAGGCATCCTAGCCCCAGTGAAACACACATCAGAAGTTCCCATTGTTCCAAGTAGATGTTTTTCCAGCCTTAGTCTTTATGGGCTGAATCAAATTGTAACTATTCGACCCATCATAGAAAATTACAACAAGTTCTGATTCTTCTTGAATGCCTGAGATTAAATTTTGTTCTCTCTCTTTTTTTTTTTATTTAAATAAATACATTTGTTTCAAGAACATAAGCTAACAGAGCTAACACATATTTCTCAGATCCTGCCAGAAAAATATTTTATACCTTATCTCTTTATATCTTGTCTAATATGTTAAGGTCTTGGTCATCCCTGCCAGCCTACACACTTTCTAGAGAGCTCTGTTTGCCTGTAACATCCTAAATTGCACTGACAATCTGCTTAGAGCAATCAAATCAATTTGTGACAAATGCAATTGCTCCAAGTGAAAAAACCTTAATATTCTGGAGGTTATTTATTTTATATCTTTACATTGAGCATAATCAAATAATAGTAAAAGTCTGTGTGTTATTGTAACATAAATAAGAATAATAAACAACCTATTTTTTTTCTTGCCTTTCAATCCTTGCTCTTTATTTGTGGCCAAAGCATCTACTTGTAGGCATAGTCACTGAAACATACAGCCACTTGCATTTGGTCATATAAGTATAAATTTGCGGGAGTAAATGTGAGAAGGACTGGACTAATCACAAGAGCTTGAATATAAATAATCTAAAACATTCCTTTTTTTAGGATGTGCAAAGCTGATCTTTAAGCACTGTAGCAAGATTATTTGCAAATTTTATAGCAACTGTGACTCACAAAGGGGAACAGCTCTTTATAATGCCCACATGCCCTTTGACAAGCTTATTCTGTGGCTATTGTGTTGTTCTAATTAAATTTTGTTGAGATTAGTAATACAGGTCAAAGAGAAGCACCAGTGATTTAACTACATAGTGTAGAAGATTATCTCTTTTTATCACGTGGCACGCACTTTTCTTTATCTAGCTGGCCATAGGTTCACATGGATAACAAAATATTCACCTCTTTTATGAATCATAAAAATGCCTATCCATTGAATTTGCTCGGCCTATAGTAAGGATTTAATATTTTGAGAGAGGGCATTTTGTCAAGGACAGATAAGCAAGGAACTGCCTCAGTCCTTAGTAGTAGAGTCGGTTGTTCCCAGAGCACCCAGACCCCTGAGCTAGTAGACAGGGGCCAGGAGCAGAATGAAGCCCCCGTAATCTAAAGGGAGATGGTGAGGGAGGGAGATGGTGCTCCAGCACCTGGATATAAACAAGTCTATGGGGCCAGATGGGATCCACCCAAGGGTACTGAGGGAGCTGGTGAAAGTGAGCCACTTTCCATCATTTGACCCACTGAGCCACTTTCCATCATTTACCAACAGTTCTGGCAAAATGGGGAGGTCCTAGCTGACTGGTGTCTAGCAAATGTGATGCCCATCCACAAGAAGGGCCAGCAGGATGATCCAGGGAACTCCAGACCTGTCAGTTTGACCTTGGTGTCTGGGAAGGTCATGGAACAGATCATCCTGGGTTATGTGGCACATGAAGGACACCCAGGCAATCAGGCCCAGCCAGCACAGGTTCATGAGCAGCAGGTCCTGCTTGACAAACCTGATCTCCTTCTATGACAACTTGACCCGCTTGGTGGATGAGGGGAAGGCTGTGGATGTTGTTTATTTGGACTTTAGTAAGGTCTTTGTTATGGTTTCCCACAGCATTGTCCTGGAGAAACTGGCTGCTCATGGCTTGGATGGGCATTTGCTTCACTGGGTAAAAAACTGGCTGGAGGGCCAGGCCCAGAGAGTGGTGGTGAATGGCGTTAAATCTGGTTGGAGGCCAGTCCTCTCTGATATCTTTATCAATGATCTGAATGAGGGGATTGAGTGAACCCTCAGTCCGTTCACAGATGACGCCAACTTAGGTTGATCTGCTTGAGGGTAGAAAGGCTTTGCAGAGGGATCGGGACAGGCCAAGTCAATGGGCTGAGGCCAGTGGTATGATTTTCAACAAGGCCAAATGCCAGGTCCTGCCCTTGGGTCACACCAACCCCATGGACCCTCCAGGCTGGGGGGAAGAGTGGCTGGAGCTGCCTGGGGGAAAAAGGACCTGGGATGCTGGTGGACAGATGGCTGAATATTAGCCAGCAGTGTGCCCAGGTGGCCAAGAAGGCCAATAGCATCCTGGCCCGCATCAGGAAGAGTGTGGCCAGCAGGACTGCGGCAGCGACCATTCCCCTGTACTGGGCACTGGTGAGGCCCCACCTCGAGGGCTGTGTCCAGTCTTGGGCCCCTCACCACAAAAAAAGACATTGAGGTGCTGGAGCAGGTCCAGGAGAAGAGCAATGGAGCTGGTAAGTGGTCTGGAGCACAAGTCTTGTGAGGAGTGGCTGAGGGAGCTGAGGGTGTTCAGCCTGGAGAAAAGGAGGCTGAGGGGAGACCTTCTCGCTCTCTACAACCCCCTGAAAGGAAGGTGTAGCCGAAGGGGGGGTCGGTCTCTTCTCCCAAGAAACAAGCGATGGGACAAGAGGAAACAGACTCAGGTTGTGCCGGGGAAGGTTTAGGATGGGTATTTGGAAAAAATTTTACACTGAACAGGTTGTCAAGCACTGGAAGAGGCTGCCCAGGGCAGTGGTGGAGTCACCATCCGTGGAGGTATTTAAAAGCCAGGCAGACATGGTGCTGAGGGACATCAGTGGTGGGTTTTGTCAGTGTTATGTTGACGGTTAGGCTCAATGGTCTGAAAGGTCTTTTCCAACCTCAGTAATTCCATGATTCTATGAAACATCCAGCAGATACACCCAGTATCATCTATCTGACAAAACCAGTTTTGCCAAAAATTGGCTAGCCCCTCCCCAGTAGCACACTTTAACTATGGCCCTTCATTCAGTTCTGACATTGTGCACGTGCATTACTCTCTCCCCTTGTGTGTCTCAATCTTTCTCCTGAAGCATAAGGAGGTGAAGAAAAAGCTATTTCTCTGCTGCAGATACCCACTGCAAGGTCTCTGCTGCATTTGCTTGCCTGTACACTTTTAAATAATGGAAGAGGTGAACTCTTGCATATGCTGATTCAGGTTTCTGTCTTTGGTATGAAGTTATTGCAGAGGGAGGAGATCAGAACCCAACTCTAGCCACATGAGTGTGTCATGCCCTCTCTCAAAGCTCCTGTTTCTCCTGACTCTGTTGAAATTTGATCACTTTGGCCTTTTCCATCCCTAAGATGCAGTGGCGCACAAAAAGATAACTAGAAATCACAGACAATTAGAAAAACAGAACGAGGGACAGAATATTTGGACTCCTATTTGAAGTCACAGATTTGCATTATACTAGTTGGAAAAAAAAAAAGGGAAATCTGTATTGAAGCAAAAATAGCTTTCTAGAGTCCTTATTATCATCCCATTTTTAATACATTATCTCAGATATTTGCATAAGGAGTCACAGCTGTGTGCAGTGTTTTGAAACACCAGCAGTCTCGGACTCCTTTCTCAGGTCTCCATTAGCACCACCGACATCAGTGTTTTACCTGAGGCAGGTTTCAGCCTTGCTGTCCTGCTGTGTGAAGAGACAGGCAGAAACACACAGAATCATAGAATTATAGAATAATTTGTGTTGGAAGGAACCTTTAAAGACCAGCTAGTCGGACTCTTCAACTAGATTAGGTTGCTCAGAGCCTTGTCCAGCCCAACCTTGAATGTTTCCAGGGATAGGGCACCTACCACCTCTCTGGGAAACCTGGGCCAGTGCTTCACCACCTCAGTGTAAACAATGTCTGCCTTGTATCTAGGCAAATCTTCCCTCTTTTAGTTTAAAACCATTACCCCTTGTTCTATCACAACAGGCCCTGCTAAAAAGTCTGTCACCGTCTTTCCTGTAGACCTCTTTTAAGTACTGCAAGGCTGCTCTAAGGTCTCCCCGGAGCCTTCTCTTCTCCAGGCTGAACCCTGAGGGACACCACTCTTCACTGATCTCCATCCAGACATTGAGCCTTTGACCACTACCTTGTGGATGCCACCATCCAACCAATTCCTCATCCATCAAGCAGTCCACCTATCAACTCCATATCTCTCCAATTTAGAGAGAAGGACGTTGTGGGTGATTGTGTCAAAGGGCTTACAGAAGTCCAAATAGGCAACATCCATAGTTCTTCCCTTGTCCATGGATGCATTCACTCCACCATAGAAGGCCACAAGGTTGGTCAGGCATGACTCTCCCTTGGTGAAGCCATGCTGGCTGTCTCAAATCACCTCCCTGTCCTCCATGTGCCTTAGCATAGGTTCCAGGAGGATCTGTTTCATGATCTTCCCAGGCACAGAGGTGAAGCTGACAGGTCGATAGTTCCCAGGGTCCTCCTTTCTACTCTTTTAAAAAATGAATTAGTGACCTCCACACCTAAAAAACATGGTTGATTAATTACAACTTCAGTTGCAGAGGCCCTATATTAAGATCTACTAAGATATATCTCTATATTAAGACTAAGGATCTATTATTGATTAGACCACAGGGAGCATAATAGGTTACAACATGCCCAAATAAAAAAAAAAGCCATGAAATGCTGTGATACTTTCAAAATTACAAAGTCAGATGATGTCAGAGCATCTTACTAAGTCATAGGGTCTTTGTTAAACAAGTAAGTCATACTGATCCCGTTGTTGAAGCTGGTAAAGGCAACGGCAGGAAGCATTTTTAAAATATTTAACCCCTGAATGTCACTTCACAGCTGTAATAGACTGATCTCACCAGCATGTTTTACTGGACACTAGATGACAGACAAACCACTGTGGGCAGTTAAATGGTTGCCAGTGCATGAACATCCTCTACATATAACCCCATGCCAGAGGGTTCATAGGGACTGAGGAAGGATTCTCCCCAGAGTTGGTTTAGTCTTGATGCTTTGTGTATGTGGTTGATAGTGGCCCAGCACTGAAGGAAGTGGGGAGAAAAGACATAGATCAGGGCTCATACTTGGTTTCCTCAAGTAAGTAAGAGCCTGTCAAAGACATTCCCTGTGGCAGTTTTGTATCAAATGTTTCTGTTTCTTGCTGAAGAATTCCTGAGAGGGAAAGTTGCCTGAGAAAGAAAAGCTTTATCAAATCTCCCTTTTCAGTACACCCAACTCAAATCCGGCTGGCGGCTGGTCACGAGTGGTGTGCCTCAGGGCTCAGTGTTAGGACCGTTTCTGTTTAA
>JAOXJM010000003.1:24011230-24021724 GCA_026413425.1 Tringa solitaria
CCCCCCCCCCCCCCCCCCCCCCCTTTCTGACAGAGATGAAAAAGGAAGTAACTCAAAGCAATTTTATTTTATTGTCTTAAACATATCTACTTCCAGCATCACATAGGGTGATTCCGACAAGTTATTTGCAGGCTTAAATGATTCCAAAAAATGCAGAATTTACTGTGCAGTCCACTCATGCCTGTGCAATGGCCGTTCACTTTAAAATACCAGCTGTCTGGCCAGCTGCTGCATATTTGAGCTCTTAGGCAGCAGCCAAATTCCTTTTCCCACATGCCAGAATTTCCAGACTAAAGATGACATTCATCCAAGTTGAAAATGAGAAACAAACCCCATGATGATTGAAGATGTTTGCATTGATTTATGGTTGTTATTTAAGCCTGATTCCTGTTTCTTCTCAGTGCTCAGAAAAGTTCAAGATAGTTGTAGAGGAGAATATTTTTGTTTTCCCTTTTTCTTTTTTACTGCTGTTCAAAAATTACTCCTTTATTGCTGTTCACACATTTTATTCACAAGGTTGCCCCAGCTCTTATATTTAGAGGAAAAATACTGGTGTAGTTGTCCTAGTAGTGGCATATAAACTTTAAATCAAAAAATCTTTCTATGCTAGAAAAAATGAAAATGAAAGACATTCATAAAATTACTGTTGTAAATAATGAAAAAGATAAATAAAACTTTCCAGCTGCACAGGCGTGCAAAAATACGAGACTGGATCCTGAACTGCTTTCATATGGATATTCAGAGTCTAACATGGGCATTTAAGAAATCTAAGATGGGCATACAAACATAGCTAGATTTGCCTGTGGGTACTGAAATCTGAAGAAAATGCTTTTTGGAGGACAGACAGGGTTGTAGCACTAGGGTTTTACTGTTGCCCATTCAACAAATGCCAGAGGAGCTAGGGCAAATTAAACAGGCTGGAAAGGCATAAGGCTAATTGTAAGACCGTATTACTGTTCTTTCCATGCTGAATATGTAACTGTCATACAGATTGATTTAGGGACTAAATATGAGAGCCTTTTGGAAGACCTAATCAGGGAAAAAAAAAGAAAAAAACAAACCAAAACCATGAAAGGAAGAATAACTTTTGATTTCCAGTCCTATGAGCACACATAACCCGCTGCCAACTAATTGCCTGGTTGCACAATGGAATGTAGCTGAACAAGAAATAGTTCAAGCTGGTCCCTAATGTCTCTGCTGACTACAGGGAAGGTAGATAAGGCTCTTGGGATAGACTGCATAGGAAGGGAAAGGTCTGTAGAAGAAAGTCCTCTCTCATTGCTGCTCCATTTGTGGGCATGGTAAATTTCTCTTTCTCAAAGTTGTAGACACCTTTCATGTTGCCAAGAGTTTCATGAAGCATATAGACCCAGTTTTACTATTTACTGGGGTTGGTTTGGGCATTATACCTTTACATTACATTTTAATTTATTACTCACTTATATTTTATTGCAATTTAGTGCTTTCTTTCTCATATATATTTATTCTTTCAAAATTAATGAATTTTAAAGCATAAATTCAATACAATTAGTAAAACCAGCATCCAATTTTAAAGAAAATAAAGAAAATCAAATTGTTATTATTATTTCTTTTGAACACATTTCTCTCCTAGAATGTTCTCGGGTGTTTCACACAGGAGGAGCAAGGCTTGTGTTGTGTGGCAGGACATGGGAAAATTTGGAAGCCTTGTATGATGCTTTAATTAGTGTGGCAGACCCCAGTATGGTAAGTATTTCCTCACTCTGCTTTGAAAATTCAAGACATGAGGTAAATATCTTGTTTAGGTACACAAAGTGCTTTTAAACCCAGTATAACATGAAACATGATTCACTTTTACTGGTGATTTTGGTCAGCCAGGTAACACACCCAGCATAGTCCCGGGAAAGACAGAGACACATCTGAAGGTCTTCAGAGTATGATACCAAAAGTATAGGTCAGAAATTCTGCTCTCATGTGCTAATTCAAAGCAACTGAATGGTCCTGCATTTTGAACAAGCCACCTAACTAGAAATTGTAGGCAGAGGAATTCACCTGTTAATTTGGGTGAAAGGGATCCAAAGTACTTCATTTAATCACAGGTACTATCACCCATTTTTCACATAATTAGAGTGATCAAGGAGTAGGAAATGTGTGCAAAGACGGAATTAATTTTGAGTTTCTCCACTACTTTGGGAGAAGGCCCAGCTAGAATATAAGCATATATATATATGAATATATGCTTTCGTCTTTACCACTGACTGGGTCACCATGCGAATAGACATGCAAGGCTGACACTTCTTTGGAAAGTGTTTCTTTGATACTTATGGGAAAGTTTTCCTTCTGTAACCAACTGACAGCTGCCTTATTTCAGGGCACAGGTATTTCTGAAGGCACCCTTCAAATTCTACAGCCACTGTTCACCAGACCAACAAATATTTGCATTTGACTTTTTTTTTTTTCTCTAGTGAGCTTGTCCTAGTTTGAGGTGACGCAGAGCCAACATTCTGTTCAGTGAGAGAGGCTCTTGCTCTTACTTGCTGTAGCAACCAGGGTTAGATGACTTGGTTGTTTACCCTGTGGAGGGTTTGCACCTGTGGGGAGAAGTGGAGAGGTCAGGTAACCCAAACTGACCAATAGGGTATTCCATCCCATCTGCTATGCTCAGTATAAAAGGGATCAAAGAAGACAGCTTGCTTCATCTCCTTCAGCTCTTTTTCAATGGCTCTCCTTCTTCTATGACTGATGTTTGAGGACAACCCTGTCAGTTCATTTACCTTCAATACCCATCAGGGAGTTCTGGAATCCACTTCCCATTCGTTACAGAGTCTAGTCTGGCACTTTCTCAGTGCCTGCTTGTGACACCTCCCTGGGAGCTTGATACTGTTTTGTATATAACTATATATATCTATTTCATGATTTCCTTCTTATTTTATTGTTAATATTTTATTAAACTTCAGTTTTTCCTAAACTCATAAATACCTTTATCTATCTTCTTCCTCTCCTTGTAGTGAGAGGTGGGGGAGAGCATCTGTTATCTCATCATTGGCCAGCCTGACCCAAACCACAACAGAGCTTCATTCATCTGCATCAATAACCATAAAATACTGTGTCCTTGTTAGTCTGTGTGTACTCAACTAGGAAACAAATATTAAGTATGACTAAGGGCTCTGCATTATATTGTTTTAATAGTATAGTAAGAGAAGATACTCAGAGTTCATTCCTCCGTCCTGTATCTGATAAAATCTACATCTTTGCAGAAATCATACAAATGTAAAAACTATTTGGATAACATATAGCTGAACATATTCCTACCTTCCAATTGTCCCCCTGTCTATATGGAAGTTATCTATATACACTATATCCTATCTACATTATATCCTAGACTCTGTGGTCAGCGAAGTTCTCCAGAGGGCTTCTTACAGAAAGACAGTAACTTGGAGCAGTAGGAGTCACCCCCTGTGTCTGTTTTCTGTCTTGACTGATTGCAAGAGAGACAAAACACAATAGGGTAGAGCTAGTCCAGTTTACCTTTCCTGTGATTCATCTGAATTTCAGAATCTATGAATACCCATTGCTGAATTGCCTTCTTTCTAGAGTGGGTTAAAAGAACAAATTGAAGTTTTTGTGAGAATGATAAAAGCATTTTCTTCAAATATCAAGGTACATTTATAAGACAAGTAAATAGAAATACAGTTTTATAATGCAGGTATCCTTGAAATAAGTCTTTTTTTATTAGACATATGCACCAAAGCTCATACTTCTGGATATCTCAGACATAAACTGCATTCAAGATGTAGCTAAGGAAATCCTGAATTGTTATGGATGTGTGGATATACTGATCAACAATGCAAGTATGAAAGTGAAAGGAGCAGTCCAGAGCATTTCATTGGAACTTGATAAAAAGATAATGGATGCCAACTATTTTGGACCTATCACTTTAACCAAAGGTATTTTAATTTTTTTTTCCTGTTTTGGTGTCATCACTTACAGCTTGAGATCTGAGTTACTGGTATTACACTCTTTCATTTGCACTTATTTTTGCCTTCACTATAATCAAAAGCAATTCTGTGAAAATCAATGGACTGAATTTGAGGTGAAGATGATCAAAATCAGAGTGCTGAGGTTTGGAAAAAGATTGGTCAAGAAATATATAAGCAGGTATTTGAAAGAGACATTTTTCTAAATGTTTGCTTATTGTATTTTGCATATGGTGACTCCTTTATTTACGTACCTTTGTTACATAGACAATTGTTTTCAAAACCCTTGCAAGGCAAGGCAGACTGACAATGAAATGTGACAATACTGCACCCAAATCTACATGTAGAATCCAAGTGAACCCTAGCAGACATTCAATTTCCAGCTACTGGGGTTTTGTGATACTTTTGATTGCAGTATTGAGACAACCTTCATTGTGCTATCTACACTTCAGCTGTCAGTTCTTTTCACTATATACATCGAACTCTTTTACTTATGTGGCTCATTCTTTTATTTCTTATTTTTCAGCCATTCTTCCCAACATGATCTCAAGAAGAACTGGCCAAATTGTTCTAATTAATAGTATCCAAGGAAAAATAGGAATGCCATTTCGTGCAGCTTGTAAGTTACACAGAGCAAAAATGTACATTCTAATGTGTAAGTTGTGATTATTCCATGACACTAATAAGAGGTTATTAAAAGTGCTAATTTAGTAAACTATTAGTACAATATTTGGCTGAAAAACTTTAAAAGAAATGGAACTCAAGAAGAAGTAATTAAAATACTATCTTTGAAGTATAACTACCGCATAAGGTACTTGAGGACAAAAGGACATAAAATATGATAGCAAGGTTTTTTTATGATCTTGAGAGACAGTCAGGAAACAGCATACTTGTAGTTCTAATATCTGTACCATACATATTAGCAGAAAGCACAATGAATAGTGAAGTAGCATATAAATATAACATACTGGTAGATACTAGCAACTGCTTTGTAAAGGCATACTTGTGCACTTAATGGATTTATGAGTGGAAGTTTGAAAGGAAATGTAATAATTGTATTCTGCTTGGCTTTCCAGAAAATTTTCAAGAAGGTCTTTCATCCAAAGCTCTTAATAAAACATAGGACTTAGCTGTCATAAATTTTAATGAAAGGTCTTTACAGTAATAAAATGCAAAGTTAGTCAAAAGAAAATATCAGATAGATGTAAATAGACATTTTAAACTGTGACAGGAGATCAGAGTGGATGAAAAGCTCTGAATTAAAAGGTCTGCGAGACTTCAGGATTGTGACTTATAGTTCCATGAAAGCAAAACACAGGGACAGAAACTGCAAGGAAAGCACTAGAGGGAAAAAATATATGAAGCTGACTTTATGTCTTTGTGTAAATCTATGCAGTGCCCATGTCTTGAAACTTGAATACTGTGTGCAATTCTCACACCCCACCCCCATCTCAAAAGAAGTATAAGAACTACAAAAAAGGTTCAGAAAAGAAATGACACATCGATTTGACACCTGGAATTGTTTCCATCTAGGAAACAGCCAATAGTGTCAAGATACATTGTGTATGTATAGATCATGAGTGGCAGAAGTGCTAACATAGATAGTTTCCAATGCCTTTACTGATATCTATATTGCATGAAATGAAGCTGCCGGAAGAAGAAATTTCAATTTTCAAAACAAATGAATGGAGAAGCTTGTTTCCATTCACGGAGCCCACCTGCCTCTTTTAGATTATATTATGCACAGGTTGATTTTCACTGCAAATTGAGTCAAATAGAAGGTGATCGAGTACTTTGCTGCACCTAAAACGTAGTTCTGGTTTTTGGTCAAGTTTCACAAACTGTCATTCTTCTTTAATACCATTCTCAATTAAAAAACAAAAAACACAAACAAAACCACTAAGAGCAGTTAAAAAAACCCCTTAACATTCAGTTACTTTAAAATTAACTTTAATATTAAAAGCATCTTGGATTGTTGTTGCAGGGCAAAGGCCTAGTTAGTTTACAAACCACTAGTATTCCTACATTCCAGAAATGAACATGTATTTCACTGCATTTTACTGTTGTGTCTCAAACTGCAGCAACAGATGGCATGGAGACTTGTGTCAGGGACAGCTGTCCATCCACCAAAGACATTTTTAAACTGTAGAGATAATAGATGTATTATTCCTTAACCCAGGACTTAATATTTCTGATTGGGAAATCTGGACACATGCTCTTTCACATGTATAGGGAGACTAACTGCATACCTCATGCATAATTATCCTGCATAAATAAATTTATTCTGTTTGTTTTAAATACATCATATGATAATTTCACTGGGTGAAATAATTCACTGTTCTTTTGCCTGTTCCGTACTCAGTTTTCTAAACATTCATGTTTTATGGAGCTCTATCATACATCTCTATTCATGCATTCACACATCCAAACATGCAAACATGGAGTTTTTTCTTTCTTTCTTTCAGATGCTGCTTCTAAGCATGCTGCTGTAGGCTTTTTTGATTGTCTTAGAGCTGAGATGGAAGAATTTGACATTTCTGTCAGCACTGTGAATCCAACTTTCATCTGTTCATACCATTGCCAACCGGCACCTGGCAACTGGGAGGCATCTATTTGGAAATGTAAGGTTTGATGCATCAAGAGAGACAGTAGATGAGGCACATATAGCAGTATAGAAGCTTTTCCTAGTGAGAAGAAAAGAAAAAGGATGTAAATGAGAGAAAGAATGAACAGGTTAGGGGAGCAAAAGATAGATTGGAGAGATCAGATGAGCCTGGTGAAAAGAGAAGAAACATGGAAAAAGACACCATTATGTGAGAAAATAAATGCACCGGGGAATGGGGAATGGAGGTAGAGCAGAGCATGAAAGGTCCCAAGGGAGATTTCCACTGCACTCCAGTTGCTCCTTCTCTTAGAGACCGTGAGGATTTTACTTCAAAACTGTAAAAAGATCTTAGGGACATAATGATTAGGAGAAAGGAAAGGGTAATGGATTGAAAGTGTGTAGGAACTTAACTAATTTGACTGATGCAGTAGCTGTGTATCCCTCAAATGTGTCTGATTGTCTATCTGGCTGTCTGTGTGTAGCTCTCACTCCTCTCTGTTTGATTTACAGTCTTTTTCAGAAAGGTGTCATATGGTGTGCACCCAGTGGAGGTGGCAGAGGAAGTCTTGCGCACAGTGAGCAGTAAGAAGCAGGAGGTACTTATGGCCAACCCCATCCCCAGAGCAGCAGTTTACATTCGCACCTTCTTCCCGGAGCTGTTTTTTGCCATTGTTGCCTCAGGGATTAGGGAAAAGCTGAAGACAGAAGAGGAAAACTGATTTTGTATGGTTCTTTTCCCTGCTTTTGGCTGGAATAAAAGTTTGTTTCAAGTGCCAATGATTTCTGCTTCTCACTACAGGAAGAATAGAGCAGGAAGCTTTATTAAACATGAACCATCCAGTGTCTCACTTAGTGTTTTGTTACCTTTGACACACATTTGTCTGTAAGACTTCGTCTCTTCTGGATTTAGTGAGTATGAAAATATGTCAATGTTTGCCTTACAGCAATATGGAAAAAACCTCCACTAGGAACTCTGTTGCTGTTACATCAGAGTGATTCCCAATCTAAATAGGTAGATCAAAGTTTGGGGACTTGCAGCAACTTATCAGAATAATCTGACAGCGGTAGGACTGATGGGAACTTAAAGGAATAAAGGGATGGGGAAGGAGGGAGATGTGGGAAACAGAGGAGTAAAAATGAGGTTGGAGCCTGGATTGCAGTGTTCCTCAGATTTGCTTTTTGTAAGTACTTCAGGATATCATAGAATCATAGAATGGTTAGAGTTGGAAGGGTCCTTAAGGATCATCTAGTTCCAACCAGGCCAGGGACAACTCCCACTAGACCAGGTTGTGCGAAGTCCCTTCCAGCCTGGCCTTCCCCAGGGATGGGGAAGTCACAGCTTCTTTGGACAACCTGGACCAGTGTCTCACCTCCCTCATAGTGAATAATTTCTTCCTGATATCTAATCTATACCTAGTTTGAAGCCATGTCCCCTTGTCCTATTACTACGTGCCCTTGTAAAATGTTCCTCTCCAGCTTTCCTGTAGGTGCCCTTCAGATACTGAAAAGCCATAATATGATCTCTCTGGAGCCTTCTCTTCTCCGGGCTGAACAACCTAAACTCTTTCAGTCTGACCTAATAGGAGAGGTGCTCCAGCCCTTTGATCATCATTGTGGCCTCCTTTGGACTTGCTCCAACACATCCATGTCTTTCTTATGTTTGGACAAAGATATGTTGGGATATGTCTGGATTCACAGTCAGACATACAGATGCTTCCTGTGTTTTTGACTTCTTTTCTTCTTTTGCCTGTCTT
Source organism: Tringa solitaria (assembly GCA_026413425.1). Lineage (NCBI taxonomy): Eukaryota > Metazoa > Chordata > Aves > Charadriiformes > Scolopacidae > Tringa > Tringa solitaria. Next base: position 24,019,546 of record JAOXJM010000003.1, read on the forward strand.
ATGCAAATTCCTGGGTTTGAGATGTTTTTCTGACTGCTACTAACCATTGAGTTCCCTTGTCCACTCTGCTACACGTGGTAATTAATTATTATGTTCAACATGATCTTGGCCATTACTCATGTCAATTGTATAAATTCCACATATTCCCAAAATTCTCTCACTTCTAGCCATTCTAGCCTTCTCTTCCCTATCCCATTTTCCCAGTTCATGCTGAGGATTCACCCCAGTTTTATCTCATCATGTGAGTTGAACCAGAATATATATAAAGTTAATGCAAGGGTGTCCTGAGTCTTCAGTTTTACATCTAAGAACTTAAATTCTATTTCCCAAGCCCTTCTCTGGCCTTTCTTGTGACATCAGCACTCATAGACACCATGACCACCTGCTTTTTGCAGACACCGTCAAAATGCCTTTTTTGCAGAATACTTACAAAGGACATACCTACTCAGAAAGCAGGCAACCAAACTGTTCTTACTGATATAAGTAATCCCATTGCTATACAACTTTCAACACCAGCCGCACTTATCTACCTCTTTCTGTCAGTAAGAGTCATGGAAAGAATTCTCAGTGCAAGGAAACACATGGTAATCATCTTGCATGGGCATTAACTTTTTCTTGTATCTCCAATTCAATTGCTCTGTCTTCAAGAGCCATACATGCATTTACCTTGCTCAGGGAAGTAGTTCACAATTAGTGAGTATTAGTCAGTTCCTGCATTATGTGCTGGAGCTCCATCTATTTTTTGTTGTAGCGCTGGGGTTTTATTGGTCTTTGAATGGCTATACCTTAACTGTGAAACCAAGCATCCACTTTGTCCACAATTTTCTTGCCCCTTACCAGAACTCTACTCCCTGAAACAAATGGACTTTTGCTGTGGTCTCAGTTATACTTGTGTCTGTACCTCAGCAAAAGACAAGTCCTTCACAGTTCCACAAAAACAAGATATGGAATAACGGGGTGATTTCATCAGAAAAGAGTCAGAGAATCATAGGACATCACAGCTAAACATGAATCAACATTGTCTTGCTTTGTTGTAAAAATAAATGGATTGCACGTTAAAATAAGCTGAATAATCCTTGTGCTCCATTTTGCAGTTTGTAGATATCAGCAGAAATTCTTCATTGATTTTGAATATATTACTTTTTAAATGTAGAACAGTTCAAGAAACCACAGTGAAAAGCAGTGAGAGAGACAAAGGTAAAGTAACACCTGTGATCTCTTAAGAAGTTTTTAAAGAACAGTTGTATTTTAATCTAGAAATAGGAAAAAAAGATAAATCTAAAAAATTTTCAAGTACTTAAAATGTACTGCCAAGAGGATAGAACTAAACTTCTCTACATTTCTGCTATAGTAGAACAATGTGCTAAAATTACTGCAAAGGAGATTTACAGGGAAAGAATTTTCTGCTAAGAATAGTTAAGCACAAAGGATAAATTGCCACAGGAATTTTAGAATGCTTGTCTTTGGAAGCTTTAAAGAAGAGATTAATGAAACATCTGTAAAAAAACGATGTAGCTTTAGTTTATCCTGCCCAGAAGAAAAGAAGGATTAGCTGACCTTTTAAATGGGTCACACTTTCTATAATTCTGTGGCTTTTTCTCATATTGAGAATAAGATTTCTATGCTGGTATGTATGAAGTAATATGTTTTCTTCCAGGGAAAACTATTATTTAATCTGAAGTTTTCTATTTCATTTGTCCATCTTTGCCTCACTGTCTAAATACTTGTAGATATGTGTTGCATATAAAAAATATTATGACAATAAAAAGAAATATTATGAGATGAGTTCATTAAGAGGTGTTTTCTGTGAGCCATATTTTAATCTATGTAGATTCCTTACTAATACTAACTTTTATATGCGAGTACAAAACTAGGCCAGCAGATGTAGTTGTAGAAGTCATAGGAAAAAGATACTCAGCTACAGCTCCTTTAATTTTTTTAAGCTTCTCACATGCCTAAAGTGCACATACATTTCTTTTAATGTGAGCCGCAGTTGCACTGTTTTAAATTTACATTTTTTGTGCTGAAATCAACTATTTTTTGGTGTTGGCCAAGAAAATTGGCATTGCTGGACAAAAGGGCCCTCGAACTAAGGCAGAATAAAAGAATACTAAGACTGGGAAGTCATAGAATCATAGAATTGTCTAGTTTGGAAGGGACCTTTAAGATCATCTAGTCC
>JAOXJM010000003.1:24026956-24038170 GCA_026413425.1 Tringa solitaria
CTGTTCCACCTTAATAAATATTTCACTACTTCACTCTAACTAGTGAAGGCTATCAATCACTCATCTCCTCTCACTCCCCCCGCAACACTGGCTTAACAAGTTCAGTCTATATTTATGTTAGGATTGTTTTGCCTGAAAAAAATTATTAGTGATTTTTCTAAAGCCTATAGCTTCTCAGTATACTGTGTAAGGGCTCTGCCACCCAGTGTTCACAAGTATATTTCCTAGTGGGCTCATTAGCAGGAGGATTCATACAAGAATAAAGAAAAACTGGTGTCCAACAGAGCAGGCACACATTTCTCAGTTCCGTGGGGAAGCTCCACATTGAACCTCAGAGCAGAGCAGCTGTGTACTCCTGATCTATGAAGATAATTTTCTACTTTCTCATCTTTAACATGATTGTCAATCATTCTTCATGTATAATAATCACAAATCAAATTTTGATTCTTTATGACACTGTTGTCAGATTGATACCTACAGAATTTCATAGGTAAGTTGTGTGCTATCTACAACCACGTATTTTCCAGATTTCTGTTTGCCTTCCTAGCCTTTTTAAATGAGCAGTATTTTCCCACAGAGATTGGACCTTTACTAGAAAACGAATCATTCAAGCCATGCACCACATGCAGGCTGCCTTATTTGCTGCTCTGCTCGTTTTGGTTTTGGGATGGGCTTTTTTACAGTCTTTTCAATAAAGAATTAGGGTGTAAATCCATAATACCGTGAAATTCTAACTCATATACTTTATATTAGCATTACAGACTGCTTAAAAATCAGAGCAGTGGAGTACCTGTGTCACTGTCTTTTTCTGAACTGAGACACCCGAATCTACTTTTCCAATACTAAACTTCCTTAAAACATCCATGGAAATATCATTTCTTTATTAAGAAAATTAACCAATACTACACAAATATACATTTTTATTAATTAATACTGTTCCATTCTGATCTAGTATTGTGATTTACACCATGTCTTGAGATACGGTTCAAATTTACAGAACTGAAATAGTAGCCAGGTGACGCAAGCCTTTTATTGGGTGTGCAGGGTCCTCTGTACAGTTGTGAAAAGAGTTCACATACACATTGCAAGCTTTCTCTGGAGCTGTATGATCAGGAAACTTGTATTTAATCTTTAGGTTCCTTCCCAGCATTTTTCTTTTGTGCTTGAATTCCAAAATAGTTTTTGTATATTTGTTAATAGTGGTGACAGCTGCAGCCATACAGCACGCGAAGGAAGCCCATGCGAGGCTATAAACAAAAAAGTTTATCAGAAATTAGCAGAACATATATCCACATCCTTCAATTTTATTTTTGAAAATACTGCATGCATGTGATTGTATTGGTGTATATTAGGGAGAGAGGAGCATGGTGGGGGAGGAATAGATTCTTGGTCAATGACTATCCACATACCTGACTTATGTAGTTGACCTCTACCTATTGGTTATAACATTCACATTTAGCATTCCTGCTTAATGAATGAGCTTAATATCAGAAAGAGGAACTATAAAAAATGAAGATGCATAAAAAATTAAAAGGTGCGGTTTTTGAGACTACAGATCTCACAGGTGACACTGAGAAAAACGTGTGCCAGTTATCCAAAAGGATTAAAAATAAAAGGGTTAAACAGCTGACTAAAGCAGGCTTAGAACACCAAAATGCATTCCTAGGAAAATACAGGTCATGACTAAACAGAGAGAAAAAAATACAAACTCTGAAATGTTGAAAGTATAACCATAAGATGGAACTAAAAAATGATGTTGAGGTACAATTTGCTAAAAATGTGTGAAACATCCAGACTACTTGAGTGGGAATGGATGCTGGAAGTGTATAAGTAGCATGTAAAAATATGGCCACAATGTAATGAATTGAAGTTCACAGTGGAGGAAGTTACTCATCAGAGCTTTTCTTAACATGACAAGGTCATGGATAACTAACAAAACAGGTACTTTGGTGGAGAAATCAGTTTAAGAAACTCCTGCTTATCTCTACTCTCCCTCAGAGCTGTTTGTTCCCACATCCTTGCTGTAGTTCAACAAACTCATTTAGGTTTTTAAATAGCTCCTTTTTTTTTTTCCTCATTGTTTTTGGCCAGGATCGGTTTCCAGGGTGATCAGGCAAGCAGATGTATTGAAAGAATTTGAGGGTAGTAGAGTACGGCACGTATATGGGAAAGGCTCCTAGAAGCACCGAGGAGCAGCTTAAACTAACTTTGCTCCTAAAGTCAGTCAAACTACACCCTGACTAACTCTGAAATGTGGGGAGCCACACAGGAGCTTTTAGAACAAAGAGATAGCAAGAATAGGGGAAAATCAACAGAAGGAGACAGATTTACCTCCCCATGAGAATGGAGCAAGAATGGGACGGCAGACCTACCTACAGTGGTATGTAACCCATGGATTAAGCCAACCCATGGATTAAGCCAACCATGGTAGAGAAGGAGTGATAAGTCTGCAGTAGTCCTGATTTACATAGATGGCAATTTTGGCTGAATAACTGAAGCACAGTAGCATTAGTAGATGAATTGATAGAACTGATATTAGGAAGCACAGCTTTTCTTGAAGGTTCTTTTCCTAATCTATCTGTTGAACCCTTTGAAGGACTCAATGACATAAGACAAACCGATTTCAAGAAAGTTTCTATAAAAGCCTCTTAGAAAGAACTGAAATAAATTAATCTCTTATGAGCAGATTTTCTTGTAGACCAACACTCTGTTAAAAGAGAAAAAAACAAAGGACAGAAATAAATTAACTTCATTGACAATACAAGGATATCAGTGTGATTCTTCAAAGTTTTTGACAAAAATTTTGCTTTTCCATGCAAAATTTGGAAAAAATTGGGAGTTTCCCACATGACTAGAGAGAACTGATGAAGTTCAGCCCCTACCCTATGTTATTCAGCCCCCACCCTCTGGCATCAAAACTAAAAACAGATATTAAACTTTAGCAGGTACAGACAACCAGGAGTAAAGAGCAAAGTCTGCCAGGTGGACCTGCACTGGCAGCACAGTGTAGACATAGAAAAAAACCAAGGATGAGTGCTAGTAGAGGGTGACTCCCTATTAAAGGGCACTGAGGCACCCATCTACTGCCATAACAGGGAATCATGTGAGGTATGCTGCCTTCTGGGAGCTAGAGTTTGAGACGTTGCTGACGTGGTGCCACAACTTGCCAAGAACACAGTCTCTCATCCACTGTTACTCTTTCATATGGGCATGAATGAGACTGCAAGCCAGAACCTGGGCACAATTAAGGAAGGCTATAAAGCCCTGGGAGTACAAGTGAAAAAAAATTGGTGCCCAAGTTATCTTCTCCTTCATTTTACCAGCCAGAGGAAAGGGAGCAACCAGAAAAGGGCTGATAATGCATACCAACTCCTGGCTATGCGGCTGGTGCTATCATGAGGGCTTTGGTTTTTATGACAATGGGACATTTTTTCATGATTATGGCCTGTTAGAGAGGGAGGGGATACACCTGTCTAGAAGGGGCAAGGGAATATTTGGCACCAGGCTGGCCAACTTGTTGAAGCAGGCTTTAAACTGAAGGACTTGAGGGGTGGCAATGCTCAAACGAACTGGGAAATAAGCCAGGCTAACCACAGCAGTGACAAATGTTCTTTAGCTGACTCCCAAGACGAGATCCAGAAGGCCAACCACCTCAAGGGTGTGGATGGCTGTGGTAGAACCTCTTGCACCCTCCAGGGAAACCCTCACTTTCAGCCACCTCTCTGAAATGCCTGTACACCAATGTACACAGCATGGGGAATAAACAGGAAGAAGTAGAGATCTGTGTGCAATCACAGGACTATGCTCTCACTGGAGTTACAGAGACATGGTGGGATAGCTCACATGATTGGAATGCTGCCATGGATGGCTACATCCTTTTTACAAAAGACAGGCCAGCAGGGCACGGTAGTAGAGATGCTCTCTATGTGACAGAGCAACTGGAATGTAGCGAGCTCTGCCTAGGGGAGGGTGAAGAATGTGTTGAGGGCTTATGGATAAGAATTAAGGAGCAGGCTAATATGGGAGATACTGTTATGGGTGTTTACCTCAGACCATCGGATCAGGAAGAGGAAGTCAATGAGGCCTTCTACAGAGAGCTGGATATAGCCTCACAGTCACAGGCCCTGGTTCTCATAGGGGACTTCAGCTACCCTGATATTTGCTGGAAAGACAACACAGACAGGCATGCACAGTCACGGAGATTTCTGCAGAGCACTGATGATAACTTCTTGACATAGGTGGTGGATGAACCAATGAGGAGAAGTGCTCTGGTGGATCTTGTACTAACAAACAAAGAATATCTGGTTGGGGATGTGAAGGTTATAGAATCATAGAATGGTTAGAGTTGGAAAGAACCTTAAAGATCACTGAGTTTCAACCACCCTGCCATGGGCAGGGACACCTCCCACTAGACCAGGTTGCTCAAAACCCCAACCTGGTTTTGAAAACTTCCAGTGATTGGGCATCCACAACTTCTCTGGGCAACCTGTTCTGGCGCCTCACAGGAAAAAAATTATTCCTTATGTCTTATGTATATCTCCCCTCTTTCAGTTTAAAGCCATTCCTCCTTGTCCTATGGCTTCAATCCCTGATCAAGCGTCCCCAGCTTTCATGGAGTCCCTTTAGGGACTGGAAGGGGCTCTAAGTTCTCCCCAGAGCTTTCTATTCTCCAGGCTGAACAACCCCACCTGTCTCAGTCTATTTTCATAGGAGAGGTGCCCTCTGATCATCTTTGTGGTCCTCCTCTGCACTCATTCCAACAGGTCCATATCCTTCGTTTGCTGACAACTCCAGAGCTGGACACAGTACTCCAGGTGGTGCCTCATGAGAGCGGAACAGAGGGGCAGAATCACTTCCCTTGTCCTGCTGACTATGCTTTTTTTGATGCAGTCCAGGATGCGGGACCCCCAAGTCCTTCTCCTCAGAGCTGCTCTCAATCTATTCTTTGACCAACCTGTATTTCTGCTTAGGATTGCCATGTCCCAGGTGCCGGACCTTGCACTTGGCCTTGTTAAATTTCATGAGGTTTGCACAGACCCACCTCTTAAACCCGTCCAGGTCCCTCTCGATGGCATCCCTTCCCTTCAGCGTGTCAACCATGCCACACAGCTTGGCATCATTGGCAAACTTGCTGAGGGTGCAATCAATTCCACTGTCCATGTCTCCAACAAAGATGTTAAACAGTACTGGTCCCAGTACTGACCCCTGAGGAACACCACTAGGCACTGGTCGCCACTTGAACATTGAGCCATTGACCACAACCCTTTGAGTGCGGCCATCCAGCTGGTTCCCCATCCACTGACTGGTCCATCCATCAAATCCATGCCTTTCCAATTTTGAGACCAGGATGTCATGTGAGACAGTGTAAAATGCTTTGTATAAGTCCAGGTAGATGACGTCCATTGCTCTCCCCTTATCTACCAATGCTGTAACATTGTAAAAGGTCATCAAATTTGTCAAGCATGACTTTCCATTGGTGAAGCCATATTGGCTGTCACCAATCACCTCTTTATTTTCCATGTGCTTACCAGAGATTCCAGGAGGATCTGCTCCATGCTTTTGCCAGGCACGGAGATAAGAATGACCGGCCTGCAGTTGTCCGGGTCTTCCTTTTTTCCCTGTTTGAAAATGGGGGTTATGTTTCCCCTTTTCAGTCAGTGGGAACTTCACCAGACTGCAATGGCTTTTCAAGTGTAGTGGAAAGCAGTTTAGCAATTTCATCCACCAGCTCCCTCAGGACCCGTGGATGGATTTCATCAGGTCCCATGGACTTATGCTTCAGGTTCATTAGATGGTCTTAAACCTGGCCTCCTACAGTGAGTGATTATTCATTCTTATAGCCCCTGTTTTTGCCTTCTGCAACTTGGGTGGTATTGTTAGAACCCTTGTCAGGGAAGACCGAGGCGAAAAAGTCATCATTCAGTACCTCAGCCTTCTCCATACCCTGGGTGATCAGGTCCCCTGTTTCCTTCCAGAGAGGGCCCGCATCTTCCCTAGTCTTGCCTTTTTCTCTGACATACTTATAAAAGATTTTCTTTTTGTCCTTGATGTCGCTGGCCAAATTTAATTCTATCTAGGTTTTAGCTTGCTTCATCTGGTTCTTGATTGGGGGTAACCTTGGCTGCAGTGACCACGAGATGGTGGAGTTCACAATCCTGTGTGGAAGAAGCAGGGCAAAAAGTGGAACTAAACCCCCAAACTTCAGGAGAACTGATTTTGGCCTCTTCAAACTCATACTTCAAAGAATCGCATGGGCTAAGGCTCTAGAAGGAAGGGGGGTGCAAGAGAGCTGGCTAATATTTAAGCTCTACTTCCTCCATGCTCAAGATCACTTCATCCCTAGGAACAAGAAATCAGTCAAAGGATGCGGGAACCCTGCACGGATGAACAGGAAACTTCTGGAAAAACTCAGATGGAAGAAGGAAGTTTACAGAATGTGGAAAAAAGGATTGGCCACTTGGGAGAGGTATAGGAGCACTGTCAGAGTATGCAGGGATACAAGGAGGAAGGCTAAGGCCCACTTGGAATTAAACCTGGCAAGAGATATCAAAGACAATAAGAAGGGCTTCTTCAAGTACATCAGCAGTAAAAGGAAGACCAGGGAAAATGTGGTCCCACTGCTCAATGAGGTGGGTACCCTAGTCAAAGAGGTTGCAGAGAAGGCAGAGTTACTGAATGCTGCCTTTGCTTCAGTCTTTACTGGTAAGGCCGTCCCCCAAGAACCCCAGACCCTCCTCCCTACCTCTAGTAGCAGAGAGAGCCTGGAGTAAGGAAAACTGCCCCTTGATTGTGGAGGATGAGGTTAGAGATCATTCAAGAAAAATTGACATCCACAAATCCATGGGGTCTGATGGAATGCACCCGCAAGTGCTGAGGGAACTAGCAAATATTATTGCAAAGCCGCTCTCCATCATCTTTGAAAAGTCATGGAGAACAGGAGAGGTGCCTGAGGACTGGAGGAAAGCCAATGTCACTCCAGTCTTCAAAAAGGGCAAGAAGGAAGATCCAGGAAACTACAGGTTACTCAGCCTCACCTACATCTCTGGAAAGGTTATGGAACAGATCATCCTGGATGTCAACTCTAAGCATGTAGAATAAAAAAAAAGCCATTGGGGGTGGTCAGCATGGATTCACCAAGGGGAAATCATGCTTAACCAATGTGCCTTCTACAATAGAATGTCTGGCTGGGTGGATGATGGAAGAGCAGTGGATCTTGTCTATCTTGACTACAGCAAGGCTTTTGACACTGTCTCCTGTAACATCCCCACAGTTACTCCTAGGAAGTGTGGGTTGGATGGGTGAACGGTGAGGTGGAGTGAGAACTGGCTGAGTGGCAGAGGGTTGTGATCAGTGGTGCAGAGTCCAATTGGAAGCCTGTAGACAGTGGTGTCAGTACTGGGACAGATTTTATTCAACATATTCACCAATGACCTGGATGAAGGGATAGAAGTCAGCAAGTGTCAGCAAGTTTGCTGATGACACAAAACTGGGAGGGGTGGCTGACACACCAGAAGGCTGTGCTGCCATTCAGTGAGACCTAGACAGACTAGAAGGTTGGGCACTGAGCAACCTGAGGAAATTAAACAAGGGCAAGTGTAGAGTCCTGCACCTCAGGAGGAATAACCCCCCACACCAGAACAGGTTGGGGGCTGATCTGCTGAAAACAGCTCTGCAAAGAGAGACCTTGGAGTCCTGGTGAACAACTTGATCATGAGCCAGCAATGTGCCCTTGTGGTCAAGAAGACCAATGGCATCCTGGAGTTCATCAAGAAGAACATGGCCAGCAGGTCGAAGGAGGTTATCCTTCCACTCTACTCTGCCCTGGTGAGGCTGCATCTGGAGTACTATGTCCAGTTCTGGGCCTCCCAGTTCAAGAAGGTCAGGGAACTACTGGAAAGAGTCCAGCAGAGGGCTGCAAAGATGATCAAGGGAATGGAGCACTTCTCCTATGAGGAAAGGCTGAGACATGGGTCTGATTAACCTGGAGAAGACTGAGAGGGGATCTTATAAATGTTTCTATGTATCTAAAGGATGGGTGTCAAGAGGATGCAGGGTCAGGCATCAATGATGCCTGGTGACTGGGCAAGGGGACACAAGCTGGAACACAGGAAGTTCTGCTTGAAAATGTGGAAAAGCTTCTTTCCTCTGAGGGTGCCAGAGCCGTGGAACAGCCTACCCTGCTGTGGAGTCTGCTTCTCTGGAGATATTAAAATCCCACCTCGATGCATTCCTGTACAACTTGCTATGGCAAGGAGGTTGGACTAGATGGTCTCTGAAGGCTCCAATCCCTAAAATTCTGTGATTCTGTGAAGGAATGAGCAAAGTCCTGCCTCTGAGAGAGCCAGAGAGTAAAGGCTCTCTCTAGACCACAATAGAAATTCATCTTCAAGAAGAGAGCATTCAATTTGTATTCTGCCCAGAGACAAATGGCAAGACAGGTAAACACAGCAAGGAAGCAAACTAAAGCAACAAGTCATTCATCTGCATAAAAGAAAGACAAAAGCTAGGCTGGATTATAGGTTTTACTTTTACTGCATGGAGTATCCCACATGAGGTGTGTTATGGGAATTTAGTACATTTCTCTTTAGAGAGAAAATGTTGTGAAGATGCCTCAGTCTGAGAAACACAAGGAGAGTAAGATTCATCAATAATTAGAAACATCTTTCAACCTCCAGGAAAGCTGATGAAGATGAGAAAAGAAATATATGGAGGAATTTGTTGAAGAGATGTTCAGGGATACCACAGTGTGAGTCTACCCAACATTAGCAATTCCAGCTCTATTAAAGAAAGAAGAAAGGTCTTCATGCTTACTGGGCCAGGTAGAAGGAAAACCCTAGCCACAGCAGCTGGATGTGAGGACAGAGGGGGCACTGTGGCAGGTTGAAGATCCATGACAGAAGCTCAGTAGTTCTTGCAGGAACTTGCAGCTCTACTAGGTGAGCTGATTGGGATGAAAAGCCGCTGCCATGGGCCCAATTCTTTTTCTTTGGCTACTAAGGAGAAGATTGCAAGTCCCAGTGAAAAAATAGCAAAGCCTTTGCGTGTGTTTCTTCCTGCCCGGGCCCCGTCATGGTCTTGATGACATTGTTGCTTACAATTGGGTGCCAAGGTAATTGGAAAAGGAGTGTCAGTTAAAATCATTGATACTCCTTTTTTTGGCTTCTGTTCCCTTTCCCCTTGTAAAAGACAAATAGCTTCAGCATCCTTCCTCTCTTACCATTAGATGAGATTCTCACATGCAGTCAATGGAAGCAGCTAAGGGAGGCTGAAGATAAGGTTTCATACAACAGGAAGGGAGGTGCAAATATAGGTTATCAGAAGAGAGACAATATTATTATTATATATCAAAGGAGATAAGAAGAAAGAAACCAACGGAAATGTCTGGGAGGATGGAGTTGGGCACCTCTATGTATGGCTTACTTTATTTTTAGATTACTATCAAACAGGGCAATGTAGGTGCCATTTAGGCTGAGAAAAGTAAAGGAGGAAGTGAATCTTGATAGAAAAATGGAGCATACAATTGATTAGAAAAAAGGCATCATACACCCCATCCTCCTCAATGTCTTCCTGTATGCAGTTACTGATGGCTTGGAAAGTCTTGTGTTGGTAGAAGTATTTCTTTGGGCATTCAGTGGTGTAGGCTGCACTGAGTCAGAGGACAGCCATGAAATCCTCAAATCCTGAGTGTATACATGATGAAAGTCCAGGTGCTCAGCAGAAGTCTGGCTGTAGTGACAGTAGTGATGACATCAGTGATGCACATGACGATAGTGGCAATAGTGGCATCAATAGATTTGTGTCAGTAACAGCAATAGTGACAATGATTTGGATGTTTTTCTCCTGCTCCCAGTGGGATGGAAAGGAGGCAAAAGAGGGAACAGGCTCCTCAATACCAGTCTGTGGTGTTCTGTTTCCACTCCCTTAAGAAGGGGGAAGTAACAAAGGAACACTTCTATTTTCACTGTTCACTGTTCTTACTGATTTTAGAGTAAAACAGGCCTAACCACCTTCATGAAAGAAATTGAGGCACCTTCCAAAAAAGACATCAGAGCCTCAAACCGGGGAAACCAAATTAATATTGCAAGAACAAAAACATGAATGAATGGAAGCAGTGAGAGTCATAGAAGCTAAAAGTATCTAAGTCTGAAAAGAGGAAAGAAGGCACTATTTGAGGATCTTGCACAGCTCCTATGATACCACTTGAGGGTATCCATAGCCCATGGACAGTAGCAACTAAGTAGCAACCTGGACATTGTCCTGGGTGTTGGCTGGATACTTGGTATTGGACCTTCTCAGACCAGTTCCTCCTGACAGAAGGGGGATCATCCTTTCCACTTTGAGCAAATGGGTGACATACAGGTGCTGGGCCACTTCATCTGCTGGACAAAGAGGATAAGATACATCATTTGTCATGATCTGGCTAATCTCCAATTTGGGAGTACTGACCAGGCCCATCATTCAGTGCTCTAAAAGCACTAGAGAAACATCTCCGTTTATACACATGCAGCAATAGCTTCAAACAAACTGCTGCTGCCTGGGAAACAGACTCCTGGAAAGATGCAGAGGAATGTACAGTAACCTTCAAATTAGATCTGAGTTATCAGGAAGCTGAAAAGTAACAGCACAAAAAACAAAAGAAACACCTATTTCACCACAAAAATCCCTAGTGAGACTGCATCATAAAAACTGCATGCAGCTATAAGCTCTTGTTTGATAATCACAGAATCACAGAATATTCATGGTTGGAAGGGACCTTTGACATCATTGAGTCCAATCACAAAAAAAACCAAAACAAAAAACCCCCAACCAACCAACCAACAACAAAAAAAACAAAACGAATAAACAACCAATGACAAACAAACAAAACCACACACCTACACCACACCCACCAACAGACAGACAAAACCCAACAATCTTGGGCATTAGAGCATGCCCTGAAGTGTCATGTCTACACGTTTCTTAAATTCCTCCAGCGATGACAACTCCACCACCTCACTGGGCAAGCTGTTCCAGTGCCTGACCACTCTCTCAGTAAAGTAATTCTTCCTAATGTCTAAGCTAAACTTCCCCTGCCGAAACTTTAGACCATTTCCTCTGGTCATGTCGCTATTCCGTTGTGAGAAGAGGCCAACCCCCACCTCTTTATAACCTCCTTTCAAGGAGCTGTAGAGGGCAATGAGGTCCCCCCTCAGCCTCCTCTTCTCCAAACTAAAC
>JAOXJM010000003.1:24089607-24103496 GCA_026413425.1 Tringa solitaria
TATGATTGCTCTTTCTCCTGCTCCAGTTTCCACTGGTGTGGCAGATAAACTGTTCTTTTTCACACTTACTGCGCATATGGTTAATGAAATAATGGCTCCAAGCCTTTCAGGATTGCTAGAAAATTAACAGTAGGCACAACATGCTATGCGTGTGAATTTCTTCTTAAGTTTTTGTCTGAGAAAACCAGAAACATTTCTAGAAGAGTATGAGTGTGAAAACAATTGAATGATGTCAGCTGATGTCATATTATATATGGTTATCACACATTTTTATTTGTGGTATGAACATTGCCTTGGTGCTGATAGTCAACAGTATTTATTCTCTTCATCAGAATTTGTATTATATATACATATGTATATACATATACACACACACATATATACACACATATATATATACACATATGTGTGTATATATATATACACATATATTTTATATATGTGTTTAGACATAACAGAAGAAGTGCATTTCCTGAAGCAATGGTAATAAATCTGCATATCTGTGCCAGGCATAGTCTGGGATGCATGCATGTAAGTTGTTTTGATCTGAGATCAAATGCAGATGGAGAGGATGAAAATGGAAAGAGTCCTTCGAGGGTTGGTTTAAAACAAGTTTTATCTCTAGGATTTAATTATTTTTTTAAAAAAAACTTATTTAAATTAATTTCAAAGCAAAAATGGCAATTCAAAATAGCCATAACAATTCAGCTGAGCCTTAAACTAGTACTAATCACGTGATATATCACTAATATTTAAAAAGCACCCACATGAGATTCCTTTCAGTAGTCTCATTTACAAATTCAAACAAGATAATATAAGACTCCAAGCTACATGTTTTGTTGTACCATGTTTAGAAATAGCAGCAGTCACAGTTTAACAGCATTAGTTTGAAAAAAAATTTTGTGGTAACAAAATGAAGGTAATACGGAAGATAAAACTGGGTTGTACAGCCTCTGTTCTTCAGCATCTGCACCAAATGTGCCCTACCTTTGCTAAGAGACCATATAAAAACAAATTAGTGGGTACTTCAATAATAAGCAAATACAGGTGACTAGTTTCCTTTCTGAAAATTAAAAAGCATTGTTTATACTTATGGCTTTAATATCAATGTCATCTTTAAACCGAAACTTCAGCTTTTTCCTGTATGATCTAACTTTTTCCTCTTACTGTCTTTCTGTTACAGGGTTTTTTTGTAGCAGTTTTATATTGCTTTGCTAATGGAGAGGTAAGTGACAATGCTATGAGAAAAGTTTTTAGTTCATTAGTAAAGTCTCTTAATGACACCAAGAAGGATGAAGACACTAACTAGTGCTGCTTATTCAAGAGCACGGGTGCATTCTTTTGAATGGGTATAATTGTTTTGTACAAAGACACAAGACCTCTCACAGGCTTGGGATTTAAACGCAAGGTATTTCCACCGAAGCTTGAGTGACTCTAGCACTGTGGATGCATACACCCTGGAGTGTATGAAATACCAATAGAGTTTTCTGGTCAGCCACCTAAACCCCCCTTCTTTAATCATCTGGAATCCCAGGGTTCATGTTTGACCAGGCTAAACCCTCTATTAGTTTACTGCTAAAGTCCATGTGAAGTGACCAAATTTGGGGTGCTTTAATATCTTACAAAGCAATATGTTGAAAAAATAATTTCATCCATGCACTGCTCAGGACATCCTTAAACTTGATGTGAGAGGATTCCTTGTCTGGAAGTTGTCTCCTGCTATGCTTCAAGGGACAGCTGGGGGCTCAACTTGCTCCATGCCAGGATCTGGGCAGATCGGTTATGGCTCTTATGCAAGTATATGACAACAGAGAAAGCTAACCTCCTGCCAATGTAGGGTGAAGACTGAGTTCAGACCAGACTGCTTGGGCTTTTGTCCAGCTGAGCTTTGAATCCCCCCCAAGGACAGAGGTTCCACCACCTCTCTGGTCCTCTGTTCAGTTCTTCACTGTACTCAGGAGGAAACAGCTTTTCCATATATTCTGTTAGAACTTCCCCTATTTATTTGAATTTATGATCCCTGTCTCTTGTGTAAACTAAACACCTCTGTATAGTGCTTGGCTCCATCTCATCCATGACCTCTGCACAGGCAGTATTTAGGCCTTCAGCATGAACATGCCCCATTCATAGAGCCTCTCATCATAGGTAAGTGCTCCAGCCCTGATCTCTGTTGATAAGTTCAAGCTTATCAGCATAGTTCATGCACTGGGGGGCCAAAATTAGATGCACTATTCAGAGGTAGTCTAACAGTTACTGAATTAGGAAAAGCAATCACCTCTCTTGATCTACATGCTATGCTTCTGCCCATACAACCCAGCGCCTCCATCACCATCACAGCTGCATGCTGCCTTTGCCTCATCAGACTGACTTGCTACAAGGTACCTCAGAAAATGATGCTATGTAGGCTGTGGAATTAATCTCAATGTCAAATGATTTCTAAGTTGAATCTCACCATCTGTATCTGCCTTACATTTGATCCAGGTGCACACCTCCACTGCTTGCAATAAACAGACATGTACCCAGTGTCAGTAGCACTTAAGAGCCTGGCACAGCCAGATGGCATGGGACATGGGACTACACTGACAAAGGTACATTAAACTTGACACCTTCTTAAAGGCACCAGTGAGACAAATGAGATGGACTTTATACAAAATGTATGTTAGGAACATATACTCCTAATATTTAACAAGGAAATCTGGAGCAATTTTGGAACTATTTAAATAAAAAGAGCTGGCACTTGTCTGCAATACAGGAGTACTTGTCTAACATTTGTCAAGGGTACAGAACTGCTAGCATCTCTCATCAGTCATTAAAAGTTGCTCTTTTGGTCTCTTGGTCCAGTGGAGCACTCAGGCCAATGGTTCTGTTGGTCAGAGTGAGGGCATGTCTCACTCCTCCATAGGGACCTGGAGTCCACCCGCCATCTGCAGCATTGCCACGGATCCTGCAGGCAGCAGGACACACAGTGCTGAGGATTTAAGGCAGGCTGCCAGATAAAAAGCTTTAACAAAACAAGCCAGATATCCAAGCACAACACTCTAGCAAAGCTGCATGGTCCTTATTTCCACAGACCTTGGGCTTTCCTCCTCCTCACTTCATCAAGCTGGAAACAAAAAAGTCACTTGAGCTCTCACACACACATGCATCAGGATCACAGTGTATTCAGAGGCTAGGAAAAACTTTCCTGAGTTAGAGTAAAGAGGGTGGACACCTAAGATTGACTTAGCAAACAAGTCTGTTTCTACCCTACAAGGAAGTTGCCAGGTGCAAGGTGCACCCCAAGGGGTCAGGAAGCTCAGCACTTCCACAGCCTCTCTCATTTTACAACTAGCATTTGGGTTCGTGGACTGCAGTGTGGTCATAAGTCATCACCATGGACAAACTGCTTTCTTCTCCTCCCAGGTGAAGGCAGAACTACAGAAGCAGTGGTCCCGCTTCCTGCTGGCAGATCCTTTTGGCTGTAAACTCTGCTTTCTTGGGGAAAACATAAAATACCTCAGGAAATGTTCACAGAAACAAAAGGAACAGCACCTCAGCAACAAACACCACTTGCGCCTGGAGGCAAGAGAGCCCTGGGGCATGCAGCTCCAGCAGGTTTTAGTGAAGCAGAGGACAAACCTCAGCACAGAACCAGGCTGTGCCCTCCCATCTTGTCCATGGGCAAGCATGTCAGACAGTAGCGAAGGAGAAGTCACCACTGGAGAGACAACCGAGGAAGTCTTTGAAGAGAGCGAGATTTAGAAAGCTGTCCACTAGGACAGCACCTTCCAACAGGCACAGTATTTTGAAAGATCTTCTCACACCTTTAGACTATACAGATCTTTGTGGGGTGGAATGCAAGGAGGAACCAGTTAATATCACAATTGCCCCAGTTTTTTTTATCTGAGAAAAATGTTGATCTGGATGTTGCTATCCTGTGTGTCTGGGATAGAATAGGTTTGCTGGATGAAAAAATGCTTTGAGGTGGCCAGCCTGGACGATAACCGGTGCTCAAAGAGATGTATACAGGGGAGCATGATGTATTCTGGAAATGAGTAGACTTTGGACATACACGTTGTATCCCAGCAGCTTCATCCATGCTTGACTGCCTTTCTATTCACATGACAGATAAGTTGTTTGTTTTCTCTTTCATAGGTGTGTTTCATAAATAGAAATATATGTGTAGAAGACACTTCTCTCCACAGACTGCAATCATCCCATATCTCAAAAAAACAGTTGCAGGCCAAACCAGACACAGCATGTTTAAGCAAAATGAAAGGATTTATATATATTAAATAAAAAAAACCCCAAACTTCTTCTTGGGAAGAAACAAAGTTTTACTTGCATTTTTGGTCATCTTCTCTTGAAGTTTAGTGCTAGAAATGTCATTATGAATTGAAAGACCAAAATGTTTTCTTTTGAAAGCTCCCAAAATTTTTTTTATACGATTTTTGTTTGCTCATTTATGTTTTCACTGCTTTTTGACATAAGCCACACATTTTGATGCAGGTCTGCCTTACCCACAGGCCCAAATGACAAACTAGATCAGTGCTGCTTTCACCTTCCTCCCAGGGGACCCGAAATGGATAACGACAGGGGATTGCAACAGCACCAAAAGAATCTTGTGAAATCCTTCTTCCAGCAAGAACCATGGTGAAATTTTGACATAGAGTTCACCCAGAGACCTATGAAATTCAATTAAGTTTGTTAATATTTGATGAGCCAGTTTCCAAACTTGCAAACACGAGCCAATTGGCATATTGAAAAGAAAAATGAAAAAGGCAACAGAAATATTAGTGGGCAATGTTTATCTGCAGTATAAATGTATATCCCAGGCACACACATATGTAACTCTCTAGCCTGCAGCTAGTTATGTAGCATTTGTTACTAATTTTTCCTGTACATTACTGGCAAATCCTCTAAATACCCGCAAATGTAATAAAACATATCCTGGGCAACTGAACCTAGGTAGCCCTTCTTGAGTAGGCGGGTGATTCTGTGAAAGGATTGTATGTCAAATAAATAATTTTCAGGGGTACTCATGGGCTCTATTCATGCATCTTCTCTCCACCAGGTGCCAACACTGTGGATGCCCTTCTGGCCTTTCCTGCTTCTACATTTCCCTATAGGGTGGCTTTGTCCTCAAACCCCTGCTACCAGCTTTACAACTGCAAATGGTACTTGAGACAGATTGCCTGTATCTTCAATGTGTTGCTTGAGCAGACTAAGTTTATGCAACTCATATAACTTACCAAGGCTTTTAAAAATTATTTGTGTGTTTACAAATGTTTAGACTTGTAAACTTTAACATTTATGATACACTGTTTACTTGCAAAGAACATCTAAGTTCATTGACTAGCACTAGGTCAAGACCACATTTGAGCTATATAATTTCTGGTACTTTTCAAAAAGTATTTCTTTTATAGTTCTATCAGTGTTAAGTACTTAACCTCTTTAATCAATACAAGGTTGTATATTTCAGTAAAATATGAATAAAATATACATATTTGATACATTTAAAAATATATCTGCAGTTTTAAAAGGCTTTTTAGCAGAACATGCATTCTGCTTATATAGCATTATTTTAGTGGATTTCTCAACCACCCATTATAAGTACCAGACACTACGTATCTGTTGACCACGTCTTCTCCAATTTAAAAAAGACTAATTTCTTCTAGAGCTGTTAAGATATTAAAAAGCTTAAAGTGGTTCAGAATGTGTTTTACTTGCATGCTAAAAATGTGAAAATGGTAAGATTTTACTGTATCTGAGTAAAATAGTTTACTTTTTAATTGCATTTTGAAGTATCTCAAATGGTCAAAAAATGGTTTTCTGTGCTCTCAGCAGCAGTCACTGCTAGGTGCATTATCCCCTCTCTGTTATGTGTAAGGTCTTTTTGATTCTTCCAGTTTATAAAAAACAACTTTTTTTTTATATAAGCAGACACTGGAGGCCTGATACATATCATCACGTATTCCTTCAGAAAGCATGTTTCTGAGTAGATAAATCAGCAAGTTTCATCATAAAAATATGGCATTATTTGTTATATCACTAAAGTACAGAAGTTGTTAATTCTGAATGGCCACACACACAATGTATCTTTACAGAAACATGACATGCTCCTCAGTTCTAAATAAAACATTAAGCAGCGTAGAAGACAGCAGCACACGCAACAATTCCAACATGTTAGCAGAGTCAAGTGAAAATGGCTGCAAAAATAGTCAGCAAAACCAGCTGACTTTCCTCCTAGGCGGGTGAAGGTCTGCTGGTAGGTGTCCTCCTGGGATTTTCCTTCCAGCCTCTGTGGACCCCCAGGCTCACAGGAGGGACACTGCAGTCAGAGGAGCTGATGAGAAAAGCTGCAGCAGGGTCTGGCAGAAACCAGATGACTTGCCAGTGTTCCTGCATGTGCACAGATTGGAGAGACAGAAACAGCTGGGAGGAAAAGGGCAAGAAATATGATCGTGCTCTGATGAAACAAGAGGTAGAGGAGACAGATCGACCCAAATTGGTGTGTGTTTGTAGGTGATATTTTGTGTAAATTGCTTATCCAATTTGCATATAGATTAATTATCAGACAACAAAAACATTTATGTTAGCCCATGGTTTTATGCTTAGGTAGATTTAATAACAGGATTTTCCTCTTTATCAATCAATTGCTCACCTTTACACCCCAGATTTCCACTGCTTTTGCCTTATGAGAAAGACCGATGTGAGCTAATGTCTTATTCCTTCTCGACAAGAGAACCCATTCTCCCATGGTCCTTTTGAGTTTGGTCTCTGCTGAGTCAGTCCATTAAGTAAGACAAGGTGGGATATTCATGCTCACGACGTTAGAGACAACCCACACTAAAACCTGACTCCCATAGCTTTGAAGTTGTCTTTGCCAAGGATTTTGCTTTCCATAAAAACTTGTATGACAAAAAATTGAATTTCAAAGCCAAAATAGTTTGTGGGGCTCAACAGAGTTTTCCCTTTAGATGTCATGTGATAACTGATCTGATTTGTACAAAGTAAGTTTACACAATCTTAATAATCTGCTGTGAGACATGCTATAAATTTTTATATTTTACTACACATAAAACACAACCTTCCAGACACAATGGTTCCTTCTATGGCCAGAGATGTCAACTATATGCTAATTATAAATGTGTACTTACATTCTTTGTTTAAATATATTGCTTCTATATACCAGGGTCTGGGTCTCAGAGACTCAAGAAGTAAAGCAGAAACACTCCAGTCTGGAGAGCACTCTGTCAGTTATACCTTGCAATCAATAGTACTGGTTTGCATTTTTTAAAACAAAGAATAAACCTGGTAGATTAAGAGACATGTGCCAGTTCTGTGATGCTTGTTTTACTCACCTCCCAAGGCACCAAAAAAGAAGTGAAGTAAGGCAAAGTGTCACACGTGCCACCTCATTGAATCCTATGAAAAAGACAAGTTAGGGAAGGCTAGATGCCTGGGAGATACTCCAGTGCTGATGTTCTGTTTTGTTCCAGTGCAAACATGAATTAATATAGCAACCACTTCTTTTTTTCTTTTTTTTTTTTTTATTTTAAAGAGAGAAAAGACAACTTTATTAGTGTAGATAAACAAAGTATCCTATGACAACCTGTTCTTAACCTACTGTGATCTTCCCTCTGGGATGCTGCGGTTGGGATGGGAGGCGGTGTATCTTAGCTACTGACCAAAGTATGGCATAGCATTGGTGTCCCTACAGGAGATGAAAAGATGATGCTGCATGTCTGGGTCTATTTGGACATTCCATATACCTATGCCTCATACCAGAACTGGAGGAAGAGAAGTTCTACCAGCAGGCATGTACCTTTTTCAGCAGTCTTGATCTTTGTGAGTGCTTAATCTATGGTGGAAACCGAAGACAACTTTGAGTGTGTGGGACAGCAGAAGGATGAGAAATGGCAAACCATGATGTCCTCAGGATGCTGTAGGCCATAACTTTCTGGGCATAATCCCCTCACTTTAGGCTGGTGTCAGCTTCTTCTCCTGTATGGTAGAGCACACCACTTCCACTTGACTACGTCTGTGTTTTGCAACCTATTGTCTCTTGGTCCACTCCTCTGATATCTCTCTAGCACCAGCATCTGATTTTGCTGGTAGTTCCCACTGCATCAGTTAAAGCTTTTCTACTGGCACTTCCACAAGAGCTTTATGGCAGAAGCTGCATTTAGGGACTTGTGTCCTCAGTTCACCAGCTGTCACCATCTTTTCGGTCTCTCATGGCACCTCTCACTTCCCTAGCTACCCATGCATTCCCACCTGCCATTGCTATATTGGTTTATAGTTTGGCCAGGTTACCCGGTTGTTAGGAAAGCTGCATTCATGCCTCAACTTCATAGGAGCTATCCTTCTTTTCAGGATACAGCTTCTTCCTTTCATTTGCTTCAGGAATTTTCCCATCAGTCTCAACTCCCAGTGAGAGGGTCTCTGTGATCTGTAAAATGTTTCCTGACATTGCTACTTTTTTTCTTTTTTAATCAAGAATATTTTACTAACATCATTTTTTCAAGTTTCATAGCAAACACAATTCTGGATTTTCATTTCTCTTCAGCCTGCCAATCCAAATCTCAGAAACCATCTGCTGTACTAAATGTCATGTGTTATCTTTGCAGTCATTCCTGGAGTCACACAGAACTACAGTGAGAAGCAGCTGCTTGTGACCTGTGTCATCGCAACCAGCTCCAGGAAGTTAAATTGGAGCTGCTACAGAACCAGGCCTCAAAGGCTTGAAGGCTCAGTTTCCTTATGCATCATTTTCATCACATTGTAATGATTATTTTCTTCCATCACGGCCAAATTCTCATTGCTCTCCTTGTTTGCTGTTCAGTTTGTTTCTTCACCTTCTAAGAGTCAGGTCTGATATTAAGCCCAGCACCATCTCTGCAGAGACTGCCGAGCAGCAGTCCTGGGCTGTTCACTCTCTTACCAGGAGCTGCCCTCTTTCATGCCTGTATTCAAGTCCCTCTGGGGCTGACTGACAGTCCTGTCTCCACTGCATGCCATGTCTGCCTACCCAGATGCCAAAATCTTGTTTGATTTTACCATGTTCCACATGGGTCCTTTCCTCACAGCGTCAAAGTGTCCTTGCCTGGAGGACCATATGATTGCCAGAAAAATGGCATGATTTGAAGGGAATTTAGGCCTGTTTGAATGTGGAGAGCTGACTCTACATGACATGTAGCCCTAATCACAGAAATCACATAGGCTACATCAACAGCAGAGATGAGGAGGCTGACAAAGTGCTTCTGGCTTCCTCTCTTACTTTGTGTTTAAGGGCTGGTGCTCAGGTCTGGCTCTGTGCAATACTTTGGGAACAGCAGTCTGCCCGACTGCAGAGTCCTCTCTTCAGGCAGGCAGTGAGGCTTAGCAAAGAGTGTACTAAGCACCACTAAGAATAACTAAAGAAAAGAACAATTAATATTGCACCACAGCTAATTCCTCAGCTTTTTCTGCCTCTTTGTCTCACAATGCCATCTCCAGAAGGCAGACAGAGTTTAGGGGTGAGAGGAGGCAAATGGCATTTCTAGTTAAGCTGCCTGAAGAGAGGACTCTGGGCAAATGTGGTCTAAGGACACTCACATTTGAATTTCATGGATACGATGAACAGAGGACTGGGACTCAGGATGTTTAAATTTTATATAAGATAACTTCTACCTTGTTGTGTAGCTTTGGAAAAGTCACAACTCCATGTACTTCAATTTCTACTTTGTGAAACAGGTGATAATAATGACTGCTTGTGGGTTATCACTATTATTTATTACTTAAAACCAAAATGTTGAAGATTCAGATGATAAATATAAAAGTCCAAAGATGGGATAAATTATAGTACTTTTATTTTTAATTTTTTTCTCTAAATCTTGTTTTTTCCAGGCCAATCCCTTCCTTCAGATGTTTTGATGCATTTGCGTTAGCATTCTTACAGTAGCATCCTTAAAGGCAGGAAAGTGGCGGTTGATTGGTAATGGCTCAGGGTTACAGGGTTACAGCTATGGGGAGCAGTAAGGCAGCAGGAAAGACATAGCCTAAGTCTTCTCATTTGTACCTTATAAGGCATAAATAATATATCTAAAGCCTTAAGCTTTGAGGCTTTGGAGATATATGGACAAAATCTGAGAGGTGTCTCCACAGATCTATTGGCAGCTGTCTGCTCCGAACACTACAACGCAGGACCCTTAGCTTTGATCCCTAGCATAGCTGTATAGGATGGGAATGAGCACCCAGGAGTTGTGTAGCCTAAATGACTTTCCCCCATTTTCAGATATTTGAGTATCACCAAACACAAAATTCCACAACAGAAAAAAATCAAAGAGTAATTGCCTTAATTCTCTTCTTGGCAAACACATTAAGTTGCATTGTAGTCTATTTGAGATTCACAGTCAGAGGTGTTGCTTTCGACCTTCCCCACTCTACAGCACAAGGGCAAACTTGTGCACTGGAAGGGCACTCTGTGCTTTGAAGCCCAGTTGGGTGAAGGTACCTCCTATACCATGCTGTGAGTTAAGAACTGCACCAGCACATGCCTGTTCCTAGTGCCAGAATTCTGCTGGCTGGCTCCAGGTCAGTGTTCAGAAGCAGTGCGTGAACCTGCAGAGGTGTACAGACTCCTGAAAGACTCTTCAGGAGAGCACTAGGCGTATCAATGATGAGATCCACCTCAGGGAGCTGCTGAAAGTGTTCACCAAGCCACTTCCCATCATTTACCAGCAGTTCTGGAAAAACAGGGAGGTCGCAGTTGACTGCTGGTTAGCAAATGTGATGCCCCTCTACAAGAAGGACCACAGGGAGTATCTGGGGAACTACAGGCCTGTAAATCTGACCTGAGAGCTGGGAAAGGTTATGGACCAGATTATCTTATGTGCCATTATACGGCATGTACAGGACAGCCAAGTGATCAGGCCCAGTCAGCATGGGTTTATGAAAGCTAAGTCCTGCTTGACAAACCTGATCTCCTTCTATGACAAGATGACCCACTTAGTGGACAACAGAAAATCCATGAATGATGTTTAGCTGGAGTTCAGTGAAGTTTTGACAGTGTTTCCACAGCATTCTCCTGGAGAAACTGGCTGCTCATGGCTTGGATGGGCACACTCTTTGCGGGGAAAAAAATGGCTGGAGGCTGGGTCCAAAGAGTTGTGGTGAATGGAGTTAAATGCAGTTGGTGGCCAGTCACTAGTGGTGTTCAGTACTGCGTCCAGTTCTGTTTAATATCTTTAGCAATGATCTGGACAGTAAGTTTACTCTCAGGAATTTTGCAGATGACAGCCAGTTGGGTGGAGCGTTGATCTGCTGGAGGGTAGAGAGGCTTTGCAGAGGGATCTGGACAGGCTGGATCAATGGGTTGAGGCCAATGGTATGAGGTTCAACAAGGCCAAGTGCTGGGTCCTGCACTTGGGTCACAACAACCCAATGTAGTGATACAAGCTTGGGGAAGAGTGGCTGGAGCTGCCTGGCAGAAAAGGACCTTAGGGTGTTGGTTGACAGCCAGCTGAATATGAACCAGCTGTGTGTCCAGGTGGCCAAGAAGGCATCCTGGCTTGTATCAGGAATAGTGTGACCAGCAGGACTGAAGCAGTGACCATCTCCCTGTACTTGGCAGTGCTGAGGCCACATCTTTAATACTGTGTTCAGTTTTGGGCCCCTCACCACAAGAAGATGGTGCTGGAGCACATCCAAAGAACAGCAATTAAGCTGGTGAAGGGTCGAGAGCCCAAGTCTTAGGAGGAGCAGATGAGGGAACTGGGATTGTTTAGTCAGTAGAAAAAGAGGCTGAGGGGAGACAGTTGCTCTCTACAACTACCTGAAATGAGGTGGTATTGGTTTCTTCTTGTGAGAAGAGACAGAAAGTATCAAGTGATAGGACAAAAAGGAAAAGGCCTCATGTTGTGCCAGGGGAGGTTTAGATTGGATATAAGGAAAAATTTCTTCCCCGAAAGGATTATCAAGGATTGAAACTGGCTGCCCAGGGAAGTGGTTGAGTGACCATCCCTGGAGGTATTTAAAAGATGTGTAGACTTGGAGCTTAGGGACATGGTTTAGTGGTGGACTTGGTAGTGTTGGGTTTACAATTGGAGTCCATGATCTTCCACATCCAACCTAAATGATACTGTGATTCTAAAGAGACACATGGCCATACGTCGGTCATTTCAACTCCCATACACTTAGGCAGAAAGAAGCTTCAGTCTCTGCGTTGGAAGAGAATCATGGTGGATTTCAATGTTACTATTTTAGATAAGAGCATTGCAGAAAAAAATTCTATGCAACAAATTCAAAACACTGTTTTCTTACAGTTGTTAGCTAAAGTTCCTATTAACTCAGAGGCAAGGCACTGCATAGGACAGCCCAGGAACTGTCAGGAGAAAAAGCAACATAAATAAAAAAGTGCTATAGTTTATTAGGAAAGAAATAGCCACTCAGCATTATGTTACCCTCTGTGAGCCTACATATTAAATGCCTTCTGAAGGTATGTTCATCCCACCTGGAGAGGACAGAGTGGAACTAGGAGGATTTTGGGGTCAGAAATGCTCACCCTGAACAACAAATGATTATGGCAGGAGGGAAGGAACACGATGGTGAGTTGTCAGACTGTGAGCTGACTACAGAAGGCAAGTAGCTGTCTCCTCCCATGCAAGAACCAAGAAAATAAATTAACCTGGAGAGGTGCAGATTAGTAGGAAGCAGAAGGCGATGCTTTGTATCATACATCACTGTGCTGCGCAGCTGTTTTCTACATAATGTTAGGGGAAGTTTACATGAGTTCCAAAATCAGCTCATGGGAGAAAAAAAATCTGCCAAGTGCTGCTTAAATACAACACTGCCACTGTTGGGGAAGAGAGTGTCTGAGCAGGAATCACCAGGGGCTCAAAGTGTAATCTAGGGATGAATCACAACATCACAAAGTTTTCTTCTCTTATCCTTCCCAAAGAAACTGGTACTGAGTGGTCACTGTCCGTGCTAGGATATTGGACTATATAGACTTGGGCCTAACCCAAATTTTTACTTTTCATAGACTTGGGAGGCAAGAAACAAATTTGTTTCAGCAGTAGGAAATTTGAAGAAAAGCATAAAGCTACAAAGGACAAAAAAGGGACTGACTACACATCTTTCTTCAACATATGTAACACCACAGCTATTAAGTTAATTATACTCTTAACCATACAAATGTAACACATTTGCAGGCATTTTCACGATAACGTGAGCCAACACAAAAGATTCCTGAGTACTCTGAGCAGTGCTAAGAGGGTTTCCTGACTTGATTCTCACTTTCCACATTAACCATCACACCATCCAGCAACCTTTGCCCTTTTTAAATAGACTTGCCAGGAAGTGTGAGGGCAGTGAGAAGAGCTCCTGAAGTCTGGACCTGTGAGCAGAGAGCCATAATTGTCACCATGTTGGAGAAGTCAGATAAAAGACGTCTAAGCAGCTGATAGAAAAGAGTCCTAGTCTCTTTGAGCAAACAAGCAGAAACAAATGATACAGTCTTAAAGCATTTACTAAGTCTACACACACACACACACACAAAATTATAGTAAAAAGACTATAACTTATGCTATAGCTCCAATAGACTGAGTGTTTGGTTTTCTACTTTATAAAACAGGAAGTAAAAATAAAATCGGAGCTAGATGTTCTCATCCTCTACTTTCAGGGACTTGTGAAAAAAGCAGTTCAAACAGAGTATGCAGCATTAACCAGTGAGGCTGGACTGTTTGTCCCTACAATAAACACTTCACTAGTGCGTGCTTGTAATTTTTTTCTCATTTGTATAAGGACTGAGACAGCAATTTATACAAGCAAGATTCTTTGAGTAAGAAAAGTGACATTAGTATTTCTGATTTTAGAATCATAGAATCATATGGGGTTGGAAGGGACCTCTGGAGATCATCTAGTCC
>JAOXJM010000003.1:24103596-24122942 GCA_026413425.1 Tringa solitaria
AACTTCTTATACTCAAGTTTGTGCCCATTTCCTCTTGTCCTGTCACTGGGTACCACTGAAAAAAGACCAGCCCCGTCCTCCTGACATCCCCCTTTAAGTATTTGTATGCATTGATTAGATCCCCCCTAAGTCTTCTCTTCTCTAGACTAAAAAGACCCAAGTCTGTCAGCCTCTCCTCGTAAGACAGATGCTCCAGGCCCCTAATCATCTTTGTGGCTCTTTGCTGTACCCTCTCCAGCAGTTCCCTGTCTTTCTTGAGCTGGGGAGCCCAGAACTGCACAGAGGACTCCAGATGGGGTCTTGCCAGGGCAGAGCCACAGTACTCCAGATGGGGTCTCACCAGCCCAGATCATTCGTTTAATGAAATTATATGAGAGAAACGGTAGGTGCGTCTGTGTAGCAAACCAGGAAAAATTACAATAGCTAAGTTAAGCCAATTCCTTCAACTTTGCATGTAGCTTTGCTTTTGGGGGCCTCATGAAGGACATCAGTTGCAATGACCTGTGAGGGTTCAAAAAAACCTTCAGCCGATTCAGCTTGCAGAAGGGGTTTAACGTTTTCACTTGACTCACAGCAGTAGTTATGACTCCTCCTATTCAGTGATCCACATGAATCTTTTCATGAGCAGTGCAAATCACCATGAACATCTCTGATCTTCTACAGCCTGGTTCTCTGTCCATTCTAAGTCCTGCAAAGCAGCATTATATTTGTACAGTGGTCAACACATGACTGTCTGTCAGTGCACCAATAGGACTTAACTGCCCTCACCAGCCTGACTTAGGGCTTCCACCCACACCCATAGTACCAGGAACACCATTTAAGTTCAGGCCTGAGCTACATTGTAGGTGTCTAAGCTATGTTGTAGGTGCAGCTATTTCCACGCTTGCCTCTTGGATGAACCTCAGACCTTTGTTGTCGCCTTGTCTCCTAGTCCTATGTCTGCTTTATCTCCTATTGCTCCTGACAAAATGGATGAACCTGATTTATCACCTCACCTTGTCTTAGGATGTTGATGCACCCCATTACCAGTACCCCAGTCAGTCAGGACTCTGCCTGTGCTGTGGTCACTTAGGTCCTGGTTTGTTTCACTCTCATGGAGCAACCCTGCCTCTTGCTGCTTCCTGACACCATTGCTCAGCATATTTTTCATCAGGAAACGTGGCTATTTGTGAGTTTTATATGAAACATTAGAAGATATCAGGGGGAATAACTGTCCAGTAGAGGATTATGTGGAGCCTTTCCAGACATTGTACCAGATGCTGGATGCTTTGATGCTTCCAAGATTGTAGCTCCCCATTATATAAAGATTCAGCATTACTTTTTTCTAAAGTTCTGCCCTCCTCCTTGAGCAAGGCATCTTGTACTGTACCACCACTGCTCTGCCCTCTGCCCTAGAAGAATGCTTTACATGGAAGGCTTTTCCATGAAATCCTACCAAAGGTTTCGGATTAGTGTTAAGCAGTAATGCTTGAAGTAAGGTATGCAATGTGGCTACAGATATGCTGTTGTCCTTTGCTGACTGTCTGTCAAGGTCATATACAAAGAAAATGGTGTCATTATAAATATGTCACATGGGACATCATAGGAAATGGCCTGTCATCTCCTCTTCCTTTGTACTGCTCCAAACTGGGAGAGACTGAAGACTGACAGCAAGCAAGAATGAGTCAGTTATGGCAATAAAGACAGATTTTAAAATGCAGGCAGCTTTCACATTTGTGGCCAAGGTGATGGATTTCTGTGCTGTTGGGTCTGTGCCTCCGCATGGTCCATTACGAGTTCCAGTAACACACCTCATAATTTTCAACTGACACAGCAGACGTTTTCTAAAGACATCCCAGTCTGGAGCCCGCTAAGGCAAAAAGGGAGACACACTGACATCTGGTGTTAAAGATTGAAACATGCACTCCAAAAACCACATTGCAAGATGCAGAAAAGGTTTTGAGCTGCAGGAGGGTGAAAGGACACTTGCAAACAATCCTAGGGTTTCTGGTCAGGCAGCAAGTTGCTGAAAGAGAAAATGTAGAAAAGCTATGCCTAACATAACATCATCTCCTATTTTTAAAATATAAACACCTAGAATCAGCTTACCCAGTGTTCAGGAGAATTTGTAGTTTCATTTTAAGTGCTATTTTTAGCAGATTTTTTTATTGTGATGAATAGATTTAATTATGCTACTGATTAGATTGCTTGTTTCTCTGTTTCAATGACTGGTCTTTTAACTATGCTTTTGTCAAGCAGCTGGTGTGTTTCTTGTCTGTAACCAGAACAGAACTGGAGCCTCTCCATCTGAACTCTTCGCATCTTCAGTGTAAACCAAACCAGTAGGGATCAGATATAAATACATGTACTCACAACAAGACTGACGAGCTCACTCATGGGGCAGAAGCAGAGGACTGCAGGGACTTGCTGGGGCATGTCCTGTTTTAACCACAAAGCCTGAGCAAATCTGAGCCTATGACACCTTTGACACATTCTTGAAATTCACATTCTTTGCTGCTTTGTGTTCTGTCTCCAGTGGTGAAAATGCCTATAGGTCCAGGGAAGAGCACAGGGACAGGCACACGCCTGGTGCTCCTTCCCTCAAATGCCTGCCATTGCCCATGCAGCTGCAGGAAATCTCAAGCTCCAGCTGTTCTCCCAACAGCCCAAATTTGTTTCAGAGTTAAGCAAACTTCTGACATCCTCAGCATAAGAACTTGCAGCTTGACTGTACAGCCCAAAAGGAATCACCATCTTTTGCTCATTTTTTGGGAGAATTTAAATGCTGCTACCAGGAGGGATTTGCGAAGAAAACAGCTTTCCTGGCTTGTTTAAACTTCAGGTGAGGGACTGGGCCCACAGCTGCAGGGTGGGGAAAAAAAATAGGAGCAATAATACAGTCAAGTACACTTGAAAATACAGGCTGGGAAGAGATGTAGAAGGCTGTTGAGAAGAGGGCTTCATAGCCCTGGACTTCAGATGAGTTAGGAGTGGCCATTAAAAATGAGCCTTTGCTTCTTGGACATAGGCCCCCATGCAAAAACCCCAACAGTGACCACAGAAAGAGGTGCTCATCTGCAAAACACAAAACTCATACAAGGCTTTTGCTTACAAACAGGGAAACATCTAATTAAATGTTTCTTGGACCCTGTTAAATTTTACTACCCTACTGACTACTTGGCTTTTATCAGACAAGAGTTAAGAAAGAGCAGCTCAGTAAGGACTGGAGGGTGCTTCTGTCAAAGGAGGTAATAACTACTCGGCACTGTGATGAAAGGCACTGTCTGGAGTCAGACCTGTGTAAGAACCACAGGGTGATGCTGTCTGTTTGGTAGAGCAGACAGACTGCTGTCAATAAAAGATTGACTTTGCTTTCACCGTAGCAGGAGCAGAGTTGGGGCTTCAGGCACTCCCACTTTCTTGCTTGAGAATGGTGGGACAATATGAATGAGCATATGAGAAAAACTTGCAGAAATGCCATTTTGTAAGGTAGATCTACACAAACATTTCATCTTAGGTGACAAACTATTGGTTTTGTGTGAAAAGGGTCAGTTCTAAATGATTCTAACAAGTTGCAAGGCTTTCTGGGCTCATGGGTTAATATTAAACATCCCCCTACAGTGTATGCTGCCTGCAGGAAGTCCCTGTCTGAAATAAAAAATAAATAAAAAAATACGACATTTTCCTCAAATCAATTGATGGGACATTTATTGCATAGGAGGCCACTGCAGAGTACACAATCTTACTGCTGAAATAAGTATGCCTGAAATGCTGCATTTTCCCACAAGTTGCATGACAGTCCAAAATCAATCATGGACTCAGAGCACACAGGATCAAAAGGTAATACTTAGTTTCAACAGCATTGGGCAAATGCAAAGTGATACCCATTGCCAACAAAGCAGATGCCTGGTCTTTAAACACTCTGTGTAAAACCCTCATTCAGCCACCACTGCCTGGTTATGTGCTGATACAATCTGGCTGTGCCAGAGTCACACGGTCCAGAGAGAGGGAGGATCTGGCTCAGGCTGCACTCACCGTGGTTCTCAGGACCATCACAAACAAAACCTGTGCTGGCTAAAGCATTTTCTTTGAGTCACAGGGGTCAGCTCATGTTTTTCCCAGGCTCCTGTCAACGGGGCCATCGGTTCAGGATCTGCCCACTGAGGGACCTGGGAAGGGGCTGTAGGCTCCCGCCCATGGCACATGCCCCCAACAGCAACACCGGCAGATGGTGCTGTGGCTGCCCCAAACACTCCTCGCTGCTGCAGCTCACCCACAGCACTTCCAGAACTACACCTCCCTCAGCTCTGCAGAGTTATTTCTTAGGGGGGGGTGAGCAGTCACTAGCGCCCTTCTCAGAAAAGTCCAGCTTTTCAGAACAGCTGAGGAACCCGCACCCCCTCCCACCCACCTGGAATGCCTTCCCAAAGCAGGGATTCATCACCGCCACCCAGCGCTTCACTTCTGAAAACACTGCTCAGAGCTGCACTGGAAGGATTCACACAAATCCATCCCAACATGTCCCACCCCCTCAAGTGGGAGGATTTTTAACAGCTTGTCCTGCTCCTTGGGGACTTGCTATTTCTTTGCAGCATCCGCCCGCAGGCTGCGGCACCTCCTCCTTGGCGCTGGAGCTGCAGCGGAGCCGGCAGGGGACGGGCGCGGCGAGGGCAGGGCTGCAGCGCCGTTAGCAGTGCGCACCCCCAGCCGCCCGCACGGCACCTCCCTGCACCCACCGCATCGCCCCCAAACTCCGCTTTAACAGGGCTTTTTTTCCACCCCGGATGGCAGGGGGGACCCAGCACAAAAGCAGAGTGGGTGCTGTGGAACAGCATCCAGAGCAAAACGGGATCTGGCCGTGCACAAACAGCCTCTAACTTCCACTTAGTATTTGCACTGAAGTAGGATACTCCTAACGTACTGTCCCGTTCACCATATAGAAAACTTGCATTTATCTGGAGATTTCAGGATTATATTGCTGATCTGGGATACAGCAGAAGATGCAGACTGTATTGACATAACTTTATTTACAATTAACAAGAACTTCTGAAGTATTAGGTAATAGCTTGAGGCATAAAGCATGTTTACCGAGTTCCAAAAGCAGTCTGAAAACAAATCACCTTATGCCTTTGCAGCTTTCTTTCCACTTGTGAGGAACATGTGAGAGTCAAAGGCTTAATTGCACAGTGGAATCCAAGCTGATTTTTTAATTAATTTGGCTGCAAAAGTCTAGCACGAGTATTCCTGTGCAGAATGGAGTGAAACCTCCTGCCCTCCACATCCAGATGTGGGGGACGGTGAGGCTGCTGCCCTGCTGCTCCCACCCTCCACTCTCTTCCTCTCACCGCTGGTTTTCCAGGCGCTGGCACTGCCCCAGTGCAGCCAGTGCCGTGGCTCATACCGTGACAAACTCCGCACCTTGGCTTTCAAAGCTGTATCAAAGGCCTCTACAACTGAAAATGCTTTTTGCTGACAAGTTGCAGTTAGATGTACCGCAGTACGTGGAGAATTGTTAAATATTCACCAAACTGGTCTAAACCATGCACCAACACCTGAAACGGCACTCTCAGATTTTTTGACAGGTTTAGGCTACTTTGGGCAAGGTGCAAAGACTCTGCTGGGAAAACCAAGCTTCCACCTGGAACTTTCTCAGTGTCTTACCTTTTCTATCCTTTTCTGAGCAAAGCACGCACACCTCTGTTACTGCATCTGTGTGCAGGCACACCACCGAGCTGTGGGATGCCATTCTGCTGGTGGCCACAGACGCATTCTTAGAAGAAAGCTCCACTGAGGTTTATGAGATGTGTGGATAATGTTGTCACTTCCAAGGTCCCTGAGTCACACACTGCTGGGGAGGTTGGCTGGTGTTCCTCAGAACTGCAACACCTACTTACTCTGAGCTCCACTTCCAGAGCAGCACCCCACAGCCATCACTTCTGAAGACAGTTGTTCGACCAGACAGGATTTTAGCAAGGCTGATTTTGACTTTGTCAGAAAACCTGCCAGCACATATGCTAACTCAAATATTCAAAATAAAGCAATTTATTAACAACAACATTTTACAACAGTGTTTGCTCTTCAACTAAGCTTCAAGATGCACATGGAACTTGCACGCAAAGGACTGACTGGCTGTAGAAGACTTCCAGACCATTTAAAGCGTTTCATGGCAGCTGCTTTCATAATCATCATGGGCAGCTTGCTGCATGTTTATGAAACAAACCCACTTAACTATGGGTGTTTCTTAAATTTCCTACTAATAAGGAAATTTTAGGGACTGTACTCATCTGAATATGATGCAAAGATCTGGAAACGATAAGTACAAGTAGGTGATATGCAAGTAACGTGACTGCAAATTCAAGCTACCTTAAGCTGGTGTCACCTGAGCAGTACATGTCCATATGGCACCCCATGTGTTCTTTGATGATATTGCATTCAAAAGTTGTGTGGCTTTGGTAGAAAAAAAAAGCAGCTTGGTAAAGACAATTTCATGCTCAATGTGTCTCTGTACAGTTTATTTTACAGGAGATGAGATGAGCACTGTGGTGCATATAAACTTGCAGAACAATATAAGAAAATACAGTTTAACCATATGAAATTGTTTTACAGTAAGACAGAGAAATTATGTATATGAAATGCCTTCAACACTGAAGGACAAGATCCACAGCTGACACAAAGTAGCTTCCATGGAACTCTCCCAGTTTACCCAAGCTAAAGATCTGCCCCCTGCATGAAGGGGCAGATCTGCATTCAACTTCTTAAGTTCAGTGAGTCCTTCATGTATCCTTATGGAACAAAAGCCATCCAATAATTTGCACAATGATCCGAGATTTACAAGTTACCCAGACAGAGGCTACATGATACATAAGCTCTTTAAGGGGTCTACTGAGACAAAATCTATGGAAAGTTATAAAATTTTGGTTAAACATCTTTACAAATACGTCATTAGTATTGGCAAAAGTCAACTTTTCTGGAAATTTAGAAGTATTTAGCAAAAATTACACAAAAAGGACCAAATAAGCAACTTTAGTAGAAAACTCTGTTTTACTGCATGACTGGTGATCTGGCCCGCCTTTGAATCCCTGCAGTTAGAATGTCTGCAAAACCATTTGGTGGCTTTTTCACACTGTCTCTGGCTGCCAAAAGAAAGGAAACCATCTAAGGAGGAGAGGAGACTATTTGTCCAATACTGCTTTCTTCATAATGGATAGAGGTTGCTGTCCCTAGCGAGCACTTTTGACCCGCTGGAGTGAGAAAGTGGTAAATGGACATATGAATTCCTTAGGCTATTCTAAAAGTCACAGCCATCACATCAAGAAACTCCAAAGGAATAAGGGATTTCATTTCATGTCAAGTGCTCCCAAATTCAAATGACTAAGATTGTCATGTCATGCAGATAGGAGATCTCTGAAACCACTGTTCAGCTTTAGACTTCCAGTACCAGAAAATTTCTTCTCAGCAACTACTTTAAAGAGTCAAATTTTTTTTTTTATTTTGCACAATAAAGGCATACGTATGCCCCAAATGCCACTTACTCAACTATTTTTATACAGAATTCCCTGCTAATTCTACTGAGACCCTAATACTGAAGGACATGTCAGAAGATCAGGTTAGCATTTAATCCAGTAGCTTCTAAGTCTAACATTTCCAACTCCACTTTAGTATAGAGAATTTAGGATGGCTGTGCTGGACAGTAAATGGTCAGTGAGACAAAGGCAGGTCTCTTGGATACGTGAATGTTCTAGAAGAGCGCACAGAGCAGAGCAAGGGAGAAGAGCTGAAAATCTGCACAGATCTGTGCACACTGGCTGCTCCTGAGTTTTTGAAATTTGTAGGGTGAATCTGTGTGTTTTACATGCTTGTAGCAGATACAATTTAAAGAGGCACTTCAAGGGGAACTACTAGCAGAATTTTAGTAGGGTTGTGATACAAGCCATTACTCAGTTACTTGTTAAATTGGTAGCCCTGAAATACAGCATATATTCAGAATTATAGTCTTGTCCGCTCACTGATTGTGAACACAGTAGCTGAAAAGCTTTTGTTCTGAATATCCACTGAGTTCCTCTCTTACAACATACCTGAAATAGTTCAACTTAATGTAAGTTGAGGGAATTAAATTTGAATGTTTCAAATTTATTTATTTTCTCTGTAATTATTATGCAGTTAACCTAAGACATTTCTTATTGGTCTATGAAAGACTTTGTCCATGTACAATTCTTAGAATCAGATGCATCATTAGGCACAAAAGGTTTCTGCCTTGAGGAACACATGGGATTAGAAATTTAAGTCAAATTGTGCTATGTGTTGGTCCCTTCAGAAAAAATGTCCAGGAAAAAAAATAAACTGTGACTAGTACAGAAAGGAGACATTGCACTTCCAAACCTGGTGGCTGATAAGAAAAATCCAAAACAAAACTCAAAATAACCCCTCCAAAGAGCATTCATTTACCACTCTCAGAAAATATCCAAAAGCATGAAGTTTGGTCAGCACATGAAAGCAACAGAGACATTCTGTGAATATTCAAAATTAAAGAAAAGATCTTGAAAACCTGTGTATCTCAGTAATGGAGGATGTGCTACAGTAACAACGAAGAAAGAAAAAAAAAGAATTAAAAGATGCATATTTATATGAATAAGATCTACTGTAAGACAAACAAATGAATATTATTTATGCCACAGAAAGACTGTGTGCTCCACACCCCTGGAGAACACCTGCACGGCAGGCTCAGCACATCAGCTCAGCACCAGGGCACAGGACAGTGCAGCGCTGCTGAATGCCAGGAAACATTCTGCAGTCACCCATGTGTCCTTTCCACACACTGCACTCCTGCTGGCACAACCATGTATTAGTTGGAGAGCCCTGCATCAAGCAATAGATACAAGGGCATGTTTCGTCACTGATTTTCATGTGCTAAGCAGAATTTGGAGAGCGATGAGCCTGTTACTGAGCCCATCGGGGTCTGAGGGAGGCGAGTGCCTCATGCCGAGCAGCTCAAATGCCACTGAGGCATCTAGATATTTTCTTGCCCTATATGCCCATTTTTACTTTGAATCTGCCAGTGACTATTGCCCACCCAGTTAAGTGAAGTGTGACCAGCCAGCTCCTCTGGTAAAATGTCAGACACTTGTGCTGTGCAAAAGACACCCATCAGCCATTCCCTGCCACCATGTGGGCACGGGAGGAATGTCCACGCAGTGGGAACTATTCACAGCAATGCTTCCTTAACCTCTGGGGCTTCAATGTCGTATTTCAAAACATGCTGGGTAGCAAAAAAAAAAAGCCTACTCACTTTCCAGAAAGGTCTGTGATCAGAAAAGGTCATTATTTTGAAAACTGCCTTTTTCACGCTGCCTTTTGAAGACCCAGTTCTCCCAAAGCAGAAAGGTGAGCAGGACTGCCTCCAGGACACCGGACTCTGACTGCCATCTCCAAGGACAGACCCGCAGGCTACATCAGTGCCAAAGAGCACAGTAGCTACTACAGAAGAGCAAATACATTTTCAGTGCAGAAGGAAACAATCAATCAATTGATCACACCAAGAAGTCACATCTACTCATTGCAGGGGGACCTTCAAGGTGCTGGTCTGGATTTCTTAAGGTGCTTGATAGTGAAGGACCCACCTGGGTAAGCAGAGCTCTTTCTCCCCGTGTGTGACTGAAGAAATAGATGGGCAGAGCCACGTTTTCACTTAATTTTGGATCTGGGTTTTTCCACTTGCATCAGAAGGTGGGCTGTAGGCCCATGCTCTCGAGCTGTGTTCCTACCACAGTCTGACACAGGGTCACTCGTGGAGCTGCTGGGAACTGCAGGTATAGCAGTTAGGTCTTACACATTGTTTGTCATTCTCATTTCTTAATGTTTACCTTATACATGTACTCAACAACTAAGCTAAAAAAGAGGCTTGTGCACTTGTACTTGTTAGCCTGATTTTCAAAGCCTCTTATCACCTACATGCTCCCTGTGTTCCAAGAAATCTCTTGAGTGCCAAGCACTTCCAAAGAGCAGGTGAAGAATGCACATTTCTACATAGTCTGACTTGCAGCAAATATTTAAATAATCACATTAAAAACAGGGACAAAATTAAAGAGGTTCTGAGAAGGTCTGAGAAACTATGACTGCTACGAAGCATGTAAAAGTTTTCTCTGAATGATTTACAGAAAATTCCTATGAGGAAAAAAAAAAAAAGAGAGAGAGATGATCTGAGTGTAGTTCCCTGTCACAGGAAAGCTACACACACTGACATTACAGCATGGGGCTGTCAGTTAAACAAAAAGCAGCTAACTGCAACATGGAACTGTGCAGCTGCAGAGCCAGGTACAGAGAACCAGAGCACAAGTTTGCACACTGCCTGTTGTGCACAAAAGAAAGAACAACTTCAGTGTTCACTGTAACTGTGCAACACGAGGGGAGCACAGCTGCACCCCAGCAGCTGGGGCACGGCTGCACAGGGGGAAAAGGATTCTGGGATTTCTATGTGACTTACACTGCTGTAATGATATTTTAACATTAAAAAAATATGAAAGCTATCTCTAAAGATCCCAGTGTCTTCACATAATGAAACAACATTCCTATAAGAGAACAACTGAAGTCCTTCAAAAGATGTTCAACAGAAATAAGTGATGAACAAATGTGAGTTACAGACATGAGTAAATCTGAAGCAGACTGGATATCTGAGAATTAGGCTGGTTTGGATGTTGCCCTATGAAAGCAATTGGAATCTTGCCAATGATGGGAAAAAGTGCACTTGGCCCATGTGGTAAAGGAATCATCGCTTTCAGCTCACTAACTTTAAGAGGAATCAGCCAACAGCACTGGATACAGAATGAGTTCTGTTAGGAAATAAGTTGAAAGAATACCTTAGAGAAATATTTCCAACAATACTTTATTGAGTAAACTGTGCCAGAAAATGGCTTTGAAGACATAGGTGGGCTGGTATGGATGATGAGTAAGATACTCTCATTCTGTATGGTAGCTGAGCTTACAGCTGGTAAGCACCTCACCAGCTCTGGCACTGGAGTCAGGACACCCAGTGGATTCAAAGTGGTGGGATTCATGAAGCCCTTGAGCTCAGATAAGGGCTCTGGCTGAAGCAGAGATTGGCAAGGAGCCAGAGGCTTGACAGCATGAGACAAGTATGTGACAGCATCGCTTAGACAATAAAGGATCCCCACAGGAGTGGCAGGACTCCGGAAACACAGGCCGCTTCAAGAAAGACACGGGGAAGCAGAGCTACCAGGTAAGAGCCAGAGGCAAATTCCCACTAATTCTACATCATCAGGTGAAAGCAAACAAAAATGGAAAGCTCACCTTCTGCTCTGGGACCACAGAGCTTTATGAAGATGTAAGACAACCTTGTCACTCAACAACAACAAAAAAAGTCTGACACCTTTAGTGACTAAAATAGTAAAAACTTGCATGAGCCCACCAGCCACACGAAATGAACTTGAGCTCAGTACCTATGGAGGCAGGACACTTTGCTATTCCTATTAATGAGTTACATTGCATCATGATCATGCTTTTCACAAGCTAGCTATTTTAACATAACATGAACCTTGATCTTGCTCCAGAGAAGAAGTTGTTTAGGTTGAGCTATTGCATGAGGAAAGTCTCATTTTTGCAACTCAATGGAAGATGAATAAAGCAATGCTGAAACTCCCGAATTTACCTTTTTAGGAACAAATGCAAGGGCAGGTGTGCATGCTTCCCTTCAAACATGCCACCATTTTCTTTGGAGATGCTGTCTGTTCAGAAGCATTGGGGGCTCCAGCACTCCCTGACTTGTAAAGCATCGCACCGTCCAGGACCCATGAGCCAGAGAAGTAAATGAGCCAGGTAACATCCCTCCTGCTGTCTGCAGTGTCAAGTCACAAGGGAACATCATCTTCTGCAGGAAATAAGCTGGAAACTCCCTACACAAGACAGCAAAACTTCCCTAACGCTTCTACCGATGACAGATGAAACTCTTGCTGCAGAGGCAGCATCTCGCCCATTGCAGAGCAGCACTGCATGGCAGTTTGCTCAGCCAGGTACAGGTGCTCTCCTCAGATTATTGAGGTGAAAAAGAGATACAGACTCCATCAAGACAATTATCGTTCCATGCAGCTCACACATGCCTGCAATATTTCAAGTGGACCAAAAACTAGAAGTAGGAAAACTGTCTGGAAATAAAAGGAAAAAAAATTTTACCAGAAAATATAACTGAGAGCTGAGAGCAGCTTAAATACACCTTACTAGAGGAACCAAAATACATTTCAGTCCTCAGAGAAATCTGTGCCAATGGACAGTATTTCCAGTCCGAAGTAGATAAAATAACAAACATCTTTAAAGAAAGGAAAAATAAAGTGTAATTGATAACAGATTATTTCAGATATTTATTAAGGAGAATACTATATAAAGTGCACAACTAGCTTTGTTTTGCAATCAAATGTGGTGAGATGTCAAGATTGCTCATTTTAATTTATAGACAGCTTAGAATACAGAGGTCAACCTGAGATGCAGCTCTTAAGTACTCCAGTTATTTTTGGTCACTGAAGTTTTGAAAGCTCACCCCGCATCTGTGGGTTAAAAAAAAAAAAAGAGAGAGAAAAAGTGCCTGTCCTCCAAAGTGCATGGTAGAGATCGGAGAAGTATAGACTGGTATGCCAAAAAAATCAATAGGACAGAGAATGAATCAATAGGAAGACTGAAAAAAGAGAGATCATCACAAAACTTCCCTGCTTGAGCAGCATGAGTTTAGAGAAGTGTGTGTATTCTGAGCTCGAGGACTACAGGACACTATGCTTAGGAAAACCATGTTTCATTTGTATTGCGACAGTCTTTGCAGGTACTTAAGACAGACTCACAGAACTGCTGGATGCTTCCAACAACAAGGATGAAATAGTAGTTGCAAATTTAGCAGTGTGTACTGGAAGTGCAGTACAGGAGGTGTCACACTGGGAACAGTGATCCTGAGCGTGCAGTGGTTGTAGCACCACACCTGCCAATGTGCAAAGGTTTATAAAGGTTAACGACACAGCAGAGAAGCGGGTTGTGGAGATATTTGCAAGAAAGGAACAAATCTATACTGGTAAAGAAATGGTTGAGGAAAAATGTAACAGAATTCAGTTTGAAATAACAAACCTGAAAAATAATCACTGCAGCAATATTAAAAATGTGTTTCAGATAAGACTTCACTGTGTCTCAGTTTGCTTTTGTAAAAGGGAGTATTAATTCTAAATTATCTAATCACAGCACTTGGAGGCTGGTGAATGAAAACCTAGAATAGTTGTAGAACAAAAGGATGCAATATTGGTAATGGGGAAAAAAGGATGGTGACAATGAGATAAAGTGGAACATAACTGTGGATCAAATGAAATAGGACGGTTTGGGAAACTGTAGATGACAACCCAGTAAACACTAAGTAAAGGCCACAGTGGTGAGAATCAAGGTTTCTGCTGGATCTAAAGCAAAAATCTTAAGAATCTTGGCATTGTATGAAATGCTGAAAAATATATTAACAGCAATGCTGAATAATCAATCAGAAATAACTGCAGGAGAGTAAAATTAATACCTTTTCATAACCCATCTACAAACTACTTAACATGGTATGCCAAGAGCAGTGCTGAATTTTTGGTTGTTTGCGGTAAGGGTAACAAAGGAAAAACCTAAGGTTAAGAATCTGATGGTGCAGAAGTGCTGGGCACCTGCATCTACATTTAATGCAATTTAGCATCACAGATTCACCGCATCTTTGAAAATCAGTCTATAAAGAGATAAAACTCACAATTTACCTGGACAAACTTGGTAATTAAAGATACCTAAAGGCTGTGTTATTCACCTGAAGGAACCAACAAAGGGCAATTTAAACCTGAATTCCAAATCAAATGTTAGAGGACTGTCTTTAAGAAGATTCTGTGAGAAAACATCTTGCATAAGTAGGAAAGGTTTTGAACACCTCATTTATTCCTTGGTATATAACCTTTTTTTGTTATTGAAGGGCACTCAGACAGCTAATGAGGTAGGTATAGCACAACCAAGTCTTTCCTGATAATGGCGATGGCAACACTTTCAACCTTATGG
Source organism: Tringa solitaria (assembly GCA_026413425.1). Classification (NCBI taxonomy): domain Eukaryota; kingdom Metazoa; phylum Chordata; class Aves; order Charadriiformes; family Scolopacidae; genus Tringa; species Tringa solitaria. The sequence continues at coordinate 24,117,631 of JAOXJM010000003.1, forward strand.
ATTGGTCTAGAAATCACGATGATAATGGGTTTATATATCCCTGAGAGGGAGTATAAAACAGGAAGAACAGGAGTCCTCTCCATAGCTTTTGGGAGAAGGACCATCACTTCACTGCCATGGTTCAACTGTGTTATATGAAATAAATTGATTTGCACAACATTGCTGCAAGACACACGTGTTTATAAATGGGAGTGCCAGAAAAGTTAACTGACTTGCCCATGGCCATGAAAGCAGTCAGCAGACCTGGGATTCATGATCAGGACTTCCTTGCCTCCTGCATTATGTTCAAACATTTATCTACTTGCTGGCCAGAGGCTCACTACATGGTTGTTCTAACATACCGTATAAAGTCATGCAAGGGATGTAGCACAAAGTCACCAAAGAAGAGAGCTCTTTCTGTACCAGAAAGCAGATTTCTTCTGGAAGCTGCGTGCAATTGGGAACCTCTGGTAGGAAGCACACATCTGGTTTCTTCACCCTGGAATGTCTGGTGCTTAAGGCTTAGCACAAGGACCATTTTAATGACTAAATGTAACAGAGATAGCCCATACAGGCATAAATTACAAGGTGTCTGGTAGTGGAACAACCTTTTCCCTATGCTCTTCTGACCCTTAAAAAACAAACATTGGCCTGGTTAATTCAGTGGACTCATCACATACAACTACAGAACAGTCTATATTTCCATGTCCACAGGTCGGATATCTCCAGTTTTGTGTTCTTTTACCCACAGTTCCCTGTCTTTGGCAGGATCCACTTTCCGAAGCAACTGATCCACGAGCTCTACTGTCTAAAACAAACAAAACAAGAATCAAAATGTCAAGGGTGCTTTTCAAGCAGAGACAGCCATTGCTCTGAAGTGTAGAGCAGCTATGGGCACACCTATGTTGCATTTGCAGACAAGTGAGAACTGCACATACATGAGACTTGGTGGACAACAGCTAGATGTGAGTTTGGAGTGCCTTGTAGCAGGAAGAAGAGAAGAGGCAGACTTTCAATGTCAAGCAGAGACATGCTTCCTATGCCAGGTATTGGTCAGTCGGTCTCTGACTCCCATCCTGCAATCTGTACCTTACACCAGATACAACCAGGTACTGAGGTCAGTGTACATTCCCTGTATTTTAATATTTGAAAACAAGTCCTTTTAATATATACTATATTAAAATATATATAATTTAATATATACTATATTAAAATATATATACACCCTCCTCCAAGAGTGAAACAATTTACTGTCTTCCTTGCAAGAACACATGACCTCAAGGAATAGTGCATCATGTTGGAGAGCTAATAAACGCTTGGGCTGGCCAAATGTAATTAAATTCGTTGTGTCTCCCCCAGAAAAAAGTTGTAATCCAGCAGTATGAAATGTGACCAAGATCAGAGAGTCTTGAAGGAGCAGAACTGCAGGGTGGCAGTACAGTACTACTGCACACTAACAGACTGACTGCACTCCCTTTTCACATCTCCTTTTGATACAAGTCAGTCAGATGAGAACAGGGACCATCCTGCTCTGCTGAAGTGCAACAAAGACCAAAGGGACCAAACATAAAGCAGACTTACACTTTGGTTGAACATGTCTGTCTCATGCCGCAGCTGTGTATACTGGCAAAGATGCTGACGAATCATCTCCACCCTTTCAACTTCTAGTCTCTCAAGCTCCTGGACACAAAGGAAAACAAGTCCGTATTTTTCTTGGAAGCTGAGCTTGAAGGCCCACAGAAAGGATGACACACAAAAAGGTTGCCAGTCAGTGCAGTGCCAGATACTACCCCAGGATCACACTTTGGAGCTGAACTCTGTGGTGGCACATCCCTCTGATGTGCAGAGAATCTGAGACAGTAAGCAACAGACAGAAAAGAAGGTCGAAACCTTTCCAAAACTGAGACAATCAAGGCAGAGAGAGGAGCTAAAGTCTTCAGGGATGCTGCAAGTAAAAGGGAATCTGTTTCCTGCAATAAGCTTTGTAAGCTTTGTCACCAGTTTAAGAAGTTACAATGATTCCTCAGGGAAGCAGAAGACTGCGCTGTTTGTGTGGCTCAGAGGGCCTGACTGCCTTTGGTCTGACCAGACGCCTCCAAGGGCAGTTTTATCTGTCCATCAGATGGTGAACTGGGACAAGTCTCCACCTCACTCAGCTGGCAGTAAGCAGATCTCAACAACGCTTTAGCTGAAAAGGCAGGTGGTTTCTAAATTTCCTCCTGATTTTTTCTGCCTCCCTCTTCTCCTGGATTCTGGTATTATACCCCAAAATCTGCATTTAGTCTTTCCTTGTCCATCTAAATAGCAGTAATGGAAGCAGCATGCTACAGAAGTCTGCTGTGGAATACTGCAATGGACTTTGCCATTTCACTAGAAAGCTCTGTATTCACAGGGACATCAATGAGGCCAAATCTTAAAAAATCTGCCTTCAGAGGGCATTTCTGGTGTCCACTTCCCAGGCATGCTGGTAGAGTGCAAGCTGAACATATACAAGTAAGCAGGCTGCTATATTGCCTCCCTTATGCTATCTGCAATTTGTTAAATGTCTATTTAGAAACAGATCATTACAGCACCAAAATCTCAGGCGGTAGACTATCTGCCTGGGTACGAAGAAGGGCAAAGGAGTTTATGGTATGGACAGGGCTGAGAGTGAGCTCCAGCTGCTTTTGCCAGTTGAGGTAGTGCCCTTTTGGAAAAAATGGCCCACTTTGACCTCAGACTCCCTTACTCAGGGCACAGATGTGCAGGACCAGAATGCAGAACCTAGCGTGCTAGTGCTGGCAAGCATGCTATACATAGAACGTGCATTGTATCTGCACCAGAAACTTCAGGGAGGAAGATATAGGCAATCTTCAGACCTTGACTATCTTGACTCTGTATTGCATATGAATTAATCTGTATCTGAGCTGAACACATGTTTTTTTGATTTAGATTTGATATTCATGTATATCAAGACTTACCTTTAAATGCTTTCCAGCCTGAGTTCCACAACTGACAAACCTGCCATGCAGTCTGCAGGTTATGACTTCCCTCTTGAGCTATCTACTAGAACATTTCTGAGTTGTCCTTTTCAGGGAGCAAATACGCAGCTAACACGTACCTGGCTGTATCTGGACACACTGCCACCGATGGTCAGTGTCATGTGCATCAGTGAGAAACCACCAGTGAAGGTGAGAAGAGAATTAGATCCCTTATGTATAGGAACAGCCAACTTTTTCTCTCTTGTTCTGCTTCTGGGAAGATATCTGCCTCCTGGTTTTCCACTCACCCATCTGCCTTTATTTACTGCAGTTTAAATACTGCACTGACACACCGCCAAATGCTGAACAACTTATTACCCTGCTTCATACTAGGAGGTGTTTCCAGTTTTGTGTTTGTCCAATAAGAAAAATACATGCAAAAAATGTTTTTATTTCCCACTTTTGAAAGCAATTGGCTGTTGTCCAGAAGGGCTCTAAGGAATGAGATGAGGGAGGAGCCCTAAAGCCAATGTATAAGTATTTCAAGGAACACAGCATATCAAAGCTGTATCTTGACATCTTGGTGACTAACCCTTAAGGTATATGCCCTTAGGGTGAATACTGTGAGCTGTGTTATCTTCAGAAAAACAGAACAATAGGCAATTAAAGCATGCATCTTCTAAGGTGGCAATATTTGTGAAGAAATTGTAAAATCACAGAGTATAAAAATTCATTAATGTGTAAATGGACTCAGTGATTTATCACATTTCCTTATGCATTCCTTCATCTTTCCTGGAGACAGTTCCAGCCTTCTAGCCCCTAAGCAGTCCTGAACTGGTTTAATGCTTTCTGAAAAGAAACAATTATTTCTTCCTTCCCTTATGATATGAGCTTTTCTTAGAACTTAGAATGGGAAATACAATGGGAGATTTATCACCCAGTTTTTCCCACTGCTTTGCATGCAAACTAGCTATGAATGATGAATGTTGTATGCTATTACAATTTTACAGGTGTAACATTTCAAGATGCTACACAGAGTTACATACCAGAGTGGTGGTCACCATTTCCTCAAACCATTTGGACTGGGCTTGATTGTAAAGATCCACGCAGCGCATCAGGTCATCTCCTGAAAAGTTCAAGACAGCAACACATTAGCCCTCTCTAGCCAGTGTTACGGAGCTTAGAGGGAAATTGCAGTTCAGGTTTTGTAGATGGACTCAGGGGATTTGAAGGTCAGTCCTGGTGGAACTGAAAGCACTTGTGGTACATGGTATTTGTGAGGTGCAACAAAATTTCAACAAAATGCACACAGTCCATGTATGGTAAAACATACATGGTGACTGTGGTGACAAAGAATGAGCGGGAAAGACAAGATTTTAAAAGTAAAATATGAATACTAAGCAGTATTTTATAAAATGCCCAGAACTATGAAGGCAAGTTACTTCAGTTAAAAAAATAAATGGTCAGAGACAGAAAGTTATATCTGAAAAATAAAATAATTGCAATGGAAAATCTACAGTAATGAATTATTGATCTGCAGGGCAGCACTCTGCAGGTGAGACTGCATTCTAAGAGAAGTCTGTGAAAAACTGGTACAAGGCATCAGGCTGAAGCCGCCTGAGAGCAAGGGATGCTCCTGTGCAGCCTCAGCCCAGCTGCACACTCCTGCATGCTCCAGCCTCTGAGGATGCATGATCCCAGTCGAGCTCTGGCTTCTTCCTGTGTTCAGGGCAGTAACACAGTAAGCTGCAATTACTTCCCCTTTTCCTTTGTTGCAGGGATCTGTTCTGACAGAGAGGGAAAGGTGGGTAGACAATCTGGAAGGAAATTACTGCTTTCCAGCTAATAAACTCTCGTTCTTCTTTAAATGAGGCTCAGTTACACTTTCCCTAATGGTTTGAGGCCTAGGTCCAGCGCTCAAATTCATCCTATTCTTTTAGGTGCAAAAAGGTCTTTATACCTAAACCGGGGACAAAGAACAGGACTCCATAGACCAAACAAGTGTCAAAGAAGCAAATGCATCTGGAAGCCTCTCGTGGACTTAAAACCTGGCGTGGCAACCAAACTGTACAAGTTAAAAAAAAAGATCAGGGCTTAACGCTCAGCAATAAATTTATCCACAAGTACAAACTAATGGCTCCCAAACTCAGGAACTATCTGACTTGGAGTTATACTCCACCCACCTGAGTCAATCTGAGCCACTGTACAGCCAGGGATGTGACAGCCATGAAACACATGAGCAACCCCCGGGAGCAGATGCAACGCCATGGTCCTCATGTTTAGGTGGAACTTTCTATGTCTAGGTTTATGCCGATTACCTCTTGTCCTGTCACTGGGCACCACTGAAAAAAGACTGGCCCCATCCTCCAGACA
>JAOXJM010000003.1:24123400-24134630 GCA_026413425.1 Tringa solitaria
CTTTTCCTCATCCTTTGTGACCATGTTTCCCCCTGCATCCAATAAAGGAGGGAGACTTGCCCTTGTTGAACTTCATTAGGTTTCTCTGCCCTACTCTCCATCCTGTCCACGTCTACACACTAATATATCCTCATTTTAATTACTAAGTAGCAGTGGAAAAAAGACAAAAAGTTCACTTTCAAGGAAAAAGACAGTAATAGAAAGCATAATAGGCACCCACATAGTTGTGGGTGACTGTGATTTGGCAAAGAACCAAGGAAGAAACTATGATTTAAGGAAAAAACATTCTCAGCTGAGCTTATTTGAATCTGACTTTGAAAGTTTAACTAACATTCAGTTATTTCATCACATTTTCACAAAACAAAAGGACAATTCAGCCTCCTTTTACTTTTCTCATCCCAATAATCAATATTATCATTTTGTGACATCCGACTTGGAAAAATTGGGCTTGTTTTTTTCAGGGGTTTTCTTACCAAACAGATTTGTAGCACACCTCACTTTGACTTTGTAGCAATATTAAAAAACCCAAGAAACACATGGGTGGATAAGCAGTTGCACCCCATCTGTGCTCACCTCCTGCCACCGGGACACAGGAACTCACCCGCCTGAGTGGACTTCCGTCTTGCCTTCTTAATTTCCTCTTCTGTCTTGTTGCTGAGCTTCACCTCTAGCTGCTGTGTTTTCATTTCCAGATCCTTCTGTCTCTCTGTCAAGGCTTTCCGGGCCTTGGAGTAATTAAAGAAGAGTCACATGTTTTACAGGAATAGAGCTGCCAGCTGCTTTCAGTCATCTACAACTCCTTCATACATGGATAGAGTCAGGGACTCTGCATAGGACTGGGATTCAAGTTCTCAGGACACCGTGTGGTGTTTAAAGAAGTGTCCTACCACCATACAGAAGTAGTCACCAACAAATCACAAAAGCATCTAAACTCTTCATAGGTAGACAGGCACAGTACAAAAGGCATCACCAGACTTTCATGTTTCTTAGTAACCTTCCCACTACTTCTGGAAGAAAGGGGAGCTGGAGCTTCTTCCAAATATCTTAACCAGCACCACCAAGACACCTCTTCTATTTGCTTTTCTTAGGATCTAAACTGTTGAAAGAATTCCAAGTATCTTATAAAATTTAACTACCTTCTCGATTCAATATGCACTTACTGGAAACACTAACAATAGAAACTTTTAAACTTAATTAATAAAAACTAATTCAGGTTCATGACAACAGCACTTCATACTGTAGAAGTCAAGAACCTGAGACCTCATTAAAACTGGTTATTTATATTACTTTACTTTAAAGTTCTTCAGGCTTTCAAAATCTGATTGATCAGTATCATTACTGAACTTCTACAGGGAGATTAGTAAAAAGTCTTAACAAATAAACATCATTACCATATGTGCATGCTGCCACCTCATTTGCTGAGGTTGCCTAAACATAAAATAAAAATAACTTGTCTTGCACGGAATTAAAATAGGTCGCATTTGCTCTTTACCAGTTACAGGGTTAAAAACTAGATCTGGATGATTACATGTTGTTAGCACCTTGCAGTTTTCTACAGTCATACCAGCCTGCATGTTACAACACCCTTGAGGCATTAATGGGCAGGTCGCAAGAGGGAGCTGCAAGAAAGTAATCTAGTGGGAAGCCGTGTGCTTCATCAGGCACACTGCAGATAAGGCTTTTCTGTTTTTTTATTCCTTCTTCTCAAGCCTATTCTAATTCATTCTTTTCAATAACCCTACTGAGGGCCGTGTTTCTTTGCAGATATGACTGTGAAGAACTTACTGTTCTGCAGAAAAATACCTTCCCTGCGTAGATATAGTCTAACAACCACATGTATGCTGCAACAATTCTGTCCCTAGTGAACTCCCCCATAATCTCTGATCTCTAATGAAAGCCCAAAAACCCTTCTGGGTTGACTAAGCATGGCACATTCCTTTCCAACTTACACCTCAGAGCAAACCACATGAGGATACCACTTGCAATAAGCATCTCGGCAGCCAGGACATGGGTATCACGTGCCCTAATATCTGCTGCTGATAAGAGAGAACTTTTTGTGGGTATAACTCTCCCTAAATCACAACCTCAGCAATCTATTGGATATTCAAGTCAAAACAGCCCCTGATACTTAGTGTGCTGCTGCTGTTTGCATTTTTTCAGGTGAGGATGTTTGCTGTGAGGTGCAAAAAACAGGAACTGGGAGAGGGTTTGTGACTTGCTGTGCCAATTTCCAGCTGCCTTCCTTAGCCATCTGCTTTTGGTCACTGCAACAGAAGATACTGAGCCAGGTGAGCCTTTGGCATGACGCTGCTGCTAATCTAAGACAAGGTTTTTTAAATTTTGAGGGCAATACACATGACTTCCAGATGCATACAAGCAAGGTGTATTTTCATCGTATGTATTAGAAATATATTGTCCCAAATTGGGAAGGGGAGAGTGAAACAAAAAGCCAGTTCAGCAGTAATGTGTTAGCCCTGCTGTAAAGTGTTCGCCCTGCCTGTAGCCCCCACTTTCCCAAATCTCAGCTAAGCAGCAAGCCACAGCAGGGGCCCGGCAAAGCACAACTAACAGCAGAAAGCACTTAGCAGAAATCTTTGTGGCAGAACAGAAACTTTTCCCAGGGCAGCTGCTTTTCTGTCCAAACCAGCAGTATGCCATCAACTCTCCAGTTTGTTCTCTGCTCCCACCTTTTCGACGGCTGCATAGCGGCTGGCCAGATGCTTCCGTAAGTCTGCAATATGGTGGTCACACTTCTTCATGTCTTTCTTAAAGTTCTCTCTGAAGTTGAGCAGGGGTTTCTCTACCTCACTCTGAAGCTGGTAATGAAAACAAAGGAAAAAATGGCAAGAATGAGGAGCTGGGCAGCAATTTCTGGCTCTTCTGATGAGCAGAGCTCAGGACAGAGATGAACCAACACACAGACCACAGTCAACGGCAATGCCACACAGCAAAAATTCTCTTCCCCAGGAGAACTCTGAGTGAAGCTACTGCAAAACTCAGGTCTTCACAGGACAGCTCTGTTAAGGTAATATTTACTGAAGGGAGGAAAAGGACAGAAATCTTGTCTTCCTTTTTCCCATTAAATCATATCTCTCTAATTACGCATAAGAGCCAATGGCAGGCAATATCCAGAGCTCTTCTTAAGGTGCTCTGATTCTAGCCTAACTGATGCAACTTGCTTAAAAAGAAAAGTACACAAACTAAAGCCACTAACCCTGACTGCACTATGGTGACTCAGTGGACCGTGGTGACATGTCTGCATTTATTGTACAGTGAAAAGGGACCCAATAAGGGAACAATTTATTTATTTCTGCCAAGGATAACGGAGCCTAAAGAGGAGCCTGAGTATTTAGATGAAACTCTTAAGAAGCGGCAAGAAACCACTGAAATGAACTCAGTAGAGATCCATCAAGACCACACATGTGATTTATCTCTTGCAAGCAGGACCTGACAGTTGGTAATACACAGCTCCGGTAGAGTTTGTATCATATTGCTCTTTTGCGTTCTGATACACAGTTTTGACATCTAGGAAACGTGTTCTGAAGCGATAGATATTTCACCTCCCCAGAAGCCACCAAATAAGTCTTTCCTGTGAAGTCCCTCCTGTGAGGATGCTGAACTCCATCAATGTAGGTGAGTCGGGTCCATAATCACCTAACATGTCCCACAGTGGAGCAGTATCAAAGAGTCCCTGAAAGCAAGTATTTTCAGCCTTTCTCCGGTGCTATTTTAATGGAGAAGGAAACTTCATTCAAGCTCAGTACAGTCTTTAAATGGACAGAGGCTACAAAGACAGTCAAAGCCCTACAGCACACACCCAAGAGAGGTTAAACAAGCCTAAAGCAGAGCTCGTTTAGGCACATGAAGACTGGCACCACAGTGATCCAATATGGCCTACAGCTATGTGAAGGTCAAGTACAAGGGTAACGACGCCACATTTTTCTTTGCAGTGCCAGGCACTGTCAAAAGAGACAACTGAGCTTTGGAAGGTTCAGGTTGAATGTAATTTAAGTAAATAAAACAATCGCCAGAATGGTAGTTGGGCATTAAAACAGGTTGAACAGAGAGGTCATGAAATCTCTGGAATCTAGAGATATTCAACACTCTGCTAGACAAAGATGTAGCTGACTTGATCCACTGTGGGTGATAGTCCTGCTCCAACTAGGGGGTTAGACTAGAAAATTCTGGGCAATATTTTTGTGACAGTCTCATCAGGATGACCCCAGGCAAGCTGACCTGTTCACAACTCTGTGGTCCAGCATGGTTACACAAGCTCTCTCAAGAACAGGGGTACAAACCAATAGCTGTGCCAGGAGCATTGTCAATGCTCAATAAGACAAGAACTGGAACAGAAAGAAGTTGAGGGTGGCTTCAGTGAACTCCAGAGGCAATGTATTGCACTTGATAGAGATGTCTGTGTCCAATTGAGTCTGAAGTAGCTCAACAGTCTGTGTGCCCTTCAGACTGCTCTATTAATAAATGAATTGACCTGGGTAAACTACTCAACATGAGTCAATCATCCTCAGTGGAAGAAATGGCAGCCTGACTCATCTGACATAAGCAGACTGTGCTGTGAAAACCCTTATAAAAATCCCCAGGGCCAGGGACCACCAAACAGCAGGGCATTTCACTGGTAGTTCTACTTGCCTAATAGAAAGCAAATTTATTTGTTTATTTCACATGGTTTATAATGGGATGGCAAATTCTGAGATTTTCATAAAGATGGGAAATGCATCACCAGGAAGCTCAAAATGCAAACAAGGCAACTGTCATCTCCAGTTCTGTGTTCCAGGAATCAAAGAGGCAAATTTCTCAGTGAAGGCAGTCATACTTCCTCTAGCATCATTATCACGCTTGAACTTCCATCTTGCAAGATGTACCATAAGCTATCAAAATAGACTCACATGTGAATGACCCTGGCTTTTAAATGTTGCATTTTTTATTTAAATTTTTTATTTAAATGCTGGCCATACCACACTTCAGAAAATCCTCTTATTTCACAAGTACTTATTATTCTTTTGGCTGCATTAACGCCATTTCCAGAATGGCTAGTAATACACGATCATATCCAGGCCAGCCCACCATGACTTCAACTAGTGTACCTTCTCTTCCAGCAGAATTCACCTCCTGGAGCTCAGTGAGGGACAATCAGATAGCTGGAGGTTCAGTGCCATGGCGGCCTTCTTGAAGGATTCCTCGTGTGCATGTACCTACAGCTGCCATCCAGTCTGTACAGGCATTAGCAGTGTAATAATATTTTATGTTCCGAGTGCTGTCACCATCTCTGATCTGTTTGTGACCCCCTGTGTAACAGTGCCATGCAGGACTGTCACAGAAGATGTTCAGTGTCTTCATGGCTGATGTTTATGTTTGAATACTCTTGGCGTGCTCTGCACTGTACTGACTGCTTGTGCCAGTACTGACTGGCTTCATTTGACTATCAATGAGAAAAATATTTACTACTTTTAAGAATAACTTCTCTGAAAGTAATACCAATAACCAATATGTTTAAAAACATATTCTGTTAATAAAAGAAAGGTGGAACTAGGAACTCCCAAAGCAGGTATGGGAACAGTGGGGAGAGTTCAGAGAATGCTACAGGAGTTTCTGTGCAGGGTTTAAGGAAAAGTAAAATAGCAAAAGAAGCCCTACACATTGCCTGCCTACATGCTCACATCACTTCAGGGTGCATTTCTTCATCTTGGAAAACAATAGAGGAGGACAACGGGGAGCAAAAACTATTTCACTAATTACAGCCCTGAAGCAGAAGTTTGAACCAGAGCAGTGGGTTACCAAGGCAGCGGCTGGTTGCCTGAGTAACCTCTGCATAATCGCTTACAAACAGTGCAGAGCTATAATTTTCCTGCAGAACATGGCTGTTGTGCTGAGATATCTGCCACTGTATTGAACTTGATCACCAACAGAGGTTAACATAATGTAACAGGATGCAAGATGCACCACATGTGGTGGGAAAAAAAAAAAAAGATTAATACCATAATTTGTACAAGAAATCTCCTTGGGCATCACTTGAGAAAAAAAAAGTGGAAAATAACACAAAGTTCCCAGTCCAATTTTCAGAAAGGCTAACAAGACAAAGAAGTGAGAGTCCTGGTTCTACTCCTTCCAGACAGATACAGTAGGTACTTGTAGAGAAGCTAAATATTACTTTTTATTTATTCCTGTACATAAGCAATCTGTACAACCTGTAGGTAAATTTACCTGAATAGTCTGGAAATTAGAACCTCTAGAATCCGTTTTCCTTCTTTTTTATAAAAGTTAAGGCCAGATGTGTTTTAAGTTACTTATCAGTTACATTAAAGAAACTATGTTTTTGGCAACAAGAACGGACAGAGTTTCACTAAGTTTATTCATTAAGTTTATTAATTCTTCTATATTTGTACCATATCATAGAATCATAGAATGGTTAAAGTTGGAAGGGACCTTAAAGATCATTGAGTTCCAACTCCCCCATGGGCAGGGACACCTCCCACTAGACCAGGTTGATCAAAGCCCCATCCCATATACATGTGTATGTTCTCCACAAACAAGCACTGAAGGGAGATCCACATCGATTACAGGGCAAAAATCTTTGCAAAAGGAAGAACTATTTACCTTTGAAGAAAATTTTAGATGAACTTCTGCTTCATCAGCTAGACTCTTCTTTAGCTGAGTCCAAGCCTCTCCTAGAGTGCTGAAAGAACACAGAGTGATAACGATCAATGCCCTGTCTTCTGCACATCCTCCCAGCAAGATGTGTTGGACAGATATGGTACAAAGCTTTGTACTCCATCTTGCTCAGAAAAATCATAGAAAAGCGATAGCAGAAAACTGAAAAGATAACCAATGTCTGTGACTAAGGCAGAATTCTGTTGGCACGGTACGTAGCAGATCTTTGAAAACACTGTTCATAATGTCCTCTAGTTACAGAGATGCCATAGTCTCCATAAGCAAGATACTTCAGTACCTTATCCTTACCATAACAGTGTTTCTTTTCTAATCCTTAGAATAAATCTTCAGCAGTGCTGTTTTTCCATTGCCTTTTCTACTTTACACCCTACTTTTGGTAAACAGACTACCCTACTTCTCCTCAAAGAAGCCTTCTGAAAATTACTCCATCATCAAAACTATGCTGTCTTCCAGCAGAGGTCTTCCAGTTGCTAAACTGGTAACAGATTATTTCATATCAGACAGTCTTTCCTCTACATATCTCAGGATGATTGCTTTTTTAGACAACAGCATGAAGCTGTTGATGAATAAGCTTGTGATTCACTACAGCCAGATCCTTCTCCCACAAACTCTTATGTAACTGTATCTTTCACATCCTGTGAAAGTATAAAACCTGGTACTTTGTCCTCATTGAAATGCATCTTAATTTTTTTTCAGTATTTTCTCTTCTCTAACAAATTAATTCTGACTTGCAATCTTTTCTTCAAATTGTATATACCATTCACTCTAGCTCTGTCTCATATCTGATTAAAGTAAACCCATTATTTATTTCATAGGTCATTAACACATTGAAAAAAATATGGACTTGGGAGGAATAAGCCCTATGGGATCTCACTCCATAGCTCTTTCCTGCACTTTACTTTTTGTAAGAAGTGAGTACAATTTCTTATACAGCTTTGCACCTTAGGCTTTATTTAGACCACCTTTCTCTTGCCTGCCTACAAGAATCTCCCATTGCAAAAAGCTATACTAAATTAAGAGCGGTGATGCTGTCTTCTTCTGTTATTCCATCACTGGAGGAATTTAACTTGGTTTGACATTGTTTGTTCTATGTGCACTCACAATAATTGCTCATCACCTTCGTTTTCCACTAAGTGCTTCTAGAAAGCTTGATGGTTTATTCTACCACTTTGCACAGGTTAAATAAAACTGAGTGATCTACAATTTCCCAAATCCTTCTCTCCTTCTCTCTCTCCCCAACCCCCTTTTCAAATACTTACATTTGGCCTTTCCTGATAGCCTGAAAAATTGCCTGTCATCTGCAATTTCAAAATAATGATCTGTAATCTCTGATGTTGCTCCAATAACTAGAGTCCTCAAGTATGGTGTTCATCACAGCTAAACAACCTGAGATTGCTTCACCTACCTAAGTGCTCTCAACTCTTCTCCTTCCCTAGTTCCACCCTGAGGCCCTCTCCCACTGTCCAGTTCTAACTGGCAGTAATTGGTCTATCTATTAAAGTAAAGAAGGCATTTCAGCCTGCTAAGCATCTTCTGCATCTCTTATCCAACGACCATGACTTAAAAGACATGGATCGTATCACCTTCTGTGTATGTACACCAGCACTATACTCACAGCAACCTGGACAGAACCATCCCGATACCAGAAATTGGTCCCATCTTGTCACCCTTGTGTCCCACTCACATGCCTGATGGTGGGTCTTCTTAACCAACAGAGGAGGGCAAATGACACTGGAGGGACAGCCCACATTTTGCGTCAATTCCATAGGCTGCTGGACAGCAAAGATGGAAAATGCTCTGTGTAGTATGAAACCAGCAGTGGTAACTCATATGTTCACAGAGCAGTTCATGGGTTCCCCCGACCCACACCTCCTCAGGAATGAGAGGAAGATCACAGCAAATGTTTACTTTGACAGTGATAGGCTGCAGTCCTACTTTTGGCTACTTCAAATACTCCTGTTCGCTGTTCCTTCTCCCTCACTTTTTTAAATGGAATTTTTCCCTTTCCTGGGCCTCAACAACTCCCAGGATCTTCTCACGAACCTCTTCTTGGCCCTAGCCAGTTTGGCTACAAGCACCAGGATGAGAAACTCCAGCAGGACCTCCTTCCGTTCCCTTACCATGATACCCCTCCAGGCAGAGCACCACTGGGTAGTGTTCCTAGCTCCCTGCACTCTGCTCTGTGTCACCTTCAGTTCCCTACTTCAATATCTTTTATGCTTCAGCCCTCATTGCCTCTCTTTTTTGTTTACTCTCCCCTAGTTTCCTTTGCCTTCATTTTTTCATGCATTCCCCCCTTTTCCTATTGGGGGTAGGAGAAAGTGGGAGGAAGATGCAGAAGAAAGGGGTTTTAGCTTTGCTAGGAGCAAAGAAGCACAGAAACCATAATCAATGTAGGTGCTTAGAGAATTGTAATTTCTGTCCTTGCCTACTGAGAGCTAAGCAAACACCTTGCGGATATTCACTGCCAGCAGAAACACGCTGCGTCAGAACTAGGGTGAGGATAGTCATTTCCAACCTTGGCTTTCAGTGCTTAGATGGTTTGTGTCTTTTCATTATTACTGATGAATGGCAATCTAGTCTGATGTGCATTGCCTAATACCTTCCTAACTTCCACAGTCAACATGCTGTAAATAAGGGACAACCTGCTGCTTTTCTTGGAGAACCAGGCCCATGATGAGAAGACATCCTCCCTCTGTCTGTGCTGCTCCAATTCCACTGGCCTGATCTTATGGATCTACTTTCAGCAGTATATATATTCCATATATTCTTCCATATTCAAAGTAATTTAGTACTTATACATGCTACACTCTAAAGGAACTAGTGCTGGCTAGAACAAGGATAGCATAAACACATTACTGGAAACGCAATGTTCTATACACATATTCCTAAAAATTTTCCATTAACATCTTCAAAAGAAAAATACTCCAAAGCATTTCTATGTTCCCTAAAGCACCCAGGATGCTAAGCTAAATAAACCTCTTCTCAGTGGGAGAGCTCAGGAAAATTACACATACCTGCATGGGAGGAATGCCTTTTATGTTAAAACATCTTCTGAAAAGGCACACAGACACACTTACCCTTCTTCCTGAGCAGCCAAGGAATTCTGAGACAGTTTGGAGAGGTTCTTAGCATATTCCTCCTCAATCTTTATCCTACACTCACACACAAACACAGAGAGAAAATAAAGACAGCAGTAAGTAAGCTTTAAGGCAGACACCCACAGGCATGATTTAAAGAAATTCTCTGCATGTTAACAGATCTTGCCACAGGAATTTTCCTTTCAGTCTCCAGGGCTTGGCAGCACCAGTTTCAGGATCCATCTCTCCCCTCCATATGCTAAAAATGCAGTGGCAACAGCAGGGATATACACAGGACAGCATGCACAATAAAATTAGAAGAAAAAGCTACAGTTCTGGAAAGCAAAGAAGAAGGACAAAGTGTTTCTACTGTGCAACATGGACTGTTTGCAAAACTGGGCTCACTCGAGAAGCATGTGTTTCAGTCTGCTGTTACACATGAGGTCACACAGCCTTGAAGCAAAGGTGAAGGAATGCAGCGATAAATGAGAAATCCAAATGAGGTTTGGGGTGCTGGAACTTTCCTAGGGACACTGAATGCTTCCCGCTCCCTGTTACAGGTGTCAAATCTGGCAAAGATTTGGCAGAGGCTTCTGTCCCTAACATGGTGGTGCAGCCCCTGCCCTTCACCCATCCCACCCCTGCCCTCTTCTTTTCTCCATTCACTCAGCAGCAGCACCCCAGCAGAAGGATCCGAGCTTGCCAGTGGTGGGGTGCAGAAGAGGGGAGCTGTTGGACACAACTACTATGGGAACAGCTGCAGGTAGAAGAGCAAGTGTGGCTGTTGAGCAAGGGGACAAGGGTAAATATTGATTGCACAGCAGGGAGGGAAGGAGCAGCTGTTGGTTCAGAGGTGATGTGCATCAGGCCTGCAACCCACCTCTGTCTCCCCTGAGTTCTTCTCCTAGGGAAACACTTGCAAAGCACGCATGATCCCAACTAGGGCAAATGGGCTGTTTGCTGGTTTTCCAACCAGCTTGCTCAACAGAGTATCTACAATAGAGAGCTGAGTGGCATCCAGGTGGACCAACTCCTGCTGCTGTGCTAACTATGTACAAGCAGAGGAAAAACCCAGTTTCAAATCCACCTCCTTCGAGTGAGAAGACAGAAAATTTTTGGCACACCTATCTGCAGTAGCTAGGCCAGCAAGCGTGGCACATTGGAGACAAAAACGGGTCCCTTGAGCCCCTGGGAAATCATGTCTAACTAACCGGATAGCCTTCTATGATGGCATGACTTGGATGGATAGATAAGGGGAGGGCAGTGGATATTGTCTACTTTGACTTCAGCAAGGCTTTCAATACCGTCTCCCACAGCATCATCATAGGTAAGATTAGGAAGGGTGGGTTAGATGAATGGGCAGTGAGGTGGACTGAAAACTGTCTGAAAGACAGAGCTCAGAGGGTCATGATCAGTGGTGCAGAGTCCAGTTGGAGGTCCATAGCCAGTGATGTTCCCCAGGG
>JAOXJM010000003.1:24139942-24152086 GCA_026413425.1 Tringa solitaria
AGACCCCTCACCAGCTTGGTGGCTCTCCTCTGGACACGCTCCAGCAATTCAATGTCCTTCTTGTAGTGAGGGGCCCAGAACTGAACACAGAACTTGAGGTGAGGCCTCACCAGTGCCCAGTACAGAGGAACCATCACTTCCCGGCTCCTGCTGGCCACACTATTCCTGATATAAGCCAGGATGCTGTTGGCCTTCTTGGCCACCTGGGCAGCTCCTCTTATTCCCCCTCCTATTCCTTTTTTAATTTGAAAAACAAAAAATGAGGTTTTACAATTATTTTTAGCTAGCATAAAACTATGTTGGGGCCAAAGCAGCAGCCTTCTGCCCATGGCCTCTCGTACAGGCTGGCCCCAGCAAGCGTGAGTCCTAACAGCTCTCCCTGCAAAGGGGAAAGAGATCCCGGAGCCAACAGTGAACTGCTGGAGGAGAGGAGCAACACTGCTGCTCCTTCCAGGGGTAACACAGCCCTAAATGACCTTCAATAGACCGTCAAGTTCAACCCTGATCTGCACTCAGAAAAATACAGCCAGTCTGCAGAGATCTGCTGGAAAGCAGGGTGAAACAGCAGCATGTTCCGTAGGTTACCACCATACCTTCCAGCTTTCACTGTTTGTCTCCTACACAGCCCTTTCCACCCTTTGCTCCACTGACTTCAGGGTTGCTACAAGGACTAACAGTGTTTTCTCTACTCTTTTCTCTCCCTCCTCTCTCTCTGCTTTTCCCTATTTCAGAATTTCATTTCCTACCCTCTTCCACTGAACAGGCCCAGAGAACACTTCCCTGATGACTAGAGGTTTTGCTCCAGTACCCTGGGTGCTGCACATTTGCACAGAGAAAAATGCCACACTAATCAAAGCTTGAGACTTGCAGGACACCATGCTGGGCACCAGCAGCTGAGACAACAGGAGGAGCAGAGCTGAGCGAAGAAGGTGGGTGGACCATAGGTGACAAGGCCAAACAAAAGGAAAGTCCTGGGAGTGGAGCTATGGAAGAATAAAAGTTTTCAGAAGCAGAAGAAAGGCAGCTTTAATTGGAGTTTCACTAAGAGCAAGATGTGACCAAACCCAAGGAGCCAAGCACTGGCCAAGCCTAAATGAAAAGAACCAAGCAGGGCAGCGACTTCTGTAAGACGCATGCAAAAAACAAGCCCACATACTATTAATGATTTATTGCTCACTGGGACCACAAGACTGGAAGAAACTTTGATGGTTTGGTAATGTGGCCATTTACAAGTATGTCAGTGTACTTTAGCAAGTTACTGTCATTAGTCCTCACACCAACTCTGAGCACACACAAGGGGAAGTGCTGCTGTGACACCAACAGCAAGACTTTTTTGTAAGCGAAACGCTATTTTAAACAGAAACGTTTCAGTAACCAGTAACTGAAAACACATGTGAAATTCATAAAATCTTCATTGTTGAGGTAGTATTCTCTCCACCTGCCAAAAAACAGGTTTCCAGTGAAATATGTTTTCTATTAGCTGCACACTTGAAGGACTACTGTATCATTTCAACCTGATTCAGGATCCTGGCAGTAGAGCAGAGGGCACACACAGAAACACAGCCACTGGAGACTTCCCATGCTGAAGGCTGCATTAAAACTACTCAATTTAAGAGCTACTAATGGGTCTGTCCTCCACAAATCTCATCCTTTAAAAAGGCATTTATCATCTGGCCTCCAGAATATTCCGTGAGAGCGAGTTTTACAATTTAGCACAAAGTTTGTAACAATCTGCTTGTTTTAAATGCAATACCCTCAGCTTCCCTGTGCATCCCTAGCTCTCATCCTCTGGAAAACACTGAACCAATATTCCCGTCAGCCATCACGCTATCCCTGCTCCTGCCGCACAGCCCTTTTAGCTGGGGTATTTTTGTATGTGTCATTTTTCCTACATCCTCCCCATCTCCTGACCAACACCATCTCCTGACAGTTGATCTTGCCTTTCTGGACGCTCTTCTAATAGTTGCCCACATCTGAGATCACAGAATTGTAAGGGCTGGAAAGGACCTTTGGAGATCATAGAATCATAGAATGGTTTGGGTTGGAAGGGACCTTAAAGATCATCCAACCCCCCTGCCATGGGCAGGGACACCTCCCACTAGAGGAGGTTGCTCAAAGCCTTATCCATCATCTAGTCCAACCCCCTACCAGAGCAGGTTTACCTAGAGCAGGCTGGACAGGAATGCATCCAGGCAGGTTTTGAGTATCTCCAGAGAAGGAAACTCCAACACCTCTCTGGACAGCCTGTTCCAGGGCTCGGCCACCCCACAGGAAAAGTTTTTCCTCACGTTCAGACAGAACTTCTGTGTTCCAGCTTGTGCCCATTACCCCTTGTCCTGTCACTGGGCACCACCGAGAAGAGCCTGACCCCATCCTTGTGCCACCCACCCTTTAGATATTGATAAGCATTGATCAAATCTCCCCTCAGTCTTCTCTTCTCCAGACTAAAAAGACCCAAGTCCCTCAACCTTTCCTCATAAGAGAGATGTTCTAGTCCCCTCATTATCTTCGTAGCCCTCTGCTGTACCCTCTCCAGCAGTTCCCTGTCCTTCTTGAACTGAGGGGCCCAGAACTGGACACAGGACTTCAGGAGACCACATCGGCCTTCTTGGCCACAAGGGCACATTGCTGGCTCATGGCCATCCTGTTATCCACTCCCAGGTCTCTCTCTGCAGAGCTGCTCTCCAGTAGGTCAGCCCCAACCTGTACTGGTACTGGGGGTTATTCCTCCCCAGGTGCAGCACCCTACACTCGCTCTTCTTCAATTTCATCAGGTTCCTCACCGCCCAACCTTCTAGCTTGTCTAGATCTCGCTGAATGGCAGCACAGCCTTCTGGTGTGTGAGCCACCTGTCCCAGTTTTGTGTCATCAGCAAACTTGTTGAGGGTACACTGTCCCGTCATCCAGGTCATTGATGAATATATTGAAGAGGATTGGACCCAGTACTGACCCCTGGGGAACATCACTGGCTATGGACCTCCAACTGGACTCTGCACCACTGATCACAACCCTCTAATGGGTTAGATGGTTTCCACCTGATCTTCACTGGCATCCTCAGTCTCCCTGGTGCTGCCCTAACACACTGCATTTCAGCCCACATTCTCCTTTACCTTGTACCACAAATCAAGCTGTTCCACTTTTTTGGAAGCTCAGGAGGTGCAATATGGCATGTGGCTGGCTGCCTACTTACCCAGAAATAATCACAGTAGCTCCACTCCGAAGGTTTCAGCAACTGCTGCTCTGGCATTACGTCAGGATGGGGGAAAGTCACACAGTTTATCTGTAAAAAAAAAATAAAATAAAAGAGAGTTAGAAGGTAATGAAAT
The DNA here is from genome assembly GCA_026413425.1 of Tringa solitaria. NCBI lineage: Eukaryota > Metazoa > Chordata > Aves > Charadriiformes > Scolopacidae > Tringa > Tringa solitaria. The sequence continues at coordinate 24,143,269 of JAOXJM010000003.1, forward strand.
GTAGCTGTTGATGAGAAATATGCAAATGAAAGGTCACATATACGCACTTCCAATCTGAAAATCCACAGCAAATGCACGTCAGTGAAGAAAAATTGGTTGTTGCATGGAAACAGCAGCTAAGTATTCCCAGAGAGCAACTCTGAGCAAGCAGGAGTGTCAGCTCGGAGGAAAATACCCTACCCATTTCACATGAGGAAAACCTGCTTTATTTGGAAAGCACCATACAGGGAGTTCTCCTAGATCCCTAACAAACCGTAGTACAAATCCTGACATGAAACACCCTTAGCATGCCCTGAATACAAGAAATACGATAGGCAGCAGAGTGCACCAAAGGCACTATCGGCATATCTCCTCAGAATATGTTGGCTATGTTAGTCTCTTACAGGATTACAAAAAAAGGTGTTATTCTTTCAGTATAGTTCAGTTCAGTTTCAGTATTCTTCAGTACAGCCCTTCCATCTATTCCAGAAACCCTTTCTGATGAAAGTGATGCTCACTGCAAAAAGGAACAGGGGATCTCTGAAGTCAGCTAGCTTTCCAATGCACAAAACCCACAATAATTTGTGAGACAGGATGCATCACACAGTCATTTAACAAAGGCATAAAAAAGTACAAGTGCTCATTAAGTTACAGCAGTTGGAAACGTAGTCTGATAAAGGAACAGTGGAAGCAAAGAGCATAACAGCTACTGTAGAACGTGCTGCAGAACAACTTTAGTTAAGCCCTTCAGGGGAAGCATGAGTCAGAGCTCCCTGCCAGTACATAATGCTCGTCTAAAATTTCTGCTAGGCACTATTGCACCTGCAGGCTCACTGGACACTAGGGGTACTGGTACGTTCATCAAGGAACCGACAGAAACCGGGGATGGAAGACTCACAAATGTAACTGTATGGGTAACTTTGGGGTTTTTTTTGGATCAGTTATTGTTCACAGGACACCCAAAAGCAAAGCTGTGGGCAGGGTTAGCACAGCTGCACAGGCAGAGCTAAAGGTAGTGCTTGCACATAGTGAGTCTGCCTTTGGGCTATTCAGAGAGGATCAAGAAGGACATAGCAACACCATGCAAAGTGCTGACACAGTGCAAACCCACCATGAAATGCAGACAAAGCCTTTAGCTGATACAATGCTGTTCCTGCAAAACCACACCGGCTCTGCTGCTGCGTGCCCATGCTGCAGTTTCAGTGACTCTCCTGTATGTAATGCAAGAGCTTCCTTCACCCTCCTTCTCCACAAAATCACTCTTTCCAGAGCTTGCCAAATCCGTTTCAAAGCAGAACACCTATGGCGTCTCTGGCTGTCACCTCAGCTATATCCTAAACCGTGCATCTTTCATTCCAGGTTCCTTCTATCTCCCATCAGACTTCAATCTGATCTGCAGGAGGTTGGAGACCAGGGTGTTCACCTCATCATCGCTTTGCAGGCATCAGCTGTACACCACTGAACTTGCCTCTCCAGCCAGGGCCAGCTGTCACTGGCCACGCAGTCCCGACAACAGACAACGGGAGCTGCTGAAAACGCCTCCCCATTCCTTCAGGCTCCCCATCAGAAGTGCCGTGCACCAGGAGTTATTAGCTCCATTCAGAGCAGGATAGCCATATGACAGTGCTCATTCTTGCCCAGGCACCTGGCACCCCCACGGTTTGGGGGACACGCCAGGGACAGGCCAGTGCAGTCACACTCTGTAACTGCAGCCATGGGCCCCTGCGTTATCCCAGACTGACCTCTGTCACCACCACAGCCTCCAGCACGAAGCTCCTCCACAAGAGACATCAAACCGAGGGCACACCTTCTGTCTCTGCTGAAGTTTTTCTCTGCTGCCTCCTCCCTGTCAGCTCAGGACATCCCTGCCAGCCCATCTGTTTTTTTGGATAGGGAGGCTGGGCTGGTGATCCCCTTTGTTCAGGGATCACCAGCTCCCAAAGCCTGGGAGCAGACCCTGTCACTGGGAATGGCCGAGGCACAGGAGAGGAGACGGCAGCTCTCCTCGGACACCCTGTTGGGAGGCCTCAGCTCCTCCCACCCCTGCCACAAAGCTCCACAGCTGATCAGCCCAGGTGTCTACCAAATACCAGCTAGAAACCTTAAGCCAAATTGCTCCTTTCAGACAGCATCTGACAGGCACCCACCTGGGCAGTGCTGCGAGTGGCACAGAAGGGCTGGCGGAGAAAAGGCTCCACTTTGCTTCACTGACCACTGCCCCCAGGCCCTGCTGACCACCCAGCATTCCTCTGCTGCCACAGCCACATGCTGTTTCTCAAACACCACGATATATAGTCTCGCCTTAAAAAAAACCGAGATGGCCTCAGAAGCCGCATACAATGGCCAGCTCCTTCCTGCAGCTCATCCTCCCACAGCAGGGGGTGGGGGAAACAAAGTGTTGTCAGCAATTAACAACCTTATAGGTAACCATGCGAAGAGGTGCAGTGTCAGACAGGTTGAAACAACTTCTGGCTTTGAGGATTTCTGACTTTGATGCTGCATTTCACACTCATTGAACAAAAATTTGGGTCACAGCCACAGGTGACTTGGATGCCAGCCCTTCCAGCCTCTTGACCATCTCCAACCCCCGCCCCCCCCCCAGCAACTCCAACCTCTCCAGCACCTCCATCCCCTGAAGCCTCTCCAGCCTGTATGAAACAATGCCCTTTATCCAGCCACTCCATGTGCTTACCCCACTTATTTCATGGGTATCCAGGACAAGATGCTACCTCTTGAGAGCAGACTGCCAAGCTACAGGAGCTTGGGATTTAGCTCCAGTTAAAAATAGTTAGCAGCAGAAGGCAAAACAAGTAAAGAGACTGCATGGGGGTTTTAAAGACGCTGGAAATGATTCACATCGTATCAGAAGCATCAACACTGCAGTGGTAAAGGAGAAGCTGTTCTGGTCTCCACCTGTCCTCTAACTGGTGGTCTTGCAGAGAATGGCTAGGAGGTCCCCTGTGGAAACACACTGCTGAGTGGAGTTTTGTTTTTTCCCCATGAAGACAGCAGTGTTTTCAAGGCAGATTTTCATTGTCACACTGGATAATGAGAAGCAGGGAAAAAGCAACTCCTAAGTGTATTTTGCAGCCTTCACCAGAAGACTGGGCATCACCACACTGTGGATGAGGACACAGAGGTGACATGCAGCAGAAAGCACGTACAGTGGCACACAAGTTGTTGCCTGCAGCTTAAAAACCTGCAAAGCAAAACTGCAAAAGAAATTCATATTTCCTGCTGGGGCAGTGGAAAAAGTGGCACCTGTTTCACAAACACTAAATCTATGTTGATTGGAAGCTGCTTATGAACTTTAAGAATCTCCCTTACATCACTTATGTCCTGAAGAAACAGAGTCCCTGGAAATGCCCAGGCTCGGACCAGTGAAGTGAAGTGGTGCCCATCCCCACTGCGATGGACAGAACCACGTTCACACACACAGCAGAAAAAGAGCACACACATCAGCTGGTGAGAGTTATCACAGACTATCATCAGACTCAGAGTTTTATGAATAAATAAAACATTCTTCAGTTCTCAGCAACTTATATTTAATTGTCTAGAAACGATATTGAATTGTCTAGGAAAAGTCATGAGGCCATTTGGATCCAGTATCACATTTAAAAGGAAATTGGTCTCAGAATTTAAAAAAAAAAAAAATGCAGAAGCTTTTGCAATCTGGAAAAAAAAAAATCCAACCAAACCCAAGGGATTACTTGCACGGTAAACAGAACTTCAGAGAACTTACAGTTTTCTACACAAAGTCCTGGAGCGGGCATGAAAATCTTCAAAATTCTCAAAATATTACTAAAAATTATATACAACTGTGTAGGAGATCCTGTGACTCTCATAACCACAGATTTCTTATACTCAAAGAAGAGCTCTTGGATCTTGTTTGAACATTTCTAAAACCTCTCAGGGTCTCCCAGCAGGGAGGGGAACCCCATGCTGGCGCTGAGCAGGACATGGCCGCCGGCCAGTGTGGAGTGACCACATCTTGCTCCCCCCACAATCCTCCCTCTCCACAATCCTCCTTTTCTTGTTTCTAAAATCAAAGGTAGGTGACAAAAAGCACTTTGGTTCACGAGGTTAGTCCCACTGATGAGCTTTTCTACTGATGCTAAATAGAGACAAAGCATCTTGCGATGGCATCCTGATGTTAAACAGCATTAAATAGCTTTATCAGCAACGCACTCTCCTCGCCCCAGGGACCACCACTCTCACCGAGCATCCCTGAGAGCCGGTCAGGAGACATGCAAGGTCCAAATTCAAACTACACTGCCAATCTCTTTCAACAGTGCTGACTAGCCGAGGAGGCCTGATCAAAAGTCTGCAGAAGCTGACTATTACAGCTGTAATTGCCAGTAAGAAACAAAACAAATTAAAACACGTATCTCAGCTAATGATGGAGTCACAAAACTTTAAGAGAAAACAAGGCATTATGACCTGCATTACATTCGCACAGACTCCACTAGGACAGCCAAGGTGATAATCAGCCTCAACATGATATTAAATCCTCATCTAGCCTCTTTGCTAATAAAAATAATGACTGTTGTCAGCTTGCAACAAAGCAAAATTAATGACAAGACACCAGCAAGGTGTCCTCCAAGTATGAGCTAAGCAAATTCAGTGGAGAGCAGCAGCCTGTCCTTCCAGCTGCCACTGGACACGAGTGGCACCATGAAACCCAGGTGAGATACACAGAAGGTACACAGACAGGCTGTGAAAAACATGGTGACAAGAGAGCTCGGGGTGTGGAGAAGAAAACCAGACAGACAACACAAATTGATGCATTTCTCTTGACAAGGCTGCTGTGTACTAGACTCAATATACAGATTAAAATACTTTTGCCTGTATAGTGATCATGGGCAAAAGCAATTATACCCTTAACAGCTAAATATCCCAGCTATATTTCACATGACTACATCAGCAGTGATGGCAAAACTAGCTGTTTATGTCGTAGGTGACTCTTTATGATGTCTGAGATGAAAAAGTGACAGCCGAAAAGTCAGAGGGAGGCAGGTGAGCGCACAGCAGCAAGAAACTTTGCCAGGTTGGCCACACACGTTCATTTCATGGATTGCACAGTCCTCTGGAGGCTTTGAAGTTGCAACCAGCACTCACCAGTAAATGAGACATTGCCAAGCAACATGAATAAAACAAGAATAATTCGATCACGGCTTAGATAATCAACTGCATGTTTATTACATAAGACACTATATAAATAAATAAGCAGACAGTGGGTGAGCTTGCTGTGCCATGCTAAAGCAACTAAAGCAGGGCAACGTTCTTGCAGATTTCTTCAATTTAAAAATGCAGATCATTTGTCCTGATTTTTGCACATTCACGGCACCTTAAACACAGCCCAGCTGTTCCAGGTTGCCTACCTTCAAGTAGCTGTGTTACAATTTCAGCTGAGACCCAAAAAGTACAACAGCCAACTCCACTAGATGTAATGAGTTCACCTTCCAAATGGGACCATTTGCACAGAATAGACAAATGGAAAAGCTGGAGGAGATCTCAGAAGAGCTTAGGCACAGAAAAAGGCTTGGGAAGTTTTAACTCTAGCCAGACAGGGAAGCCTAAGAATGCCTAGATGTGTCCAGGTAGCTTCAATACCATGAGTTTGCATGTGGTTTTAGTGCAGGCAGGGTTACGCTGCAGCTACAGTACAACCAAAGAACAGACAACTGAAGTCCTGACCGTTAAAAAATTCAATTGATAGGCTTCCTATTTCAAAGAGGAGATTCTGTCAAAAGTGTTCAGAAGCCCTCTTCATTTGGTCTATCTGTAGAAAAGCGCAGAGATGATTTGGTCAATGCCTGTGAAAGCAGGGGACATCTGACCATCTCTGCCATGCAGTCAGCCCCAGGGCAGAAGGGAGAACAGTGCAGAACATGCAGCCCTATACGGTGTTCACCACATTATGCCAGACACACAGCACAGCGGCAGAAAACACCCAGCTACTGCATGTAGGCTGCCCCTCTTCCCATCTGCAGCACGTGTTCATTTCTGTGTCTGACATACATGATACAAATGTCAGCATTTTCCAAGTCATGCCAAATCTTGACAAAGTACTAGAGCATCATTCAGAAAGCCACACTCAGAAACGCCTTAGCATCAGACAGGTTTCTTGCTCTTCAAGTGAGACACAGCTCTGTCATATCTGAGTCCATATCCCCCTGTGCCTTTTCCGTTTAATTCTCCCAGATCTATGGCAAATGAGCTTCAGCTTCCACAGCAACTCATGGCCAGAGACAGCTTTTCAGGAGCAAGAGAGCAAGCCATCCAGACTCAAACTAATGAGTGCACCCACTGAAAAATCAGCACAGACCACAGACCCACACTGCTGCTTCCTAAGTGAGCATCAATAATTTCTGCAAGCAGCAGTTTCATAACAGCCTCTGATATAACCCAGCAGGGGTTTCCTTTCCAGAGAAAACAGACACCACAGTGTTGGTAACAGTCATTCACCAAAGAGAAAACACCACACTCCTTATTGGGTGCACACAGATGAGAAATAGCCCAGCTCCCACCTGCCTTCAGGATTTCCAGAAGCCATACTCCCAAATAGCTATTTGGATGCGGAGGAGGCAGATGCATTCCCAGGAAGATGGGAATGAACTCCCACCCTGAAGCGGTGGAACAGAGAGAACTGGGCTGTGGCCACTGCTCAGGCTGGACATTGCCTGATATCCACAGCTTGCATATCACAGGGTTTTGGTTTGGGGGGAAGTTTGCCGGACTGAGAGCCCCAAAGGTAATCACAAAATTCCCCTCTGCAAGAAGAGGTTCTGAGTGAGCGCTGCTACAGACCAAGAAAACCCATCTGACAGCACGCTAAGGGCGTGCCCTGCAGCTCTGTCAGCCAGAACATCCCAATGTCAGCTTGAGTGGCACTGAACAAATATAACCTCCTGGGAGACAAGGGGGAAAACTACATTGCTTTACAGTTTACACTCTGCATGAGAATGTTGTTTTTCCCAATGCTTCCTTGATGCAGGCAATGGCTTGGAGCAAACAGCTGTTAAAATTAGCTTGGTTTTGTCTGTCTAATGCATTGTACTTGAAAGCTTCAGACTTCTGCTGGAGAAACGCACACCCAGTGACCCTGACATAACACACAACACTTTCTTGCTTTGCAGATGCTACCAGATAGCACATGGGCCAGCAAACATGTCAGTGAAAACCACCTCGGTGAACAGCTTGCATCCTCACCCCCGGAACCAGGGAGGTTTTCAGAAGCACAAGCACTGTGCTGCTGCCTCCAACTCGAGGGGCAGGGGCTGAGGAGGTGGCTGGGACACGCTCCCAGCCCAGCACCACAGCCCTGGGAGCTCTGCAGCTGGATTCCCCAGGACATTAGCAGATCTGGCCAAACCAACAGATTTGTACTTCATGACATTCCACCCTCTCAATAATTAACAGTAATAATACATTTTTGATTCGTAATGGCTGATTTTGATAACCAAATAAACTGTTGAAGATTTTTTTTTTCCCAGAAAACTATCTACATGGCAATGACTGACCTGCACTGCAGAGACACCCGTACGTGCTCATTTGAACCCTCATCCCTGTCACCAGAAACCCCAGGAATTGTGCCCACGGATGAGTAAGTCAACAGGCCGCACACGGTACCATATAACAACCTCTTCCTCATAGTCACAGTTAACAAGGATGTATTAAATTGTTCCTTTTGTTCTCGTGGGGTTTATATCTACCAATGCTTGCAGCTGTAAGCATGTTTATTGCCTCTCCTTTATCACTACAAATCATTTATCTTATTATTTCCTCTTAAATAAATCCTTTTATTCCCGGCCACTTTCATTAATCTATTTTGATTTCCTTCCTGTTTTTAAACATCTGTCCTGCACTGAGGAGTCCAGAAGTGCAAACTGTGCTCCAGATGAGGTCACCAGGCAGACAAAAGATATTAATGTCCGTAAACAGTACTTGGAACATCATAATTGAGTCAACTACACTTAATCGCAAATATTAAAAGCAAATGTCAGATTAAGTTCATACTGAAACCTAAAATCTCTGCCTATACTTCCCATCCGAAATCTTCACTTGGATAGCCTGCCAAAGAAACACACCTTCCGGCACCTCTGAGCGCAGAACACAGGGCCCGCCCGGGGGCAGCGACTCGTCCCCGCCGCCTGCCCTCCCCTCCCCTCGCCTCGCCGAGCCCCTCCAAGCCCAGGGGCTGGGAGCGGCCACCGGGCGAGTAAGTTTTTCCCGGACAGCGGGTCCAAAGCCCGCACCTCCGCAGCTCGGCGCTCCCCTTCCCCGAACCTCCTGCTGATCCGCCAGGATCAAGGCGAAAACGGTACCGGAATCCTGCCCGGCACGGAGACACCCAACGGCTCCCCGGAGCCCCCGACCTACTCATGTTTAAACACCGACACGGCTTCGCCCGCCCGCCGCCCCCAGCCCCGGTCCCGCGGACTCACCGTCAGGCTGCTCTCCTTGCTCTGCCGTCGCGGCGCTGCCGGGGACCCCGGGATCTGTGGAGACAAGCGGGGCGCATCGTCACGGCCGCCCTCGGAACCCAGCATGGTGGGCGCGGGCCGCGCAGGGCAGGGGCTAGGCGGACCCCATAGCTCGGCGGCGCGGCTCGGCTGGGCTCGGGGCAGCTCAACCAGTCCCGGTCTGCCCCTCTCGGCTCGGCTCGGCTCGGCTCAGCACGACACCCCGCCTCGGCGGTGCTGGAGGCAGTGCCGCCGTCCGGCAGGACCGCCCCCCCTCGCCGCCGCCAGCCCGCGCGGCCAATGGCGGCCTGGGCCGGGCCGCGCCGCGCCGAGCAGCAGAGCCCGCTCCCAACCCGATGAGGTACCGCCGGCCC
>JAOXJM010000003.1:24152417-24163710 GCA_026413425.1 Tringa solitaria
CGCCTGCCGGCCGGACCCTTGGGGCGGTGCCTGGCCGGCGCTCCGCCTCTCGCCGCCGCCGCGCCGCGCCGGAGCGGGTGGTTGGGGCCAAGCCGGGGAGCTGATCCGCAGCCGGCGGGCGGCGGCTGAGAGGAGCCCTGTGGGAGCGAACGGGACTGGAGGCAGGGCGGCGCGGGGCGGCACGGGGCGGCGCGGGGCGGGGGCGCACCCCGCCGGGCCGGGCCCAGAGTGCTCCCCGGGGCTGCTGGTCCCCGCCGGGGGAGCTGCCCCCGCTCTCTAGGAAGCCGCAGGGGGGCCGGCCCTGCGCCCAGCACAGCTCCCTCTTGCCCTCCGCTGTGCCTTCTTTCCCCTTGACCTGTTTCCAGGAAATGTGGCTGATCCCACCTGAAGGGACCTACCAGCGTTTGGTCGCACGGCGGCTGGTGCCCGGGTCTGAGGGAGACTCCCGCAGCCTGCGGGGAGCGGCTCCGTAGCGGGGGAAGAGCCGTCACGGGAAAGCGGCTGGGGGTGGCCCCAGGCTTGCGAGTAGGAGAGGGGCTGGCTCAAGCGCGTGGGAGTTTGGGGTGTAGGGAACAGCTGTTTGCAACCAGCGGTTTATGGTCAGATGTCTCCCTTACTAAGGACTCTGCTGCTAAAGCTGCAAACAGCTCCCAGGAAAAGCCGGCTCCCAACGGGACGTGGGTATGGGCTGCTCCTAGAATTAATGGCACCTGCAGCCAGTTATAGATTCAAAACTACTTATAGGTTCAAAGCAGGAATGAAGCCAGGACTTCAATTTGGAAAAACCTGTAATAAAGGAGCAATGGGAAGAAAAATATCACAGGAGGCTGTTGAAGTGAATGAGGAAAGTCATGAAAGGGATTTTTGTCAGTGTGATGGCTGAGTCAGCTGAGCAAACCAGTGCATGGCAAGGGACTCTCCGTGTATCGAAGATGTGAATTTGACCAAAGAGGTGGCTATAAACTTCAGTCAGACACAGCACCGTAAAAATGGAAAATGGCAAATGTTGCTACAAAGGGAGTTCTGAGGGAGTCAGTTAACCTGAGTTGTGTACTGAGCCAAAGTACTGGACTGTATCGTGGGCGATGCCTTGAATCCACTGGTGGGGAAGCAAAACCAGCAATGGTGACAACTGAAAGAGCACACATGAGGGCAAGGCTGACAGCCACTGCCGACAAGGACAGGGGGCGAGAAAGTGTGTTGAGGCAAGGAGGGACAGTTGGCAGACAACACAAAATTTAGATCGAGGAACAGGCCACATCAGAGGGACGCTGAGAGCAACAGGTGCCCCAGGCCAGCATGGCAGCAGCACACTAATCACACCTGAGTTTCACTGGAAGTACTGGGGGAGTTGCACTGCAGAAGAACCTACCAGTTAATACAGAAATGAAACAGAGAACTCGGGTCCGGTACCACCGGGGGAAAATCCCAACAGGCAGGGGAGTACAACCCAAGGGGAGTGCAACGTACTAGCAATTCGACTGCTGCTCTTTTGGTAGGGAGGGAAGAGTTTCACAGACGAGCTGGAAGAAGGCCCGGTGCTGCCTCTGCAGACCTGCAGAGATGACTCTCCCAGGGACACGAAAGGGTGCAAGATAAAGTGCATGGATATTTGTTGGAAGTTTGGACAAACAGGCAGGGGAAACTGGGTGTCCATGGGTCAGTGTCTTGAACGCCAGCCCAGAGTGATGAGATGGGTGAGGCACAGGCTCTGTAAGGCACAGAGGAAGGCCTGTAAAAGGAACGTGGATGAAGTAATTGAGAAAAAAGTTTCAGACAAATTCTTTGTGAGTACTGTCTTTGGGATGGAAAGCTGGAGCCGCAAGAAAGTACAATGAGATACAGGCAAGGGCAGATCTAGAGAGAGGAGTTTGCTGGAGACAGGCCCAGGCTTCAGGCAGCAAAATTTGTAGGGCTGTTAATAGTGACTGAAGCAGCGTGGTGGATTTCTCAGAAAGGAGTGATAGGACAAAAAAATCTGAAGTATCTTGGCATTTTGTACTGTTTTGCCATTTCAACACAAAGACTAACTGGATGCCACAAACCTATCTAATCAGACAGTTTTTAAAAAAATAATGCCTCTTGACCTCCTGCTCTGGGGGAATTCCTAAACTACTGAAGTGAAGGCCCATTTGTTCTTGGATACCACTGTTTGGCTTTTTCCCCAAAACTTACTTGAGGGTCCCCACTGGCTTTTCGGATGCTCATATGACCAGAGTCAAGTTGGTGTACTGGGGTCCTGGAGATGTGGTAGCCATTCACTGTAAGAACAGACAGAGAGTTAGCAGGCTTGCTGCTAGTAGCAAATGAGTAATTGCACATTTTAAAAGCTAATCACATAATTGAATATACAGATATAAATCACAGTGCCTTTTTTTGTCACCAGTGTCCACTGCCTGCAGCCTAAGAAACTATGGCAGCTTCTCTCCACCCAACAGGCTGGCAATGGGATGTGTCAGCTCCGACCCGGAAAGACCCCAGAACTGGACTCTGCAGAAACTCAGCCCATGGACCCCCTCTGCCTTTGGGATCCTGCAGCAGGCAATTACCAGGAGGAATGACAGAAGTTACTGAGCTGGAAAAGAGCCAAGAAAAAGAGACGCCCAAACTCAAAACAGTTCCCATAGCACTGTTTGGTAAAATGATGTGTTTGAATAAGTAGGCAATGTTGTATTGGGTTTGCGTGGCAAGGCTTTGGTAGTGTGTGGGGGGCTACAGGGGTGGATTCTGTGAGAATCTGCTAGAAGTTTCTCACATGTCCTAGAGAGCCAAGACAGACCTACTGCTGGCCACGGCCGAGCCCATCAGCGATGGTGGTAGCGCCTCTGTGATAACATATTTAAGAAGGGGGAAAAAATCCTGCACAACACCAGCAGCAGTCAGAAGAGAGGAGTGATAATATGTGAGAGAAACAACTGCAGACACCACGGTCTGTGAAGAAGAAGGGGAAGAGGTCCTCCAGGCACCAGAGCAGAGATTACCCTGCAGCCCAAGGTGAAGACCATGCTGAGGCAGGGTTGTCCCCCTGCAGCCCATGGAGGTCCACGGTGGAGCAGATATCCCCCTGCAGTCCGTGGATGTCCATGGTGGAACCGATACCCACCTGTAGCCTGTGGAGGACCCTACGCCACGGCAGGGGGGTGCCCGAAGGAGGCTGTGACCCCACACAGGCCCCTTGGTGGAGCAGGGTCCTGGCAGGACCCGTGGACCCATGGAGAGAGGAGCCCATGCTGCAGCAGGGTTGCTGGCAGGACTTGTGACCCTGTGGGGGACCCACACTGGAGCAATCTGTTCCTGAAGGACTGCACCCCATGGGAGAGACCCCATGCTGGAGCACAGGAAGAGTGTGAGGAGTCCTCCCCCTGAGGAGGCAGAGACAATGTATGATGAACTGACTGCAGCCCCCATTCCTGTCCTCCTGCGCCGCTGAGGGCAAGGAGGTAGAGAAATGAGGAGTGAAGTTGAGTCCGGGAAGAAGGGAAGGGTGGATAAAGGGGGTTTTAAGGGGTTTTAAGGGTTTTTTTCTATTTCTATTAAGGGGTTTTAAGGGTTTCTATTTCTCATTACCCTACTCCGATTTGATTGGCAATAAATTAAATTAATTTTCCTGGTTTGAGTCTGTTTTGCCTGTGACAGTAATTGCTGATTGATGTCCTTGTCCCTATCTTGATCCATGAGCCTTTTGTCATATTTTTCTCCCCCTGTCCAGCTGAGAAGGGGAGTGACAGAGTGGCTTGGAGGGTACCTGGTGTCCAGCTGTGGTCAACCCGCCACTTATGTAAAAAGCACTGGCTTAAAGGAGATGGGCTTCTCATGTCAAGAAAGCAAGTCTTGTAAGATATTTACAGCCCATGTATACAGCTGTAGGTTGCTTTATTTTTGAAATATACTGAGCAAAGAATAATGCTAAAAGTAGGGTTAAAACAAGATACTCAACCACATTACAAATCTTTTGGTCACAACAAAATGTACAACCTTCAAGCATACTTCCCGCTCAACGTGCCAATAAAGAAGGGCATCAGTTAGAAAAAATGATATGAAAAATATCCTCTAGACTGCATTATTTACAGTCAGCTGGCAGCAATGGCCTTTATATTTAACCCTTTTGATTCTAGAGTAATTTTTGCTTTGCTTTGTCTTTCTGCAGTACCCAAAGCTTTTCAGTACAGTTATGCTGTTACACCCTTACTGTATTCCCTGCAACTTCAAGTCCAGAGGTGAAGTGGTCAACCCTGTAGCTACCATATACTAAAATGCTTCCTTGTCCCATGTGCTCTGTGTGGAAGAGCTAAGAGCTACAGCCAGCCCACCTTCCTCTGCAGCTCTTTGCCTCTCCTGACCCAGCAGAGAGCAGACTGGGAACAGCAGCCTGTCCTCCTCTCCCAGAGCTGGTCACCCCACTGGTCCCTGGGCCACCGCCTGCTCCCGCGCTCCAGGGAAGGAGCCACCTCAGCTCTAGCAGGTGCTTCAGACGGCCAGGCAGAAGATGCATCAGTAGGCAAACAACAGTCAAGAAGTGTTCAAGACCAGGCTGGATGGGGCTTTGAGCAACCTGGTCTAGTGGGAGGTGTTCTTGCAGGGGGTTGGAACGAGATGATTTTCAAGGATCCTTCCAACCCAAAACATTCTATGATTCTGTGAAGATGTATCAGAAGGGAAAGCCCCACCATGTTTACTCTGCCACACTCACATGACTGTGTTCATTAAGTGTACATCCCATGTAATCACAGCATTTCCCTTTGCTCTGCTGCATGGTAGAGAAGCAGATTCACCCAATGCAGTGGTCAGGCAGAGCACCAAACAGTACCTGCAGAACTCTTCTGTGACACAGGGCTCTTTGGAGTCCCAGGCACACTGCTCGGCCGCTCCCAGGTCGTTTCTGTTGAAGGCAAACATGAAGTAAGGGTGATGGAGGCCTTGCACACACACCAGAGTTAATGTCTATTACACATGTACAAATGGGTCTGACCCTCATTGTTCTCTGAATCAGGTTCTCAGCACTCTCCATCTCCCATCTCTTTCTGCTGTTGCTCCCCAGCCCTGGTTCCCTTGGCAGCCAGCTGGGATGGTGGACACAGAGCAGACTGGGAGTTCTTAGAGTGCAGGTCTGCCCCAGGGCCATGCTCAGCAAGAAAGCAGAGATACAGCACAGATCACTGGCATGGAGCTGCTGTGCCATCTGCACAGCCTTTCCAGGTGTAGCCAAACCAAGCCCAGCCTGGGGTTCTCCCTGCAGCCACCGGGACCCGCCTGGCTGCAGCACAGCCAGACGTGGCCCTCACCCTGGGAACAAGGACCAAGTGGTGGCAGTGCCTTCACCCCTGCACTCTGCATGAAAGACAGCTGTGAATGACTCAGAGATGTGGGTTTAGTGACATACACAGAGACCGTAGCATTTTTTTCCCTCAAAAAAATCTATTTCCCTGGCAAATTTCCTTTTTTCCACTCGGATTCTTTAGCAGGTGGAATATGCAAGTGTATGTCCCACCAGTTTTGATACTCAAAAGACTGCTGCTGCTTTCCCCCTCTCCATTGTCTCTGTAGTTTAATCATTCTGCTCATTTGCTCAACAAATGGGAAATTATTTTTTACCACATGTTAAATACAGATTTAATTGCAAAACATTGTAAAAGTCACAAAGAGCAGACAGTGATTTTGAACAGCAACTTCTGCAGAAGTCTAGCGAGAAAGCCCAAGCCACCATTCCTTTTGAATAAACATATCGGTACCAAACAAAATAGAAAATACTGCCTGCCTGCCAATATCAAATAAGGAAATAAAGCAAGTTAGTGTAGTCAAGTCAAAGGGCTACTTTGGCCACTTTTTTTGAAACTGTCATTGCCCAAATCCCCACCAAGAGCTATCAGACCCTGCCAAAGCCTGAAATCCTCCATCTCAGGTTTCCAGTTGATGGTGGTCAAGTGATGATGGAGCAGGAGAGGCTGAGAAAGCCCTTGCATCAGCTGGGCGTTCAGCACTTCCCCCAGCGCACGAAGGGCCTCCTGCCCTGGGCAAGTGCTGGGCCAAGCACTGGCCAGGCGCCAACAGGCTTTGAGAACCAGAAAAGACCTGTTGGGTAAAGAAGGGAGTCTTATTTTATCTGTCGTCTTGTATGCATTTGTGCACATCCATACACAGACAGATATCTTCAAAGGTTGCGTTAGGTTCCTTATGTCAGGAAAGGCCTCAGGATTATGGATCCCGAGTGGGGAAGGTGCTATCCCCCGAACCTGTGATGCCTAAACCCTTGCGACGCCTCACTTCCCCAGTGCTGCCATTGTCCCAAGCCACAGTGTGCTTAGGCGTGCAAAGAAAAATACTCTGAGATATTTTTTTTTTGCTTGCAAGTGCAAAAGCTGGTGGACAAGAAACTTTGATGAATCATGGGAAATATTTAAATTTTACTTGGCTTTTTGTGACTCGCATAGTAAGTTAATAAATTCCATGCTAGGTCAATGAGGAAGAATTGCAATGTGTTTAGACTGAAGGAAAGTCAAATGCTGAGAGTTGTCTTTTATGAGTCATCTTGTCTTGGCTTAACATACACAAGTGCACAGTTAATTAAAGACAAATTCCAATTTACATTTACAAAGGTAAACAACAGAATATGCTACCCACATTTCCCTTTTTTTTTTTTCCTAATGTAAACTGTTGATTAATGAATAATGTAAGTTGACTTGAAGACAAGCGTTTTAAAGAATGACTTTTGGAGATCTGTGTGAGGGGTTGTCATGTCCACTTATGTTACGCCCAAGCGTTAACATGTTTTTGTCAGAACTGACTTTGACATTATCAGTAAGAAGAGTTACCCTCATATTTGGCTTGTCTTTTTTTATCAAGCTTATCTGTTTACAGTATTTTTGCATTTTTGAGACCATACAGAGGAATGTACCTAAAAACCTAAAAAATATATTTGGAATTGAGGTAATCAATTAATTAAAATTACCAGCTGCTTCTTGTGAGTGGTCTCTGCTTCGCCTGCTGGCTGCTGTGGAGATAGTGTGAAGTTCCCAATTCTTCCTCCCCACCGTACAGAAAGCTCAGATTCATAACTTGAGGGCAGATTATACATGAAAGAGCAGTGCACCATGGTTAGCATATTTGTGAATACAATTCACAACACTCACTGTTTTGACAAATTTTCTAAAATAAAGTGAATATGGAGATAATGCACTTTGAAAAATAACCCCAAAAATCTATAAAAAATGCATAAAATAGAAATATCATCTTTTATTGTGTAGGAAATGAAAAGAACAAGAATGTTTTTAACCACATGTATTTTGAGTGCTAGGAGAAAAGAAAATCCACTTCTGTGGACAAAGGAACAGAGGGATCATTCCAGCGACCCAAGCAGGGAGAGGAACTCGCCTCCATCAGGCCTGCACTGCTGTCATGCCATCTACTGAAGCAATTACATTTATTAAGATAAATACTGTAATGTTACAAATTTCTCTGCAGTTTAGTCATTATTAAGAGTGAATGAAGGGGGAGGGGTGATTTTTTCCCACAACTACACAGAAAAGTCTTGGTGAGAGATAACACCCTGTTTGATACAGCCAAACCGGCCTAGAATACCAAATGCGGCCTTAGATCTTGGTGCTTGGAAAATCTGAAGACTACTTGTAACACTGGGGTAAAACAATGATCACAGCTATTAGGAATAGATTCAATATTGGACAAGATTTTATATCCCACCCAATTGTCCAGAGAGGATGTTGAAGTCAAGCTAAACCTTTCACTCTGTGAGAGTGCAATTTAGCAGTGGCAGAACAACACCAACAAGTTCTGTCCTCCCTTATCAGCTACATGTTAATTATTCTATTTAGTCAATGAGGTGAGGGAATAATCAGTAGTTTCCTTGTCACCCTATGGACTGTGAAGGAGGTCTGTGAACAGGAAGAAGTCCTGCAGCCCTGGGAGGCATCTGGAAATTAGTTACTGAACAGCAAGGCAGTAGAAAGCCACTTGTTCAAACTGAAATGACCTAGTGAGAGGAAGAACAGTTACAAGACCCAAGCTATATGCGCCAACAGAACCAAGGAGGGTTTTCACAGATGTGGTTAAACATTTCCTCCCAAAGGAAAGTGGAATCCTGTGGTGTTTGGGGAAAAAAAGTTCATTTTGCATCTGTTTGGCAGAATGAGGAACAACGTGATGTGTCAGGCCTTCAGAGAGCCACAGACTCTGGGGCGTCATGTTAGTCAAGAACACAGCTTCTGAGGAGGTCCTGATGCAGATGATTTTTGTGATCAAACTGCAGTAGCTGAAGAAGGAATTTTGTGTCCCTCCTCCATGAATCCAGTAGCAATCTGAGGTCAAAGCAGCTGCTTTCCAGTCTGAACATACAAAACCAGCAAACATCAGGGCTTTAAGGTGTAGCATAATCCCCCCAGTGTGTGCTCGTATTGCTTTCAGGAATGAGTTTAGCACCTCTGCATGATGTCATTTGTAGTGCTATTTTAGGAGCTAAATGCTTCATAGTTCCATTGGCCAAACTATGAGAATGGGGCAGAGCAAGCCAGAGGACCTCTGCATCTGCTTTCTGTGCAGAAACTTTCCCTGGTCTTAAGGATCTGTATCAGCTACATGTCACCCAACCACTGGTGCTATCTCACGTCTTTATAAAAAGCTTGGTTTTTGTTTTGGTTTTAACGGCAATAAATCTGTCATGCTGAGCAGCTCCAAACCCAGTTTCTGCCCTGAATAGCATGCAGCTGTGCAGGCTGCACAGGCCACTCGGACAAGGAGGAAGAACAGCAACAGAACATGTTCTTCCTCAATGTCAGAAGAAGAAACTCTGCAAGCTTCTACCAAACTGTTCCTGAAAACAAGTAGAATTAGAAGTGATATTTGCAGTAGGGTGGAACAGGCCCCACAGTCTTATCTCATCTTTTTTGGCTTCACTTTGCTCTTGCCAATGGCACATAGGAATTGCCTGTATGTGCAGAGAGTTTGCACACCTCCCAGCCTTCCTTTGCTACTCCACTGCGTCTCCACAGGCTTTCAGCAAGGTTTGCAGCCTGTCCACATCTCCCCAAAGTGCAAAGGTGGACCTGTGAGTTGAAGGGAGTGCAAACAGCCCTGCTTTGGAAACAGATTTCCTTTAACAGCGCAATAGTGCACTTCCCAGCCCACGCCTCCCGGCTGCTGGAAGACACCACGCTCCAGCTGGCTTGGCTGGAAGCAAACCTCACCTTGCCTGTCCGTGCTCTCGCACCTTATCTCTCCTTTCTGACTAAGATCTTCCTCACATTTGTGATGAATCAGAAAGCGTTTCATGGCACATCATTTCTTGATATTGTGTGAGGGAGAGAACAGCCCAAAGGACAGGGAGGGGGAGTGTGTGGGTTTGTGCCTGTGAGGAGGGGAAATCACTTGCAATGCCCTGAGACTGCAGGAAACCATTCAGAGCTTCAGAAGCAGAAGGAGTGGGTGAAGGAGAGTACAATGGCGATGTTTTCCTCCTATTCCGCACAGGAACATGTAGCACAAGGAGATTTTGTTTCACTGCAATGAGGAGGTCTCACCACTGCGTCCATTCACAGAACTGACTCCAGGCCGGGCAGAACAGTCCTGGCTCTCCCCTCCTGACCTCCTGCAGACCAGACTCTGAGGACTCTCCTGATTCAGCACAGCAGTTCTGCCGTCTTTGTGCTTAGTGAGCCCTGCAGTACTGAACCCCGTGTGAGTCACCTACAGCAGCATCAGCTCAACAGGCCCAACCAGCCCATGCGTGAGCCCCTGAACTTCAGTATGGTCCTCTACACAGTGTCCTTACATTGCACTGAGAGGCCACACTTCTCCATGGGCCTCCCAGGACCCTGACCTTTACTTCCATCCCCATACCCAATGAAAAGAGACAAGAAAAGCAGGCAGAACTGACAGATGCAAATCTCTCCGCACCTGCACGGACCATGAGATTCAGTCTCTTCCATGCTGAAAGCAGAGCACTGGGCAGTGCACGAACTAGTTCAGCAGGAGTTGCAGTGTCAGAACTGAAGTCCAGCTCCATCCCACAGGCAGCTCAATAAAAAAGAGGCTAAGGCTGGCACACAGCTTTTATCTTTGGCCTCAAAAAACAGCGTTATAGAGACAGGCACCATCCAAGAGTTCTTGAAATCTTCTGTCCATGTGTCAAGGGTAGAGGTGCCCGTCACTACCTCAACAGCATGGGAAAAGCTGCTGACAACAATCCTTACTTGATCTTTCAGAATGAGCACTGGGACCTGTACCATGCCCCTCCTTTTGCAGTCAACATGTGACAAAAGTGAGCCCTTCATTGCAGGCAAGTAGTGATAATAATGCTATTTCCAGCACTTTCTGAGACACACTTTTTTCCCTGGGTTTTAGGCCACTTTACCATGGCAGGTTTCTATACCACCCTTATGCTGGGACATCCTGTATCAGAGGGAAAATGTCACTGAAAAGTTTTATCTGTATGAGAAAAAACATGTAAGTAAAATGCTTGACTAATCTTGGGTGTCTCCACAGATGACTTACTATTTCAGCTGCAGTTCATAAGTTTACTTGGAGTAGGTGTTGACCGCAGCTGGTGAGATATGAAAGAAAAACCTCAGCCCACAGACTAAATCCTACCAAAGTCCTTAACTGACTCAGAGAGATGGAAAAATATTAGGCAGAGGAAGTACCAGAGTAGGTTGTGGTTATATTCCTTCCATCCACTGATCTCTCACTTCAGGTCTAGTGAGTACTTCAGAAGAGGCAACAATTGTCTGCAAGTGGTGAACTTCCCCACTGCTTTCCAGTATCAAAAGGAGCAAGCCCCTCTAATGCATCCGCAGGCTGACATGTGCACCCTGGCTCTCAGGGACGTGACAAGGTGTACTGTCCAGGAGCTCCACGAACATGCCAGTCTAGATGTAATACCTCTCAAAGAAATGGCATGCTTTCAGCACTTTGAGCTTGCTTTCTAACCAAGCAAAGACAAAATAAGTGTGATCACAGTGTAGAAAATTCTCCTACATAGCCTGTTGTCATCCTCCAATTAGCTAGTGAAATGCAGCATTATTAAAATTGCTTTCTTATTCTTGATTAAGGTCTAGCTTATGATGGTGTGGTAGGGAGGTTTCCTTTGCACCTGGTGCTTCTTAATTTAATCCTTTTTATGTGCTTACAATGCTTGTGTCTTGGGAAAGAATAGTTGAGCTTGCAACATGTAAGAGTGCTCTCAGTTCTGCATTGCATAGAAGCTATGAGACATAAATGTAGTGAAGAGTATCACAGAATCACAGAATCACCTAGGTTGGAAGGGACCTTTAAGATCATCTAGTCC
>JAOXJM010000003.1:24182082-24196878 GCA_026413425.1 Tringa solitaria
GGGTCGGACTAGATGACC
Source organism: Tringa solitaria (assembly GCA_026413425.1). NCBI lineage: Eukaryota > Metazoa > Chordata > Aves > Charadriiformes > Scolopacidae > Tringa > Tringa solitaria. The sequence continues at coordinate 24,182,101 of JAOXJM010000003.1, forward strand.
TTTGAAGGTCTCTTCCGGCCCAGATGATTCTATGATTGTATGATTCTAACACCACCTTTCCCTTCTGGAACTGAAGTCCTATCCATTCCTAATATTCTTCTTTCTTAATATGGTCCTACAGTGATTCCATGTACCAAAAAGGTCAAGACTAGGTTTAGATCACTTCAGGGGCTCATGGTATTACTTCATTTCACATGGTCAGCATCAGTACCCTGCAAGGACAGATACTGCTGGTTTGCTTAAGTGAAGCTCTGCAATTGCCCCAACATCCTTTGAGTCACATTTTCAGTGTTACTTCAGGTTTCCCTGGTGGACTGCAGGAAAAGCAGGTAGGTGCCATGGTTGTACTGTTAAACAAACATCATACCAAGAGACAGATGTGGACAGTAGAGAGTGGACACCAGCAAAAGTTGCATGGAAATTGTACAAAGACCAAAGTTAAGCCAATGTTCTAGCTATAGTCCTTGCCAAAATGTGTATCACTTCAAAAAAAAGCACACAAGCATTATTTTTGGCAATTACTAATTCTATTTTTGAGTTACTAATGTTTCTACCTTTGCTTCTGATTTTGTAGTAGTGTTGTGAACACAATAGTCACTATGAATGATGGTCAAGAGGACTGAATATGAGGAAAACTCCAGAACTGCCAAATGCAGAAGGTCTTGTAAACAATCGGGCAATGGTTCGCTTGGATGTGTGTGGATGTTGTGGTTTAACCCCACCTGGCAGATAGGACCTAGCAGACAGGACCACACAGCTGCTTGTTCACTCCCCTCCAGTGGGATGGGGAGATTATCGGAAAGGTGAAAGTGAGCAAAAACTCGTGCATTGAGATAAATACAGTTTAATAGGTAGAGCAAAAGCACAAGCACTTGGGAAGACAAATGCCATCACTCTGAGCATCCCCTCCTTTCTTCTTCTTCCCCACAGCTTTATATATGGAGCATGACGTCACATGGTATGGAATAGCCCTTTGTCTTTGGCCATGTCTCCTGCCAATTCCTTGTGTCCCCCTAGCCTGCTCGCTGGTAGGGTGGTGTGAGGAGCAGAAAAGGCCTTGGAGGACTTAGCAACAAACACAAACTTTAGTGTGCTATCACACTACTCACATCCCAAATCCAAAACACAGCACTACACCAGCTGCTAGCAAGAAAGTCAGCTCTATCCCAGCTGAAACCATGACAGTGGAGTATGGATGTGTGGATCTCTTCCTTTTGTTTGAGACAAACGTGATCCTAAACAGCAGCTCACTATTAGGTAGGCCTTTATACCCCCTTGGGGACCACAGAGGAAGATCCCCTGGATGCTGGGAACACTTCCCTGTTAGAGCCCCTAACCGGTCCCAGTGCCATCCCCTCCCCCACACACTTGAACTCCCACTCCTATAGCAGCTCTGCTCCAAACTGACACTCTATGGGGGAAAGAGGAATTGAAAAAGGCATAGGGGAGGAATCGAAGAAGAAATGGAACTTGGCTTCATCCTCTATTCCTCACCACCCTACGCCCATTGAAGCAAAGATACTGGAGACTCTGGGATAGATGGTGTGGGGCAGTAGCATATGGGGTTGGGCTCTATAATGCATCCCAGATTAAGTACCTCATAGTTTTGGCACACTCAGCAGTGCATCCTTTCAGAAATTAGAGTGCCATGGAGGCCACAGTAGCAGCACACCATCTCTTCTCTGACAAAACAGGAGATCTGAATAACAGGAGAGGCTTTCTCGCCCTGTTGCTCTCGGCAGACAAACCCTGTCCTATCCAGGCCCTCTGCAGTCCCTTCTTCTGGTGTCAGCACAGTTAAACTGGAACCATGTTTGCACACCCATAAGAGAGAAGTTTGGGCTAACCTGGCATGTAACAACAGGCACTCCTGCTGGTGATACATGACAGAGATGGGGCCAGGATACAGCACCAAGAGGGGCAGCAACAGGCAGATGGTGTTCAGGAGCCCAGCACCACGCTGGCACACCACCCCCAGACCCACTTTAAAGTGCTCCTCAAACCCAGCTCTTATCGGGACACAGCCTATGCCCAGCCAGAGGGCACAGAAAAGTAAGATGCTTCTGCTGGGACACTTCTTCCTTAGATGGCTTGGCAAGACTGTGCTATTAATTTGATCTCTTGTTCCTATCTTTATGAGTACTGCCAGGATAGTTTATGAGAGCAGTAAATCACTGTGGACAACTGCCTACATGGAGAGGAGGCTTCGGTATCAGCAGAGAGCATTACAAACCAGCGAAAACAGAACAGCAAACAGTGACTGGAAGTTGAAACTAGACAGGCTCAGATTGAAAATAATCTGCCAGTCATGAGCATAAGTATTGACTGGAACAGCTTACCAGGGGGCTGTGCATTTCTTGTAGTTCCTCCATCAGATTAAGTGCCTCTTTGTAGAAGATCTGTTCTATGCCAGCCAGAGAAAAAGATGGGACCCTGAAGCCCCTGACCGGGTGGTGCAGAAGCTCAGGCTGTGTGGGCTTCTGCCTTCCAAATCTTGCAACTCCAGCAGTGCCTTCGAGCTGAGAGAAAAATGCCACTTCCCTCTCTGTCACTTCTGGGAGTGTCACCAGCCACTGCATGGTGGTGGATGTGGTGGACAGGGAGATCTAGACCTGAAAAGGATGTCGGCAACACAAGGTAGAGGAAACAAGAAACCTGAACAATGTGAGCAGAGCAGAGAACGTATGACCCCTGTGAAATCTGCCTGCATCTGTGTTTGCTGCCTGGAAAATGGACCAAAGTATCTTTCAAAACATTCAAACTCAAGAACACAAGCACCTCCCTCCTATGAGATTTCCTAGGATAAGAAGTCCATATAGCAAGGGTACATGCAGGGGAAGATAAGAGCCAGCCACCCAACAGGTCTCATTCTCCATGACAAGTGATAGTTTTCATTTGCTGTCTCCAGAAACACAGGGACAAGATTCTCCTGGTATATGCACAGCATAAAGGAACCAGAAATGAGCAGCAAATGCAAAAGGCACCTCAAAGCAGAGAAGCTTTGGAGCTCTTCAGCACCAAACCATGTGCCAGAGAGCTTGCAAAGGCGAGCATATGAAATCATCCTGCTCAGACTACTTGGCAATGTGATCCCCTCCCAGTGGTGGAAAAAAAAGAAAGCCAAGAGGGGTTTTATGCAGCAAAGTGAGGCAAAAGGGAGTGAAGGGCTGGCAGACATCAGTCCGTCCCACGCTGACCAACACCCTGATACAAGTTCAGACTTGCTCAATAGAGGAAAATCACTTCTCATTTTCAAACTGCAGGAAATCCCCATTGCCCATTGCCCTTCAAAGAGGGATCCTAGGGAGGAAACATCTGTGCACTTAAAAGCCTGAGCTCCCTGAAGATGTCTTACCTTGCATTGCACTCCAGCAGTGTGCAGCCCAGAGGCTCTCCCAAACGCACAACCCAAGGTAAAGCAAAACAATTTCAAAAGCACAAATGCAGGCCCTGAGCAAAAAGACCTCCAAAAGTCCCTTCCAATTTAAATTCTTCTATGATCTTATTTCAATAAAGCATCCAGCTTTGGAGCAAATGAAGAGGATGCCTCTAGCTGTGGGAAAGGTTTGAATTAAATAAGGTATCATTACCTACTGTTGCCACTTGCTCAGAGTCACACCACACTTCTGCTGAGATCCAACAGCACAAACAAAGGCTACAGAGTTCAGCTAAGCAGCTCCTCTGCAGTGTCCTGCCCAGTGCTGGAGGATCACTGGAGACAGAAAACTGGACAAAACATGCAGGGGGGCAAACTCCCTGCAACACACAATGCAAGGACACAGCAGGGAAAAATGGCCACAACATGAACCTGCACCAGAACAGCCCACTGTCCTGTGGGGAAAAACTTGCTCTCTACTGACATTACTGAGCTCATGTTTCTGTCTAACTGCAGTTTTCATACACACCAAACTTGGCAAAGGTGTGTGTCAGAGCAAGGGTATGAAGCAGAAATAAGGCAAATATGGTGTGGCTGATGAAGTGAGGCCCGTGTCTGAACACAGCTGGTGCTGCAAATAGGATGTGCTAGTGAGAGAAGTCCACAGAAGACCTTTGGAGCACAGATGCCTACATCAACACTTGTGTCCACCCCAAGTTTGGCATGAAGATCCCAGCACTGAGAAGCATCCCACAGACCCTCCCCAGGCTGGGCATGGGCATGACTGCACCAATGTGCACCCTGGCAAAGGGGGATGCCCGGGGCAGCGCTGAACCCCTCGGCATTACCCACAGCCTCTCTCTCATACTTTGAGTCATTCTGTGTTTTGTTCATTTTTATGCAATCTTTCTTGCTCAACATTTGGTTTCTATGGAGTCACATACACTGTGTGAAACAGATTTATATTTAGAAAGTGGAACGGGTCATAAGACCTTTTTAGGTTGTCATGGCAACCAGCACATCTCCCATTTGCCTGAATCTGATGGCACATGGCTGCTGGGCACAAGTCGCCCCCCCTGGGTGGTCCTTCGGGCACTACCTCTGCAGCACAAACACAGCAAGACACTGCCAATGCCGCTGCCCCTTCAGCCTCTATGGCACTCCTTCAGGCACTGTGCCTCCTCTCTGGCCACATTCTGTAACACCAACCCTCTTCCTTGAAGAGAAATGGTCCATTTGCCTCTACCAAGTGCTGGGTGTCTCAGAACACTGGAGCCATGGGCTGAGTATGCCCAGCACAGATCCACATGCCAGTCTAGCAGCTCAACTCTCATTTTTCCAGTCTTAAAAATCTCCGTGCTCTTGTAAGTCTCCTCTGTGCCATGCCAAAGTCTTCTTCACCCCTTCTTCCTTATAAATAACTTCAGTGTCTCTGTGCAGCTGCTGTTTCCTTGGATACCATCTCTGCCATCTTTCTACCAACCCACCGCAGCTTGGACCAGGAGGACCAGGTGGCCCTTGTGCATGGGTCTCTGCTCTGAGGCCAACTCTCCCGAAGCTCTGCACCCCTCTATTTCCCATTTAGCTCTGAAATGCAGGGTGGATGCTTCCCCCTCAGCTCTATCTTCCCCCCGCCAAGGGCCCAGCTAGATCCACAGCTGCCAAAATCCTCCCTACTCTCCCACCCAGGTCCTTGGCTGCAGTGCAGGCATTTGCCCTGAACTTTAAGGTAATACCCATGAATAGCACCATGTTTGCAGAGAAGTAGCCTTCTGGGACTGGTATACTTTTCTCTGCCAGTACCCTAAACTAGGGAAATACAAAATGTTTCTGAAGGATACATGGCCCAGGGAGACAGACTGGGTGGTGTTTTCTGGCTCAGCGCTGTGTGAGAGACCAAAATAGATGGGAAGAGAAATACTCTGATCTATGAGTCCTGCCTTGACCCCTTCAAAACAGGGCATGTTGAGCCAGAGGTGAAAAATCCAAGTAACTCCAGTGCAGCTTAGTCTTCTTTCTTCCTTCTCAACGTGTGCCTGTTACACAAAGCCACCTGAGGGTCCAGACTGGGAGAAGCCACAGCACTGAGCTGCAGCTGAGCCTGTCCCCCTCTGGTGGGTCTCATGGGAGCCATGGCACCCATGGTCCAGATCCTGCCACAGATGATGCTCACGCCCCAGCAAAGGTGGGAATGCTTGGGAGGCTCCCAGGGGAGCTGCTTGGCAATGGCTATAGACTATTTTGGCTGAGAGGGAAGCTAGGCAGGTGTAAGTACTAGAAACAATAAGAAAGATAGGGTGAGGGAGAGATTCAGTGTGGGGAAAGAGCATGGGCATGGAGCCCTGACCCAGGGAGGGTGGTTGGGAAGAGCGAGCAGTAAAAACGTGTGACAACTCCCCATTTGAGGAGTGCAGGTGTGGCGGGGGGAGCGCAGGGCAGAGGAGGACAGTGCTGCTGACTTCTTCACCTCTCTCTGCTGGAGCTCTTAGCATGCTCCCAAGTGAGCTCATCATTTTCCTACACTCCCTTTTCAGTGTGGTCTCAGCCCATTTGAGTGCTACCCTGAGACAGGATTTAGCGCTACCTGACAAGGGCATCGAGTCCTGGCACTGAATTAGCAACCAAGAAAGGGGAAGTGAAGTACCACCCTCACAGCAGGAGCTGAAGACCCTGAACTCCAGATGGGAGTGGTGTCTGCTCTGAGTAAGAAAGCCCGTCTAGAACATGGTGACCATAGCTACAAACACATGTGTCTCCCTGCAAGTATAATGCACATATACTCACTCACAGGTTGCTCAAGAATCACCCTGTAGGAAAACACATGGTTGTTTTTTCTTTCTGTGCGAATGGACAAAAAGTCAGTTAGTGGACAAATCTATTCCATTCCCTTTGAGCAGTTCTTCCCAGCTGGTGTTATGCAGCTGAGCTTTGCATGGAAATGTGATGGCCAGAGTGAGACTGGATGGGAAAGAAGCTGTAGGCAGTCACACTGGGCAGGAGCAAGGAGCTGGCACTGTTAGGTGGAGTTTAGGAGGAGAGGAAAATGTGCATTTGGCCAAGGAGTGGTCAACTGGGCAGATTGCTGTGATGAAGGGCTCAGGTCCACACACAATGGCGCAGAGAGGAACAGTAAAAGCAACACAGAGGGTCAATGATGGGTGGGTAACTGAGATGATAACCTAATCTCATAGAGCACCCTGCCTGGAGCCTCCTCTGTGCATGAAAGCAATCAGCCCCATTGTCTGGGGTGAAAACCATCACAAGGGAAGGGCTCTCTAGATTATCTTACAGACTGATGCTGCCTCTAAGGGTATGGGACTCATTATGGGATGCAGGCAAAGAGTATCTTGGAATTATACAAGACAAGGGATGGCTAGGAGAAGAAACAAAGGTGGGGGAAGGGAGGAAAAAACTGTGGGAAAACAGAGGGTTAAAGGGATGAAAGGAGCTAGTCACATGTAAATTGCAAACTGGTCATCACATTTGTCTGTCCCTGCTCTGAGTCTGATCACTGCAGTCTGTCCTGTTTTTTTATTAAAATCCATTTCTAACTATTTTCCTGGGTAAAGGCCTCTCCATTCATTATGCATGTGCATGCATGGAGATTTAATTAGCACCAGCAACTGCAGCGGGGACAAGTCATAGGGACACTGGAGTACTGGTGTATCATGTGGGTGCATATCAAGCTGGACTAGCCAGGTATTGAAACAGCCATAAGTCTTGGCCAGATACTGGACAGACCAGAGGGTCTTTGAGTTGCTACTGGAGGAACCAGGAGATCCAAGCCAACTACTGTGGGGACCATAAGTTCTGGTTGTTGGCTGAGACCCATCTGCCAACAACCAACAACACGTGTGTCTGCGTGTGTCAGGTGAAAGGCTCCATGGCTCGGCTGCCAGGTAGACATGGTATCTACATCCAGTTACTGGAAGGGTCTTCAGTGCACGTGCACGTCTGTGCACGTGCTGGTGTGTGCAAGGTCTGCAAACCAGCCATTGGAGTGAGGCTGTGGTCTCGAGGCCTGGATGACCAAATGCCAGCAGGAGACTGGGAGCCAGCGCCAGCTCCCGAAAAGACTGTCTCAGGCCAGTTACTGGAGTGCTCCACATTGTATATATGTATTCAAATCCCACTAAGAGACCTTTATCCTTTTTCAGCCAGAAAGGGGAACAGGATGAGACTGTTGGTGCCATTTGTGAGGGTGCCAAGTATTTCTGTTTGTGTCAATCTGTGTGACTGGCCATGTGTATACATATAGAATAACCACACATGAGTTTGTGTTGTATGTCTGCTGGGAATACATGCTTAGTCTCACTGCTGTCTGGACCTAGGGATATGGACCTGTGGCAGCCTTACCTAATTCAGCAGCACCTAACATGGTGCACAGGCACTTCCCAGCCCTTGGTATTTGTCCTTCCAGGTGCTGACACAGAGGACAGTTAACTGAGGTGAATAATCCCAGTCCAAAACAAAGCTAAGCAATGATGAAGAGAGATACCTCCTGTTCCTGTCCCCAGTTTATATCTCTGGGGGAACGGGAGAGCATTGCAGTGTATGTCTGTGTTAATGCCTTCATGCAGAAGCTTAGCTCTGCAGCACCAGCTTAAGAAATACCTTCGCACACTGTGTCTGCCTAAACTCTAAAAAGGTTTACTGAAAAGAGACATATCTCAGCATCAACTTGTTGCCTTGGAGACCCTCATGGGAAGTAAGCATATGTACCATACAGAAATTAAAAGGCAAGAATCCCAGGAAGGAATGGGCTGGTACCTCTCACCCATTCCCAAGCATGTTTGTGTCCAACTCCCTCCCTCAAACATGGAGGAATCCCTCTCAGCAGTCTGTTTTCCTGTAGCAGTCAAGGAGCATCTCTGAAATATCAGTAGTCCATTTTCTTCTTCCCAAAGAGAAATACAGAAGTTAGTACTCTCCCCTACCTCTTGTTTTCCCTCCAGCACCATCATTTCTCGCTGCTCAGTTAGCATTTGCCATCTCCACATATGGTCTGTGGAGGTCTGGGAATGGTTCATCTGCCAGCATACAGACCGTTTGGGTCACCAACATACAGCGCACTGAGTGCTCTGCCCCGCTACCTTTCTGTTATTTGGAAATGAAGACATGGTGTCTTCCTACCATGATGTCTCAAAATAAGAGGGTGTGGTGAGGTGGGACAAAGCTGATTTCTCAAGAGATCCAGAGCTGACAGTATCAAAGTTTCATGTTTCTATGCCCAAGCTCCACACGCTGCCGCATACACTTGGCTCACTAGGGCTCGGAAAGCGGTTGTACCTCTGTACACTGGTGAGGCTCCACCTCAAGTGCTGTGTCCAGTTTTCGGCCCCTCGCTACAGGAGGCACATTGAGATTCTGGAGCTTGCCCAGAGAAGGGCAACACACCTGGTGAGGGGTCTGGAGCACAAGTCTGATGAGGAGCAGCTGAGGGAGCCGGGGGTGTTCAGCCTAGAGAAAAGGAGGCTGAGGGGAGACCTTCTCGTTCTCTACAACTCCCTGAAAGGAGGGTGTAGTCAGGGGGGGATTGGTCTCTCCTCCCAGGAAACGTGCTCAAGTTGCACCAGGGGAGGTTTAGGATGGATATTAGGAAAAATGTATTCACTGAAAGGGTTATCAAACCTTGGAATGGCTGCCCAGGGAAGGGGTTGAGTCACCATCAGGTATTTAAAAGACGGGTAGATGCGGCAATGAGGGATATAGTTCAGTGGTAACTTGGCAGTGTTAGGTTAATGGTTGGGCTTGATGATCTTAAAGGTCTCCTCCAACCAAAACAATTCTATGATTCTATGATATGACAAAGTTTGACACAAGCTACTTGAGTCACAGCCCCATCCCCTCGATAGGAATTGAGACCTAGAGTTCTGCCACAGGCTGCCATGAGCTGGTTGTCCTGGACCCTAAGACTTCCCCATGCAAGAGTTACCTTCTCTACCATAGCTTGGTAAAGTGGGAATGGGTAGGAGAAGGTAAAAGCCTGGGGTTGAGGCAGCACCAGCACTCCCAGAGCTGTGGGCTGGATGTGCCCTGGGCAGGAGCCCTCCTCCCCACACCCGACTCAGGAGGGACGTGCCGCTCTGTCTCTGACATCAGCATCTGGTACAAGGCAGAACACCAGGGTCAAGCACTCTGAAGGGCTTTGTTGTCCTGGGCAGCCAGAGACAACAGGGCTATTGTTGAGCAAACCTTGTACTATAGGAGTCACTCCCATATGCCCAGAGTGTCACAAGGCCAGGTCAGACCAGCTGCAGTGTCACCGCTTGTCTCCAGTTTCAAAAGACTGTGGGGACAGATCCCCCTCCGAGTGACTGCAGAACGTGGCACACCAGCAAGATGGTCAAAGGCCCAGGAGCCACCCAGGGAAGGTGGGAGCTTGCTGCTTGCTCCAGATGCTCTGCACTGGAAAGATGGCTGGAAGCAGTTAAAAAAAGAAACTTCCCCCAGCCACCTAAATTTGAACCTTTCCCTCAGCTGCCCCATGGAGAAAGGGGACAGAGAAATCACCCACAGCAGGCTTGAGGGCAGGCAGAGAGATAGGCAGCAGGGCTGCCTTCTGCACTCCTAGGGCCCTGTGAGTGCAGCTGGTTTTGGAGAAATGAAATATCTGGGAATAACGCCAAATGTTTTTATACAGGGCCTCCGGCCCATGCACTGCAGGGGAGCTCAGCCTGCCCAGTGCTCTGTGTGCTGACACAACATGCTCTCGCCAGCCCTGCATCAAGCCCCACACTGGCCCACGCTCGGGAACACGTCCCCGCTCTCCTGCCAGGGCCCAGAAGCAGTGATGGCTCTGTGGGATTCGGTGCAGAGTCAGGGCTGGGTATTTCAGAAGATGTTGCAGCGAGCTGCAAAATACAGGCATGAAGGGTTGGAGGGGAGGCCCAATCCACTCTGGGGATATGCCATACCCTCTCCTGCCATGACCACCCCCAGACAATGCCACAGTGTTTTATCTGAAGACAAATGTGAAACACTAACTGCTTAAATAGAAAAACTTGAACAGAAACCTAGCAGAAATAAGAAGAGGCGGTAAAGAAACCTGCGGCATGCCAGTTGGGGACAACGAGGACGTGGTGCCATCGCAGGAGCTACTGGCCACAGACTCACTTGCTTTCCTGGTTTACACAGAACTGGGACGCTTTTCCATTCCAGCAATGCACAAGGGACAAAAAGAAGCTGTTATGAGTAAAAATGAAATAATGAAAAATATTCAAATCACTGTGAAAGAAAATTTTTCTCTCAGGGGTACAATGTGCCTGTGCAACAAACCTTCATAAACATCACCACCGACAAGGGGGCTGTGCCAGGACATGCCTTTACTTGCTTCATTTCTCACACAACATTATGTGTTTTTTACAAGCACGATCCCACTGCTGTGTTCTGAAGCTTCCCAGACACAATAAAATTACTTCATAACAACTAATAATTAGTGTCTGTTCTTTTAGGAAGGAAAGGATTCTCCCTTAAATTAGATAGACTCTATCTCACGTGCATACACAAGCACGCACAGCAAAGTTAAGGCACAGCAACCTCCACCTCTGCTGCAGTCATCTGCCAAAAATGGCTATTTACAAAAACACTTTGGAGCAAGTGACTAACATGTTTGTGAGTTAGAAAAGCAAGTAAAAGTGTCACAGAAGAGTTTCTGTTCAGACCTCCAGAGCTGGTGTATCCACCTTTTCGTGAGAAGTCAATGAAAGGATATTCTGAGATTGTCCAAATAATAATCTGGGTTAGTTGTTTGCATTTATCTTTAATTACTTTTTAAAAGACTTTAAATATCCTCTCTCTTTTAGGAAGAATGTTGGGACCTGGTTCCTGAGAACTTTATGTTAATGACCTGCATTTCTAATAACATATTTTTATTATAAATATTATCTCAAAATCTATGCAATTAAAATAAAATTGGAATAGTTAATTCAGATTCTGTTCCTGGCCCCAGGCCTTAAGCAAAGCTATTAATGTTTTGGCATATTACAGCTACATTTTCATCCAGTTTAAAATGAAATTTGCTTCCCCCTGTTGCTGTGGTAGGTCAGGATCCCCAAATAAAGCTCCTAGCTACTTCTGCAGGCAGCCTGGATGGGGACTTTTTTTTTCACGACCATCCTCAATTTTGCTCGAATGAGATTTCCCTGCAGAGGAAATCAGTTATGCAGCCCCGACCTGGTATTCCCTGGATTAAATGGCCCTCCACAACCAAAACTTCGTGAACTGCAGATGCAGAGAAAACAATGAAATGGCCAAGATACAAAGTGCTGCCAGATGCACATTCCTGCACCCTCCCTCGTAAACTCTCTCATGCGCTGGGAATGTGACTGTTGTTGCCTGTAACTGCAGCAAAGCACAGTCAGACAGACACATGATATTTAGTTTTTATTTTTGCTGCTGCTACAATTCTTAATAAATGAGAAAATAAAAGAAAAAAGCTAGGGAAGAAGGCTGTTCCCACAACTTGCCAAGGCCGAGCAAGGCAGCTGGAGGCCAGGCCAGGCCATGTCTTGTCCTGGACCCCTGCCCGCCGTGGCAGTCGTGGGTGGGTGCTGGTGTGGAGTGGGGCCAGTGTGACGGCAAGTGGGGGCCCCCCTGCTGGGGGGACGAGGTGGCATGGAGAGGACTGGGGGCTTTGGGGCAGGGCAGAAGCGCCACTTCGCCCCTTGCACCTGGGGCACAGGTCTCCTGCTGGGCTCAGCGGGCATGTCCTGCCCTGCGGACACCAGTGCTCCCTGCTTTTGCAGCATTTTCCCAGGGGTCCCTTCTCTAAAAATGCCAAGTGTGGGACTGCCTTTGTACCCTGTCAGAGGACTGAGATGTTACTAAAACAAAATCCTCCTTCTCTGCCAGGCTCAACAATTCTGGAGGTTGCTCAGGCAGGATGCGCTGAGCACAACCAGAGCATCTCTGCCTGGTTGCCTTGACCCCCTCTCACAGGAAGGTCTGGACAAGCGTGGCAGAGCTGCCTGCTGCTGTCACCAGAGTATGCTATATTCATTTAAAAGCTTCTTCCCATTACAGGAATGGAAAAAAGTGCAAATGCAACATACAGGTAATGCAGCACCATCAGCTGCTTCTGAAGATGACCCTCGGTGAGCAGAGCAGCAGCAGATGTCTGGGCTGTGTGAGAGCCCCATGCTCCCTTCTCCCCCCTGCAGCTTCTTCTGCTCCCAGGAGGGACTGAGCTGGTTTGCATCCATCCATGCAGCACCAGATGTTCTCCATAGCTGCTGTCCCCTCTCTGGCACTCCTGCACAGAGGCTTTGCTCCTTCTTCTTGGCCTTTCTTATTTGGAGGACACCTGTGTCTCTCTCCCACATGCCACCTACCCAGAACTTATAAAGTGAGCTGCCATTTCAACAGATCAGGCAGTCCTTGGTAAGGTCCTTTTATCTCTGACATACCGTTGCTGACATGAAAAAGTCTGTTCATGTTTACTTTCTAATTAGCAGCATACCTTTGAGCATTTGAAAAACCTCAGCTTCTTGTCCTTGGAGCTGCTCCTTCTGGCCTTCTGCACACTAAAGGAAGCTCAGATCTCATTTGCCCAGTCTTTTTAATAAAATTCCACCATACAAGCATTTCATCAGAGAAGAATAGTATCCAGGTCACCACATTTGTGCAGTGAAATTCATTTAGTCCTAGGATGGCCCACATACAAGAATAACATTTCAGCCAGCACGATGCCGACGGTGGGAAGGACTGCGGAGAAAAGGGATGGCAAAGGCAGCGTCAAGAAAAGTGCCAGGAAACAGCACAACTGAGCAGGTCCAGGACAGGGAGACTCATCGGTTGGAGGTGGTCAGCTGCAGCTGAGACAGATGCACACAGCAAAGTGGAGTGGGCAGAAACACAGGCAGGAAATATCAAGATGAGATTCAGCTTGGAAAACCAGCCAGTGGAAAATTTCCAGGGAAATCCCTGGAAATAGTTATTGATGAATTTTAATTTGCCTTACCCGGTAACTGAGCATCCTCAGAAGAAAACAGATAGTGTCACTGTGTCACCTCCCTCCCACTCTCTTTGCCTGGTCACTCCTCTGTCCCACTAATACTGGTTTAAAGGAAATTAATAAACTGCACATTTAAAACTTGCCACTTTTCCTTCTAGACCCTCCATGGTCTTCAGACTTTGCCAGACTTCAAGCTCCCCATCAGATGTCTGTGAGGATGCATTTTTGCTTCATGTCAGATTTGTTTATGCAGCAAAAAGGATGGAAGAAGTTTTTGGAAAAAAGGCCAAAGTTAAAGCATGGTTATGCCAACAGTCAACCAGTACTTGGGTGATACACATAGAAAATTTAGAAGTTTTGCTAGGAGGCGGTAGTTCTCCTGGCAGGTCTTCCATAGGCCCTGGGAACAGCAGATTGTAAACTGTAATGCTGCCACATCACCAGAGCTCAACACATTTCTCAAGCCCAACTACTCTGTTCGTGAACTGCTAGTCAGTGACATGCACCACTAATGAAATATGTGACTACATCATTACCTTTTGACATGGGATGAGACACAGAAGTAGAGAATTCAGCACTGAACTCATCCCCAAATATCATTATTTCTGTGCAATTCACAACTTTTGCTCCTTCAAGAGAAGTAAATTTCAGACTGAGCGTGCTACCTACAGAACAAGCAAGCACTGAAATTGCCTATTACCACAACAAGAAAGTTTTAAATGTAATTTTGGTTCTGAGGTACTGCAGCTATGCAAAGGGAGCCAGAGGCACCAATTATTATTTAATTGCCATTATAGATAAAGCTTATCATAGAGCTGAGAACTGAACACATTCATCTGGGAGAAGGCTTCCCCCCTAATCCTCGGGACTGTCCTGCAATGAGGATGCATTTCCAACATGGTCCAGGCACTGTGACCTGCTGCTTACTCATCAACAAGCCACACTGTCTCTCAAAGCAGATACAGAAAATCTATCTGCTTGGTTGTTCTACATCGAGCAAGGTAATCTTGTTTATGAAATTCAGCATTTCAATATATGTCTTCCTCTTATGTCCACTGGATATAATTACCTCTTACTGCTGCAGTGTATTTTAATAACTATTAAAAGAAAACAACAGAAGTCATTGGGACTAGGAACCCTTGCCTGGTGCTATGCATGTAAGGAAAGGAACCTTTTCGATTGCTTTTAAATTAAAAATAAGCTGCCAGTTACTCTTATGACAAGTACAGAACTGTAGGCACAGAAGTAGATAAAATCAGCAGAAAAGCATTAACAGTAAGAGGAAGTATTCTATAAATATAGTAGTATTAAGATAAAGACCAAGTAAAGGAACTAGTTGCAACAGCTACCCATGGATCATGGGTACGATGGGATGATGGGATGATACGTTTAGCAGTGCTACAGGCTTGGGGCAGAGTGGCTGGAGAGCTGCCTGGCAGAAAAGGAC
>JAOXJM010000003.1:24196978-24227207 GCA_026413425.1 Tringa solitaria
CTAGATGATCTTAAAAGGTCCCTTCCAACCTAGGTGATTCTGTGATTCTGTATTTTTAACAAAAAGTTAGTAAAAAAGTCACCCATGATCAAGTAGCTGTCACAGTTAATACTAGCAACAAAGGGTTAAGATCTCAGCCTGCAATAGAGAAGGAATAAGATGGAGAACACTGAGACTGGTTAATTCATCCTAAAACTTTTAAAGAACTGCCTCATAAATCTCAGATCCATTGCTAATCATCTCAGAGAATTCATGGAAAATCAGAGAGGGAGAGTTCTGTTAACACAGAAAAGGCAAAACATAGTGTCTAGCTTGGAGAAATAAGAAAAGAAGAAATGGAGTTGTGGAACACTCCAGTTCCTAAAAAAATAATTGACTGAATTACTTAATAATTTTTAAGGACCCTGGACAGACAACGAGGATATAATTAAAAGCTTATATCATTTTGTCATGGATAGATCTGTTGAACCAATATGATCACCTGCATGTGACTGAACACTAGCCCCAAGGCGGAAAAGTGGCTGTAGAGGGGTCAGCAGTGGTACACTTTACTAGAGACAAACGTCCTATGGGGAAGGCAAACAAGCAGCCTGAGCGAGATGGACCTGGTAAGATGTCAGCTGGAGTGACGTGTTGAGTTTTGAGCTTCACTCTTTAAGACATGAACAAACTGGGCTAGTCCAAAAGACAGTAAAAACCAGAGAGCTAGAAAATATGACCTGAAAGGAAAGAGGAAAAGTTGTTTAATACAGAGCAGGAATGAGTGAAAAGGGAGTGTCTCAGATACATCATCAAGCTGCTGAAAAGAGAAAAAGGATAGTTTATTTTCCAATCCATCATAGGTGGGATAGAAATGGATTTAAATTGCAGAAAGGAAGGTTTAAGATAGAGGTGATATTGGAGCCATGGTATAGCTTGGATGTCCTTAAGAAAAGACCAGCTAACTGTTTATAAGAAATGATGTAGGCATTACTGAGTCTTTCTTGGAGCAGAGGAGCGAGTCTATGACTATAATATGACATAGACGTATTTATCCTGGGCAGTTGTTTTCGAAGATCACACTATGCTGACATTCCTTGAGGTGGCTTGGAATAGATGCACTTGATATGGAAATGGAAATATTATTTAAAGTATGACATCATGCATTAAAAATAAAACAAAATTTAATGTAAGAAAATGCTACTTAGAAAAGGTCAATACTTGAAGCTGAAAGTTAAGACGAATTGGGGTGGGGACTATGTAATCTTTGTGACAGCATTCAGAATGCAGTCTTTAATGAGATTATCACAAATCATTTTCTTCCACAGGCCTCTGATGCTTGAGTTGTGTGATTACTGAGAAATTGCTTAACTCTACCTCATTTCTATCCTCTGGGAGGAAATTTATTATGAGGGTAATGGACTCAGCTGGAAAAGCAACAATTTAGACTGACAGCAATTGGGAATAAAGCTCTGGGGACCACTGTGATGTGGGGTTTACCTCTCCGTGATCCTGGTATTTAAGAAGAACTACGAGTCACTTAACTACCACCAGACAAACCAGTAACATGTCCCTGCAGACACACAAACCAGGCCATTTCCAAACGGGGGTGGAAGGCCTAGATTCAGTTTTGCTCATCAACCACTTCCCAGATCAGCCATGTTCCCCTTGAATTCAGACAATTCTCTGTCCATCAGCCAAATGGAAGAGGACTTTTTTCAATCGCAAAGTCAGACAAGCTTCTAGGCTGATCCAGCGGGCCTTTAAAAATGTCAGGAAAAATGAATGTGCTTGCATGACAGAGACACGAGGTCACTGTTTTTGAAAAGGCCTGACAAAAATCGTACGGAGGTTGATCGGACTGCAGATCCAAGCCTGTGCTATACTATTCAAAGGATTCTCAGCTCAGAGGCTTTGGATTGGTACTAAGTACGCCAGGCAGAGCTGAGGCAGTGCAGCACACACATGCTTCCATCAACCGAGGGTTTCTGAACCAGGAACCGCTGTTTCGCCCCCAGCCCAGTGAAGGCGCTGTCCCGCGCTCACGCCTCCTGCTCCTGGCACGGCCACTGCTCTCACTTCCAATTACCCAGACATCGTTACCTCTGAGGCACACAGAAATGACTCCTAGACTGTAAACCCTCTCCACATGAACCGCTGAGAACCTTTGCATGTGAATCACAGTAGTATTTGCAGCTGAGGTACTTTGAAGCCTGAGACTGCAAAAAAACTCAGCCTAAGCAAAGCAAGAACGTTCTGATAGTCTGCCACTTATATCCACTGCGTAAATGGGGGTTTTAAGATCACAGGATTTTTAATTCATGTGTTTTGGTGAAAAGGCAGAAGTCTATTTTTAATCTAGATTTGATGTAAAAATAAAGGGTCAGAAATTTCTTGTTAACAAGCTGCTACCCTGTAGAGAGCAGAAAAAAACAGAGAACTAGAACACAACTTTTGATATGGCTAATCCAGGAGTCATGAAACACCCTTTTGAAAACATCCAAACCCCAAGTTCCTAAGAGGTAACCTCTGTCAGGAGCTTGCCTTGCTCAGGGCACCTCATTGTCTGTACCACTTCCCTTCCAAATCTTCTCGCAAAGTCCACAGTCCATGTCCTCTCCTTGACATCTCTGAGGCTGCACCCAGCTGCCTGAATACTTGTGTTGAGCTCAGAGAGACATAGGCAGGAAAAAAAAGCATTTAATTCTACAAAAATTGTTTTAATTCAAACCCAACAGCCACTTTCTGACTTGTAAAAACTGTAACTGCACCTTCCTGTTCTGCTGCAACAGCCTCACTTATGCAAGAGGCCCAGCACAGCCTTGTGTTTGCAGGCAGGTCCCACCTCCTCCTGGACACCAAACACCAGCCTTGGCCTCATGCCTAGGAAAGAAGCCAGACGACACAGAACACATGCTGAATTCAAACTACAGATTGATAATAACACCTCCAGGCTCCTGCTCTCTGAGTTAGCAATAGGAAGAACAGTTTGGCAAGACATGAAAATTACATTTCAGTGTAGCTCCTTGTGCACACTGCCATACAGCCTGTTTAGAGGGCAAGCACGTGAATATGCAGAATTGGTCAATACTCCTGCCTCTGTTTGGCACTGCAGACTTCACCCAAGCAAGCACCAGTGCCTGCGGCTGAACCCGTTGGGCTCTCTGATCACCGGGGAGAAACAGAACACCCAGCTCCTTCAGTCTGGACATCTGAAAAAGCATTGTCAAAGTTTGACCTCAGAAGTTCCTCTTCCTCAGTTGGCTACAAAGGAATCCAACTGACTGCTTTGTCTCTCTAAAGTAAGGATGAACCTGTTCTTCACTGTCTGCATGTTGTTTCTGCTCCAGGACTGTCTGCCTGTCCACACTGGACCAGCAGAAACCATCCTTGAAGCTTATGTGAAAGCTGCCATCACCCTGGACTCCCCATGCTCGCTCTCCTGTTGACTAAGTCCCCGTGGGGGCAGGAGGACGGGGCACATGCTCACTGAGGAATGGAGAACATGCTCAATTCCGTGCAGAGTAAAAGGGAACCAAGGCCACGTCTCCCACATCCTGTGCTTGAACTGCTGACCTGCTCAGGACAGTGGTGGTTAACGGCCTCCTCTCACTGCAGCTTTTAACGAGGTGGTGGACACTGCACCTGCACAGGCCTCCTGCACAGCCCCACGTCAGGCACCACAGCTGCCAGGAAAAGCCCTCGCTCATCCCACACCCAGGACTTGCCCTTTCCCACTGTTGAGCTTTGGGCAGCTCCTGCTGAGCATAAACCTACACTCAGTCCCCTTTGGAGAAACCAGCATCTCACATTGTCTGTAGAAAATGGCTGGACATCTCAGATGTGGAGATAACCTGCTTGAGCAGTCCCCTACATGTTAGTGACCAGGTGGAGGTCTGGCTCTGGTGCCATCTGTAATACTTCACACCCCCAACCCTGGCCCCAGAGAGGCAAGGGACCTGTTCAGCATCCCTGGAGAGCTGCTGCTGCAACCACAGGGTAAAATATGGGGAGAGGCATTGAGGTGTCTGCCAGCAGGGTCCTGCTCCTGTCCCTACTCTCGATGTTCACTTTGAACCATCTCCAGTGCTCAGTGGCCCTGTGAGCTCACCCAGCAGAGAAGCCACCCTGGAAAGACAGCAAGTCGCCTGCTGCTGAGAGCTGGAGGGGTTCATGGTGAGAGGTTCAACAGTGTCATCCTGGGACTATTGCCCAATGCAGACGGGGTAGAAGAGGCAGAGGAGGATTGAAGGGGACGCCAGACCGGGTCAGCTCTCCACCCTCAGCATAGGCCTTCACCTGTCATAGCCTAAACATCCTTCATGTTGGCATAAATATTGTGTGCATTGCTGAACTTCAACAGCAAAAGCTTACAACCTAGGATGAGCGCAACCTGTGTGTGCCTGTGACATCTGTACAGGTGCCACCACCACAGACAAGTGTCTGTCTCCCACCCTGACTCCAGAGCTCCAGAGGGTGCCATCAGTGCAGTGGTGCTCCTGCCACAGGAGCTCTGTGCTGTCCATCCTGGGTTCCTGTAATTGACTGGATTAAGTGAGAAAAGTTGGTCTGATTACAGGGGGGATTTCCC
Source organism: Tringa solitaria (assembly GCA_026413425.1). Taxonomy (NCBI): domain Eukaryota; kingdom Metazoa; phylum Chordata; class Aves; order Charadriiformes; family Scolopacidae; genus Tringa; species Tringa solitaria. Next base: position 24,201,549 of record JAOXJM010000003.1, read on the forward strand.
TGGTGAATCCTGCCCACCTGCAGGAGCTCACCATGTGAAGAAAAACAAAACCTGCGTTATTTGAGGGAAACCTGGGAGGTTATCCTGGTTTTGGCCACTCTAGTAGTCATCTTGCACACTTAAATGTATTGAGTCTGTGTCTAATTAATCACACCCTACTACACTACAGCAACACAATATTACTGTTCTTCAGGATAACATTGTTTAAAAATATAGAGAACTGCAATTTCACTCATTGCAATGCATGGTTGTTGTTCTTCAGAGAGGGAATCTCTGGAGCTGAAAGCCGTTTTCTCAGCATGCTGTGAGCAAAAATAATGAATGTGACATTTCATGATCTGCACTGAAAGAGAAAAGTCTTTAGAGAGGAAACAGGGCTGAGATCAAAATTAGTGTTACAGGAACAGCTTTCAAATCTAGCTTGCTCTTTTCTGGCATGATATATTTAACTCCTTCAGTTGAAGAAATTGCCTCCCTACTGCTGGAGCTGAAGCCTAGCAAATAGAGGAGAAAATGAGTCAACATTGAAGAAAGAGGGGGGAATTACATATTTATAAATAAATTTCTCACCTTGAGAATAAAATGTTGAAGCTTTCAAGGAGGACAAAATCATAAATAATGGAAAAGCTTACAACAGAGGAAAAATTGTGTCCTAGGTTGTAATGATCAATGATTCAGTTCTACTCCTTGGAAACATTCTGATAAGGTAACTGAGGCAGTAACACGTTACACAACAGAGAGAGGCAATTGCCGCTCCCTGTAGAGCAGAATAAGACATCTTAGGTGTACAAGCTCTACCAGAGTCCAAGTTGTAGCCTTATTTGTTAGAATAAGAGTCTTGTTAAGGTTTTTAACTGCAATGCATTTCAAGACATAAGAAGTCTGCCCCTCAAGATGCATGTCACCTCAGCAAAGAGACAGTGACAGACCATGACCTAAAAACATTTGCTATCAGAAGTACCCATGACACTTGTCTGTTGCATTCAAGCCAAATAGTCCTGAAAATGCTAGTGCTGCATTTCCCCGTGGGGATAGGGGTGTGTAGCTTGAGCAGACACCACCACAAGATGTTGGGAGCTGTAGTGTTAGAATAAGCCATGAAAAACCCGCAAGGCCTCCACACAGAGTAAGGTAAGCTTATTAGCCAGCATCATCATTATTTTCAAAAAAGGACTAATGATTCGGATTTTGATTCTTCCATATGTGATGTGTGTCAGAGAGGGTGACAATGCACGGAGGTTAAAGCATGAAGCCTCTGAGATGAGAAAAAAGCTGCAGAACACTGTACGAGGCTCTCGCTTGGTGAGGAGAAAACATCCCACCCCAGCACATGGAGGGAAAGGCCTGAGCACAGCAAGTCAAATCAACCTCCTCAAAACCCTACCCACCCAAGGGGAGGGGGAAAGGGGCTTTCAACTCTCTTCCCTCTAACCACAAGCAAACATTGGATCCCCCAGCAGTGAGAGCAAAAGAGGATCCCGTACCACAGAAATGAATGCTGGGATTCGTTGGCTGCAGGGGCCGACATGGGCTGGGAACAGCCGGGCATTCAGGAGCTGTTCCTCACCAGCACCATGCCCCAACCCCAGTGGTGGGACCAAGCAGAGGAGCAGCCCTTGCCCAGGGGGAGGAGGAGGCTTGGCTACGTGGCTCTAATAGCACTGCATCAGGCAGGAACACACAGTCAGTGGTAAAACAGGGACTACAGGTATTCCTGCTTGTGTATTTCTGATCCTGGAGACACAAAAGAGACATTTCCAGAGATCCACATCTTGTCCAATAAAAAGCCACTCCACTTAGCTCAGCCAGCTTTAGCTTTGTTGCCTGTGTCACAAGTCTCTGCCTTCAGCTGTAAGAGCAGGGTCCGAGAGCCACTGCCCGGCATGAGACCCAGTGCATGGGCCCACGTGGCCCCTCGGAACAAGCCCCTCCACAGTTCAGGGGATGAGATACCAGCCCTTGGCTGTGGGGGCTCTGAGACCAACACAATGTCCACTGAGGTCAGCTGCAACAGAAAATCAGTGAAGCAGAAGAGTCCTTCCCAAGAGGAGCTGTCTGGCACTGAGGCTGTGGTGCCGGCTGGCTGCTGCCCAGGCCACACTGGCTGTCCCGGGATGTGCCACCTGCTGCAGGCTGCCAGCCCGGGTGACGTGACGTGGCACTTCCCCTGGGACATCCATGCAAACAATACAACCAGGTAATCTGTGCATCTGAAATTATCTGCACTTGGTCACAAGCTAGCAGCCTTTCAGCCCAGAAGATATGGGTGGAGCAGCTCTTGGCCTGGAGAAGTGGTTCTAGGGAACACCATGATATTGGGTCATGGTCACAGGGGAGGTGGCAGTCCCTGTACTTCCCAGATCAGACTGGAGTTGTCCTCCCTTGGACACACAGAAGGAATAGTGCATGGGTGCAAGCCTATAAGGCTGCAATATAAAGAACTTGCTGGGCATCACTGGATGGAGCTCTGTGGTCAAGTTCTCCAACCTACTTAAGGAAAAACTTGCAGCCAGAGTTGTAGCATTCGCTCTCTCCGATTCACCATGAGGGCAGCAGGTCTCTACCTGTTGGTTCCCTGTCCACGGGGCTTCAACATGGCCAGACAACCTTCTGTCCTGCTCCAACAGAGTCCCACTTCTGAGAAGTGGCAGGTGCCACCTCAAAGCTGACAAAATCCCAGAGAAAGGGATCATTAATCAGAGATAAGTTGGAAGATGCCCTGTTCTCTCTGAGAGTGACAAGGAGAGCAGCATCTGCCTGGCGCATACTGGCCATCGCAGAGCACTGGCCACGGGGATGGCAATGTGCTGGCAGTAGTGATGGGCACCAGCTCTCCTCCCCACCACTTCCAGCACGGCCAGCAAAGTCCACATCAGAAGAATTTGCCATGGCTCCGTCCCTGAGCTGAATTAGATCCCACGATCATGACTCTGGCCGGCACTGAGGGAAAGCTTTGTCCCTCACCAAAGATCCACATTCAGCCTTGGTAAATCATGCTGGCCAAGAGCAGAGGAGGGAGCAGGAGTGAGGGGGTCCAGCAAACAACACAGCTGAGATTGGAGCTAGGCACCGGAGCTCACTGGCTCAGTTTCATTTCAAATCATCTTCCAAAAGTGACCCACAGATAATTGAAACATGATTTATTTTTTGAAATACCTGAAGTTCTGTTCTTCATCCCATAACCGACTGAGGTTCAATCCCAGTCTTCACTTGATGCCAGTTATCACTGTGCTAAGCAGCAGTTCACAGCGCAAAGAGGCAAGTTCAGGCACTCCTCTAAATCTTGCTATTGAGAGTGATTACTTGGCCTTGGGTAATGAATTAGTCCTATTATACAGCAGCTGGCACAGGAGAAGCAAATCTGCTGCTCAGGCAGCTCATTACACGGGCACGGCTGGAACTGCTTGGCCATGTGCTGTACACACAGCCGTCAGCAGGATTCTTAAATGGAATTCCACAGACAGTACACACATTTCTCTGGGACTGCAAAGCACACTACGTTCATCATTCCAGTTTCCTTTCTGAGTTAAGCATTTGCCCACCCCTCAGAAATAGAATTCCTCTTCTGTGCAATTTCTGCGTGGCACTTTGCCTCATCAGTATCAAATTCTGTGTTAATTCTTCATTTGCTGCCACCCCTTACAAACTCATGTCACTCCATTTTTCTCCTCTAAACTCCTCCATAGTAATTATTCCTTCTCCCTCACTACTAAAAACTTGCCAGCTCTTGGCACTGCCTCTCCTGTAACCAAGTCTCATTTTTGCAGCAACTGAAACTGCTCTTGTCATGCACCATTGTAGGTCTGGCTTTGTGGCACATAGCGCAAAGAGGAGGACTGGGCACACAGCAACTGCAGAGGTTTTGTTTTGGAAACATGAATAAAGTACTAGATAAGTGAATTAAAAAGGATCAGGAAGACAAAGCAGATCCAGCCAGCCAATTTAGAGGAACATTCTGAAAGTGCTTACAGATTACCAGAGGAAAAAAAAGCAGAATGACAGAATACACTCAATAGCAATGTTACTGCCACGATGGTAGTACGAGTCTCGTACTCTTGGAAGTGCTGATATCTTCTGTTAGACCAACTATCCATAAGCATGAATTGTGTTCCTGTGCAACCTGCTCTAGGTGGACCTGCTTTGGCAGGGGGGTTGGATAAATGATCTCCAGAGGTCCCTTCCAACCCCATATAATTCTGTGATAATGTGAAAACATAAACTTTCTGTAAAGACTTTCAGAAGAAAAGAAGCAGTCAAGCACTGAGAAAACTACTGTGCAAAGTAAAAAAAAAAAAAAGGTAAGCCAGAGAGCAAGGAGCAGAAACAAAAAGAGTTAGTCTTCCTCAAGTCAAAAGTCAACAACAAAGGCCGGACAATGCCACTCACTCCTCAAGCAATTCAAGAAAAGGAATATGAGAAGTGTGTTGTAGAAGTTATACATATTTTTTTATGTAAGGCAAAAGCCTGAAGAGCTTCAGTAAGTCTTCAATGAATAAGTAACATCACAGCAAACAAATTACACTAGTGATAGATGCAAAATATTACATACATATACATGTATCGTTCATGTCCCAAACAATGTCCACCAGCTCCTAGATCCTTGCACCTTCTCTCTGTCTTCCACAAAAGCTGGTCCTTTGGCAATCCAGGAAGCTCTGAGGAGAGGGGAGATGCTTCATTTTAACCCCTTCCATGCTCCCCATTCAACTGCTCTATTTTTCCTCAACAGTGTTGGGGGTGCTTGACTGTGTCTCTGACTGAATGGGTGTGAGAATGCTGACAGAGACCATAAGCCATGCTGAAATGCCAGAGCACACTGTAGGTTCAGTAAGAGATCAAACTTAACTCTTTGCTAACAGATCTGCTTCTGAAAGTTAAGGAAGATTTTACAGGGCTTTCAAGTAAAAGACAGGGGCAAACATGGGAAGATAAAATGAGCAGCTTGGGACTTATAACTATATTGTGATGTGCCTCTGCTCCGTCCTCACTCTCATGCCTTTCTCCTTTTTACCAATTCCTGGACTTGCTGAGTGTCAGAGGGCATTTCAGAGACTGCGATCCAGTGTTAATGGGGCAGCCTGACAACCCCAGACTGTGTGTCCGGTCCAGAGCGAGTTCCTGCTCTCTCTGTAAGGTGTCAGAGCCCCTGCTGTGGAAGCTCCCCCAGCTCTGGGCTGGGCTGACCCTCTCCACTGTCCCCTTGGCCACCTGCCTCCCCTGCTGCCGAGCACTGCAGGGAAAACTCACCCACATGCCTTCCTTACAGACCTTGCCCTGATCCATCCTATGACATAAACATCCCAGGTCTTCACAAGGCTTATTTTTAATTAACTTTGACTGAGCTCGATGGAAAAACCAGCTGACAGGGCAGAAGAAATAAGCACAAAACTGAGCAACAGGGGCACACGAAGTGATGGCAGACAAAACAGTTACTGTTGAGGTTATTTTGTTCCTAGCATAGACCCTGCAGCAGCGGAGATGCAGAGGGCTTGGAAAGCCCTGGGAGATCTGTGCAGTAAATAAACCCAGTGCTCAGAGCAGCACTGGAAGACCACGGTGCTTTTGCTGCCAGCATCACAGTGGGAATATCTGTGGCTCAAGAACAGTCTGCCCTCACCAACAATGAATGCAAGAAGAGGTGCCAGACAGATCTCAAACAACGCCAAAGAAAGATTTTTGACCTTTGGTTCTGCACCCATCTAAGAGTTCAAAGATCAGTGACCAAAGTCACCTAAATTCAGTCAGCCCAAATTCACTCCAAGGTGGCCCATAGCAACAACTTCTCATAAATGCTGAAAAAGGTGTATATTGAAAGACACTGGTCTGTTCGACTGCTAGATGTGTTCTACAATCTGCAGTGGTAGCTCCTCAGTAACCCACGGCATATCCCTTCTGGAATTTGCCAGCAAAAAAAAAAAAGAAAACCACAGATGTATCAGGGCAATACAAAAGCTATTTTGATAGCATAATGTGGAAAAATTAATTACTAGTATAAGCAAAAAAACCTTCTCTGCTATTCCATATAGCTGTAAAAGGAGTGCTTCCCAGGATGGTTACCACAGTGAGCACAGAGAAGGTGCCATGGCAGGCAGCGTACTAATGGCAACTCTGCAGCCCGTGGAGTAGAGACTTCTCTCCCCCTCAGCCAAAAGAAGTTTTACCAGCCAAAAGTGGACCTTTTTCTGGTATGGCAGGTATGCCAGGGGCTCTTGCTGGACTCACCACAATGCGCTTAGGCTCAGCTTGCATCACAGACAGTGCAAAGCTGTAGAGCTGATAGCCCAGGTTCCTGACACATAACAACCCTTTACATGAGGTCCCCTTAATAGGTAATATTTTACACAGTAGAGTGACATAAAAAATTCCAACTATGCTAAAGCATGCTTACAGTTTTCAAGACAAACACTTGATGAAGCACCCTGTTCTTGAAAACCAGCAGCTGAACTGTTAGCCTTGATTTTACACTGTTCTGCACTCTAAGTGAATCATACCAATAAAAGGGAGCGAGAAATGTAATCAAATACGGCCAATGACTCTTTAAACTGATGTAAACTGATGACAGTATGCAAAGAACAGCGGGTACCATCAAGTCGATTATGCTTCTTTCAGACTTGCCTAGGTCCTTCTTGCCTGTCTGTAAACCCGGAGCCATGCTCTGTTACTGGAAATGTGCCCGTGGGGGAGCAGCCACCACAATGGCCCCAGGCCTTTGGGAGCCTTCCATCAGATCTGCCGTGTGTGCGCAGCGAGCAAGGCACAGCCCAGAAGCACTGCATTCTGAAAAAGCTGCACAGAACCAGTGCTCCCTGGAAGTGTCAGAAATCAAAAACAGAAATAACGGTGCCTTCTGTCAAATATTTCAAGACACAAATTAGCAGAGCTGCCTGCCTGCCAGGCTCCAGGCTGGCTCCCCAAGTTCTCCCGATGCTGCGGTCAGCATGGACACCCGCAACATAAGAAATACCACTCTTGCTGCCCTGAGTTGTGCCATGTGAAAACAACTGCAGCAATTGTAAATATTTCCAAGACAGATACTATCTGCAATGCTGCAGCACTACATGCTTGCTCCCATTATTGTGGGACCTCTCCAAAACAGGTGTCCGATCTTTGGGATTGCACTTGATGTCAGTAGTCAGTGAAATAACGAAAATGAGTCCTGAACACATACTCAGACATTTAAAACTCTGGTAATGCAGAATCAGGGTAGATGACTGATAAAGTGTTCCTTGGGACATAAGCAACCATGGAAGAAAAAAAACCACAGAGAATAAAAAAAAAAGGTTTAATCCAGTTATTTAAATTCTCAGTTAATTAATTCTATGTGGTCATTTATTTATCACATGGGTAAAAGTGAAATAAGTAGAGAAAACCAAATCCTGCCAAATCTGCCAGAATCTTCTGGTCTTGGTTTCAGGGCTACATTTTCCATTTTGTACACCAAAGTAAAGACAGTTTTTAGAAAATGCTGAGTATCTGGCATCTTTTCATTTTTTCCCACTGTGCCTTTTTAACTATATTCAGTATAAAGTACCATATAATATATTGAGCACGTGTTTGCAGCACAACACTCAAAACATTGAAGGTGAATTTTGCACTCAAGTTGGAAAGAGAGTCTAGAATACCCCATGCCTAACACCACCAAAATCACTGCTATGTCTGTGTACAGGAAGTGTGCGCCATTAAAAGCACAGAATGAACAGGGAATTCTTTAAGGAACTAAGTGATCTTCAAGTAAGTCTTAAAATGACCCACAGTTTTCATCGTCACTGTATAACCACCGTTAACGTGCAGGTGGAGAGCAACTCACTTAATCTTTAACATCTACAAGACAGACATCTGCAGCAAGACCATTTTTAGACTCTGTAATCCATGGGCAGAAAGAGATCCTTCCAGATTAAGCCTCCCATGACACCTTTTTAGTCTTTTAGCTAAGGATAAAGAAAAACATCTTTAAAAATTCTGTCCTTTGCAATTTCTGCAAGGCCACCAATATGATTGTTCTCACCTGCTACAGCTGCAGCATCCACAAGCCCAGCATCTGCAACACCCCAACTCCTCCAGCAGGCAGAAGAGCTCACACCCATCAGTAACACCCTTCCTTTCATAAATTTTGGGTATTTATGCTGCTCTTCAGTTTTTATATTCTATCTATAAATTCAGCAGTCCAAGACAATTATTGATAGATGGCAATCCACAATACATGTCATTCTTATGAGCAAGGGGTTGTGAACTGTAGCATATCATCTCCTTCACATACCTCTGGGGCTTTAAAATCCCTCAGAAACCTTAATTGAAAAGTGATCTTCTGGCAGCAAAACACAATTTCCTCACCCTTTTAATATGAGAAAAAAAATATTTCATTTTGTTCACATTTTCCGGAAATGTCAATAGTCAGGTGACCAGAAGTTTCAAGTCTGAAAATATACAGTTACAGAAAGTCACAGATATAAAAAACAACAATTTGAAACTAGAACGCAAAGCAATACCACTCCTATCTCACAAATGCCCCATTTTGGACAAAAGTTTGTGGTTGAATGTCGCAAGACAGACCAGCCTCAGCAGCTGTGAGCACTGAATTTTGAGAACTCCATCCTTCCCCCTGAGAGAACACCCACCGCAGCCTTGTGAATCTTCTTGGTCATCCCCCAGGGAGTCACCCCTGCACCGGGAGAATCAAAATCATCCTTCTGTGCCTGAAGAAGACACGATCTCTTCTTTGGCCATGGCTGCTCCTCCCCAGCACCATCTCCCAGGGGCAGCAGAAATCTCACAGAGGTGCCACAGGCATCCCTGGGCAGGGCCAGTAGAAGACAGGGATACCAGTTCCAGCCAGGCACTCGATCAGCCAAGTAGCTTAACTGTGTGTGGTATCAGAAGCTGAACACCCTACGTTTCCTGGGCACAACCCATGCTCACTCCTTAAAACCACAGAAGAGTTCAGCACCCACAGCCTTGTCACACTGGGTTAAAGACCAGATTCCTCTTCCATCACACAAGGCTGTGCATCAGAGCACTACTTGTTCCACGGAGTATCCTTAGAAAATCGCAGGGGTAACAGCCACATTTGTACCTGAGATCATCACACATCCCCCCGGTCCTTGTTGCTCTCTGTGACTTTTTGTGTTGAGATGATTTTTGACTGGTGAGATGGAGGAATAAGAGAGTGTGAGAGAACAAACTCCAAGGATGTAGAAGAAGCTGCTAAGAAAGCAAAGTACTGTTGCTGCGTGCAGGAGGTACCGAGGGCGCAGACAAAGAGCCCAGGCCCCAGGTTCTCACACCCAGCCAGGAACCAACCATACGCAACCTTCTTCTTCTTTGTACGGCCATCAGGATAGGTTCTGTTGCAATAGGTACCAACACCTCCTCTCTTCCAAATGTACAGTACACATTATGTAGTTCCTGTGACAGCAGAGAGCAACACCAGCAGCTGCTGGTGCCAGCACACAGCACCGCCGTCACGTCGCAGTCCTGAAAGGGGCAATGCCCATTTCTAGGGCTGGCTGGGTATCTTCTGACAAAATGTTTTGGGGTTTTCCTTGGTCAAAATACGTTCCATCATTAACGTGAAGAAAGAGAAATATAAACCATAATTTTTTTTCTCTCTAAAAATAGAGGTTTCATCACAATAGTGCTGCACATAGATGTTCAGAAGTTGAATTTTGCCATGAAATGGAATTCTACTTGCTAATCAGCTGGCAGGTTCTGGTTTCTTCTTAAGCACCCCATCTCCTTGGATCATATCAGCTTACAACAAGGTTCGGCTTGGCACAGAATTCCTCTACACATTCTCTACTATTACAAAATAAATTAGAGGCATTATCCTTTCTATGAATTTTGTTTATCCTTTTTCTCTCTGCATACCTGGGCACAGAGAATGAAGCAGTTCATGTCGTGCCATGTCTCCTGCAGCTGAACATGCCACAACCTCCAGGCTCAGCTGCTTGCATGCTGCAGTGTTTGCATGGCAGATGTCACAGGTCGAGCTGGATGAGATGAGTTACACCCGAGTATCAGGCAGCAGTGGCAGTAATGTGTAACACTGCCTGATGCAGCATGTGCACCAACACCAGGGAGAACCATGTGATTCTTCCCTTCCAAAGCACCTCGCGGTTCCAGCAAATTGAGCTGTGGAAGCACAGACAGGATCAGTGGCAGCTCTCATCCTACTCAGCCCAGATTCCCATCTTGCTCAGCCAGATTCCAGAGCCACCTCCATCCCTGCTGGAAGCACACACTGTGCTTCGTACGGAGACTTACATCTGTGGGATGACTGAAGCTATAAAAAGTGCTGACAGTTTTCAGCAAATTTGCATATGTTGCTACTGCTGCTGCTTATATAAGAGATTTTGAACTAACCACAAATACAAAAAGCAACGCCCAAAATAGATTTTAAAACAAACCGCTTGCAAATGTGACTGAATGACACATCTCCCCACCCCTTTGAAAATCATTTCTTTAGAAAAGACAGCCGCAACATCCAGTGTTTCCCAGAGGGTCCCATGCAAAAGACCTCCCAGAGTACTTACCCGAGAGGTCTAACACCACTTCACTCTCTTGACACCTATGCTGCCCTGCACCAATAAAGCTTGTGACACACTGGGAAACACCTGAAACTTGTCCTAGGTTGCTCTCAGGTCTGGAGCTGCACAGATCTCTCTCTACACAACATCATCCTGAACATCTCTAATGCAGGTGGAGTAAGGAGGCCTCTGGGTAGGAAACATCTTGTTATCTTCAGCTGCTCAGAAATCCCTCACTGTATCACACCCCACATTCCACCTGCTCCATACCTGTGTTCGCCATAGCAGTGCTGGCTCAAAGGACTGCTTATCGCCCATATCTACACAGATTCCTCTTTTCACCAGGCTGGGAAGGAGGATTGCTTAACGTGGGACTTCAACAGTGTGGTACAGGGGATCCCTGTATAGCTCTGCTCAAAATGTCAGGCAAAAAAGTACTCACGAGGGAGGAAATAGTCAGAAGATGCAGCTGTTAGTCCCTGACTTTCAGGTCTCATGACTGACATAGCTGTAAATCACCAAAGGAGGTGTGAAGGTTGAAGCTGATGGTGTATCTATGCAATGGGATATGGATCACAAGCATGAACATCCCTCCTTCCCCAAGCCCTTGAGTTTGCAGAAGAGTGTTCCTTGCTCACAGACCAAGCTCAGTCAAAGCAAAACCATATGAATTTGGCAGCACTCCTTTGGATTCCTCTGGTGTCAATGGATTCTTATGTTACGGAAATATTGGTGAGGGGCTGTTTCTCCATTAACCTACTATGTCCAAGAGCGCAACAGTACAAGAAACAGTACTTGGCTTCCCAGCACAAGGAAGACAAGGACATACTGGAAAGAGTCCAGCAATGGGCCACAACGATGATTAAAGGATCAGAGCATCTGTCATACAAGGAAAGGCTGAAAGAACTGGGACTCCTTAGCATCAAGACAAAAAGGCTAAAGAGGGATGTTATCAATGTGTATAAAAACCTATGTGGGGGACAGTAATAAAAGCAGGGACAGACTGTTCTCAGTGATATCCAGTGAAAGGATGAGATGCAATGGGCACATATTAGAAACAGGAAATGCCTTTTAAATGTAACAAAAAACTGGGGGGTGTAGTCAAACACTGGAACAGATTGCTGAGAAAGGTTGTGGAGCATCCATCCTTGCACATATTCAAAACCCAACCAGACATGGCCAGGGAACCTGAATTAGCTGAGCTCCAGAGGTCCTTTCCAACTCAATGACTCTCTGAACAAGACTGCAGCAGCCTCCTTGACTGCTGCCAACCAGCCAGGCCTCGGGGATCCCATCTGGAACCCCATCACGGAGCTAACACCCTCCCTTGCTCACTTTGATCTCTGCTTTTGATATTCGTTTGGTTTATGCTATCCCTTTTGCTCTATGACAACTGCGCACAGAAACACCTTGTTTCTGGTTTATCCCTATCACATACTCTTCCAGTCCTTCTCCAGCTCTCACTGTTTCTATCACTGCCATGAGCAGGAACCTCCAGTCAGCATGATTTTCTTCTAACCCACCACTGAGGGCTTGAAGGAGCCAATGGGTGCCAAACATCTTTACGTCCCTGTGTCTCTCTTGCCCCACATTTACTGTACTACAGCTTTGGTCTTTCCTTGATTTTCAGTGATGAATGAACTGAAAACACATTTTTGCTAGCAAGAGAGCTCTGGAGGGAAAGGCAGCAAATCCCTCAGGAATGGTAGGACTGGAGTTTGTTCCCCACAAGCTACCTTCATGGTTTTCTCAGAGCTGTCCAACTCCACATTTGCCATCAAAACCAGTTGCATCAGGAACAGTCATTTCTCCTCTTTCACCCAGCATGAACCAGCACGTTGCAGACGGACTCCAGGGTGGTGGAGACTCCTCTCAGCTGCTGTCCTTCAAACCTTTCTTGCTTGCCTCTTTCAGCTCAGGGCTAGTGCAGGCTTTAGAACAGCGCTGTCAGAGGAGACTTCAGTGTTGGTAAATGTGAAGTTGTATGAATGAGAAAATCCAGCCTGCCTATCTCTACACAGTGGCAGGCTTAAAGCTACAAAGGTTTCAGAAGGTGGTCATCTCCTTTTGGTAGCTCCTGAAAAACTCTGCTGTGAGGAGGAAGGGCATGCAGGGCAAACCCCGCTGGCCCAGGGACACCTTGGACAATGCCATGAGCCATGTGCATCCACAGCTGTGGCAGAAAATGCAGCCAAGATGTCCTGTGAGTGACTGCGTTCCAGAGAGAGGAGCACAGGTACCTGCTACGTACTGGGCCTGGGGAAGTGATGGCAGGGCACAGGGTGGGAATATAGAACATCTTCCTCTTTCTCCAACAGCATGTGGTTAAGTTCAGCTCAGAACATAACGCTGAACCTTAGCAAAAGCTGCAGGGCTAGGGCCACCCAAAGTCAACATAAGTGGCGGTTGGTACTTGAAGGAGAAGTGTGTTCATGGCCCCATTTGGTTGTGCGTTGTCATTACCTCCCTGATGCCAGCTCCAGCGTCAATGTGGTTGGGCAGGGGCTTGAATCAGAGAACAGAGAAGGAGAGTATTTCTATTGTGGTGTCTTTCAGTTAGATCCGTTCCCTGAGCCAGCTAGCTGCACACCTGCACACGAGTGAAAGCTTACCTGCAGAGAGCCATGAGAGAGACACACACAGAGCTGTCTTCTTCTCACACATCTACTCTACTGTAATGTGTACCAAGTACCTGTGGTCCCACAAATTTGGTTAATTAGCTCTTATTTGACATATTTATTCAATCTGGCTCATAGCCCTTATTAGGCACCACCTCTGAAAAACATGCCAGAGTGTACATGTCTCGGTGCCTGCTATCTTTCTTACCTTCTTTCTGAAGGTTTGCTCAAGAGAAGGGAGGCTGGGCTGTGCGGGCAATTGGTCTCCAGCAAAGTTTGCAGTGGTACACGAGCCAAGGGCATGCCTGGGGGAGCGCAGGCACCGATCTGAGTGCAACTTGCTCAGACTTAAGTAGGAAGAGAGGTGTTTCCAAGAGGGAGATGGTATGAAAGCAAAGTTATTGTGTACACAGAAGTGATTTCCCACTGCCTTTGCTGAGCAGAGTTTGTCTCATCTTATGATACATTTTGCCTCAAACAATTCCTAAATTCCTAGATAGATGTGTAAATTTTTAGCAATTTGTGAAACCACAATTATTCACATATTTCAGTAAATGATCTTGTAGGTGGCAAAACTGACAAACAAAAGGACTCCCACATTCTTGAACGAACAAAAATTCCCAAGTACTTCAGTGGCACTTGGGAAAACTGCCTGGCCTCACTTCTGTAGCACTGAGTGGGGAAATTTTGTTTCTATTTTCCTGTCTTTCCAGGTAAGAATGAAAAACAGGAACTCAATGGAAATTTGTCACAGATTTTAAAATTCATTTGGACTAGAGAAACAAAAAGGCAATGCCTGTCAAAATATTCTTTTGCACAGAACGTTTTGCTCACAGGACGCTGCTCTGCATGCATCTGGTGCGGTCTGCCCCACAGCCGGTCTGTCCCAGGCTGTGCCTCCTGCCACTCTGAATTCCCCAAAGGGTCTGCATGGAAAACCTGGGGTGGGTGATGCTGGCCTCACATGTAAGCAAAGCAGGCTGTCAGGTCCCCCCTAGAAACCTGGAGGACAAACAGAGGTTGATTTGAGAAGTGTTGTGCTGCTAATCACTTCAGCCCAGTCACCGCAAGGACACGGCTTCAGGAGACCATTTCCATACCCACATCTTAGGTTAAATTCCTAAATGTCAACAGGTCATGGTCAGCGAGGGAAGAACCAATAGGCTCACAGCAAGTTCTTGCTTTGGTGCATGAGACGTTTCAGATTTCACTATCAGAAATGCAGAGATTGTGAAGGCACTCTTTGTGGACATACATTTTACACTCACATTGCGTCTTGCTTGCACAGGAGAGAAAGTAATAAGCAAGTTCAGAAACAAGCAGCCCTGAGGTGGGAATACAACTGTTGTCCTGGCTGTCAGGGCCCTAAAAACAACCGACAATAACAGAGCTTCTCAGCATCCCGATGAAATGTCCATGACCTTTGAGCCTGGGCAGCTGACTCTAACGCTGCCGGGGCTCCTCAGGGCAGTGCCTCACACAGGGCAGCCAGGCACCTCCAGCCGGCTGGGGAACTGGTGCAACAGAAGGGGTGCATCTCAATTACCTCTGTCACGCCATAAAGCCAAGAGACGTTCAGTGAAAGGAAATGGGAGGGAGAGGGAAAAGGAGCGGAACTCGCCCGGTATCTGGCCTCAGGAAGCGGGTCACCTCAGCCACTGACTTCTGCTGCTGTTCAGCCGTTGTGAAAATGCCCGTGGCCGGAGGAGCTCGCAGGTCCTCACGCTGCCCCCGCTCCGCGGCTCCACGGCTACAGCGGGGCCGGGTCCCCTTTCCGGACACACCGGACACACCCGAGGCGGCCACGGCGCCCGCCCTGCCCTCGGCACAGGCCGGGACGATGCCGAGCTGAGTCGCCGACAGCAAGGCGGCGGGCAACCCCGCTCCACCCCCCCCCCCCCTTCCCTCCGCACTGCCGTCACTCCCTGCCCACAGCGCCGCCGGCGGGGGCACCCCGGACTGTGCCCGGCGACCAACCGCGAGGCCCCGGGACGGCTCCTTCCCCCGGCCCGGCCAGGCCGCCGGACGGCTGCCTCCGTTCTCCCCCCTTCCCGGCGCCGCTCCTACCTCCAGGAGCTGCACGTAGCTGGCCGGGAACCAGCCGCGCAGCCCGTCCTCCTTCTGCCCTTCCCACCAGCCGCCGTCCGGCACCTGCAGCACCGTGATCAGCTCCCCCGCGGCGAAGCGCAAGCCCTGCCGGTGCCGCTCCCCGGAGAAGGGGTACAGCGTCTGACAGCGCGACCCCGACATCCTGTCGGGGGACGCGGCCCGCCTTTCGCCCACCGCCGCCCCGGCCTCGGCCGCCGCTCCGCGCCCGCCCGGGGCCAGGGCAGCGCGACGGACCGCCCGGCCCCGCCCCCCACTCCGCTCTCCCGCGCGGGGCGGGGCGGGGCGCGCGCGGTGGTGGTGGGGGCTGTGGGGCCCCGCGCGTGCAGTGAGCGGTGGCCGCGTGTGCTTGTGTGTGTGTGAGGCACCCGGGCGCGTGGGGGTCACCGTCCCCGGGACAGCGGGACACAGGGTGACTGAGTGTGCAGCACCGGCGTGTGTGCGCCTGAGACACCGCACGCGGCTATGACACCCGCCTGCAGGGCCCGGGACGTCTGAGACACTGCCTGTACCTCCGGAGACACCGGTGTCCGCGTGAGATATCTCTGCGTGTCTGAGACACCCTGTGTGCATTTGTGACACACACCCAAGTGCATGAAATCCATTTTGCCTGAAAGACACCGTGTGACACACCCAAACAAGTACGAAATGTACAGGTGCATGTGACACATCCCCGAGTGGATCTATCTGCACCACTCAGCTGAGTGCACAACTTGCTCCATGTGTGCGTGTCTGACTGTAGCACATGTGTGAATCGCACATGTGTGAGACACCTCCGTGTATGAGAGATGCACCATGTGTGTTTGTGACACCCTCATCTGTGTGACACTCGCGCATTTGCATGTGTGAGACATGTCTGTGTGTGTATTTTGTTTATGAACACCCACTCTGGGTGCACAGCCTGCTCTGGGTGTGCATGCCTGACTTGCTCTGCAGCACATAAGCGTGTGTGTGTAAGACACACCTGCCTTTGTGCACGCAGGTGTGTATGTGTCTCTGCACAGGTTGCACACCCGACTCACTGCACATATGTCATATACAGCTGCCTGCATATGTCTGAGCACTGGTGTGTCTGTGTCTGTGTCTGTGTCTGTGAGCACTGGTGTGTCTGTGTGTGTGCATGTGTGTCTGTGTGTGTGAGTATTGGTGTGTCTGTGTGTGTGCCTGTGTGTCTGTGTGTGTGAGCACTGGTGTGGCTGTGTGTGTGTGAAGCCCAGGTACACATACATGTGACTTGCTGCAGGGTGGGCTGCCTGACCCACTCTGCATGTGTGTGTGTGTGAGGAAGTGTTGCACACTTCCTTGTGTGCAAGATTCACGCCTGTATGTGTGTGGAAGGGATGAGGCAGAAGGAGGTGGCTCTGCCATGGCCATGTCCCCACCTGTTACCCAGCAGGGTGTGGGCAGTTGGTGGAGAGGGGACAGCAGGGCACAAACCTTCAGACATCAGTGAGACAAGTGGGTCCTTCTCCCCACTCATGGGTGGGAGCAGACGTGCCCAGCGCACGTGTCCATGTCCCCTCTGTTGATTGCCTCCAGGCACTGTGTGTCTATGAGTGAGCAGAGAGCCACATAGCTACTTCCAGCACATTGGTGAGACCCTGCAGTGTAGGCAAGTATGTGAGCACTGAACTCAATGTGCATGTGTCTGAGAACCTTGTTGGTCCACAGGAGAAGCTGCAGTTCAGGGGTGCGAGACTGACCCCAGAATACACACACGTGTGTAAGAAGACTGTGCTTGTCTATGAGTATACACATCACTCGTTTCAACACGTGTGACGCAGACCATTGTGAATGTGGCAAAATGTCAGAATGTGAGCTCAGGGAATGCGAGAGGTGTGGTTTGCCTTGGCCCTGTGTGTGTACATCTCAGCAGCAGCCAGCATCCACGGCATTTCTCTGGGGTTTGGTGAGATCCTCCACACAGGGAGGTTGAGGCATGGTGTGCACCAATATAAGCCACCATGTGTTCATGCACACTGCTCCAGAGAGTGAGGCCTGTGTCAGTGCATGTGATTCCCCTGTGTGCATCACAAACCATCTCCATATTCCACCGTGTTTCCCGTTCTGTTCTGTCAGAACCCAGGCAGGCAGGGTTTCCTGTGGCCGCAGCCTGCCTGTGAGCTCCTTGCCCAGCTTATGCGTGTGCATGACCTGCCGCAGTGCACGCGTCAGGCATCCTGGACCATGATGGCCCTCCATGTGTGGCACAGCCGGGGCAGCTCATTTTGGGGAGAAGGTGCTGGTGCAGGTCTGGTCGTTCAAGGCACGTGCATCAACTTCTGCTCCGGTGGAAAGGACATGGGTGCTTCTGGGCAGCACTCCAAGTTTTCCACAACTTGCAGTGTTTGCAGGCTCAGCCCTTCTCACAGACCCACCACTCACTCCCACACAGCCTGGCTTGTTTCTAAGATTCGGATCCCTTTCTCTTCCACCTTTTTTTTCATGGACAAAGAGCCTCCCATTTCTCCTTTTGATTTGTTTGTGCTTTGCAATCCGTAGTGAGGAGCAAGTTCAGAACAACTACCATTTTCTGTGCCCATAATCTACCCTCATGTGTGTGTCTCCTGGCCTGGAGCAGCACAGGCTTTTTATTTATGTGACACTTTATTAGAATAATTTTCTACCTCTCTTTTCCTGGTGTTTTGCTAGTTTGCAATACCTTTTCCTTTAATGTGAGTAATGAGGCAGCCTGACTGTAGCCCTTCTCCTGAACATTTCAAAAGGTGACTTCCAATGTAGCTGTCCTTCATTTTACATGGGCTAAGCACCAATCTGAGGGATTTTTTGGTGTTTTGTTCTGGGTATTCTTTCAACAACTTTTGGGCTATTTTCCACATTTCTATTTTTGATTCTTTGAATTTGGGGTAAATTGCTCAAAATCATCCCCTTTTGATAAGCATTTATACTGATAACTATTGAACTATGAACCATTATGTGGTATTATCACACCAGCTGTGCCTTGTTTGGCAAAAAGCAACATACCTGATGTCATGGCACACATCCAGGTACATGTATCAGCAGCACTGTCTAACAATGCTTCTTATAGATGGCAAGAACTGAAATCGAACCAAACTCCCCCATATTTTTCTTCAGAATATACAAACCCAACTTTCATGTACAGCAATGGATTTTACTGTAAATTTTACTTCTCTTATGTTTAATGTTGCAAGAATACTGAAATATTTTTTCTTCAGTTCATTCGCTGATATTTTTTTCCTCTGCTATTTTTATACTTCCAACTTGCTCTGCTGTCTCTTTATCTCCTTTTCTGATATTTTTGCGGGTTTCTGTCCTTCTCTGCTTGAACTTTCTTGATGAGAAAGCCTATAGCAGGGTTTTAGTCCTAGGGTCATTCACTTCTTGAAGCAATTCCAAATTTCAGCATTTTCAGCAGGCAAGCTGGCTGTAAACACTGCATGTAATGTAAATGTAAACACGAACTTCATTCTTATTTTACATTTTCTTTCTAAACCTGTTACTGCAACTTCACTTTTGCTTGTGTACAAGTGTCCAGTCCATGAACAGAAGGGCTCAGTTCATGTCAGAGGATCTCTGCCAGTCACTGGAGGTATGTATCTCTTGAACAAGTCTCATCAGCAGTCCTCCTTCCATTGTGTGGATAATTACACAGTTGGTTTCTCTTGAGGTATGTCTGGTCCCTCTCAACCTGCGAAATGGCTTTACTTGTTGCTCAGAGAGCACTTCTTACCAAAGGCTTAGACATGTTTGCTTCTGTATCATGTGCATTTTGTGAAGGATGTTAAAGGGTGACATGTTTACTCTCTCTGAGGAAAATTATTTCTGAGCATAGAAAGCTTTTTTTTTTTAGCTAGCAGAAGGTATCAGAGCCAGAGTCACTAGATGGAAGATATAGAAGCCATCCCAGAAACACGCAGATTTGCAACTTCAAGGGTACCAGGTGTCAAATGAATTGGTCAACTTTCAGTCTTGGCCTTTGTTTTCTATATGTTCCAGCTCAGCTAAAGCACATTGGCTGGATGCAAGTATTCTCTGGGCAACACACAGCAGGGCTGACTGACTGATCCCCTCTGCCTGTAAGATTTCTCCAAATTTATTTCCTGACCCATCATAACTGTCATACTCACTCTGTCATCTGTTCTAGGAGGGTATTCCACTTAGCAATGAGAAACCAAGTCTAAAATTAGTGTCATAAACATATTCTGTGTTAGGGTGAAACAAATCTCCCTTTGAAGGACCTTTTTTTCCCTATCTGCTACCGAAGTTGAGGGTAAAGATCTCAATCTTTTTAACAAACCTTAGTGTCACTGAAATGCTACCTGTCAATGAGAAAGAGCTAACTTCATATAACACTGCAGAGAACCTCAGTTATGGTTATGCAGTCAGAGAACTTATTCCATGATTTTACAGATGTTACCTGGAACTTAAAACGACACCACTAAAACAAGCCCTATACAGATGGGCAGATTCCCTGAAGAGAGACCGAAGAACATCTAGGGAGTATACCAGAAGACAGTTCACATCTGACAGGTGTAGGAGCAGCATGGTCAATGTCTTGCTTGTTTAATAGCATTATCCAACAAGCTGTCTAGCCCATGAAAAAGAGCTAAATTACTCCTGCTGTCTTCACTGAAAAGATCCTGCAGAGCTCAAAATAAGAAAGGGTTGGCATAGGTGCATAGGAGAGTTTTTTTTATTCACGCTAGACTGGAGATTCACATGAATAATTGATTGGCCATACCTGTCTGCAAGACACAGTGACACCAGGAGGTCTCCCAAGGCCAGGAACCACCAGAGAAAGAGACTGAAAAGAAACCACATGTAGCTCTGGATCTTTAAATTACCTTTGAAGTCTAAATGACTAGCAGAAAGCAGGCCTATTGTTGGAGATGAAACGTTCTGAGCCTGTACAGAAAAGATACTTCCAGTTGTTAAAATGCTTAAAAGCTATAGCTGTAGCATTTGATGGAAGGGACCATTCGCATGGCTTTCAACAGCCAAAACATAAGAACTGCAGCAGGAGCTCAGAACAAACATCTAGGCTGCAGTCTTCTTTCTGACAGGAACTCAATGCATAGGGTGGAGTGAAAGAGGAGAACAACATATAGTGGTGCTTCCCTTGAGTACTCTCCCATCATGCACCAAACTGCCATTTAGGGATTTCCTAAGCCAGATATTCTTGAGTATCACACTTGGAAATTTAGGCATCCAGGACCTCAAACATTCCGAGGAGAGGATTCAGAGTTATGAGTCATATTCATATGACCAAATATGTGATTCAAACACAATTAAAAAATGCTCTCAATGGCACAGAATGGCTTTGCTTTTGATTTCTGACTTTAACAGTGTTTCTTGTGGCCCTGCTGACCTTGAAACTGGCCTTGAACAAAGTCAGTTCTGAAAAGATCATCTGTGCAGTGCCCTGCCTGGCAGTAGCCATTGTAACCAGGGCAGGTTTAGTCATCTTTCTGGTTACAGTGCCCAGAGCTGTACCTACTATTTTAGAGTCAGAAGTAAACAAAAGTAGTCTCTGTCTATAAATGGACAGTGATATTACATGAACAAACAGCTTGTGATGATTCACCTAAGACTAAACTGGATTTGCCTGCTAGGATAATTCACCTGGAGAGCTGAGTGCTTCCATTCACCTCCTTTCTTGGAAGCAGGCTGAGAATAACAAACTGTTCCAATAACATCAGCCTACTTCCAGTCAACGTATTTCCTATTGAGAGGCAGGGCAGGTTACATGTAACCCTGTTACATGACAGGCACATATTTGGTCATATAGAAGTGACTCATAACTCTGACTCTTCGCCTTAGAGTTAGGTGTTAACAGCAGCCAGTTGTCACAAAACCCTTGTTTGAAATGGTGATGCCATGCCTTCTCTCCAGCATAGTGTTCATATCCCCCTTCCTGGGGCTCTGGAAAGCAAAGTCACAGTAATGTGCTCCAGTCATCTGGCTACAGAATTTCAGGAGAAAGCTCCCCTCAGTACATCTTGCTGCTATTCCTCTTGGTGCAAACTAAATACGCAGTGCAGATCTGGGGCATTTCATGGTGGTCAGGATGTTCACAAAGAAGAGGACAGGCCTGACTCTAGACCTCAACGATTCCTAAGCATTTGTATTCACTAGAGCATATACTATAGCATTGTCCTCTCTTCTTCCACCTCTATAAACACTAGGTCACACAGTTTTATTTACTGAATTTTTAACCATTTCATGCTAAATGGAAAAGCCATTGAAAGGAAGAAAGGCATTATCTATAAACCATTTCATTATTACTAACAAGCAAGTTGTGGCCATTTGGGTCTCAACTTCTAAGTCTTATACAACAAGATAAGACAAGTAGTTCTGGATGAGACCGCAGGTCCTGTTTCCAGCAATATCCAATAGCAGAAATCTAGGGTGCAGAGAGATATTTCTGCAGAACATCCTCTTGATTTCCAGCAAATGATAGCTCAGGTCTTTCCCAGTTAGAGGTGGTAAGTTGTATTTAACAACTCGTTTCCATTAGTAAAGGCATTTATTTTTTGAGGCAATGCAAACTTTTGGCATCCATAAAATTCTGTAGCAAAGGTTTCCAGTGCAGGCACTATATTTTGAAAGCTATCCCTTGCCTGTTTCATCTGAGGCAGTACTGGCCCAGAATCATAGGTACAATTCACCCACAGTGGCCTTTGTACTGTAAAAGTAGCATTAACGTCCAAACCTGAAGCTCTGAACTGAAAGCTACCTGCGTGGGGAGGTGTGGGCATGAGTCTACATGAACCACCTACTTTAAGGGTCTTAAAATACTTGTCCAAGATCACATGGAGAACCACTGGAAAAGCAGGAAAACATGCCAGGAGGACTACCATGAAAGTACCTAAACCTTCCTTCAAACCTCCTTCTCTCTGGCTTTGTATCAGTCTTGGTGTGATCTGGACTTGCTAGATCATCTACAACAGCTTGCTGGGTCCCAGAACATCTGATCTTTTCTTTTGATCCCATGGAGAACTGGGCTTCTGGCCAGTGAAGAAGAGCAATCCAGCTAGTCAGTCCTCCAGCCAAACCCCCCTGGCTATGCTAGTTTGCACATGGACATTTCACTGACACTAAACTTCCCTCTTCAGCATGAATTGCTCATTACTTGAGTTCTATCAGGGATTTCTTATGTCATGAAAGAGCAGAGATTCTGCCTGAACACACTGAGGAGGACTGACCGCTTTCTATGGATAAAGTTGTTGATATGTGTATATGTATTGCCTGTATCTGCAAGACATAGATGTCTCAGTGTTTTACTCTCAATGGTGTCTCTGTTCTGCAACCATCTGTGTATAAAGCTGCTATTCTCTTGTGAACAATGACTCATACAGGAAAGTCTCTAAGAATTAGGCAAGAACTATGTTCATCCTGAGTAGTATTGAAGATGAGGATTAAGTTCCATAAACTCTTGGAAACTCAGCATTAGTTTTCCCTTGACAGCTTTAATCTTTAAAATCTGCTGTTGCTGACACACATTTGCAACAACAGGTTGGCAGTAAACTGTCTCTGCAAATGGGCACTGCAACTCCTCCACTTGCTTCTGACCAAGACCCAGCACACACTGCTCACTGTGGCCAACCTTTTCCTCACTCCATTTTCCAGTAAGGATCCACTTAGTGACTCTTCCACCTCCCAAATTCTTCTCAGCCCCCAGAGATGACTCTCTGCAGCCCTTTTCCTTATATTTCCAGGCTACTCTGCATCTTTGCCAACTGAATTGGGTGGGTAGGAAAAAGTAGGGTTGCTTAGGGGTTGCTCAGTGCCCTGCAAGCTACACCTGGACCTGGAGTTGCCCAAAAAACTGTGAAGTTGGCCATAGGGACTATCTGAGGCAGCGAACCATATTGATATAAAAAACCCCAACACAACAGAACGTTAAAATCAACAGATAAAATTGGAGTCACAGAATCACAGAGCGGTTGAGGTTGGAAGGAAGCCCTGGAGGTCATCTGGTCCAGACCCCCTGCACAAGCAGTGCCACCTAGAGCAAGTTGCCTAGGACAATGTCCAGACAGCTTTTGAATATCTCCAAGGACAACAATTACTATGCTGGAAAACTATCATGGGAAGAAGAGGTTGCACTTTATCCCTGGAATCGTTGCTTTGAGTTCTCATAGGCTGAAGGAGGTGATTTTATGGCTTATTTGGACGGCACCTGAGACAGAGCCCTCATTCCTATGTTATCCTCTCCCAACCACCACACTTCCCGCTAGCTGCATGGTCCTGACCTTCCTGTAGCTGCTACTACTTCTGTGTTCCTCAGCCTTTTTAGTGCATTGATCAGTCTTCAAACAGCAGAATGCAGCTCTGTTCCTGCTGGATTAGTGAGTTCACCTGAATGAGTGTAAAGTGTAGGTTGGAAGGGATCTCGGGGGTCTTTAGTCCAATCTCCTACTCAAAGTAGGGCTAACTTCAAGGCCAGATGAAGTTGCTCAGGGCTTTGTCGACATGTATCCTATAAATCCCCAAGGATGGAGATTTCACAGCCTCTTTCAGCAGCCTGTCCTAGGGCTGCACCACTCTCATGGTAAATAATGTGTTCCTTTGATTGAAAAAGAATTTCCCTGGTTTGCAACATCATTGCCTCCTGTCCTTTCGCTGTACACTAGCAGTAAAAGTTTGGATGCATCTTAATTCACAATCCCATTTTCAGCAGTGTTAGTCTGCAATTAGATCCCTCGCTAGCCTTCTCTTCTTCAGGCCAAACGAACCTAATTCCTTCACATCTCCTCATATGGCATGTGCTCCAGCTGACTGATACCAGGGGCTTTTGATGGATCCTCTCCAGCGTGTCAACATGTACCATACACCAGGAGGGTCTCCAAACTGAGCACAGCATTGCAGATGCTGCCTCACCAGTGCCAAGCAGAGGGGAATAACATGTCCCCCCACCTGCTGGCCTCTTGCTGGCAATGCAATCCCATGGCTGGTCAGTGTTGTCACTGCAGGAGAGCGCTGCTGACACAGGTCCAACTTGTTTTCCACCAGAATCCCGAGGTCTTTCCTGCAGGGTTGCACCTTCACAGTCCATGCCCAGTCTGCACTGATACATGGAGTTGTTTTGTCCCAGGCTGAAAATGTACAGAGGGCTTATTATTTAATAGAATTAGAACAAATGTGTGAGGTGAATTAGACCAAATTTATCGTGTGATTAAAAAGGGCCAAACCCTGAGTCCCTTTGTGCTTAGTCTGCTAATGGTGCACATGGGAGTGCAGTTTCATACCTGAGAATCTCAGTTTTCTGCATAAAGTTTTTAGAGCTGTACAAGGCCTGATGTTGGCCACAGACATAAGCAAAGGGGCTGTAACTCAGCCCAATTTACCCTTTTCCTAGAAAAAGGCCCTGCAAACTTGAAAGAGAATCTTGTAGGCCACTGGAATGAATCCCACTTCCATCTATTCCCCCAAGACCTCAAAGGAGGAGCAGGCACCATGTCTTTGTGTGATGAGCTTTGTGTGTGCTTGGTGTGTTTTTAAATCAGCATTTTAATTCTCCTTTTGACTTCACAGATAGGCAAAATAGTAAGAGTTATTCTTAGTATACACTGAGGTACAACACAGCTCGTGCTCTCTCAATAAGTTTATTTGTTACTATTCTAAAATAAAGAGTTTGCCTTTTTTTTATTTCCTAAGCATACCTCACAATATCTCTGGTTCAACTAAATAAAAAATAGCATGTTTCTTGTTCTTAAATAAATAAATAAAATTCATTTTGAAAACCTAGCAGTTACCCTATTTCAATTTGCTTCCAGCTTTTTGTTTTTTGGTGTCCTCTTGGGCATCTGTTTCTCTTCGGAATGCTAATATGCACCTGCATATCTTATAAATTTAGTGGCAAGAATTAAGCACAGAGATACAGAAATATAAAAGTCTCTGAGCGGGGAGTAGTCTGGAGTTGCCCACTGGAACTGCTGGGAACAGACCTGTGTTCAAGTTCCTGCAGCCTCTGGAGGCTCAATGCATCTCTCCTGTCTCTGTGTGGAGACACTTAGCTGAATAGTGAGCTTTTAACAGTGGGCTTTTCTGCTGGGTTAAAAACTGGCTGGAGGCTGGGCCCAGAGAGTGGTGGTGAATGGAGTTAAATCCAGTTGGCAGCTGGTTATGAGTGGTGTCCCACAGGTCTTGGTACTGAGGTCAGTTCTCTTTAACATCTTCATCAATGATCTAGATGAAGGGATCGAGTGCACCCTCAGTAAACTTGAAGACGACACCAAGTTGGGTGGGACTGTCAACCTGCTGGAGGGTAGAAAGGCTTTGCAGAAGGGCCTGGACAGGCTGGATGGATGGGCCGAGGCCAATGGGACAAGGCTCAACAAGGCCAAGTTACGGCAATCAGGCACGGACTCTGCTGAGTTGTGAGACAAGGACAAAGATGTTTATTGTTTTTCTTTTACAGCATATAT
>JAOXJM010000003.1:24228777-24244390 GCA_026413425.1 Tringa solitaria
GATCTACCCCTCCTCATGGATCGCATCCCCTCTCTCTCGCCTCCCTCCCCCATACTCCCCCTGGATGGAGCAGAGTCCCCGGGAGGCACAGGTAGCGCAGGACAATGTCCCTACCCGTGTCCCCCTTGTGCTGGTGGCCACTCCCCGCACTCCCCCGTCCTGTCCCATGGAGTTGCGCCACGGACAGGCCGCTACAGCACAAGAGCAGAGCCGTTCCAGGCACAGCGACTGCTACAGCCCCACGGACAGATCTTTTCGGTACTTTTCCTACTTAACTCTTTGCTTCTGTAATAAGTAATTTTGCTTCAGCTAAAATAGATATGTGCTTGCTATGGCTTAAGCTAAAATAGGTATGTGCTTGCTACGCGGTTGGAAAAGGGATAGTGTTAGAATACTGAACCATTGCAAAACAAGGGATGGTGTGGTTAGCTAGGAGAACCACAGAGGTGGCAACCATGTAAAGATTGGAGAAGCCACAAGAAGGAAATGGTCATGAAGACTTTGAGCCTTCCTCTGACGACCACTAGGAAGACTCCTGGGGAAACATTGCACCTGCTGTTGTTGGGGCGCGGGGGGCATGTTCGGGGGTGGGTTGCGTTCCAAGAACTCATTGATTATGCAAATCATTTTACAAGAAAAACCATGAATATGTATGAGTAATGAGAAATAAAACCAAGCATTTGTAAGAAGAGAATGAGTCACAGGATGAGAAATCCCTTGTGTAGCTCCCAGCACTGTAATAAGTATTCTTTGCTCCACAGACTTTGTGCCTGACCAAAATTTGATACAGTGAGCGCATTTCTCACCCTTCTCTCACACAAGAAAGTTGAAGCCTGAAAGAACAGCTGAGGGGTGTGTTCCCATTGTCCTGGGAACCACTTTCTCCCCATAGGACATAACCTGGAGTTTGGGAACTGCTGCCGTACCTGATGCATCCATTCACACTCACTGTCGATCTTGTAACGAAGTTACAGTAACAGTCACCACCGCGTCACCCAGGTTTATTTTTATTTCTCACAGCTTCTACTTAGGGTTGGCTAAATGTGACCAGGTCAAAGATCAGGTACCTCCACACCTGGTTACTTGAAGCAAGTAATGACCATCTCTGTTGGATGCATTGAAGTCTGTATGGTAAGAAAGCTTGCCACAGCTCCGCTCAGGGACCTCATTCCTCTGATTTCTAAATATAAAAAAAGGAAGACAATGTAGAGGTTCTTGGAGCAATTGAATTGTTTGTGGAGTTGCTGCCATATTATTGGCGCAGAACCAGTATCTTCCAGTTCTGCTCAAAGACCTGGATTCTTAGCATTGATCGTATCTGCTCAGTCTCTTGGGCGGCACAAAAAGACTTTCAAAACTCACTGGTTTTAAATAACTGCCAATTTCTGGCCTTCCTTTATGAGGCCGCTCCAGCACCAGAGTGGGAGGAATGCAGCTGCGGCTGCCTGGTGTTTTGACAGATCATTGTGGCACTTGTGGCTTAGAAGGGTCCTTCTCTGCAGGACTCAAACTCACCTGTCCTCCAATGTCACGACTTTTGGCTCGCAACTTGTTAACCTGGCATTCAGCAATATCAGCTCGTTCTTCAGCCTCTTCTAGCTCGTGCTGGGTCTTGCGGCATCGCGAGAGATTAGTGTTTGCCTGTTCTTCCTGAAAGTCATGCAGTGCCGTCAGTGACATGGGCATGAACTGACATTGCTCTGTTATCATAACCGAACACCCTGTGGTCACAGTAACATCCTACAGCTCAGCCACATCCCTGCGCCACCGGCACTCCAAGCACTTCTATCAGCACTGTCACAACGTGAGCCCTCTGCTGGGGACAGAACAATTAGTACTGCTCAGTTCCAGCTGGTGGAATTGGCTGGTGCAGCTCCAAAAGTGCAATGGTTCCATGATAATTACAGCTGTGCCTGCTCTGTTGTGAACCATAGGTCCTTACCAATAAGGAATACTTAAAGCCAGTGGCCACAGCTGCCCTATCAAACTGGGTATTCAATTATTTTAATGAACTTGGGAGCCCAGACCTTTTGGAAGTCTCCACCCTGGGCCCACAAAGACTTAAAAAGAGTTCTGCACTCACAGCTTCCTCAGCCTGTTTCTTGTATGCTTTCACTTTTAACTGCAGCTTGTCCACCAGATCCTGGAGCCGGAGAATATTTTTTTTATCCTCTTCAGACTGTGGGAAGTGAAAATCAAGTCAGCCTGGGAGGATGGACCGAGGTGATGCACGTAAGAGGGCAGATGATGTGAAATACCTGGTAAGTGAGCTCCTTCAGCCTTCGCTCATACTTTCGAGCACCTTTCAATGACTCTATTCCCCGTTTCTGCTCAGCATCGAGCTCGTTTTCTAGCTCATTTATCTGAAACACAGCATCATGGTGAACACAGCATCGTGGTGAAAACAGCAAACTGCCGAGAAAGGCTGCACGGTCCTGGGAAATGGGGTTCTGCGAACTATGGCTGCAGAGACAGTGCAGCCTCCTGCAGATGCTTCTTGAGGCCAGACTGGCTAAAAGCTGCTCACTGTGCTGTATTAGTAGTGACATATTGTGTGAATCCAGATTTATAGAAGGAACTTAGCTGTGAATACCTGGGGCATTTATATCCAAAATTAGGTTTACATTTGTCAGAGGAGAGGAAGTTGAAACAGGGAGGGGAGAGTTCTGTCAATGTTCACCAGGTAAACAGGGGAAATGTATTTAATTTGTAATTTTTGACTCCAGCTGATCCTCAGGAATAGTTCCTAACAACCTCCCACACCTCCCTGCCTCTTCTGCAGTGTATATAAGTCAAACCTGGACTCCAGTGTTTTTATTTCTGTGTGGATATTTTCTTTCAAAGCTAAGAGCACAAAACCCTGAGTCAGTTGTGCTGTATTTTGCAACAGGTGAAGAGCACAGTAACTGGTCAGGCAAAGGGTCCATCCAGCCGAGCACTCTGGCCCTGGGAGTGGCAGCAGCATATACTACATAGGGACAGCAGGTGATATATCTGTGCCTGTTCCCTTTAGTTTGTCTATAAATCTGCTGATTTCTGATCCCTTTTGCAACCTTGTACCAGCTGCCTCTGCAGCCTCCTATGGCAGCAGATTCCAGAATTTCACTGCCCACTCTGTGAAGTACTTCCTTTTGTTTCTTTTAAACCAACCTCCAGAGGAAGATGTTCTGATCTGAAGCATGTGTTCTTACTTCTCATGTTGTGCATTTTGATGAATAACCATTCAGAATACATCTTGGTCACTGCTGTCATGATTCTGTAAACGCTGATCACCTCCCCCTGAGCTGTCTCCTCTCCAAATAATAGTCCAAGTCTTTTTTGTCTCTCCTTATAAGGCTCCACCCTGGATACCATTCCCTGGATGCTTCTCTAACTGTCAGGTCCTTCTTGAGTTGCAGAGACCAGAATTTGCATGTGGCAAGTTATGCTCTCTGTCTTGTTCTTAGTGCCCTTCCTTATAAAGCCTGAATTTTTTTCTCTTTTAGGTTTTTGCTTCTCCTGCATGTAGGACAAACAGCTTCTGAGGCATGTCGTGGACAAGACAGATTACCTGGTGGAGCTGTCATTACCAATTCCAAGTTCATCCCCAAGTAAGTATATCTTAAACTATTTTTCCCTAGATAAGTTACTGTATACGTCTACCCTGATGTTCACCTCCCACCGTTTTTGCCCACACGTTTTTTATGAGGTCATTCCTAAATTCCATACCCGCAATGCAATGTACTCATCAGTTACACTCAGTGTAACTCATGAAATCTGCTGGAGATACCTGGGCTTGTCCGCTTCCAAGGAGGTTCCAACAACCAAGAGCCCACTCAGGAACTTAACCTTAGCCTACCCTTATCTTCACCATACCCTTGCCTCTAGTTTCTGGAGTTGCTTCTTTCCACCCTTCAGAGCCAGCTGCTCAGCTTCATCCAGACGGAGCTGCAGGTCCTTCACTGTCTGTTCCAGATTCCTCTTCATCCTCTCCAGGTGGGCGCTGGTGTCCTGCTCCTTCTTCAGCTCTTCTGCCATCATGGCTGCCTGGTAGTAGTGCACAATTATGTTACAAATAGGCCTTCCTTTCCCTGGCTGTTCTGTGCTCTCCCCAGGAGCAATCCCCAGCTTCACATTAGTGTGTGGCTCTCCACATTCTCAGTCGGTGCCTGTGGCTGTGCTAAGGGTCTGTCATATAAAGAGGATTACCATTTCTCAGTATATGTATTTCTAAAACTACTCTGCCTTGGAGAACAGGCAGGGTTGATGACAAGAAAAAATAAGTAGGGCATGCAAATGACTCGGTACCAAAATTTAATTTCTTGGGAGTCAGTGGAAATTAGAGGCATCTTGAAGTACCATCAACTAGCACTCTGTATCTCTGGGCTTCCAAATGATTTTGAATATCTGGCCATTTGGTGCCGGAATTTGCTGAAGAATCAGGCTCCTAAGCAGCTTTTGCCAATGAAATGACTCCCAGTATCTTGAACCACAATGAAAATCTTGTGCCTGCTGAGATCTTCAGAACCCTGGATGGACAGCTGTCACCAATGTGACAGAGTAGAGGGGAACCCACAGCACTGCTGGTGGTGGGCAACCAGAACCAGACAGAGCTTCTCAGGCCCAGGTGCACCATGAAGTCATGGTGGGACTGTTAGCCAACAGTGTGACCATTTTCTGTTCCATTTTCATATACTTTTCCTAGATAGTCCTAAGATTTGTTTCTTCTGATGCTGTGGAACTGTAGCCTTGTTTAAGTGAAACATTCCTACTCTCTTTACTTCTTACATGTCTAGCATTTGTATAGAAGCATGTATGACTTTAGTCTTAATTTCTTCTTCTCTGTGGTGTGTCTAAACAGGACTTGGTTAGACCACCCTTTTCCTATTACAGTTTTTCCTATTACATCTGTTCTATCCTGTCTGTTACATTTATCCTGGAAGCAAAAGTGAATGTAGGTATGGGAAAGGGGAGGCAGGATGCTTCTTCAGCACAGACTGCCAGAACATGAGTAGAGGATCTCAACTGAAGCGATCTTCCATGGCAAGCAGAAGGGCAGAGGCTGTGTGAGGCCCGTGTGGGAGGGATTGGGTATCACCAATATTTTCTGTCCCTATGTTGAAGAATTGGTTCTTCTTAACCCAATTGCTCCTTTCTAAAGTATAAAAGTGACTGTGGTAGTATAAAGTGGAAGAGAGGCAAGCAAGAAAACTTACATCTGTGATCGCTTTCTTGGCTTTCTCCTCTGCATTTCTGGCTTCCTGAATGCTGTCTTCAACTTCATTCTGTAAATGAGTAATATCCACTTCCAGTCTCTTCTTGGTGTTGAGGAGACTTGTGTTCTGTTGGGACAGCCGGAAGACAGGTCATTCCCACCCTGTTTCACACCACTCCCACATACCTGTTGTAAAGGAGATACCAAATACCTGTGAGTGGAGAAGCTGCACTCGCTCACTGGCATCTGTCAGCTCCTGCTCAGAAACTTTCCGGGCTCGCTCTGTCTGCTCCATAGCAGCTTGCATCTCCTCCATTTCTGTTGTCATCAGATTGTTCCTACGCTCTACCATAGCAAGCTGCTCCTTCAGGTCGTCATTCTCTCTCAAGGCATCATCCAAATGGAGCTGGGAATCCTTTGAAGGTGGAAGCACAAGGAGCATCAGAGGTAAGCAGAATGAGTGACAAAGACCTATAGGACAGTAGCGCTCATGGTCCCCACCTTGAGTTGCCCTTGCACAACTTTGAGGTGCTTCTGTGTCTCTGCTATCTGACAGTTAGCATGGCTCAGCTGTATTTCCATGTCATTCAGATCTCCCTCCATCTTCTTTTTCAGCCTTAAAGCATCATTTCGGCTTCTTATCTCAGCATCCAGTGTAGTCTGCAGAGACTCTAATACCCTCTGGTGATTCCTCTTCAGCTGTTGAATTTCCTCTTCTTTCTCTGCACTCCTTCTGTCAACATCTGACTTCACCTGGTTCAGCTCCAGCTGAACACGTAAGATTTTTCCCTCTTCGTGTTCTAAAGAGCCCTGGCAAGATTGAAATAATATAATTTGTCTCTGTAGTGTTCGTTATTGGGAAATGCCCATGCAAAATTTTGACACTTTGCAGTCATTAATGCAGGTATATTTGTTTTACTGTAGACCATTAGAAAAGGCCTAGCTCTGAAAAAAATTACTGCGGTTCCCATACATGAGTCATTATACCTTAGCTGGGTATTAATCAGTCATTTAGGAATGAGACTCCTTAGGAAAACGTCTCCTATATATCAAGGTTTGGGCACTGAGGGCTATGTTGACACTGCAGAGATAACAAACGTGAATGTGTAAAATAGGACAGACAAGCCTCATGCTCAGAAGCAGCTTGCCTTCTCTTGCATCTCATGCTGAATTCTGCTTAGGGGCTCTACACTTGGTCCCACCCCCTTCCATACAGCCTTTTCCTTCTGATACTCATACTGTCTATCCTCAGATGTCTAGGAGTTAGAAGCCTGAAGCTGGGTCTTTACAACCAGTGGACAGAAATAAGAGCACCCAGAGAATAAAATGGTTGACGTAGCCTTGGCATCTCTTTTAAGAACAGACCCTCCAGAGATGCCAATTTTTCCTTTTTGATTCTAGAATGAGCCTATGGTGACTAATCCAGGATTAGACTGGTGACATTTAGATGCATGAATTAGAGCAGAATGATTTGCATGGCCACTATAACTCTTGCTTCTACTGCCCACCCATCTAGTGAGATATAAAGAATAGAGATGTGTCAGCTGTTTTTTATTTCTTTTTCTACCTAAGGGGAGTTAGAGAGAAAATAAGGTGAAGCTCTTCTTGGTAGTAGACAGCAAAAAGACAAAAGGCAAGGTTCAAAAGTTGATACAGGGGAAATCCTGACTGCATGTTAAGGGTAGAAATGTTTTTCTATGAGAATGATGCCTCACTGGAAAAGGTTGTCCAGCAATCCTATGAAATCTTCATCCTTGGAAATTATAAAGAAGAATTAGTCAAAGCTTCAAGCAACCTATGTAACTTTGAAGTCAGCCCTGCTTTGAGGAGGTGGTTGTACTAAAGACCTTCCAAACATCCTTTCCACCCTAAGTAAATTCTGTGTTTCTGTGTTTGAGCTATGTCCTAGGTATACCATGGGCAGCTCTCGAAGGCATTTTGTGGAGACTCAGATATGGTCATAGAGAAGTACAAGAAGCTTTCCAAAAGACAGTCAGGGCAGATAGGGAAGAGAAGGCAGAACCCAGACAAGAGAGAACTGAAAGAGCTGCAATTTGGCATGGACTGGGAAAACAGTAAGAATTAAAGTTATAAAGAGCTGAGGGATAGCCCAAGACCTAAGGAGGATGGAGGGACATGGAATTGCAGGACCTGGTATGCAGCGTGTGTCAGCAAAGCACGTCAGTGTTCCAGTACCATCTCCAAGATTCAGCTGATCCCCAGCAACCTCTCCATGTTCATTAGAACCCGTGTCCTATGAACTGACTCCTTCAATATATTACTTACTCCAGTTCATTGAAAGTGGAGGAACTGAAGAAATATAATCTTAATTCTTTTCAACATTCATTTTTCTTTGAACAGCAGATCATATCAAGAAAATTTTAAAATATGGGTTAGACGTGCTCTGAAAACATCCTGATTAATTTGACTAGAAAACAAAAATTGTCAGAGTTTTGAAATACAAATGACCTTTCTTTAGCCTTTCAGAGTAGCAAATTCAAACAGGTGGTGTGAAAAGAGCTCGATTTTAGTCTGGGACTGAGTGTTTTTGTGCCCGATAGCACAGCAAGGAATGCCACATTGGTATGGGAGAGGAGCTGTCCCTGTACTATTTGGTCTGCTTGTGCTCTCCTACTGCACCTTTGTGACAGTATCATAACAAACAGGAATGTGTAATCTCCAAATTTTCTCAATTCATGATCTCTCTAAAAGCAAGCCTGTTTATTGAGGACGCTTGCCTCTGCTTCTTCTAATGCTGCTTGAAGGTCATACTTTTCTTGCTCAATTTGTTTCTTTGCTTTCTCCAGTCCATGATTAGCTTTTCCACATTCAGCAATCTGTTCAGTCAGATCAGAAATTTCCTCTGCAACATAGAAAACACAGATTCAACTCGTCTCAGGTAATATTGTCAACGGACCTTCAATTGCTGTTTGGCAGTGGGAGTGATGGAAGAGATAATAATGTAGTGTGATGCAGCAGTGAGGAGAAATAATAGGTCTTGTCTCCTGTGCAGTCTTTATTTCTGATTACCTGCTATTTCCAGTTCAGTGTGCAACTTGAAAATGAGTGGGACCAACTGTATTGAGCTCAGAGAATAATATCAGCTTCCTCTGGATAATGAAATTACGTCTCCAGAGATGGTCCTGTTTGATTGCTCTCTTTATCCTCAGATACTCCCCAGGGATCATTCAGGTCACAAAAAGGGAATTGAGTTGTGTTTCCTTTATATAGTTATTTTGCTTATTAAATGCCAATTTTTTGTGCCACAGTTGCATGGCCCTCCAATAATCAGGAGATAGATAACAGCCCTCCAGATTTTGTTTTCTAATGGCAGTGACTGAAATAATCTGAAAAAAAAAAAAAAAGTATCTGGTTTCATCATAACTTCTGTCCCCAATTTGGTCCCTAGCCATGAATGGGATTATGATTGTGGGAATGGAGGAGGCATACCATCAGGACATCAGGTGGTGTAGGCCTGTGACTGTGATCAGCTGAACAGGAAAGAAATTTGCCTAACCTGAACTTTGTGGGAAAACCATAAGGAACAAAGCCCTGGGAAGAGGCAGAGCTCTGGTAGCCCAAAAACATAGAAGCATCTTAGGACTCATAGTGGATTCTGATAGAGCTGATGGTGGATCATGGTGGAGCTGCTAGATATCTGAACTTACGCTGGAGGTTCTTATTTTCCCGTCTGACGGTCTCAGCCTGGTCAAGCATTTCTTCATAGGCATTCTTCATCCGGAAGATCTCAGTGCTAAGAGAGCGAGACTCCTTCTGGGCAGCTTCCAGGTCAGCCTGACTCTCCTGGTACTTCTGCTTCCATTCAGCAAGGACCTGGAGTGACAAGAGCTATCAGAGAATGACCCATTCTGCAACGCTCCTGTCTCTGCACCTTTATAGGACAAGAACCCAAGAGGCATGGCCTGCTTTACAGTCTGTTGTTTTAGACTGTTCTCTCCCTGTGAAAATCCATTCACTCTGATACGTACTTTGGCTGTTTTGGTGGAACCTACTTAAATTACCTTCTTCAGCCAGCACTAGTGCATACCCCAAGTTCTCAGGCATAAATTTGGTTTGACAGCACTGGACACAATGTGGTTAGTCTGATGAGGCTGTGTGAACCTTTTTATTATTGCAGGAACCAGTGGTCTTGCACTCAGCCTACCAAGAAAGATCACGTTACTGATTGTCTCCTGAGTTTGGCACCACAGCCCTTCAGGGCATCTTTTTTAGCACGTTCACCCAATTCAGAAGGCTGGGCCAAGGCACAGGGCTGTGCAACATCACTTGGGCAAAGAGTGATGATTCTGTTAAATGTTATTAAAGGCAGTTAAGGCTGGAACTGTGAAAAGGAGTCTGAGGCTCTGCCTAACCCAAATACAAGACTGGCAGACTTAGTTCCAAGCAAAACTCAGGGCTTGTTATCTTGCTTGCACATACTTGCTCAGTCTGCTTGATCAAAAACTAGAAATGGATCCTCCCGGTCTATCTCCCTTGTGAAAACTTCATGCTTTTTAAAACTATCAGAAAGCTACTTTATTGTTTGCTGTGGTCATCTGGGGTTACTCACACTGTGACATTATCATTATCACATGTCACATTATGTGCTCCCTACCATAGCTTTGCTTTGGATAAAATGTAATTTATTCTACTGTGTGTGCAGAACTTCCATAATTTAAGAACTTCGCCTGGTCTATCAAATGTATAACAACATTCAGATCTGGCAGGGTCTTTGAATGAACCTTGTCAAAATTCTTCTGCTTCTTATCAAATGCTGCACAGGCGGCATTCAACCTCTCCACGTCAATCATGAGGTCATCCACTTCCCCCTGCAGCCTCTGCTTTGTCTTCTCCAGTGAAGCACACTTTGAGTTGACAGCCTCAATCTGCTCCTCTGACTCCTGGAGGCGCTGAGCAAGCTTCTTTCTGCAGGATGAGACAATCAGAGCTGAGAGAAGGAAAATTCTGGCGTTCTCAGAAAATGGGCAGGAAGAGAATTTGGCACGGGGGAGATGGGCAGAGAGAGCAACACAGAAAGCTGTGATGTGAACAACAAGCATCAATAGGAGTCTGGGATGATACAGCATGCTTAAGTCGTGCATAAGTTGGGAGATTACTTACCCAAAGGGTAAATCTCCCAGGGGTAAGTTTCCAACGTGAAGAGGAACCAGAAACACACTTTAAATATTGGCAAAGAATGTGATTTCTCAGCAACTATGATTAACTGCATAGTTAATGCACTGGAATTCTCCTTTCTGGAGACGCTCCCAAGCCTCTACTCCTTCTCCTCCTTTAAACTGTTACTCACTCCCCTTTTCACTCCTAACACATTACAAAGGACACTGCTCTGCATATTCTTCCTACAAGCATATTCTGGTTTCCTTCACTTCCTTCTCACATTTCCTACTTGCTCCAGACCATCCCTACACATACTTGGCCTCCTCCAGCTCCTCCGTGCGCTGAATAGCGTCCGTCTCGTATTTGGTTCTCCACTGGGCCACTTCGCTGTTGGCCTTGGACAGGGCACGCTGCAGCTCCCCCTTGGCCTCCTGCTCCTCCTCATATTGCTCCCGGAGCAAGTCACAGTCGTGGTGAGCAGACTGCAAGGCGTGGGCCAGGGCGTTCTTGGCCTGGGTAGTTAGAAGTATACAAATTGTCCAAACATTAACAATTTGTGACTGGAGTTTTTTACTCTATTTCGATAAAACCTCTACATCTCACTGCCCATGGGCAAATGTTGCTTGAATACCAGAAAGAGCAAAGTGAATAACATTAGGGACTCTGTGTTTCAGATTTGAAGTTGTTGAGCAAGATCAGGCACTTGTCCACCTTGTTAGGGATACTGACATCCAACACATCTGCACCAAGCGCTTCAGGCAAAGAGACAGGAAATCCAGCAACAGTCAAGGTGGGAATTATCTCTCAAAAAGTTTGCCTATAAGCTTTTCAGGTAGGATTTGTTTTTTATCTGAAGGTGGAAGAAATTATAAACTATGTTGTCATATCTAACCCAGGGTACACCTGCACATCTGTTCTCTTGTTTTTTTTGGCTGCTGCTGTGTTCTTTGCCTCAGGGATTTCCTGTAGCAGTAAGGTATGCACACAGAGCTATTTCCACTCACTTCTCTCATGATTTTCAACTTCAGAAAGCATGATAACGAGGGCTTAAACTGTCTTCCTTATTTAATTTCTAATCTCTTCTATGTGTTATACTCCAAGACAATGTTCAAAACTTTTAATGTTCTTACGTCTCCACCTATATCTGAGGAGAAATTTCATTTATTGTTTCAGCTCATTGATTTATTTTACAATTTGTCAGTCCAAATTAAAACAAGTAACCTTATTTTCTTCCTCTAGTTGCCTCTTCAGCTCTTCAGTCTGCTGAGTGAAAGCATGTTTGCCTCGAGTCAACTGAGAAATCAAGGACTCCTTTTCCTCTAGTTGCCGAGTAAGTTCACCTAATGAGAAAACATTTCTTTTTTTAGACAGAGATATGAAACATAAAACATACAAATGAGAAAAACTAGCCATATGGAAAGAGATTACAAAATATATTGTGGTAAAATGAAGGGAGAGGAGCAATTTCGTTCCCACGAGTAGGAGAAAACTATCAAAGATAAATGTTGTGCTGGCAGACTGACCAAAAACTCACTCATTTTGATTGACTGTGCTGCTTTTGGTTTGGTTTTGTTTCCTTGGGTGGAATTCTGACTGCCACCAGTAGGAAATTCTACAGCCTGAGTTTTGTTCAGATCACCCAGTGATGAATATATTACAAAATACACAGGCAGTCAGACAGCATATTTAAGTACTTGCCAGAGAACAATTACATTTAACCTAGGGACATACCATTCTCAGTCTGTAGACGTGTTTTCTGCATGTTCAGATCATTAATTAGTCGCATATGTTCATCGTCTTTGGTTCTGACTTCACTGAACTGGTCTTCGAGAGCTCGGCACATCTTTTCCAGATTGCTCTGTTAAGAGATAGAAACATATCCTTCAGCTCATCGAATTGTTCAGAAGAACAGTCGTAGTGAGAAGTGCTTCTTCCTGTGCAGCAACCTTGGCTTTGGAGACAGACTCCATGTTACTGGCCAAGTCGTCGATCTCCATCTTCAGCTCACTCTTCTCCTTCTCCAGCTTCTGCTTCACTCGCTGCAGGTTGTCGATCTGCTCCCCAAGCTCAGCCGTGCTGTCCGCGTGCTTCTTCCGCAGGGCGGCAGCCGTGGCCTCGTGCTGCAGCGTGGCCTCTTCGAGGTCGCGACGCATCTTCTGAAATTCTGCCTCACGCTTCTTGTTC
Organism: Tringa solitaria; assembly: GCA_026413425.1. Lineage (NCBI taxonomy): Eukaryota > Metazoa > Chordata > Aves > Charadriiformes > Scolopacidae > Tringa > Tringa solitaria. The sequence goes on from JAOXJM010000003.1 coordinate 24,241,274, forward strand.
ATGTCGATCTGAGCTGCGGTAGCCCCTCCTGCTTCTTCCAGGCGCTCGCTGATCTCCTCCAGCTCCCTCGAGAGGTCAGCTCGCTGCTTTTCAGTCTTTGCACGGATTGCACGTTCAGCCTCAATTTCCTCCTCCAGTTCCTCTATTCGAGCCTGTGAAAGTTAATTGGTTAAATGAGGATTTCTGAATAGACAAATTTGAAATTATCATTAAGGAACAAAGAGCAAACATTCACATCCATTTATATCATTACTAGAAATTTCACTGAATTTTTGTCCTAGGACATGCAATATTCACCTTTGGAACAATAGTGAATGTAAACTCTGGTATTTCCTTTTATGTTATAGCTCCGAATGAATTTATTTATGATGTTATGAAGGATCTACAAATTCAGTTTTCTGAAGAAATAGGGGGTGTGTTACTGGAAAATGTAAAGGAATGTGAGTTTCTTAGAATTTCCCAAAGGTTAGGCCAAAACAAAGTGGTGTCCTCTCTCCATCAGCAAACAAGACAAGAGGAACATTGGGATGAGCAATCATGGGATAATAGAACTGAAGAGAACTGTCTTCCTGGCTCTGCATTTAGAAGGTGATCTCTCTCCTGATCATGACAGATTATTTCACATTCTATTGTTTTCATAGCAAAGTAGTATTCAGTGGCTTTACTATTGTTATAACTCAGTATCTGATCCATTTTCAAAGCCTGCCACAAGCTTCACTTAAGAAATTTCTCACATAGGTGTGTATGATCTGAGGCCAGAGCTGCTGTAAAAGTGCCCTGAGATGGGAACAGCACCCAGAGTCCAGGTTAATTGTTTTATTCACCTGTAGGAGAATATTATTGCAAAACTGTCTAAGAATAAGTATTAATTAATTCTAAGGAACTTGTGCTTGGTGACTAAAAAATATAAACAACTCTTAAACTTTACCTGAAGCTCCTTAATTTTCTTTTGCAGCTGAGAACTTTGAGCCTGCTCATCTTCAATTTTACTTTGCAACTGGCTAATTTCAAAATCCTTTCTGTTAAAGAACAAGAATGCAAATTCAATACAGTTAAGATAAATGTGAATTTTAGAATTCAGAGCATAAAAAATCAGTGCAATACTTTTTTAGCCTGTCATCCATCTGTTGCTTATCATTTTCCAGATCCATGATGGAATCCTGAGACATTTTCAGATCTCCCTCCAGTTTTCTCTTTGCTCTCTCAAGGTCCATTCGTAGTTTCTTCTCTTGTTCCAGAGATCCTTCGAGCTAAAACACATAAACATACTTTGAAACATGTAAATTATACTTTGAAAGTAACTATTCTTGATTTAAAAATCTAACTAGAGTAGGAAATTGACAAATAGAGAAAACAATCAGATCCTGTATATAATTCTCATCTCCAACTCTGCTACACTCTCGCTGCAAGATCAGAGCTGCCATTAGACTTTGGTTTCAGATATTAAACTGTCCACAGCTTTGCAGTGTACAGCTGAAATGCCAGTTTTTGAAAAAAACAGAAATTAAAAATTTCCAGTGGCTGCAGTTCCTAGTATATAGACTGCTAAACATTGACAAATTCCCTGTGCTCGTAACTTCCTCAAGTGTTTCCATGCTGCACAGCGAGAAACCACAAACTGCCACAGCTATACCGCTCCAGCTAGTTGGGGCACAAATGTCTGCAATGCTGAAATACCCAATGATGAACACAGTTTAAATAGGCAGGGGAAGATGAAAGATATAATGAATTCCAGAATACCCTGTTATCTGGCAACGATTTATTAGCTGAAATTATTAGAGCTGCCTTGGCTGCTTTAGTTGTTGCTTAAACTCCCAGCTATAGATTTCTAGTCTCTTCTAATCTGTCAGAGTATCCCCCTACACAACCCAAAACCTTTTTCTTACATCATCCACTTGCTGCTCCAGTTTGGTCTTGGTTTTGGTGAGTGTGCTGACTTTGTCTTCCTCGACTTGCAAGTCATCCAGTGTCTGTTGGTGGGCTTCCTGGAGGGCCTTTTTCTCCTTAGTGAGTTTAGAAATATTTTCATCCAGAGCCGCCATCTCTTCAGTAAGATTCTTAACCTGTTAGACAGCCAGCATCCATACTATGAGGGAGTGCCTTGAGAAATGACAGACTGAGAACACAGTGAGTGCATCCTTGCAAAATCTTGCATGGACGTAGTCAAAGTGCTCTCCACAGAAGGTCTACATCGTTCATGATGAGGGTAGCAACAAGTGTCATGCTTGACAGTCAGACCTCTCTGGTCCTGCAATGGTAGGAATTCTTGCTTTAATTGTTTTTTACTACCAGCCCTATCCTGCTGAATTCCATAGTGGAACAAGTGCTAGTTCTTCACATGCCTCTGCAAGCTTTTCCCACTGGGATTTACAAAAGGTCTCTGAGTTGTTCTGGCTCAAAAAAATTATTTCCTGTATATGACACATTTTCTAGGCAAATAGCTGTAAATTCTCAACAAGGGAGGTTCTTTAAAAACATATTTTCAAGTGCCAAGCATGGCCAAGGATATGTTAATTTTTCCATAAAATTGAATGAAACACAATAACATGACAAAGAACCTTATGCCCTTGGAACAAGTGATAACAAATTTAGGGCAGGTAGTTCTAAGTGGGCTGCTGGACATACCAGCTCTGCTAGCTTTATCTTGGAAACTTATTCCTTGTACTTCAGTGGAGCATTGCACACCAGCAACCTTATCTCAAACATGCCAGGTGCTGTGCACTAGCCTGCCTGACCCTTTCTTCCCATTTGTCTCATTTGGATGGCAAAGCCTGATAGTAGGTATAAGGAACACCCATACTGCTAAGTGCTTTAGCTATATGGCCCTGATATTGGATAAGACACTCCCTCAACCTAATACCCAGCACCAACTAGATTTCCTCTAAGCATTAGTATAGAAATGTCCAACATATCTGTAATTGCAAACTTAGGATCCAGTATGGTTCTTAGTAATGGCAGTGAAGAGAACTTCAGGGCTGTAATTACATCTTTGCTGGTCCTGTTTCTACATCAGGACTGTACACTGTCACCACAGATGTGAACTTTTGAATTCCAACATATATATCATAGAATCATAGAATCATTCAGGTTGGAAAAGACCCTTGGGATCATCAAGTC
>JAOXJM010000003.1:24308113-24320351 GCA_026413425.1 Tringa solitaria
TATATGCTGTAAAAGAAAAACAATAAACGTCTTCGTCCTTGTCTCACAACTTGGCAGAGTCCGTGCCCATTTTGCCGCATAATCAGTTAACTTTTCCTTGAGAAACAGTTTCATTTCTATTACCGGAAAGATTCTGAACATAGAATGTTTTTGAAACTCTTTTCTGAACCCTTTACCATTTAGCAACCTCATTATTGCAGTATGGCCAGTGTTAACAGAACTAATATTTTATTAATGGTCACAGTATTTTTGTACACTATAAAACTCATTCCACTCAGTATTCCACTGCGTACATGTGAAAAAAATTTGCTTTGCCTTCTTAGCTAGCAAAGACATACTTTTGGACACAACTTAGTGTTTTCAACTCAAATGCATGAGTACAATCTCCTGACTGATGGTTTTGTTTCTAACTACTTGATTTTTCACTTCATTATAGTGCTATTAATAAGAAGAGACCATTTCACAAAATAATTACATGAGATTGTAAAATGGACCCAGTCTTTCACCAGCAGTTTTAACATTACTTATAACATCTCACATTTTCTTACTATATCCCTAACATTACTACTACCATATTATATATATTACCTTATATCATGTTAGTATATACTAATATACTATATATAATATACTTCAAAGCATGCTAGTTATATTCTTCACACATGATATCTTGTTGACATTCTATAATTTTGAGGGACATATTCCACTGACAATATTTGACAAAATTAATATAAATTATTTTTAAAAGTTAATATGAAGAGTTAATTTTCCTGATGCAAATATTTAAAACTTTGAATTTAGTTGCTGTTCCATGTTTCTTTTTCTACTTATCTAAGTAGGTATCATTCCTTCTTAATTTCCCTGTGATTATTAATATTTGCTTATATAATTATATCACAATTGTGCAATAATTTCATATGCACAAGAAAGCTTAAAAGGCAGCTCAGACTGAAAGGTTTTCTTTTAGAACTTTGATGTTTTGATACACAACATTCCAACCCAATTCCCCAAGCTTCCCTGTGAAAAAAGAAAATAATAACATTATTTAAACGTGTGTGTCTTTTCCAGTTTCTTCCCAGCTAGTGCCAGTGATCCTTAAGGGCTGAGGTAAATGAAAAAAAACCCCAAAACCAAAAGAAGATAATTGTTTGCTTCAAGAACATATTTAATTTATGGACAAGTAATTGGAAACTACTTCCTGATGTTTGCTTGTTTGTTTTTTCTTAAGACAGTTTCTCCTGAGCCTAGGATCTAATGTTAATGTAGGAAATCACTCTCTATAGAATAATCCTGGGGAGAATATAGGCAATGGAGCAGTGATCAGTACTTTCAAGACCACTGTCTTTAAGAATCTTGTGACAATGATATCAGCAATCCATTCCAATTCTCGTACTGTATTTATACAATGAACATAAATATAAGGAATACAGGGATTGCCCGCATACCTGCATAGAAGTTCTACCTTAGAGCATCTCTATCTGTCCCTAAAGAGTGAATAAATCAAGATCTTACCTTTTGTGAGACAAGATTAATTGCTTGCAGACTGGAAGCTGATCAGTACTGTAAAACAAAATTAGCAACTTCCTTCTTACTTCTGCACAGAATTCCAGAGAAAATTTATAGACAGAAAACATATGGAAGCCTTGAAAAAAGACTGAAAATCCCAGCTGACACTGACAGTCCCCCATTGAATGAATGTGAGTGTCTGTAGGAATGCATTGGTACTTGTGGAATGCGGGGCCAGTTTCCCTTCATCCCCCACCTCCCCAGTCCAAAGTCCCTGACGGTCTTACCTTAGAGATATCTGAGGAAGGACAAGACACACTGATCACAGAGAACTTTTATAGGTTCTGATCTGCATATGTAGCCACCACCTCCTCTTTCTTATGTCAAAACATCTTTGGCAATCTTAACTCCTAGCAGAATTGCCATTCATATTAGAAGTGAACAGATATAATTAGACATAACAGGTTTGTGAATCAATCTCCTATAAATAATTTGACAAGAGAGCCTGAGAAGTGGAGAAAGCAGGAGGGTGTGCTAAAGGAGATGCAAGGGGCTACATTGCTACTGTAATCCATTGGATGCTGACTGAAGCAGAGAAAGTGAAGAGTAAGAGCCAGTGTATCATAGTAGGAAACATACAGGGATGGAGAGGTTAAGGCGCAGGCTCCTGCATGCTGCAGATCCTCTTAGTCTGCAATGTGGAAAAACAGGAGGGGTCCTACTGGCATGCAGGGTCATTGTTAGAGGAAGAAAATCCCAATGCAGGAGGAAACATCTGAATAGGAACAGAAGTTGCAGGAATGAGAATCAAGGAATGATATGAGTGATCAAGTAGTAAAATGGACCAAAGCCAAAGCAAGAGAAGGGGGGAAAGATGAGTTTGAAGGCAATGATAAGGAAGGATATGTGATTAAGAAAGAGGAAGTCAATAGGGGTGTGATTCCAAGGGGATAACAGCAAGTTGCCATGGACAGAAGGACCAGTAAAGGCAAATCAAGTTAAGTCTAGAGTTGAAGACAGAAGCCTCTAACACTGAAGTCACCGAGTTAGATCCCAGAGGAAAAGCATAGAAATACGACTCTTGTTTCTGGGTCTGAAGGGCTTCAAACATCACATGAACAGGACTATGGAACTGTTGTACTGAACTTAAGACATGTATTCCACCAGAAGCAGGAGAAATGGGTGCTGTCTCAACACAGGGCAGTGATTCAGCACTACTGTTGCAGGATAAGTGTGCTAGATGGAGGGAAGGGTTAATAAATTTACATTCTCTAGAAGAGAAACAGTAATGTTCTGTGGTAGTTTGGAAGAGAGGCAGTTATTGTTAGCAGGAGATGAATCCCATGCCCCTAGGTGAAAAAAGCCAATCTATTGTGCTGATCCCTGGGATGTTCCCCACCAAGATTAAGGTGGGGGCTACGCATGTTCTGCAACAACACAAAAAGGGAACTGGTGAAGAGGGAAGTGAAATCCTTTGCTTTATTGAGAAACAATTTCATGCAACAGATCTTGATTTGTTGGTGGGGTTTTTTCCCCTGTGTTGGTCTTAAACTTTCCAAATTACAGTTCTTATGACAAACAAGGCAATCTGAACCAAATCATATCTCAGCGGCTTCACCTGATGCCATAGTCTGCTGCCTCCCCACTTACAGCACCTGTTGTGCTCCAGTCCCTCTTAGCATCACCTACTCAGAGTTCTGGATAAGAAAGTGAGAAAATTCCCTCCTCCTCTTCTCTCAGCTGACTGTGTCTCTGTGATGGCACTGTAATCCTTGGGGGCGGGGCAGGGGGAGGGGAGGAAATTGGCAGAAGTCAGATTCACATTTGGAGTAAACTGACGAATAAGACTGAGGCCTATGGTTTAACTCTAAAATCTAGACCCTCACCTGAGTATAAAACAGCACTTCTTTCATGTCTCTAATGCAATTACATTGTCTGAGAACTGGAATTCACTGTGAATTTCAGGTATTTCAATGACTCTGTATGTTGTCTTATTTTGCTGGTGCATGCAGTCTTGACCTGGATTAAGACTGGCTACAAAAAAAAAGAAAAACTCATGGTTTTCCCAGTCATGTGAAACATTGGCATAAAGCTGACAACTGTCTAAAAGCCTCTATTTGCAAAATTCTTTCAAGTAGAAAAATAACAATCCATAAGTTTTTGAAGACTCAAAAGCACATATGAGAAGTAATTTTTCAAAGTATTTTTCAAAATTATATTGGAATTGAAAATTTCTACAACATGTAATATTTTTCTTGGTCTGGTTTCACTTATTTTTTTCCCTTGCTCTTGTTTGCATTTATGTTGCTAGTCAATATAATATAATACAATGTGACTGTTGGTTTTCTAACTGTATTTATTCTTGCTTTTGCTTTTTCTTTTTTTGTCATTTTAAGAACAAAGTTTCTTAATTTTGAAAAACTGTAGGTGTCAAATAAAACTGAAACTGTCGCTTTCTGACTTGGAAAAACTTGGAAAAAATACAGATAAGTAAATGCTGGAGATGAAGAAAAAAAATGCGTGTGTATGTGTGTCTGGGGGATTAAGCCTTGTATATAATTTGGTTTGCTACTTTTGGTAGTAAAAGGAAAAAATAAAAATTAAAAAAAGTATTGTGGCAGCACATAAATAAATACAATTTTTTTTTTCATACTCCAGAATGTCAGAAAATATTTTGCTTTAATACAATGGTTTTGTTTAAACCAAGCAGAATTAAAACAACCACAAGTAAGCCTTTTACATAAGAATTTTTTGTTTTTTTTTTTTTTTTTTTTGCCAGCTATAATATTCTTTCAGGGCCTCCATTTCTCTACCAAATCCACTGCAACTCCCTCCCTAGTATCTGCACAGGTATAGCCCCCTGCTGTATACACACACTCCCCATTTGCTCAAGTATTCCATCAACAGCAACCCTTAACAAACTATATGCAGCCATGCTCTCATACTGGTGAGCTAAGTGTCTGAGCTCCCGGTATCATTGATGGAGCTTCAGCAAACAGAGTCTGGAGAATGATACAGTTTTCCTAATGTGGTTGCCTACCTTAGAGTGAACTGAAACATTTGTTTGACTCAAACAAGTTGTGTCTTCTACAGGAGTTTAGACATTCAGCTCACTCACCTACATATTCATTTTGGCATGAAGATGACTCAATGTAGATACTTGAGTTTGGAACTGAATCTCACCAACACATGTAACAAACTCAAACATAGTACTGCACATCTCTCCATCACTGTAATTCCTTTCTCCTTGTGGCCAATTCTTGCACATGTTGCCCCTTTCTTCATTCTGGTGGTGTCCACACTGGCAACAGCTACTGAAGCTAAAATTGCTGCACTGTTGCTTGAGAAAGGAGATGCAGCAGTTGTCTGAGCACAGAGTAACCTATAGATCCTTCAAGAGAGGCAGCAGTGAAATGGGAACCCTGAGCAGCCTCTTCAGCCAGCTCTCAGACCTGTTGAAAGGTGGTAGTCTCCTCAAAAGGAAAATGTTTGAGTCATGAATAAAGGATGTTTTGCTTATTGAGTATAATGGCAAAAACTATGATAATAAAAAGCATTATTAAAACCCTTTATACCATGTTCAGTTTAGGATAAGAATGTGGCTTTCCAAGAAGTCAACAATGATAAATTTAAACCCTGATAAATGTCAGCCAGAGAGCAATTGCAACTGATTGCTGTTGAATGTTCACTAATGAAACTACTGCAAATTGAAAGAGCATAAGGACTAGCTTATAAATGATACATTCCAGAAAAAGAGATAAAGGCATATAGAGGACAAAATAATTTAGTTTCCATTTTAAGCACACTCCAAAAGTTGTCTGGATGTCTATTGATGTCACTGATACTTTTCTATTGACCATCACCAGAATTACATAGACAATGTCATTTCTGACTGGCAGAAGAAAGGACTAAAAAAGCATCTTGTCATAGTATTTTTCTTCATCCTTTACCTCTGACAGGCTCACCTCATGCTCCCCTCCCTCATTCTGCTGCTCCAGTGCAGAGCCAACCTGGATGGGGTATCATGTCTAAGCAGAAGACCCCAGAGGCAGTGGCTGAAGTGTGGACAGTCTGTGGGGCTCCAGCAGTGCAACCAGTGTACATGCTGCCGTGCAGCACTGCCACAAGGACACTGCAGGCCCTGAGCTGGCCAGTGGGGCCCTCAGCTTACCCAAGCCTGCAGGAGACTGTGCCATGGCCGAGGAGACAAGGCCAGAGCTTGGGCAGGTGCTGGGTTTGAGGCATCAGGGGCAGAGCTCAGGTGACTGAGGCTGAAAAAATAGTGGATAGAGAAATAGTGAACTATGGAAAAACCTAGAGAACTGAATAAACCACTGAAAGAAGGAGGTTTTAAAACCAGCTTGTAGCTGCATTCAGTGGCCTACCTCCCTGCACACTTCCCCTGGCAGGCCTCTTGTCCTCAAGAGCCAACCAGGGTGGTGGCCATTGCCCCACAGAAGAGGGCAATGTGGGGCACTGATGGAGGCTTCCCGTCTCTCCTGCTGTGTTCGGCCACCAGCTGCCTGCGTCCCACTGTTGTCCTCCTAATGCTCTACTTTTGTGGTAGAGGAGTTGAACATAGGTGAGCAGCTACAGGGAGAAGTAAAAATGATCTCTCTTCTGGTGCACAGCCAAACAAGTGCATTACCAGAACAGCCTGTTCACCTCCTGCCACCCTTTCTGAAATGTGGCTGGTACTAAAAATTGTGATGTATTATTGGAGGTCACTGACGAATCCTTAGAATAGCAGGGCATACTACAAATCCTGCAATGGGCGATGTGTCTTCTCACTACAGTACGGTTGTATTTGGCATTACCAGCATCACACTGAAAACAAGTGCTGCTGATACAAAGGGTACCAAAATAACCCAAAGGGTTAAAGCACTAAAAGCATCAGGGATACTCAGTTACAGTGAATCCTAAAGTGCCATTTCTAAAATGCCCAGAGTAGTGTCCCTTCCTAACTCCACCTGTCTTCTGCTGCCCAAATGTTATTTACGTGTTTTATTAAGAACCCTTAGCCCTTGAAGGCTGTCTGGAGGATTATAAAAGATATCCAAAAGTGACACATGAAGGTCAGCTAGGGATTGAGAATTCTGGCAGGATGGCCAAAGATGTTTAGCACTTGCTTTAAATAAACACCAAGTTTGAGTTAGCTGTTAAGCTTGTCACATATGCCAAAAATACCAACCAAGTCAATCTCACATTCTTTCTCTGTGGTTTAGCAATACCTAATTTATTTAGCAGTAGTTAGGAGTCCCTTTACACCTTCACTTCTAACTTACTGTAGCCTTTAGACACATCAACTGTATTCCCAAACCATTGGATTTACTTACCTGTAAAGTTTGATCAATAGTTAGACATCTTACACAATCAATGCTGTAGTTCATGTTATGTTACACTTGCAATCAACATGTAAATGTTGAATTTCTAGTTTAGCTTGATGCAAAATATTATGTTGTGGGATAATGATAAGTTCTTAGAAAAATGAACAGGCCAGTATGTTGAAGTGACAATAAATAGGCAATAGGCCTATAGCTTGTGGACAGAGGAAGGTGAGGAGAAAGGGTGAGGAGAGGAGGGGAGAGAGAAAACAGGAAAGTTAGTGGATCTGAGTAGAACAGGCAGAGCCACTAGTCACAAGGCTTGAAGTGGGCCTGTGGGCTGAGTAAAGGTCATTCTGCTCACAGAGGGTCTTAGCATAGTGCAGCAGCTTCCTCTGCCTTCTATGAGGGTAGTGAATGCATCAACCCCTTCACACCCCCTGATTTCTTGTGGATGACTGGAAGCCTAACAATTCTTAAAGTGTGGTACATCTGGCCACAGTGCTGGCTTTAGCTGTCAAGTTGTAAAGAGCATAGACTCCTTTCATCTGGTGTTAAGATTTTGCTTTAATCATGCAGGGAAAATAATTAATTTTTTTAAGCAACTGCCCAGATTAGAGGTTTCCCTTCTCTGGAGCTTGTTGTGTAAGCAGGAAGATAGTGGTGGACACGTGTAATAAGGCAATGGCACTGCAGATGACAGAGAGGACCGGCTTGCTTGGCTGGCATATTCATCTAGAAGCGAATGACAAACAGCAAGAGTCACTGTCGTGCCACCGCACTTCTATGAGGAGGCAGCTCTGCCTTTGCTATGGGTTTAGACACTGGTACAATCACTGTTTCCTAGGCCTGTTCTTGGATAGCTCTGCAATAGACTTTCCCTGGATAGAGAGAGAGACTAAAGACGCCTAAAAAGTTAGGGGAGAGCTACACTCAATTTATAAATAGATTAAATATACTGTGATGGCTAAATCAAATGCCAACCAACTCTTAGACACCCTTCTGTCCTCTAAGGAGCTTGTGAAATAAATGGGAATGCAGTGTGGAAAACAAATGAAGGGCTCGAGAAAAATCACTCTATGGTTTCTGGCCCTTATTTACCCAATGAGTCTTTCCTGTAGTGAATGGCATCTGAACCCAGAGACTGTGGCAACTATCACTCCTTTATCTGTTCTGGCTCTGCTGTGTTCCCAGACAGTGCATGGCAGAAGGAGCCTCCAGCCAAGGTCACAGTGTCTCTTATATTCTCCTTCAGAGAATACAGTATCATCTACTCCCTTACATTCTGGGGAACACAGGATATTTCAGAGCAAAGACATTGGTCTGTGAGAGCATGAGACTTCTAGGAGACTGTTCCCTTAAAGAGACTCTTCTGCTTGTAGGGACAATTCAGAGAACAGATGTGCTTCCAGGAATCCCCCTTGATATTTTTCTCCTCTGACACATCCTTCTAAGGAAGCATTGACCTCTGCCAGAACATATCGCTGTGATGATTGTCTGATTTATGATTTTTGGATGACGAGCCACGGTGATTGCACAATTGAACAGCACAAGATGCTTCTTCACTGAGCAACTTTTCCCTGCTTTGGTGATGCATGTACATTTCTACATGAGAGATATGTATTGTGTATACTCAATAGTCCTCACTCAGTTGTCCCAGTAGGCTGACTATCCAGCTGTGCTTCTGTCCAGGTTTATTGTCCAACATTACAGAACATTATTCTGATGTAACAGCCTGAAGAAAGGATTGTTTTTCTTAGGCCTTTCAAGAGATTTCTTGAACTTTGGCTGGAATCGCTCAGAAGTATATATGCATTTGGCTGTGACTTGGCCTGTGTTGAGAACTGGTGATGGAACAGCAGGGCATGGATATAGGGGAAGAGAGGTTAGAGTTAGAGTTAGAAAGAGGGAAAGAGTTCAGTACCCCAACTGGGCTGTCTTTGACCTGTCATTACCAGCAGGTTTTGGGTCAGTGAGGTTCCTGAAGATGGTCAGTGCAATTCCTCAATCATGAGGTGCACAACATTGTCAATCATAGAATATCTCAAGTTGGAAGGGACCATTAGGATCACTGAGTCCAAATCTCTGATCCTTGCCCAAAAGGACTACCTAAAATTAGTCATATGACTAGGAGTGTCATCCATACCCTCTTTGAACTCTGGCAGGCTTGGTGCCATGACCAGTTCCCTGGGGAGCCTGTTCAGTGACTGACCACCCTCTCAGTGAAGAACCTTTTCCTGTGTCCAATCTGAACTTCCCCTATGCAACTTCATTCCACTCCCTCATGTTGTTGTATTTGGGGGTTGTCAAAGTAATTGAGGATCTTGCAGTGTGCTTGACCATAGGGCCCTTCCCAAGGTTTAGACCTGTAAAGATTAGTGTGGGTATGTGACTGATTTCTCTCCTTTACTGCCAGATCAGGAAAGTGGTATTCTGTACCTAACAGTCCATCTTCTCCCAAGGATGCCGCATGCAACACTAGATGACTGGGCTTGACCTGCCAGGGAAGACCTGTGCTATCTTCCTCTCATTTCCATAGGGCATATTTCTTCAGGGACTCCTAACACAGGACTTCTTCTCTTAGTCTTTCTCCTCCAGGGGAGGCAGAGACTCTTTCATCCCTCTTGATGTCCAAGTGCAGACAAATTATCTCTGCAAGTCAGAATGCAGAGAATATAAAAAACCCTGAAAATTATGTTTGCTTTTCACAGAGACTCTTTTGCAGGTCTCCCTACAGAACGCATGTGTGCCAGGAAGAGTGGAATGAAGTTGTGAGATGAGATAAGCTCTTTGATAGGTCTCTACTCTCTTTCAGAATATGACAAGCAAATCTCACCCAGAACATGTATTTCATTATGTAACAATTTTTGGTTTCTATAGAAGGCAGTTTTTAAATATAAGTACATAACAGAAGTAAAAGATCTCTATCCACTCTTGATAGTTGCTGCACCTCTTACATTCTAAATGTTTATGTTAATTAATTTTTATGTAAAAAATTTTCCTTACTGTCTAAAAAGATGATTTAAGTAGACTTTCTTTCAGACTGAATCAACCCATTATCAATATGAGATGATTATCTTGCACTTAAATATTTGCTTTGAATACTGTTATTTGGCAAAATCAGTGCTAGATTGTGACCTCTTGTTTCACAAACAGCTTCCTGGAGAAATACAAAACCCCACAGTCATGTTTGATCTTCAGTCTGTATGAGGGAAGTCAACATGGGAACAGAATTTCCAGAATTATTTCTCTTTTTTTATGATATAGAAATACCTATCCACATTCAAATCCAATCTCTGGTAAGTGGAGCAGACTTTCCTTTTACCATACTAACACCTCAGTAGAAACTGGTATTCTTGAAAGTGATTTTCACTTAAACTTGTTCTTTTTTATCTATGATATTACTTCTTTACGTTATATTGTATTTATAATGACAGAAAGAAAACATTACATCACCTTTACGTGCCTTAGTAATAATATATGTTCAATTATCTTTCAGTTCTCCATAAAATACTTAGTTTTACCTATACCCAGGAGTCTGCAGCCTTAACTATTCTATCTTCAGTAGTACTTTAATTGTAGATTCTTTAACTGTGGATTCTTGTCACTCACCCCATCTGTGAACTTGCTACCATTTTGTGCTATGTATGAAACAAAGTAGCTTCAGAGAATGAAAGTGAAGATAACTCTTCATGTCACTATCTCACCACATTGGTTTGACTGCTTGTCAATGCTTGGAGTGAACTTCAGTCTCCTGAATCAAAGCAGAAATTTGCGTTTTCCACACCCAAAAGCCTAACAAAATAAGCAACATTTTTCAATTAATAAAAAGAGTAAATAATTTTTTTAAAAAAATGATGCAGGAATCTCCTTTCCTTTCTTTTCCTTTTTTTTTGGTTTTTTTTTTTTTTTAAACTTGAAAGAAGGTAGCCTTCGTCTATCAAAGAAATGTGTACTTCACATTGCAAGATGAATAGCAAATCCATATAATTGTTATTATTCTTCTTGCATTTTTAAAAATCTAAATGTAAAAAATGTACCGCTGTTTAATTTACTTTTAAAAGTGAACATGAACTATGTACAAGTACTCTAGAAGTAATGAACACTAGAATAAAAAATTAAAGCATGCTAATCACTGTTCCTATGCAAAGGTCTCTACTGTCTTTATTACGTAGACATAAATGATAATTACAGGAGAAAGCAACACAGAGATATACATTTTATGCATGCATCAGGTCACTTTTTAGCCTTGGGATCCTCATTCCTCCTCTTCTATCTTCTTATGAAACTCCCGACTCTTCACTCGCAGCTTGTTGACCTGCGACTCCGCAATGTCAGCCCGCTCCTCAGCTTCCTCCAGCTCATGCTGGATCTTGCGGAATTTGGAAAGGTTGACATTGGACAGCTCCTCCTGTGCCGGGAACGGGAGTTGTGAAAACAACAGGCAGCATGTGGACACTTAATATCTTGAAACTAGGCAAATAAAAATTTAAATTCCATATCTGGACAAGCAGGCAGATTCAAAACCAAGGTAAGAAGATGCTCAGTGTACTAAGTGTGCCAGAAGAGAAAAGAACATAGAATCTTAGAACAATTAGAGATGGAAGGGACCTTAAAGATCATCTGGTTCCAACCCCCCTGCCATGGGCAGGGACATCTTCCACACTAGGTTTCTCAAAGCCCCATCCAACCTGCCGTCGAAGACGTCCAGGAATGGGGTATCCACAACTTCTCCGGGAATGTCTAAAAGGCTATGCACACATTATACATGGCATGGTCCAGGGAGAGTACATGGCAGAGTTCCGAACAGCTTCTAATACCCAAGATAGGGCAGAGGTGGGAACTGAGGCTTAGAGAAAAACAAATAGAGCTGGGGAAGTATAGTTCCTCCCAAACCCAGCAATTCTTACTCTTATGTTTCCAATTGCCTTGTAGCAGAAAACACATCAAACAGTCAAGGTTTCAAAAAGTTGTACAGAAGAAAACACAAACACAGAATTCCACCTCCACCAGAAGGAACTCTGGCCTTGGTCAGAGTGGTACTTACAGCCTCCTCAGCTTGCCTCTTGTAGGACTTCACTTTCATTTGCAGCTTGTCCACTAGATCTTGGAGCCTGAGAACATTCTTCCGGTCTTCCTCAGACTACAGAGAATGGCAAGTAATAGAAACCCTTGTTTGCCTCTTTCTCTAAATTTCATAAATGTGAAAAAGAGGGAGTAACATTCCTTATGGAAGGACATAGGTCAAAATCCTGTTAATTGCACTGACTGAGGTATGGAAAGAAATCCCTCTGGAAGGCAAAGTGCCAACATTTTAACCTTCCTGGAAAAAGAATATGTCAGCACAAAGGACCCTCCTGCCATACCTGGTAGGTCAGCTCCTTCACCCTCCTCTCGTACTTGCGCAC
>JAOXJM010000003.1:24362277-24380049 GCA_026413425.1 Tringa solitaria
GCCCTTTAATTTTGTGCCTCATGGGGACAGCCTGCTCCTGGGCCTTTAGGATTTCGTTCTTGAAGAGCGTCCAGCCTTCCTGGACCCCTTTGCCCCTCAGGATTATCTCCTAAGGCACTCTCCCAACTAGGGTTCTGAACAGGTTAAAGTCCGACCTCCGGAATTCCAAGGTGGAGGTTCTGCTAACCCCCTTCCTTACCTCACTAAGAATTGAAAACTTAACCATTTCGTGATCGCCAAGCCCAAGACAGCCTCCAACCTCCACATCTCCCACTAGCCCCTCTTTGTTTGTGAAAAGTAGGTCTAGCGAGGCACCTTTTGAAAGTATGTGTATATTTTTACATTGGTTTGACTCAACATTTATGGAAAATGTGAAAATTATATTTTGACTTAGGGTCCACTGCACTGAAATTGCATTTGAAGTAGTCCATAGTCAGTAGTCAAATATTTAGGCACTGTACTATGGAGATAAGAACTTCATAATTTCCTTTCAGCTGCTTGATCACTTTTAAAATTCACTTGTAATAATTCTAATACGGTTTCTTCCAAAGTGATACTAATTCAGAAAGATTGGAAGACTCATACACCACCATCTTGAGTGTCGTCCAGACAATTCAAGATCTTAATAGCTCAGTTTCAGTCTTTAAAACATTGGTATCATAGTATTAATGATACAATATTTTCTAATTTGAGTGAGTTCTTGAATCCAAGCATAAATGGTTACAATGCCTGTCAAGAGAGGAGTAATGGTGTTTCAGAAGACACTGACATAGCTCCATTTCTATTATTATTTTTTGCTTTTCTGACGTTAATATACTTTTAGGGGAAAACAAAGTTAAACACAAACATTTGAAGCTCAACAGAGGAATTTAAAAAAACATGGAAATTTAAATCCAGTATTAATTTCTCTGAAAAATTACTGGTTTTTTTGGTCCCCCAGAAAAAACAGTGGGGACCTTAGGAAAACATTTCTATATTTCTATCCTATATACAGATAAAGTACTTAATTTTTACACATTTTTTTGTGTTATATTTGTACTAAATTGAGACAGAGGCATGATAATTCTTTATTTGTCTTTGTAGAAACAGGTGGTGGCTTATAGAAGAGGAGGGCTGTAGCTTCCATTTTTGTGAGGCAGAGAACGGGCAGAGCAGCAAGGGGAACAAACAGAAGTGCTGGGTTTTACAGCAATGACAAGCAGAATGTGATTGCTCATATTGCAGCTCTTTCATGTCTTACTTCTTTAGTGATTTCAAGGCAAATTTTGGACAAAATAATATGTTAATTCACATGCTCTGAGACAAAATGTTGAATTTTGCAGTTTTTCCTACTGAGGTCATTTTGGTCCAGCTCTACTGCTGTGACAGCAAAGATGGGAAGCCAGCACACCTTGATCACTGTCTGGTCAGTGGAACAGAAGTGAAAAATTTCCCCTTCAGGATTTTCTGCTCTTCCATCAGTGATCAGAAACTTCACACACAGCCACCTAAAGATTGGACCAGATGGTCTTTTGCGGTCCCTTCCAATCTGGGCTGTTCTATGATTCAATGATTTAATTGAAAACCTTACCAGCCTTAGGCACCCCACTGTCATCTACTGTAATCATAGTGGGTTTGAATATAGGGTGAAACAGTGACCATTCACTCAGCCATACAGAAATCCGACTCAAAAGGATCTTTCTCTGCCCTCATAGAATTAATAAATTCAGTTCTTACCTCTCGTGACACCAGATGGGTGGCTTGCAGGCTGGCAGCTAGTCAGTTCAGTAAAACAGGAATGGCAACTCCCCACTTGCTGCTGCACAGAAATCTGGAGTAAAAAAGTGCAGGTGCCTTGAAACAGATTTAAAATGTGACCTGAGAATTTGAGTGCCCTCCTGGAAATGAGCACCAGAGACAGCAGGAATGCTGTGGCACAAAAAGGCACCATCCCCTTCCTGCCATCCTGTGGACCCCATGCACTTACCTTGAAGCTTCTCGTGAAGACAGGGCAGATTTGTTGCAGGGACATTTTATATGATCTAGTCTGCAGATGCTACAAATGCCTGCTCTTTCTTCGGTCAAAAAATTTTTGGCAAACCTTCTTTGGCAAAGCATTGTCTGGCAAACTGAACTAAGGGCATAATTGTCATTTGACATTACTAGATATAATTAGAAAATTTTCATGTCTTACTGACTATATGAATACATCTCCTATAAATAATGTGACAAGGGTGTTAAGGAGGGAATGTGGACTAGTTAAGGCACTTAGGGAACTTGGATGCAGGACTTATGGATTCTATTGCTGGCTTTCCCACCGACTCACTGTATGATCCAGGCTGGATTGCTTGGTATGTCTGCACTGTGGCTATCCCAGCTGTACAATGGGGATGACCCCATGTGATGGTATGAAGCTTGTAAGAAATGCCTGAGAGCAATACATTAAGCAGGGCACTAAGAGGAAAATAAGTATTAATAAAGGCATTTGGCAGTTGTGGTGGTAAAATTCTGAAAGTAGAGGAGTAATCTGGGTCCTTTGTTGTGATAGTGCTGGTGTCTGAGAATCACAGGCTCATGGCAAGATGACTGGCCAGGAGACAAAAATTTTGTCCAGCAAATCCTCCAGCAATAGGAGGCTGGGCTGTAGTTGAACTACTGGGTTGGAGTCTTGGAGAAAGATGCGAGGTCATTTCTGATGTATGACGAAGAGCACACATACACTCATGCACATGTACCCATCTGTACACTTGAAATTGCCAAAAAGTGTGAGATTCTCTAACTCTTATAAACCTGGGCATGAATTCATGTTAAGGGAGATGTCATAAGGTATGCTATGATTTCTTCTATGTAAGTCAGTGCAGCTGAATAACAAATGCTTCTTTCTTTTCTTAATGATGTTTTAATTCATTAGAAAGTACCCATATTGACAATTCAGGAAAGGACCTCAGTTCTTTCTTAAGTCATTTTTTCCAAGTCTGATCTGTTGATCTGTACCATAAATAAAGCAAATTGCTGAGGTAAAGATTTGGGCCTGTAGAAATCTATGCCATTTGAATGTTCATATCCCTTTTCAGCAAGGGGTGGTTACAGGTCATTACAGAGGCTATATATCAACCTTTTTTTTTTTCCATTCCTGAAGAAATTTCAACTCCTGCAGAATTCCAGAGCCCTTCCACCTCCCAGAGCTCAGCTCATATACCCAGAAGACAACATGGGTAGAGAGTTGCAGTTCTCAGTTTATCTATCAATACACAGCACTTCTTTCCAATTCCTCTAACGTAAACAAATGACAGTCTCAGCTAAATCCTGTCTGCCATATGCATGCTCCCTCTGTCAAATTCACGAACTCAGAAAACAGCAGAGACCCCTTCAGCCCTTCCCTACCCACAACTCCCAGAAATTAGTATCTTGCATGCTTAGACATTCAAACAGTTCCTGCAACAAAAGCTATTAACACAGCGCTGCCTGTATCAGAGCATCAGAGGTGATAGGCAGTCCTGATAAGCTGAGAAAGGGGAATTTGCTCGTAGTCCTGGAGAATGACTCATCTAGTTTTAGTGGAAGGGCACTGTCGCTTGAGCTGCTTTAAATGCTGTCAGATCTAAACACACTCCTCTGGTTATTTGCATTTTAGTTATTGAAAGAGGTCAGGGACACAGGGACAAGGTTAGAAAAAATATGCATGGGATCCAAAGTAATATCCAACATCAGGGACTACCCTGTGCATGAAGAGCTTGCTCCGAGAAGGGCTCTGACATTGTAGCACCCACATTTTGTGTGGCTGGGTCCCAGACTGGGGTTCAAAACTGTTCCAAACTGAGGCACTGGGGTGCCACGTGGTGTCCAGCAGCCCAGTGGGTTATTGGTTCTGGTCGAGGAGGGAAGAGGAGGGCCTTGGCATATCAGAACATGGAGTTAAGAAGACCATGGGAGGACTAGGGATGTCTGAGAGTTCTCCCAGGACATGAGAGCTGTGTTTCTCCCATCAACTAGGGGAGGGCGCTCTGACCTCCCATTCCCAAGGAAGTTGTAATATCTAACCTGTAAAGCAGCATCCTCTAGCAACAACAGGTTAAGTTTTAAGTAGAATGATAGAATGGCTTGTGTTGGAAGGGACCTTCAAAGATCATCTAGTCCAACATACCTGCTGTTGGGCAAATACATCTTTCATGAGATTAGGTTGCTCAAAGCCCCATCCAACCTGACTTTCAATAGTAGGGCATATGTAATTTCTCTGGGAAACCCATTCCAGTGTCTCAACACTCTCATCATAAAGTCTTGTTTCCTTGTATCTATTTGAAAACTACCCTCTTTCAGTTTAAAACCATTGCTTCTTGTCCTGTCACTACAGATACTAATAAAATGTCTTTCTTATAAGTTCCATTAAGTATGGAAAGGCCACAAGAAAGTCCTCTTGAACCTTTCTCAACTCCAGGCTGGACAACCCCAACTCTCTCAACCTTTCTTCGTAGGAGAGGTGTACCAGACCTTGAATCATTTTCAGGACCCTCCTCTGGACCTGCTCTAACAGGTCCATGTTTTTCTTGTATTGGAAATCCAAGAGTTGGACTCCAGGTGGGATTAGAGTAGAGGGGCAGAATCACTTACCTTGAACTGCTGGCCACTCTTCTTTGGATGCAGCCCAGGATCTGATTGGCTTGCTGGACTGCCAGTGCACATTGCTGGCTTACGTCCAATTTTTCATCCACCATTATCCCTGAGTTCTTCTCCAAGTAGCTGCCTTTTCTGTAGGGTCCTGTCCTCAGTGTTATCTAGCAAGCCTGTCTTATGCAGTATTGTCAGTCTGGGACAAAGTGCCCTCAGGATGTGCCTGGACCTCCAGGAGCTACATGGAGAGTCTAGCTGAGTGTGACTTTAGAGACTGAAAATCTTTGAATTTCCAGTGGCCAATGACAAAGACAGTCTTCTCAGTATAACTCTTCTGGGGTTTTGCTGTTGTGCTGCGCAGGGTGTGGACCCAGCTGTGTAACAGACAGGAGTGATGTGCATGGCCAAGTAGGAGGAGGAAAGGTCTGTTTTAAAAAGAAAACAAGTGAGTCAAGGTGTCTCCAAATGGTGAAAGTCACTTAGTGGTGCTTTTAGGATGGTGGGCTTCAATGTAGCATCAGGTTTGATCACAATAGATTTTGGAAACCTAAAGCCTCCTATGGAATTAGTCCCAATCCCAGGATAGCTTCTCACATGTGAGCCAGGACATGGGAAAGAAGAGTTCCTTCCTTGCTCCCTAATTTCTTCTCAGTAGTCAGATGACATTTCCCTTAGCTGCAAATCATTCAATATTTTTTTTTAGTAAAAGTTCAAGTGGGTTTGGTCAGTGTTCCCTAGAAGATAGAACTGTACTCGGTGTGCTATTCCACAGCTATATAGCAGAAAATATCCATATGTACTTTTATGAAGGTATTGCTTTAAAGCTACAGGTATGCCCAATTCCCAATTTTACTTCAGGAAAAAATACAGTATCGTGTACACTTCTATGTAGTGTGTTATGAACATCAGGGAAGATAATTGAAACAATATTCATAAAAATAATGAAAACATAGTGAAAATATTATATCCTTAAGTGTTCTATGCCATAGTCCTATAATATCCATACCGAAGTATATATCGGTGTTCAGACCTTAACTGTTTAATTGCTTTACAAGTTTTCTGTACATGAGCAACATCCTGTTTGCCAATATATTTCACAGTCCAAAATTCAGGTGACACCCTGTATTGTTACAAATAGAGTTAGAGTGTTTTTTCTGCCTTTTCAAATACTTTAAATTCTTTAGATTTGTTTTCAGTCTTCATAATAACTTAAAAGTCTACTTTATTATCAAATTCAAACTGCAAACAGTTTTCCCCACTGTGATTGTCTTATATTGTCCAAAGACAAGAGAAAAAATTCAGAGACAAGAGAAAAAATTTAAAGTACAAAATGATGAAGAACTTTTGGTTGGCTCATGGACCCACACAGAATTTCTGCGCATTGAGTGGAATAGATTTGGAGGGAGCAATAACAATTTAAACTTGATCATGTGTATGTGTATTCAGGCACAATGTCAATGTCAGCTGATTTTCAGTCTGCAGAGAGAAGAATACAATTGTCTGTTGAAGAAAATGCCTATGTACTTAGCTCATCTATACTAAGAATGCTTCTCATAAAAGAAACCATTCTGCTGCCTTTTCCAGAAGCCACACAGTCTAGTGAAGCACGGACCTATCTTCTTAATATAACCTTGAAGTGAGCTTTTCGAGGCGCTTTTCAGGTTACAGCAACAGCTGAGAAAAGTAGCTGATTCCCACTGCTGCCAGGACTTAATGGACACTCAGCAGGGGATAGCTGGAGAAATTGATTCCTTCTTATGTCCTCTTTCTGATATTAATGTCCTTTGCTCTTTGCCCCCATTCCCAGGGTGGCATATAACTGAATCCCTTTTCCTTGTCGCTCTGAAGTCTCCTTCTATGTACAAGTGTAGTTTCTGAGGAAATAACACCATGCTGAACAAGCACAGCAAAAGTTTGTAGTGTAACAGTCTTTGCTACATAAGATCCAGGATCCAAGGTAATGGAGATGGTCAAGCACGACACGTCAGTAAAACTGAAATTCTCCAGTATGTTTATTTTTGGCCTAACTCTGGTTCTACTTAACAGTAACTAATTTTTGTTCACTCAAATGCATCCATTTGGGGCAGTACTATGTATATTGAAGAACTTTGTCTTACATTTGAATGAATTATGTCTACTCCGTAATTCAAAGAGAAAATACAGTGCAACTAAAAGTGTCTTAATGATTTTCTGGTAACAACACCCTCTGTCCACCTGAGTAGCAAGAAAAGCCATAGTTCTCAAAGATGTATTGTATGAAGGAAACTACACCATCTCAGCAGGCAATACTGTAAATATGCTCCTGCAATGCATCCAGCATCTTGGCAGGAATGGCAAGCTCTATTTCTTCCAAAAGCAGGTAATAATTTAGAGACAGCTTAGCTAAGAGCTTGAGAGGAAGTCAGCCTCATGTCTTGGAGGAAGACTCCAACTATCCAATGAACTCGAAGACTGATTAAACTATGACTCCCTCTTAAGCTACAAGTACTTTCTTAGGAATGAGATTTAAATTATAATGGTTTCAATGTCAGAACAAAGAATCAGCATAATTATATAGCTGAAACAAAAAGCTAAATTCACTAGTCCAGATTTACCTTATTCAACATTGTGTGGTTGACACAGATGCCAAAGTCAGAAGCTCAGTTGTCAGTTCCCTGTAAAGTGCAAATTATCAGGGCGATTTAAAAGGCAGAGGAAGGCAGCATTCACTTTAAGCATATTAGAGAAAAATCTCATTGCTGGTAGCATTTTTGACTACCATATAATTACATCCTAAGCTACTAGAAAAACTTTCCATATAAAAAGACATTTAAATGTCTTAGTTGTTTAGGATCACCATTAGTCCTTGCAAATATGGTCATCTTGGTCTTACAGATCACAGCTGACTGTTCCATCTCAGTGACATCTCACAGTTAACTTTCCATTCTAGACGAATGCTCTTGTTAACATCAAATTTGACACACTGAGAAAACAAAAAGAAGCATGTTATCATTTTTAATTTTTAATTTGCTGCTTGTCTTCTACATTCATCTGAATAAGATTATATAAAAAAGAATAATTCTTTACTTGATATATTAGTAGTCAGCTGTAAAACACCTTCTTCATTTGACATTTTGATTCAACAAAACAAAAAAGTACAAAGGAAGGAAATAAAGATGAAAAATACAGCTTATTTACATATCTTGCTTGAAAGTGTATTCGTAAAGTGATTCCAAAACAGCACGGTTTCATGAATAACTTGGATGTACATCAGAAGTTTGCCAGAACTTACAACCCATCAGCACAGAGCTGTATAAGTTTTTCAAGAGTATATCTAGATATTAGCTGCCTCTCCACAGAGACTTGCTGGCTATTTACAGACCTAGGTAAATGCACTTGGTGTCCACAACAAAAACTTACTTAGAAGGGACTTAATCAGTATCATCATTTGTGTTTTGAACTGGGAGAACACACAAAGACAATAGAAATATGGGCAAATTTAGCTGGAAAAATTGAACTAAAACATATGGAATGAAAACCCTGAAATGTTCTTCGGTAATCTTTCCCTGATTTTTTTTTTTTTGATCGATCTCTGCTCGTTGGTCACAGGCTGAGATTTCAGGAAGTAATCTCAATGATTCCTACCAATGAAAATAGACTAAACACTAGATTAAATTTTTCAAGGCAGGGGAAAGTAATTTGGTATGCTTACAGAGGTCAAAGATGGATGAACATAATGGAAAAACTTGATATCCAGGGCTTCTGTGTCACTGACGCTATTAATACAGACAGCACTTCTTTAATTTCCTGCAGTTGAAAAGCCATGGTGAAATCAAAGAAAGTTTGTAGGCAGCCTACTCTGGAGTGTTCATCGTCTTTAACAAGCAAAAATTGCAAAAACTCATGTTGAGTCACTTGGCCACTCATGAACATATACTGAAGGGATTTGAACTACTCATCCTTTCCAGCAGCTTTATTTTCTTTCACAAAGCTGATCTTTCTCCCACCAATGATTAATTTATATTTCCTAACATGTTGGCCTGTAAGATTCTTGCAAAGAAGTCCATAATCCAAAGTCCTTGATTCTCTTTCTTGTCTGCTCTAAGTTCACAGGCATTGGTGAATTACACCAGAGAAAACTCTGCCTCATGTACTGCACTATTCCAGGAAACATTTGCAGATATGGAAAGCCAATATACTGATAAAATATTAGTGGATTCCCTGTCAAGCTTTTGACCTGTGCCAGCTACCAATTTGCTAAGCAGATTCAAAGGCATAACTGGGCAGCTGGCATTTTCTGGGACCATTCCCAATATGGTCTGCATCCAGCCTCACCATTCTTGGTCCAGAAATAGTTTACTTCGATAAGCATAAGCAGTCCCATGCCAGTTGGCCTAAGTTCCTGGACATGTTTAATTTCCTAGCGTAGCTGTAGTGCTTTTGTAGAAAGGTTTGGAACAGCCACAAAGGTCTCTGTCCTTGGGAAAGGAAGGACCTGTTGGAAGAAGCAACAGTAGTTTGATGGTAAAAGGGAAAGAAAATGTCCCCATTAACTTTCTGCCAATGTTTCCATATCTGCAGGGCTGGACTCCACTGTAGCTGAATGCAAAACACAGAAAAGTCAAAAGAGAAGAGGCAGAATGAGAGTAGACCCTGGATACTGGCTGTTCTGCAAAGCAGTGTGGCGTGGGCAAGGCTCTGCAGTCCTGACATTCCCATGGAAGAGGGAGGATTTGGGCATGCTGAAAATAGATCCTTCTTGAGATGCAGATTGGGCAGCTGCCTCACTCTCTAACACCCCTTAATACATGGCTTCCCCTCCACCAAGTTCTGTGACTCTCTGTAAGACCAGGAACAAGAAATCACATCTTAGCAAGGCAGCACAGGTCGAGTGGGAAAGTGGAGACACCTCAAGAGTGCCAGGCTGTATCCCATTAGAACACATCCCCCTGTACCATCCCCCTCCCCATGTTTTTTTGGTGGTGCTGTTTGTCTCATGAACTGGAAACTACTTCTGCTGAAATAAGTGTGTGGATGAGGACTCAGTGGTGGAAGTAATACACCTTGTGAAATACCATGTTAAACAACTTTGGGCTCTGTGTAAAGGTGTAAGGATTTTCGTAGTATATCTTGCAAGTGTCTCATTTGGAAGTTGAGCATGTATGAGCTAGACAGATGGATTGTTGTGACATTTGAAAATTGTCTGGACTATTCAAGGGATAGCAATCAGCAGCTAATTAATAGTTAGTTGGCTGGGAGTTGTTAATGAGAACAGTACCTCTGTAGTTAACAAGGATGTCCTTATCTCAGAATCTTCAACAATACCCTGAGTATGATACAGAATGCACCTTTGGCAAATTTGCAGATAACATTAATCTAGGGGGATTGGCTGAACATCCCAAACAGCAGAGATTCAATCCAGTGGGACTTTGATAAACCTGACAGCGGGGCCAATAGAAACCTCATGAAGGTCAGTAACGAGAAGTTCAGCGTTTTCCACCTGGAGCAGAGTAGCACCATACGGACAGGGAAGTGTCTTGGCATTAGCTCTGCTGGAAAGGATGTGGAAGTTTTGGAAGATGCTAATGTAAGCCAGCAGTGCTTTCTCATTATGAGGAAAGCAAATCCCATAGTGAGCTGCATTAAGAACGGTGTGCCCAACAGAATGAAAGAAGTTACTTTCCCTCCCATATTTGGGGCTGATGCAGTCACACCTGGAATTCAGTATTGCATTTTGGGCTCTTCAGTTCAGAGGGGATGTGGCAAAACTGGAGACAGTCCAGTGAAGGGCTACCAAAAACCAAAACGGTGAGTGACCTAGAGAACACCACCTGGGCTACAAGCTCCCAACAAGTAGAGGACAATGACCTGCTTTTACACCTCCCACTATTTCCTATCTGCACTTCCCTCAAGCACTCTGCTCCTTTGGTAAGAATGCGTTCCCCTGTAAAGTAGTGGAATAGGAGCATGGTGTCAGAAGTGAGTCATGGTGAGAATGACTGAAGAAAATTTTCATTGTATTGACTAAAGTCTCTACACCTTCTTTGGGCCAAAATACGTCTTAAGGGCTTTACTGTTGTGGTTTAACCTGGTAGGCAGCTAAGCTCTACACAGCTGCTTGGTCACTCCCTCCCAGTGGGATGGGGGACAGAATTATAAGGGTAATAGTGTGTAAATGTGTGGGCTGAGATACAGACAATTTAATAGGTAAAGCAAAAGCCATGCACATCAGCAAAGCAAAATAAGGATTTCATTCACTGCTTCCCCTTGGCAGGCAGTCTTGGCATTTCCAGGAAAGTGGGCTCCATCACACATAACTGTGACTTGGGCAAGGAAAACGCCATAATTCCAAACGTCCCTCAATCCCTCACCTTTTGTTGCTAAACACTGAATCCTTGTGTTAACAACACAAATCCAAAGCATAGCCCCATACAAGCTACTCTGAAGCAATTTAACTCCATCCCAGCTAAAAACAGTATATGGATTCGGTAACTTTTGGTGCAGAAAAGAAGGTGCTAATGATGTCTTCTTTCCTCCTTTCATGTACTGCAGCAGTGGAATACCCAAGCCACCTGTGGAAACATTCATAACTTTTTCCTGCTCAGCAGGTACCACTGTCAGTCCCAGCAACTGAACTGACTATATTTTAACCTGATGTCCTAGGATCATGTTGTCAGTAGTTCCTGACTGCTATGATATTTGGTGGCTGTTCCTTGTTCAAACTAATGACATGAGTTTACTTTATGCAGTAGATTAGCTGAAGGTCTCTCATCTCTTTGAGAAACCTGAGGTCTGTCTCCTTCTTTCACCCAAGTTTCCTATTGCACCTCTTTCTGACAATGTTTCTTCTATCAAATGACACTAAAGTACCCCCATATATTCAACAAGCTCCAACAGGAAACTTTTAGTGTCTCTTCAGCCTGTGTGAGCCCAGCCTCTTGCCCTTCCTCTATAGATGAGCTCCAAAGGTGATGTTTCTGCGCATTAACTTGATTTCCTCTCTAGTTGGCAGAACAATTGAAACTATTCTGAGTTCTTCCTGTCCTGAAAAAAAGAAGAAAAAAAAAAAGCCTCAAAATCTAGAACTTACTAACATAGCAGGCAGAGGCTCCTGGCTTCAGAGGAAGACAGCTTTATTACAAGAACACAGAAAGGCAGCTTGGTGTTGAACTAGGAGAGTCGGGTTGTTGCTGACCTGTTCCAGTTGCACAAGGAGACAAGCCTGAGCTCACTGACCTGTGCTTCCTGTGTGTGAGTATGCAGCAGCAATTTAAACCTTCAGCTGTGTCCTTTGGAGTTGAAAGTCAGAACCAGTGATAAGTTCTCATCCCATATCATGTGACAGTTGCCAGAATGCTGCAGTCACACACAAATGATCCTTGGTAGATCCTTGCAGTGTGTGCAATCTCAGCTTGTAAGGATTTGTGCTGGAACCTGACTCAGTGGCACAAAAATAATAAAAAGTAGTTCAGGGAAATGATGATATGGCCTCAAAACTTGGGCTGTCTTTATCTAAAATGTCTTCTCCACTGATTTTCTGCATAATGTTTTCTTACTTAATTATTCATCTGTGGTTCCATTTCCAAGAGGCTGGACCCCAAAAGCTTTCTGCACAAGAAATACGTCACACATATCTTTCCTATGGGACTATATCTACATTCTCTGAAGATTATGCAGTGTACAGATGAAAGGCTTGGGGGTTTTTACTCCTGTACCACAGTTATGTACTCATTAATGAAATGGTATGCATTTGCAATTGTAATTTCCAAAGAATGAGGCTTATCAGGTAAAAACCATTGCAGTTAACTGAGTTACTCTCCTTCCTAAAGCAAATTTTGTAGATTCAACATGCATTCAGATTGCTCTCCAGCCCTTGCAAATGTGTATAGGTCTTTTGTGCACATCCAGGGACACATAATTCCCAGCTCCATCAGATTTACTTTTTATTGTCCTTGAATTCACATTTCTCCAGCTCATAGCTGTACTAGCAATCCCGTACCACAGTGAACACAGTCATGTTGCAGAACATGACAAAAATATTCCTATCTAATTCAAAATGGACCCAGATGATAAGAAAACAGACTGCAATGATAACTGAGGCTACCACAATGCCCAGCTCTATACTTGAACTACTGTAGTTCCAGCTAGACAAGGTAGAACTGATTCATGATGGCATGCAAGCCCAAAGCCTTTCTCAGCTGGGAAATCAAGCTCCCAACAAGTAGAGGGAGTAAATGACCTGCCTTTACATCTTCCACTAATTCTTATCTGTAGCAATAAAATGAAGCCTCTAAAAAGAGCCACAGGATCAAAGCATCTGTGTCACAGGCAAGAAATCTCTCAGCTGGACTCCTGTCCCCTACAAGATATTATGGGAGTGTTTAGGGGCGATGGTCTCAGCATAAATGAGTCATGACTCTCCACCATCCATAGGATATTAGAAAACTAAGTAAATATCTACATTTTGGTGGGAATTAAGACACTGGGCTACCTTCTTGAGACTTTCCTGTCAACTGTTGGCTGCTAGTTACTTTAAGAAAAAGATAAAGTTTTTGCTGAAGCTATCAGCAGGGCAGGTGGACAGCAGGCCAGAGCTGCAGCCCACAAGCTTATCTCATGGGGATGGCAGGGAAAAGTCAGCAAGCATGCCAAGATCCAACTAAAAATAGCTTGTTCCCCATGTCATGAGTAGGCCCTCCCTTCACACCCACATGCACAGTTCTTCCATAATTGCTGGAGTTATTGGTGTCTTGGCTTTAAGCAGCTGCTCTCCCAGGTGATGGGATGTTGGAGAACAAGCAGTCAAACTGTGCAAGAGGCTTCTGGGCTCTGTGTTTTCACAGTGGCTGGTGATGGATAGAGAGGTCCCTGAGGAACTCCCCAACACACAGGTCTGAGTCCCCCCTTGGTGCACAAGCCCTGTTTCTGCCTATTGCTGGCTCAGTTGCACTGGGGTTGCCTGGACTATAGGCGATGAAGGCTTTTAGTAGGTATTGTCCTGCCCTGCTCAAGAAATTTCAGGTCAAGATACCTTGCCTGATCTGCAATGGAGGAGGATGAAAAGGGTAATGAAGAAGGAGAATGGAGAATAATTCCTGTGCTTTTACTGGACTGGCAGGGCAACTGGTCAGTGCTTCAGCCTTAAAACATATCTTGTGCACCAGAATTCAATAGGTGTTGCTGAAAGTCAGCAAATATGAATGTGGTAATTAAATAAAGTAGTAGGAAATCCCAGCATGAAAGATCTTGACTTTGTATCTCCTCCATCTTGAATTGTACCAGTACACCAATACAGAATGTCACCAGTTTCCCCGTTGACCAGGGACAGACAAACTTTCACAGTCTTTTTTGGAAAATGACTGGGTTTTGTGTGCTGGTTCATGAGGAAGCAACAAGGGGTATGATGTCAGTTTTTAAATTGGCACAGTTCTTGCAAAAACACTACTGGGACATGGGGAATGCCTACAAGAATTTTGGGAGAAGCCTCTACTATTCATTAAATCCCTTGATATAAAGACAGTCACAGGTGTATCAAAATAGCTGTGGTTGCTGGGCAATCTGCACCATGACACGAAAGTTTGGATTGAGTTTGTTGCTGCATTGACAACTGAGATGGTAACAGTATTTGAGTCACATGTGCTGTGTGGGACTGTGGTAAGTATCATACTCCCCCAGCAGTTCAGAGCTAAGATGAGAGCACAGCAGCAAAGAGTGACTGAAAATAAGAGTCAGAGCACCAGCAAAATCATGTGGTGGTCAGCCTAAAGACCAGCCCAGAAGAGTGTCTCCCTGGCAGTGGCTGAGCCTCCCTGGTGTCTGAGGCTGACAAAGTACAGGAATTCTGAGAACAAATAGATGCTCTGAGGCTTTCCCTGAGCACTGGCCCATTCCCCAGGTGCTCCTGGCTCAGGCACATCCCAATCCTGATGCATTTGTTGTGTGGGGGATCAGGAGTCTGCACCTGGTTCTCCTCCCATGGATTTGTGTGGCAGCTTTTTGAATGAATGGAAACATTCAGTAGCCACTCTGTTGGTGGTGAGCTGTGAAAATTAACTACTAGTTGTTTGAAGAATATTTGACACTAAATGGTCTCCAAAGGATGATTCTTCATAGTGGAGCAGGATGAAATGAGACAAAGAGCTCTTCCTGGTCTACCAGACATGAACTGTGAACATAATTTTTTCAAATTTATGTTGCTGGTTTGAAAGGACCAAATCACATCTAATTTCATGTGGATATCTTCACTGTCTTGGCCTCAGCAATTCTGTTAGCGGTTCATCCCTAAGGATCCCAGACCAGACAGTTACTTTTATGGATGTTGAAATCATTGCTCCTTGGGGTTGGGTTTCAGCAACATGGAGCTTGTTCTTTATTGATATCTTAAAATTTAAGGGGGTGATTAGAACTTTCTAGGGAGTCAGTGTAGCATTTGGTTCTGTCAGCTGCACAGAAGGTATGATCTGTGTCTATAATGAGAACACAAGGATTTATACAATTGAAGACATCATAACATCATCTAAAATAATTACTTTTTTTTCTGCATTCAGAATAGTACATAAATGGAAAAATGAATGGACACCCACATTTGCCCACACACTGTTTACGGCACTCCAAAATTCTCCTTCTTTGTTGGTTCTGCGATGGCTGTGCAGAGCTTGGACTCTTCCTGGGAAGAAATCTCTACAGGAATGCAGAGTGTAGTGACTTTCTTCTGAGAGACCCATGGATGTTTCTGAACAGAAATTCCATTATTCCACCTATTATTTCATTTTCCCAGTCCTTAGTTTTCTTATTTCCAAGTAAATTCATCCGAATACTCATCAGCTTTTGGGGAAAAAAATAGATTCCTTTGTGTCAGTGGGTTAAAACCTTCCCAGGCTGATGTGATGAAAGACTTCCTAGAAGACATATTTATCCACTCCTGTTTTTCCATGGAGGAGAGGGGACTCATTTTCTTCTTTGGCAGCAGGAGTGAGGTGCTAGAAATGTCCCCCTTGTGTGGTCTCCATGGAATTCACCTGAAAAGAGATCTCCTACATGGCATCAGAGTTCCTTAGGAAACCAGGATCACCATGTGTTGGGCACATTACAGGCACCACTGAGAAATGTCTGCAGCAGCTTCTCTGCCCCCTCAGTCTTCAGTTCCAAAGACTGTAACAGGCACTAACTCAGCGAAGTTGTCAGGGGGTTTCCTGAATTTTACTATGGAAGATTTCACACAGCCATGCTTAGATGTGCCCTGCTCTCCCTCCGTTGCAATGTTTCCAAGCAGTTCCCAGAGCTTTTTGGGAAAAGGAGACAGTGAGTAGGGACGTAGTTTGGGAAAGTTGTCCCTACAGCAGGGCAAAGAAAAGAAGAATGAGCCTTTACAGAGATGTGTTGGCACCCCACACTGTGGGTCTGGACTCCTGTGCCCTCTTCTTCTATCACCCCAGGTGCACTGAACAAGGAGGAGTGGAAAAGCCTGGGACCCCACTGCCACAGCCTGGCACAGTCAGCATGGGGTGGTCAGCCCTGGGACAGACCAGTACCGACATGCTTCTCTTAAGGGGGCAGGGATGGAAGGAAGTGAAAACTGGGCCAGAGAGAAGTCTTAGAGCTGCTTTGCTGCTCTGGTCCAGTGCAGCTGATGTAATACACCCTCTCCAGAGTATGAAAGCTTTACTTACCCTGTGTTAATCTGACAGTCTTTTCCCTCCCAGGAAAAAATTCTGGTCCCCTGTCATGAAAGGACAACCCTGTTCTGGGTCTTTTCATATCTGTAAGGGAAACAGGGTTGTTGATGGTGCCTTGCAGGTACTGGGCTTCCATCAGTTCACTCTTGCCAGCGCAGCAGTTCCCTCATGTCCTCAGCTGAGATGTCCATTTGGCAGTCCTGCCAGAGGCAGTCCTGTGCCAAATGGCTTTTTATCATGCCCAGGAAACAATCCACACATGCAATGGCTTCTTGGATTGTTTGGAAGAGCCTGAGTGGCTGGCATCTACTGAAGAGTGGATTGTCTGCATAACAAGGAAGTTTGCCTTCTGTTTTATGCAAAGCACTCAGGGCTTTTCTGATGCAGTCCAACAAAGTGTTAGGCAGTGCAGGCAGAATGTGATTCCATTTTGTTGTCACAATCAGTGAGTATAATGTGGCATGAATGGACCCTTTCTGTAACATGGCACCATATAACCTCTAGTGAGTAGCTCAACCAGAGAGAATGCAGGTGGGTGCCAGTGAGTACAGCAACCAGTAATCTCCCATTAATAACATAAACAAAGAGAAGCAAAGTAAAAAAAAAAAAAGTACTGGTGTGCCCTGTCAATTCAGGAAATAGGCCATAGCATCAGTCATTTTAGAAGAACAGAAGAAAAGTCACTAACAGTCAGTGCAATATTCCCACCCCTTCTTATAAATTCAATATTTAGAAGGTACATGGTTCTTCCCCTAGCAATTTTCTCCCTAAGGGTGAGAAGTGTTTGGTATGGCATGAATGTTTTTGTTAAATAATTCTTGCGTTTTACAGATTGCTATTGCTGAGTGGTCATTTTAGTATATTAATTTGTCTACGTAATAATAATACAGTTTGTGCTCTACAAATCTGGCAGACAGAGAAACTTGGCAAATGCCCCTGTCATTCATTTGCTATCCATGACACTGCCAAAAATTCTTGAGCAGAAGGCTTGAGCCTGACAGCCCAGTTGGGATCAAAAAAAGAAGGTTGAGCTTTAAATTAGAAACAAGAGTGCTGGAAATCAGAAGGATGGGAACACAGTTGCACCTGTGTTGCACCTTTTCAGTCTGTCTGTATCAATCCACAGGTTTTACAATCAATTCTGCAATCTCATTGGGTCCCAAATTACTACAATTATAATGAAAACCAGTACAGGAATAGAGAAAAATTTATAATACGGTGTTCACCACTGCAGTGACCAGAATTTGATTGCATCCTTTCAGTTCTCAATTTCTATAAAATTTATTTGTTCATCTCTACAGTTTTTACCTCTAAAACTCTCAAAATATGGATCTAGCATATAGGCATTTTGGGATCAGAAATGTACCTCTAATTACAGAATCACAGAATCCTCTAGGTTGGAAGGAACCTTCAAGATCATCTTGTCCATCCATCAACCTAACTCTGACAAAAAAAAAAAACAACCAAAAAACAACAACCCACACAACAAACAAAATACCACACCATCACTAAACCATGTCTCCCAGCACCA
>JAOXJM010000003.1:24472769-24484714 GCA_026413425.1 Tringa solitaria
CTCTGGATTGTCCCTTTCACAAAGGATTCCTTAGGATGTACCACAAAGACGGATGTCTTGGCATCAAAAGGCCTATTCTGGGCCTCGATTCTCTCCTTTTCTGACTTTCGGAGGTAAGGAGCTGCCTCCCCAAAGACGGCCATCTCAGCGTCTGGAGAGGTCATGGCTGCACTTTATTGAAAACTTGTCAGCAGAAGACTGAGGAGGAACAAGACACTTTCTGTCAGTTAGACAATAGTTTTCTGTGCTGATGATGAAATCTTATACAGTTTCTATCTTTGCAATATTTAAACTAATATGTCATTTTCAATAGCACCTTTTGAAAGCTATTTTTGATTTGAACACCTGAGTACTGACATCCCACTTGAGACTGAGACAGTACTCTCAATAATTTTAGTCTTTGAACTATGAAACAAATTTTTAATATTGATTATAATTTTTAGGTATTATCATATTAGGGGGATGGCTTTCTATTTTACTGTTGGTATACTGAAGAACTGAACCTAAAGCAGATCTCTGTCTCCAAGAAGTCCTTTCATTCCCATGATATATGTACAGTGAATTTACTTATTTTCACACTGTATGCATCTTATCAGTCTCAGACCAACCTTTTCTGCAAGGTAATTGGACTAACAGTTAATAAGGGTGTTACCTTTCATGACATCAGAGGCTCTAAGTCAGTTGCTATTACATTGACAAGCTGGTAACTTCCTTTTGTCCCACAGTATTCCAGAGACAAATTTTAAGTTGGAAATTAAAAAATCCACATAAAGCAGGTAGATAGAAAATTTCAGCTATTAGAAGCAAGCTCTCCCTTCTGGTTATCAGAAGCAATCAGAATGCTGTGAAACATGCAATATAGAGAAATTTCTCAGTCTCTGCAGTCCTACAGAACCCATACACTTACCTTGAAACTTTCAGTGAGAGCAGGGCAAAATAATCCCAAGGAGATTTTATAGGGTCTGGTATGCAGATGCTCTAGATTCTTCCTCTTTCTTCGGTCAAAGCATTTTTGGCCAACCTTCTTTGGCAAAGCATTGTTTGGCAGACTTATCTAAAGACATAATTGTCATTTGATTTGACTAGATATAATTAGAAATTTTTTATATCTTACCAACTATGTGGCTATATCTACTATAAATAATTTGACAAGAGAATTAAGGAGGGAATCTCGATCAGTTAAGGCACTTAGAGAACTTGGATGCAGGACAGTGAGTTGAGGTGTCTCCAGGTGACAGTCACTCACCAATATTCTTATGATGGAGGGCTTGGGTGTAGCATCTGCTCTGCCCACACACAAGCCAGTGTTAGAACCTAAAACATTTTTTGGAAGTACTCTTTGACAATGGTAGCATTGCTGATGTGAGACAGCCCATCAAATGGAAGAAAAGGAATTGTTCCTCAGTTCCTCATTTCCATAACTCCTCCCCCACTGCCTGAACAATACAGTAGGTCAGCAAACAGAGTTTCTAGATCAGCTAGACATTAGGGCTATGAGGTACTAAAGACAGTATAAGATAACTAGTACTAAGAAGCTACAGGACTGAAAGGATGGACCAAGCAAATAACGTGGTTAACAGAGTAGTCTATAAAGAATGAATAGATATGTTTTAAAATCCAGACTGTCAGACGAGGAGTGCTGAGACTGCATGGTTCAGTCTCCTGGAGCTGTGCATAAGTAGATCCAAAACCTTCAGTAGTCTCTTGAAAGTATCAGCTCTGATGCTTACTGACAGTACTACAACTTAGACCAATTAATGTTGTTACTCTTACATCCTGCCTTAGCTTGCAGAAGAACTTCAGAAAGGCTAGCCTTAAAATAAGGTAATAGTCAGAGTTCCCAAACAGACAATTAGGTATTTGCAGACATAGAGCTTGGTTCCAAATTTTCCTGAAAAGAAGTAGTGTTTCTTCTTCATGAGCGAGCCTAACTTTGTTCTCTATAAAGTATGGCTATGAGGACTTCACTATGCATTTTTCATTTAAAAAAAAAGATCAAGATTGTCCATGTTTTGACTAGACAGGAGATAATCAGCAAAAGAAGTATAACTGAAAATGGATACATGTGTGCCAGAGGAGGAAAACTCAACTGAAATGAGTTTGTTTTTTTTAATGAGTTCTTGCTCTAAAAATATCTAACAAGTATTACTGGGGAAGAAAGGAGGAACATAGAAAGATCTCTCTCAGGACCTTTACAAATAGGGAAGGTGTTCTCCTGCAAGAAAGACCTAAGCAGTATTGGAACAGTGACCAGTACATAAGAGCATCTTTCCAGGGACTGTAGTTGATTATGAGCAGAAAACTCATGGATCACAGTTGCTACTCTTTGTGTAAGAACTTCATATTGAGTAGTGGCTTCACATTGTGTGCATCTAAATTGACTGGCAACAGCAGCAAAAAAAAAAAAATTAATCCATTTGATTTGTGGTTTAAACTTATGATGAGCGCTAGAAGTTGAACATGAATTGAGTGAGATGGCTGTAACTTCAGCATAAGACTAAGGAATTAACCATGCATACAGTGATGTAAGGGCATCTGGTATCTGCTTGAATGATTTGATATGAACACATATCAGCAAATTCTTCAGAACTTTCATCTGTATCTTGACAGCAATTTTCAAGAATTCACTTAGATATTGTGTTCATGACACACACTCCAAAAATAGCTGTTTCCTGTCTGTTCTCCTTGCTCTGGGATTACAGATTGTGAACTCCACCCTCACAGGCAAAGAAGGCCTGACATCATCTGACTAGGAGACAAAGGAGCCTTGCTTACGTGGGAGCACTGGAAGATTTTCACAAGAGCTGGGCTGGCTTAAATGTGTCCATCCAGTAAATGGACTACTCTCACCATCAGATCTAGAAAGCTATTTAAATGAACCTATTAAAAGGCTACTAAAAGGACCTTTCATAGGACCTATGAAAGGTCCTACATAGGAAGAAGTCTCTGGAACTAATGGCTAGTCGTGTGCAGTATACATATAAGTGAAGATTACTGCTTAAAATGGAGCAAGCTCTTGTTAAATGGGAGCTCAGGTTTCAACATTTTGTTCTCTCAAGTTTTGCTTTATAACTGAGAGGTTTAAATATCATGACAAGAAAATGGTATTAAATCACATTTAGAGTGATTTCTAAAATTTAGCAAAATTCATCTTAGGGTTGCAGACTTAAAGGTTTGTCTTTTTCCTTAAAATACTAATCACAAAGGTTCTTCAAAAGTGTACCCACCTTTGAGCTGTCCTTAGAGACTACACCTAGTGCTCTTCTCTGTTTTTCTGTTAGTTGGATTGTACAATTAAGGTGATTGCTAATTTACTGGGCCCATCAAGAATATAGGCATTCAACAGGATTGAACAGCAAACTGCTCAGTGCTTGGCATTAAACAATTCAGTGCCAGTAATATGAATGACAATGTAAATTCAGTAAGTCCTACTGGAGCAAACAGTAATTATACCCTTTTGCAAAGTGTGAAGAAAAATAACACATATTTAACATTTCATTTGAAAACTGTACTATCATACAGTTTTCCTTTTTACAGTTCTCATCAACCAAAAATTCCCAGCTTTTCCACAAATGCTATTAGAATGCTTACATATTAAGCAAGAAAAAATGATTGATAGCAATGGCAGCTGCAATAGAGCGTGTGATTTTGATCACAAGATAGACATGAATTCCCAGTAGAGGACTAGAAAGGAAAGACCTTTGCCTGTTGGATTAGATTTGACGATGTTGCAAAAGGAAAAGAGATCAGAAGACAATACATGTGAAAGAGACAAAGAGGGGAAAAGTTCATTCCTTCTTTGCCAGTGAGAATAGCTGTGTATGATTATCATTTGTAATCATATCCTCCTCTAGTTCTTTCTAGAGACTAATAATGGTATTAATTAAAGCTTGCAGGTAACCTATCCTCGCAAGCCCATGTTCCACAGGACAGGAAACGCCTGCAATGGAAATCATAGTGTTTAATCATCTAGCCAAGTCATATGGGTATTTATGAAAAGTTTCTGGGCTACACAGCATTTTCTTTGCTGTCTTTCTGAAATACTTATGGTATATCACAAAGGGCAGCTTTTTGAATGCCAGCTCTTGGCAAGGGATCTGCTGAAAGGAGCAATGATGTCTCAATGCAAAAAGCAAAAATACATAGATCCTGCCCACTACTTTCTCCCAGTCCTGTTACTGTGTCTGCAGGGCTGGACTCCACAGCAGCTGAATGCAAAGCACAGCACAGTTGAAAAGAGAAGAGGCAGAATGAGAACAGTCCCTGGATACAGAATGTCCTGCTCAGCAATGCGGCATGGTCAAGGTGCTGCAGTTCTGACATTTCCCATGGAGGAGAAGAGACTCAAGCATACTGAAAATAGAACCATCTTGATAAGGTATCAGGCAGGCACCTCACTCTCTGCCAGCCCTTAAGTTATGACTTATCCTCCATTGGGCTCTGTGTTAGCAGACAGAGAGAGAGAATACTCAGCAACACACCACAGTCAAAGTAAAAATATGTACATAGACACAGATTTCCAGCATATGGCCAGGCAGAATCTCACAACAAGTTTTACTTTTAGATTTGCACTGTGATTCCAATACAAAAGGAAATTTGACAGCCTTGAAGTGTGATACCTCCTTCATTACTTTTATCCATGAGTGTCAATGTGATCATTAGTGGAAGAAACCTTCTTTGGAGATTTTCAAGACCCACCTGGATGCAGTCCTGAGTACCATGTTCTAACATGCTCTAGGCAATCCTGCTCCAGCAGGGGAGTTGGACTAGATTATCTATATGGTCCCTTCCAACTCTAAAAATTCAGTGAAATTCAGTGAAACCTCATGGCCCTTGTTCAGGTGTCAGAACCTCCTGCCAAAAATAAACCTAGGAAAACAGTGATCACAGGCCCCAGATCTTTATATAATACTCATCCATTCTATTTTACTGAAGAGGAACACTGATGATTTCTTACATTCAGCTAGGAAGGTCTTTGCATATTCTCAAGGCTAAATCTTACTATAAAGAGGTTGCCCTGTAACAGCTGTTGAATTCCAGTACAGTAGAGAATAAATTGTGAGGTCTCATTTCTTCTTTCATTATGGTGCAGCAGTGAAATTCTGTGCACTTTATAATTTCCATATGCTCATCAAATACCTTTGGGAGCCTTATTAGCTTCCACTTTTTCACTAGGTTTCCCAGTACAGTCCTAACAATTTCAGACATGTCTTGGGGAGATTTGTTTATCCATTAGGGCATCCACTCAGTGGGCAGTATTAGGAAAGCCTAGTTTATAGATTCATTCTAGTCATAAAGGAACCTCCAAAAGTTAGGTAGCATCTTGCCTTGTACTAAGAAATCGTGACTCCTGAATTCTGTCATGCAACTTTTCCTGAAGATTGGTTGCTATGGCATTTATTTCTTACTGACTATATCATTGGAGAGAATTCATTCAAGTCAATAAGTAGATTCCAATGTAACACTGATTGTGCTTACATGATGACCATGTCCTCTGATCTATGCCTTGCAAGATTTTACTTCTTACACAGTGGCATAGCATGGGAAATACACAGGTAGAAGGAGATTCAGGGGCATATCAAGATGTATTGCAGAGTGAAACTGGGTATAGATAAGTACAGTACTATTACCAGTAGATTAAGATTAAAAGCATGACTCTAAGTGACCTATTTATCTCCCGCTCAGAATGAAGCTCACATGGTAAAGCAAACAAGCCCTGCTAGTGAGCCCTGGGAGGCTGCAGGGAGCTCAGAGCTGCTGAGCTACTGCTCCGGTAGGAAACCTCCTCCTGTGGGTTGATGGCCTGGGGAGTAGGATCAGGTTCATACTCAGTTGGCAGTGTCTCTTGTCCCTGGGACAAGTCACTTCCGCTGCTCCTCCTCAGGTGATTGGGGTCGCTGATACCCCGACCAGGACCTAGGAGGTGCTCAGGGCCCAGGAGGGACCAGTAATATCTGCATGGCTGTGCTGCTCTCTGACAGACCATGGGTCTGCATGAACTAGCCAGAGGTGCAGCTGGGAGAGCAGAGGTGCAGTGCACATGTGCCTGTCCCACCCTGTGCATGGAGAGGGAAAGGGCTGTTCATCCCTCCAAGGACAGGTTGTGGTTAGCTGAGTGAGGGCAAGAGGAATGAAAGACACGGATCAGTGGGGAAACTGAGATGGAGTAAAGCAGCATAGGTAACGTAAAGGGAAGAGGAAAAAATGAGGGAGGAGGGACAGGCAGTGGAGAGAGAAAATGTAGCAATGTGGGTGCATTGTATATGAGAAGGTGATGTAGTAAAAGTTTTGCTGTAATGGAAAGGGCTTGAGCTGATCACAGCTGTCTCACATATAGGAGTCCAAGAGGCAAACTCATTATAGCATCATTTATTTCAGAGTGGAGTGGGGTGTTCTTTAATTACTGATTAACACTTTAACATTTCTTTTTCAGTCTCAAAGAGCAAAAATGCCAAGACGAGATTTGTCCTTTGGAGATGAAAGTTGAGAATTGTGATGAAATCCTGTACCCTTTCATGTGGATTTAAAGAGTGTTGCAGTCCCATGCTTCTTGTACACACAGTGCTTCAGAGTGCAGTGTATTCCGTATTAATGACATGTGGGAGTGCAACACAGTCTGTGCAGTGTCACCCAGTGAGAACTTGTCCTGGCACCGAACTTCATTGCAATGAAGACAGAAAGAAGTTCAGGGAAACGAGAAATCCTTGCTTAAACAGAGCAAATGGAGCCAACAGTGCTTTCCTACTGGGCCATAACTATATTAATTGTCCTTTATGTATACAAACAGAATCATATTTGGACGTTGTGTGGGGAAGGTTGTAGTCCATGTTGTGTAGTTGGAAATATCAAGCACAAGTCAGTAAGAAGCATCTCATTGCACCATTTTCAACAAAAGGAGCTACCACTATCAGAATAACACAACTTCCGAAAAATCTTACTGAAAGTGCAAGTTGCTGCCTTCTGCACTGGGCTACTCAGACACAGCTCTAGGGCTCCACGCTGGTTTCAAGTGTGATGTTGGGACATGTATGTCAAAGAAGATCTCTTCCTGAAGGCATTCATTGCCTGGCTTCTAAACAGCACAGGGCATTGTTGCTTGGCAGCTCACAATTCATTCCCTCCACGCTTCCCTGGAGACACATCTTAGAGAAGAAGCTGTGTCTGGACTGCCTGTGGTGTCACTGGACACCCATGTCTTGTGCTCATAGTATTCACATGTGCTGATTGCAAGAAATAGCTAGGTTTCCATAGCAGAAGTACATGGTAAGTATAAGGTCTGTGTCTAATACTGTTAAATTCCTTTGCTGTGAGTGCTCTTAATATATTAGTGTTTTAATATATGCTTATGGAAAACACTGAACGGTTTATCACTGAAAAGTTGTAACAGCTGATCTTTACTGATGCCTTTCATCTTAGGATGTTGCTTCTCTTCACAAGCTAACTGCAGTTCTTACCTAGACATGGCAGCGTAAATTTATGCCACTAGCTTTGTATCTTGTCCCTTTTAGTAAAACAATATAATCAAATAATAACTTTTAAATTTTGCTGAGGTGTCAGAGTACCTCTTACAGAACCTCTACTAACGTCAGAGGAGAAAGGGCCTGGGGAGCTGGAAGAAGAATATAGTTAGGCCAGCAGTTAGAGATGAGAGGCCTAGGTCTTTCATAGAAAAAAAAAATTAGAAAAAAAATCAGAGTAAGAAAGCATATAATAAAAAAAATCTCCTTGTCCTTTGTGTTCTTCTGGGGCAGGTCCTTTTCTCAAGTATTGGTTTTAGCTATGGAATTTTTAGTTGTCTCGATTCAGCAAGCTCTACAAACCTTTCCAGTCTGTTGGACATCATTCTAGCTGTTACTTTTGAGACCTGACTGTTTCCCTGGTCCCCGTTATTCTGAGCAGTCTGCTGCAGGCCCCTATGTTCAGAGCTCTTTCTAGCATCTGTGTTCTCCCCTTCACTCTTGAAGTTTCCTCTCATCTTCCTTTCCTGTTTAATTGCTATGAGCTAATGTCCAGTCTTTCCCATCTCCTCCCCCATCACAGCCTTTTAAGAAAATACCACTTTATTGAAGGTTGAAGAGAACTAATGGGTTCTTAAGCTGAGGATATGGACAATGGGCATCCTGGTATTTTATTCATTCCAAGTTTCTGACAATACGTTACAGTCACATGCAGCCTGTAGCCTCCAGAAATCAAACACAAAAGTGGACATTACAATTAGACTTCATAAGTAAAAGCTTTAAGCTATTCACTCTCTATGAGATCTTTCAAAGACATCTAACTAAAACATTATCTCTTGTTCTTTCTTCATCATATCCTATGATTATTTTTAGACCCCAATTTGGCCATCCCACACTGCAGTTTTGTTAGGCAGGGACTTACAAATTGAGAAGGTTATTTGATTTTCATTGAAGGAAACAAAAGGCCTAAGATTCACCGTAAGACATCACCCACAGAATATTTTGAATAAATAGCAAGACAAAAGCATACAGTACTCTTCTGTTCTACACAGAACAGGCGGATGATCAGCTTCCATTATGACCAGAGATCCTGTAGTTAAATTTTACATGTCCCCGTTGCTTTACTCTGTATCAAACTTCCTCTGAAGGTGGGTAGTTCAGGAGTTCTCCACAGATCAACAAATGGTTTGTTCTTCTCTGTGGAGGGGATAAAACACAGGATTCAACCATTGTCTCTTGACAAAATGCTTGTCACGTGTTCAGAAAATCAAGTGATTTCCAGGTGATGAGATATATGAGATGTTTCCTTGAGAAATCCATACTACATAGCATAAAATACCCTTTCTCCAACCTTTCTCTACAATTCACTTGTGTTCCAAGCACTTTCAGATCTAGAACCTCTCTATGTATGTAAAGCAGAAAATCTCAAGATTTGAACTTTTAAAATAATTCTCTCCATTCTGATTATAGAAATAGCTTAGGCTCAGTAGACTGAACCCAGAGAAAAACCTAATCCAAATGCTACAGCTGGAGTACATACACACTTTTTCTTGTTGTCAAAATAGGTTATTTAACACATGGATTTAGGAAAGGGACTTAACACCCACAGGGTTCCTAGAATAATTTATCCTGGAAATGAGAGTGCTAGGATATAACAAGTCTTTAATGAAAGGAATGAAATTATTAACATGCAACAAAATAGGTTGCCTCATAATGCTGAATTGCTCACAAAATGCAAAGATAAGCACCCAAGTTTCTTGTTAAAAGGTCAAGATGTTCAGTATTTTTTACTGTTTAGTGTTAGTTTTTACACTAATCCTGAAGACAATTCCTGATGGGATTTACAGCTTGCAAATGCTGTTCTCAGCTATGCTGTTAATATTTATAAAACATGCCAAGAGGGATCTTTGTGCCTGTGGTTCCATAATGAACAAACTGATAAGGAATGTGTAGCCTCATACTGAAGATCCCTGGGTAAAATAAGACCTCTCAGGAATGCTGGCATGAGACAAGGAGAAATGCCGGAACACTGATTCTCTGGTGCAAAGCTCCTCATTCTGACACTTCTGCTAAGATGTGGCTGGGGACTGGATCCTGGAGATGGTAAGAAAACTTTTCACATAAAAAGTTCTTTTTATTCTACTGAAAGGTGGCCGTTGTGTTGAATTAAATGGAATATGATGAGCGTCTTCTCTGTTCCTAGCATGGCATATCTAATCTGGGCAGTTGTTTGTAGTTTAACATGTCCTTCAGGGATTTGAGCTGTCATGAGCTAGTGATAAGCTGTCATAGTAGTGATGAGCAGTGCTAAAAAGCGTGGAGTAGGAAAGAAGTTAGGGATTACTTCTAGGGAAAAGCCAGTGATGAGCCTAACAAATGAAAGACCAACTAACCTGGTAATATGTAAGGTACGTTGGGCCAGTTACTGGTTTTGCTATTACACAGAGAAAACAGAAGTGAGCTAACCTTTGTGTCTGTTCAGAATGTCCTCGTATCTTGGGCTATGAATGGCCTGAGGTGGCCTTGCTATCTTCTGATCCTGTTCCTTTGTTTGGAGTCTAATTTCTGCAATGCTTGATACAGTTATTATTTGACTTCACAGCAGGGATAAAAGGAAGTTACTTCTATTCAGGAAGTTTCAACAGTAGATTTTAAACCAAGGAATGTTATTATTTTGCTCTGATGACACCTATTTAGCTGCCCATTGAGTACAAGTAACAGTCTTGCAAAGAAAATTGAAGAGGGATGGCAAAATCAGCTAGAGATTAGAAACAGTTAACACACAGCACTTTCAGATTTGAAGATGAACAGCTCTTCAGTGTGCATGAGATTTCTATGGTTACTCAAATTCCTCCTATCTCCACAGCAAATGTCAGAGAAAGATACGTGAACTGTAGGTCCTGGATGAAGAGGTGACATTCAGGATGCC
This sequence comes from Tringa solitaria, assembly GCA_026413425.1. Taxonomy (NCBI): domain Eukaryota; kingdom Metazoa; phylum Chordata; class Aves; order Charadriiformes; family Scolopacidae; genus Tringa; species Tringa solitaria. Next base: position 24,483,156 of record JAOXJM010000003.1, read on the forward strand.
CTTTCCATCACATGCCTCATGTGTGTAGCCTCATGCCAAAGCAGCCAAACAGCTTCAGTTACAGAACAGGTGAGTGGGGTGGACAGGCTCTGAGGAAAAGGCAAAAGGAGTTGGAGAATGGCATGAAAGGAGAAGAAATGAGGACAGCAATATAAACGAAAATTACCAGATACTTGATTAATTACCTTGTTTCTCTCATGCTCCAAACGGTTGTGCTGCTATTACTGGAATGCTGCTTTTGTGCTCCAGAGATCACCTGCCAATCCCCGGTTGTCCATATGGGACAGAACTTTATTTGAGCCCATTAACTGCATCTATTTTAAACTTTTATCTGAGAGGTCTTTCTCTACGGCCATTATAAACCAACATTTTTTTCAGGACCTTTGCACTAGTGCTGATCAGATGACAGCTTAACTCTAAAAATAGATCATCAGTGCAAAGCAACCTCTGACCTCCACACATAGCAGATGACCACAAGTCAAGAAAAAACAAAACTTTGGTTTCCCACCAGTGTTCTACATGTGTCCTAATAATGTAATAAATTGGATCCTCAAAAAAGCTGCACAGTAATTCAAGCCCAGGACAATATGTAGGGCTAGATACTCTATCTAAAGATGGCTTTAGGAAGAGCACAACTTAACTGAGATGATTAGTTTAGAATGAAAATTACAGCAAGTTGCAAGGAACCTAAAAAAAACCAAAACCTGCACAATAAAAAATCCTATAAGAGTGATGTGAATTTAAAATCCTAAAGAATATGAGAAGTTTCAAGTAAGGCAGATCGTATATTTAAGGCATTTCTAATTTACAGTAACTATTTTTATGATTTTATTGTGTTCAAAATATATTTTCTAAAGTAAAAGCACTATTTTTCTTATTTACATAATTACCAATCCAACCTACAAAAATGTGAATTATTTCCTACTACAGAAATTTTCTAGGTCTGCAACAATAATACCCAAACACCAGTACAGACCAAAAAATTGCCTAGAAACTTTAAAAAGTATCAAGATGTCCTTTTTTTATGAGTATTAACTTGTGATATGTTACAATCCCCGCTTCCTTTACTTCATAGTTCAATGACCATAAACCATGCATTTGTCTATCTCATCTACTCCTCCCAAAAGTACTTCCCAAATTTCCTTCTGACAATTTCTCTAATTTCACAGAGCTACTTTTACTTCTGATCTCATTTTGCCCTGCCAAAGTGCTCGGATGCCACTCTCCCACAAGCTGTGACGCCCTTCACAAAGTCTGCAATGTAACAGCCATATGACGTAACTGCAGTAGATAGTCATGACAATCACGACGGGGTTAAAATGGCAGCTCATGTGACACCTATATTGTGTGGTTCCCAAGTGTGGCACTGAACATCTCTGCAATAAATACCAACAAAAAACCCAGGACAGGATGTCCAAGTGCTCTTTACTGGGCATTGTGGATTTTCTCCCAGGGACTCTTGACCCTGGAGACCCAGGTCTCTGGCAGGCTCATGCTGGAACAGCCTGTTACCATCTCAATAGCTGTACCATGAAGGAAATGTCACATTCTGGCCACAG
>JAOXJM010000003.1:24525274-24535851 GCA_026413425.1 Tringa solitaria
TATTGACTTTGTCCTCTTCTGCCTGCAGGTCATCCAGTGTCTGCTGATGGGCCTCCTGGAGGGCTTTCTTCTCTTTTGTCAGCTTCACAATGGTCTCATCCAGGGCTGCCATCTCCTCTGTAAGGTTTTTCACCTTTGAGAAGAAGGGAGCCAGTGCAGATAAAACACCTTGTTTAAAACTTTATTCTGTGTAACAAAACAGGCCATTTGTCTAGGAGTGACATCTTCTGCCTTTTACCATCACAGCAGTGATGTCTTGGCCCTTTATGTGACTCACTGTGTGGGTACCTTGTTTTCTGTGGCATGTTTTTCCTTCTCAACCTTGGCCAGTGTTAACTCAAGATCATCAATGTCTTTCTTCAGCTCTGAGCATTCATCCTCCAGTTTCCTCTTCTTGGCTGTCAGCTCAGCATTAATTTCTTCCTCATCCTCTGCCCTTTCAGTCACTTCTTTAACTTTGGCTTCCAGCTGGATTTTGGTTTTAATGAGCTGGTCACATCTTTCCTCCGCATCAGCCAAAGCATCAGCTTCCTTGTGGGAAAATACCATTTTTAGAGATATATTTTTGCGGCAATATCAAGATACTTACCTGCCTAGTTTAGAGTCCTGGATAGCAATTTTGTAGTTATAAACTTGGTTTATGTGCAAACATCATGAAACATAGTAAAAAATTGATTTTATATTATTGGATTTGGAACAGTGAGATTTGAAAGCTAAAATGAATTAAAATAATTTTGCATCTGCAGTAAGGCCCTAATATTTACATATTTTTGCAAGATATAGAATCCGGTATTATCCCATAATATCAAACATTACCACAAAGTATATACATTTGGTTTTAACCATAGGAATCTTCCCATGTAAGGGGTGCTGAATATTAAACTTATTGCAAGATACATTTCAATACCACAGTCACAGTTATGCTCACATCATTCATGTATTTCTCTTTTTTCACCCTATATTTCACCTGTCTTTTAGTAGCAACTGTTTCTTATTTGGATTTTCATTACCACAGCCAAAAAATAGTATATAGCTTCTTTGGCTTTTCTCTCTGAGACCCTCATTGGTCAAGAAGAGGAGTTGCTGGAAAAATTTTCTCTAGGCTTTCTTTGAAACAGATATCCTGTGGTACTTACATTTTGTCTCAAGTTTCAGTCTGGCAGAAATGACAACAAAGAAAAATGATAATTTTATCAGATTTTTTCATCTTTTTGCAATTCAAGATTATTTAAAAATGAGGGATTATAAATTTTCCTATATGTCACATATGCTGCATAGTATTACTTTGAGGATACAGATTTAGAAATCACAGCATTACAACACCAAAGATGTACTTCATAATTTTATGTAATGATGCTGAGTGATTTAGGAGGCGAGTGAGAATATTAAATTCTTTTCCCTCTCAGTTCAGTATTATGACACAGTAATGTTGTAACAGCGAGCCACCAGCTACACTGGAAAGAAAAGTGTTCCCTTGCTCAATTGGAAAATAAAGAGAGGAAAGAGATGTCATCTTAACTTGTCCTAAGAATTCCTGATAATGTAATTGTAAGGATAGGGATACTCAGTTTTGGAGAGGTAGGAAAAAGTTACCAGAAGAACAAACAATGTACTAATAGAAGTAAAATATAAATCATAAAAATATCTCACCCATGTAATATCTTGACTACGGCCTCCCAACAGTCCTTACTGAATCTAGTTGTACTCTTACGAGCACCACTTAATGAAATATAGTTGAATTGAATTTAATTGTAGGTTCTATGCTTCTTTTGAAAATGTAGTTGTAAATATCAGCCTGATTGTCACAGTTCTCTTAGAATGATGCACACTGGCGGTACTCACAGCTTGCACTTGGAGCTGCAGGTCATTTTTTTCCTGCACCAGTTTCACCATTTTCTCTTCCAGTTCCTTCCTCTTTGCTTCAGACTTTGCAAGCTCTTCCTTGGTTTTCTCAAACTCTTGTTTCATGTTGGCCATCTCCTTCTCAGATTCTGCACTCTTCAGCAAGGGCTTGATCTTGAAGAACAGCTTCATCCAAGGCCAGTGCTTGACATTCATGAATGCACGAATGTTGTACTGGATGCAGAATATGGACTCCCTGAAAGGTAAGTCAAATTCATATTAAGTATTTGCACCATGGTGACCTAATTAGCCGAATACAGTGAACATAATTTGAAGAAATGTCTACCTCCTCTCCACCATTCTCTGGTACTCGACTCTCATCAGGAAGCCCCTGCACCTGGCCTGTGTGCGGGTGATGATCTGTGCCAACTTCTCATCTCTCATCTCTTCCAAGAGGCCTATCAGCCCAGCTTTGAAGAACACCTTAGGCACGAACATGAAAGTAGGTGCAGTTTATGTACTTGTTGTTCAGCGTAGCTTGGTACTATGTCCCCCATGGCAGATAATATGGTAAGTTAAGAGAAAGAGTAAAAGCACAGAGAATGTATGTAGTGATAGACTTTTTTTATACCTCCAGCTTCCAGTTACTTGCAGTTGAGGAATTATAAAAGCCAGATATTCTGTCTTTGTTTTTATTAACCTTGATTCTTTTATTCTACAACTTTATCGTAAATTGGGAACCCTTAATTAAATCATCCAATGGCAATGAATTTCAGTTTTATTCAAGTATTGAGTCATTAATTACTTAGTTGATTTCTTTTAAATACACTATTTAATGATTTCACATACTATCTGGAGAATCTGAATATCATTCTCAAAACCTGCAAACCAAAACTACATAGTACTTGAAACAAGCAGTTCTTGTACCTTGGTGTGACCAAATTTGTATTGAGTGTGGTCTATATCAATTGATCCAAGAAGTTTCTCACAAGCCTTCTTGCTGTCAATGAACTGTCCCTCCGGGATAGCACTTGCATTTAATACTTTGTATCTGGGTGAGAAAATGGAAAGACTTGTATTGGACTCGATGATCTTAAGGGTCCTTTCCAGCATAAATGACTCTATAATTCTATGAAGAAGTCATCTGTTGAGATCAATTGACTGACAAACTGCAAGAGCCTAAAAACTGTTGAGAATGTAACAGCCCTGCTAAACATAAACTTAAATTTCACAAGCTACTAAAGAGGGAAAAAACGATTAAGGGGAAGAAGCCTGACCTCTGTTTAAAATCTGCATACAGGACTCTGTTAGGAAATCCTTTCCTGCAAATTCTGATGCCTTCCAGCACGCCGTTACACCGCAGCTGGTGAAGCACCAGTTCATGCTCCATGGCACCTAGAAATTCAGAGCAGAAATATATGCTATATTCTGTAAAAGAGAGGGGAAGAGCTGCACCATAATGAAAACCTTCTATATGTGACTCTCTTACCAGGAGTTTTTGTTTCATTTGGGATGATGCAGCGTACAAAATGGGGATGGGTGCTTCGCAGATTGGTCATCAGTTTGTTTAAATTCTCCTGGGAGAGTCATTAACAAAAGTTTATATTAGCAAATGTATATTATGCTGTAAATATAAGCATCTGAAATGCTTATAAGACATCTGAAATGACATAATATCAGACAATAATTAACTGGCAGAATCCTTAACTGAAGCCCCTTGCATCAGTTTTTCTATCTTTCCACAGATCTTTCCTGTTATTAATTAAGTATATAAAGCTCTTCTGATTAATCTCTAGGAAATATTGTACTTTAAATATATGATTTTAATACTTTTCACTGGCTTTATTGGAATGCCCTCATTAGAAATTATATCCATCATCCACTGAATGTACCCAGAGAGGTGAACTAGTACCTCTATGACACACTTTGAAGCATACTACAGTAGGCATTTAGGATGGGTCATATGGATCACTTTATATAGAAGATTCTTGTTTTCCCCACTGAAAGGAACAAAAATGACAAGCTGAGTTTTACATGTCTAGACTGCATGTTTATCTCCTAAGATAAGAATAAGGTGACATGAATCCCAGCGTTGTTTTGTAATTTATGTCTACATAATTATGTATAAATTATTATTGCCTATAATTAGTGGAGAGAAGCAGGCGTCTCCAGAGGACATCTCAGAGTGTAAGTTAAGCAGCCAAAACATGCTAGACACACAAGCTGTCTAAACACTAACATGTCTAAACACTAACATGTCTAAACAAAATGGATAGTGGAAGAAAGTTTAAAAACATAAGAGAAATGAAACCTAAAGTTTTTTCTCCTGTAACATTAACTCTTAGAGACTCATGACCTTTAAACATAGTCTTATTGCATTATTTTTTAATGATACATGCTGACAGTAATTTCCCACTTGCAAAGACAAAGCACTACAGCTATGACTATTTTTCTTGGGGCATATACACACACTCCTGTGTCCTGTTTCAGAGCACTGGCTAGAGGCTGTCAGGTGGTCAAGAACCATATGACTGCAGATCTGTAGAAGAAATCAGGCTGTATCAAGATGGGAGTCCTAAATGAAGGATGAATGTGGTAATGAGCTCAGGAGAGACTAGATATTTCACCTGGCAGAAATGTACGGAGCAGCCGGCAGCAAGACTTGGTTATGACAAAGAACTGTCAAGTATCTGACATCTTAAAAATCCATAACTCAAGGAGTGGGGGTATATCAATTGAAAGAGATTGGTCCCTTGAATCATGGAGAAAAACTGGAGATAAAAATGGAGCAAACAAGTCATACTCCAGATCAGTAGGGAGAATTTTGTTAAAGGGCAATAAAAATGTTCTAAAGCCAGACATGGGCATCTGAAAGAAATCTGGTATATTTTAGGTTTATTTAAAATTTTTCTGTGTAACATAATTCCATCTGGAAATATCATCATGGGACAAGTGGATAAAAATAAAAGTTGTGTGTGAAATGGAGAATAAATAGATTACAGTGGTTATATTCCTAGCAAAATATGGCCCAAGAACTTCAAGGTGTTTTAACACAACTAATCCAACAAAAAGATTAGCCATTTTAAATTATGTCGTTGCTCCTCATCTTAGGAAGAAATAGTGAACTCTCTACTGTACCCGGAAAAGAGCTGAAACAGTCTGGAAAGAAGAACCCTTCTTCTTGGCACCCTTTTTGCCACCACCACCAGCAGCTTCTGCAAAATTGAAAATAAATAAAACAGGATTTAGATTTTTGCTTTTGCCTTTTACGATTTTTTTTTGTAAGCTGTGAAAACACAGGACTCACAGAACCAACCTGCTTCTGCTCCACCATAGTTGGCAAAGAGTAAGGCCAGTGTCTTCAATGATGATTTCTGGTACAACCCAATGACAGTTTCATTCAGGGGGTCCTTGTTCTTCTCCAGCCAACCAGTGATGTTGTAGTCCACTGTGCCAGCATAGTGCACCAGGGAGAAGTGAGCCTCAACCTTGCCTTTGGTAGGTTTGGGCTTCTGGAAGTTGCTGGACTTTCCCAGATGCTGGTCATAGAGCTTGTTCTTGAAGGAGGTGTCAGTTGCCTTGGGGAACATGCACTCCTCTTCCAGGATGGAGAAGATGCCCATGGGCTGGAAGAAATTCATAGGGGAGACAGGTTGCAATTTAGCAATGTGGCAATAACGACCTTCACCTAGGCAGAATAGTGGAACAGACACATCAGAAAATATTATGATTCAATTATACTTTCTGCTAGAAAATGAGATTAAACATATTGATACATACATTTTTTAACACCAAATAAATCGTAAAGATTGATGGAAGTTCTTTTATTTTGTGTTGAGAATGCGCTTTATAAAATCAGAGCACTACTTTTTTATCCAGAGGGACTCAGAGCACACGCAGATGTCTTACAGAAATTGAACATAAATCAACAATACTCCCTTGCAGCAAAGGCAGCCAACTCATCCTGGCTGCATTAAGAGTGTTGCCGGCAGTTCAAGGGAGGTGATCCTTCCCCTCTGCTTAGCTCTGCTGAGAAACATCTGGAGTGCTGTGTCCAGTTCTTGGCTCCCTAGTACAAGAGGAATGTGGACGTAGTACAGTGAGGCCAGTGACAGCCCACATACAAGAAGAAGCTGAGAGAGATGGGACTGCTTAGCCTGGAAAAGAGAAGGCTCTGAAGGATTTTATCAATGTATAAAAATACCTAATGTTCGGGGATAAACAAGGCAGAGCTAGAGGCTTCTCAGTGTTGTCCAGTGACAAGAAAAAGATGGAACAGCTATGAATTGAAATGCAAGAAATCCCATTTAAACAGAAGAAAAATGCTTCTTTACTGTGAAGGTGGTCAAAAGTTGGAACTGATTTCCCCAGGGTATGTGGGATTCTCCACAACTGGAGATATTAAAAATCCAACTGGACATGGTCCTCAGCAACCTCCTCTAGCTGCCCCGCCTTGACTAAGGGGGTTGGACTAAGTGATGTACAGAGCTGCCTTCATACCTTAGCAGTTCTGTGATTCTAACTATTTACTGTCCTGCCAGACACTGAACCTTTCGTCTTATGGACAGTGCAACTGCCTTTTAATTTTCAGTCAAAGGATGCACATGTAAGTGTGTCCTGACAGTTATGTATGTATGTCCAACATCTATGTAAATTTTACAAAGATATAGCTGTTTTGCTGTAAAAGCATGTCTGTTAGGGTTGAAAGTTGAGGAGGACATGCTGTCCCAGAAATTGACTCAAGCTTTTTGGAAAAAACTCTTACTAGGAGTTTAACAATCTTTTGGGCTTTGAAAAGATATCAGTACAGGCTTGCTGCCACAAAGCTGTGTGAAATCTCCTTCATGTCTCACTGGACAGAAAAAAATAAACTACAGGACAAGGTATTTCAAATAGCAAAAGGTGAATATTTGAACATGAACATTGAAGATCCCTTTGAAAAATGAAGACAAGCAGTTAGAGAGTTTTCGCACATGTAATGCATTTGAACAGCAAGGATACCTTCTCGATGAGCTCAATGCAGGCAGCCAGGTCCATCCCAAAGTCAATGAATGTCCATTCAATTCCTTCCTTCTTGTACTCCTCTTGCTCCAGCACGAACATGTGGTGGTTGAAGAACTGTTGCAGTTTCTCATTGGTGAAGTTGATGCACAGCTGCTCAAAGCTGTTGAACTGGAAATAAAAATAAGAAAGACACATATTTGTAAGATGCAGCAGTATTTGCAAAGTCTCATTGTTTAAAAATACGGAATGCAGTTCTCTTGGCTTCATTGTCAAATCTGTGCATTTCTTCACCTTGAGGTCTACGTAACCAAACAGAGAAATGCATCAAATTAATTGTCCACAAGGAATTATTTTTTCTCATTGATAAAAATGTGCAGATACAATATATTTCCGGTATAATCTGAGACCAAAGTACAAGGAGAAAAAAACCCAAGCTTAGGCCAATCATGATATATATGTTTTTATCGTCTCTTATCCTTGATCATTTAAACCTGGTAATTTTTTCTGATTAGACCCTTCTTACCAGATCTTTGTTACTTACATCAAAGATCTCAAAGCCAGCAATGTCCAGGACACCAATGAAGTACTGTCTGGGCTGCTTGGTATCCAGCTGTTGGTTGATGCGAACAACCATCCACAGGAACATCCTCTCATAGACAGCCTTTGCCAGAGCACCTACAGCATTGTGCACCTATAAGAAAAATAAATGCCAGGAGTTACCATACAGATCAGAGGAGAATCAAGGGGTTCTTAATTCATAACTTTGTTCCAGGTTACCACAGGTTTCTTACCTGCTGTGCAGTTTGACCCTTGGTCACGTATTCATTCCCCACCTTGACTCTGGGGTAGCAGAGGGCCTTGAGCATGTCAGCTGAATTCAGACCCATCAGGTAGGCAGCCTTGTCAGCAACTAAAAAGACAGAGGAAAAAGGAAGAATTTAGTGTCATATATACTTTGAATCCTGGAGTATTCTCTAAAGGCTGCAGGGTTCAGGTATTTTTTTGTTTGAAATCTTTCATTAGACTCTCATCAAGGGAATCTTGGTAACACCAAAGTCATTGTTATGCATATTGAGCTTTTCTAAAAGAATTTCTGTTTGAGAGTCTTCACTGAAGCATGTAGAAAGCAATGATGTTTTTAAAAATCTGGCACAAAACTAGAAACCTGCAGCTTGCCAGTCTGAATCTTCATAGTACATGTGTAACTCAGGAGCCTCAGTGACAACAGTCAGGTACTGATCTACATTCAGGTGATCAAAACCACTCAGTATTTAGGGTGGAACACAAGGAGGATATTTGTTCTCTTTCAGATCCAGACTTTACAACCCTTTCTGAGCTTTGGTTTCTGATGTTCAGTAAAACTCACAGGTGTTTACGCTTTTACCTGCAGTACTTCCCACCTTCTGCCTAGTCCTTTAACAAGAGAAGCCATTGGTCTGAGAGGTGGAGAGGTGTGTTGTACGTCCTGTCCCAACAAAGGAGAGGAATCAAGTATAACTCTCAAACCAGACGTCCCTGAGTGTCTGACAAGTGAGGGTGAATGGAAATGCTATTCCCCATCCTGTTAGAGCTGAACCACTCGGCTGTTTCACAATTGCAAGCCATATTGCAACAAAGGTATGGTAAATAATGTTACAGGAAGCACATTGATTGCTCAGATTTCCTGGAAGTGCATAAAGGACAGTTTAAACTATTAACTTTTCATAGCATAAGAGACAAAAAAAATCCCATTATATCAGGGAACTTCTCCTCATGAGAAGAGAACAAGGGACAGTTTTTTTCTGGCATACTGTTTTCCATGGGAACCTGAAATCAAGGCAAGAACAACTTTTGCTGACTTCCACATACATAGTGAGTTATAGAAGGGTTCATTATTGAGTTTGATAATACCTTCTGTTCCTTCCGGCTCTGCCTGTTCCTCTCTTGGTTTCTGCTTGAACTTCAGGTTCCCGTAGTGCATGACAGCCCCTGTCAGCTTGTAGATGGCTGTCTTTTCATCCGTAGAGAAGCCCAGGATGTCAATGGCACTCTGGTAATACAAAGAGCAAAGTGAAATATTTGCAAATTATGTAATATATCACCTGTGCCTCTTGACTTGTTTTGTAAGTTACTTACATCTGTAGCCATCAGCTCCTCCTTGTCATCAATGCTGGGAACAGTGATCTCACCTTGACTCACAAATGGATAGTCATATGGGTTGGTGGTGATGAGGAGCATTTCTGAAAATGAATGGGTTCATGAGTTAAGTTTCATTATTGGAAATGTAATTAAATGTTGCTCAGTGATCTTCCTTCAAAAACCTCAGTGATGCCTCCTACCAATTAACTCCGGCTTCTTGTTGGAGGTCACCTGGTAAAATATGTGGTAGCTTCTTTCTGCCTTGAGCTGGAAAGTGACTCTGGACTTCTCCAGCAGATCTGTCATGGAAGGTAGAAAGAGTTTGGCCCGGGAATGCACATGGAAGTGGGAATTTGGGAGGGAAAGGATCAGGCCAGGAGAGTCTCTTACAGGTTTCAATGTCAGCAGAAGCCAGTTTGCCTGTGGCTCCAAAGTGGATTCTGATGAATTTGCCCTGTTAAGGAGAAGAAGCATTTCAACCAAGATGCATGTCATTGCCATCACCTTATGTGAGAATACCACTAGCCCATCACTAGTGCTATAATGAGGAGGGATTTGTCCGAAGTAGCAACTTACAAAGCGTGAGGAGTTGTCATTCCTCACGGTCTTGGCATTTCCAAAGGCCTCCAGCAGTGGGTTGGCACTGATGATTTGATCCTCAAGCGTACCCTGCAGGATGATAATTATTCCTGGTTGTCCTTTCCAAAAATAATGTCAGGAACAAAGGGAAACATTGATTCAAGCCAGCATGCCATAATTTACCTGCATTTTGCCAGACGTCTCCTCCTTCTTCTTCTCCCCACTGGCTGCAATTGTTGCAAAGTACTGGATGACACGCTTTGTGTTCACAGTCTTCCCGGCACCGGATTCTCCGCTGTCCAACCAAAGAGAGAAGCAGAGAGCGTGTGGTCAGGCAGGAGGTCCCCTGGCAGCGGGCAGCCCCACAGGGACCCAAGCAGAGGATGTACATACGTAATCAGGATCGATTGGTTCTCACGATCTGTGAAAGAGGCAAAACGAAAGGTAGTGTTAGTAGTTGATCTCGGTAGCACTGAGCTGAATGAGAAGTAGGGCTGCAAATATAAGTTGAGGCTTGCTCAGAAAGTCCAAGAGTACCAAATTCTCTTCCAGGTCCTAGCAGTAGTAAGTATAAGACCAAATGGATGCATAGAGCTTGCAGAGGCATATGATCCTGAGACAAGCTCTGCATCTACTATCCCTTTACACAATTCTCATCAAGAAATCTAATCAAATTGCTGTGTTGAAAGTAGCAGTTTATATGGAATCATAACTTTTTCTTTCCTATCAGTAAAAAGCAGCAAACTTAGTCAAGTAGTATTTCTGCAATGGGAGAGCGTAGAATTTCATAAAATAAAGTGCAAACAATACACAAATACTAAGTCCATACATGGGATCAGTTTCACTTGAAATTAATTCCTGCATAACTTGATCAAGTTCTCAGTCATACAGCTCTCTGGAGTTTTTAGTTGGCTTGTCCCATGCTTCAGTGAGATCCGTTGGGCTTTTTGGTATAAATTGCTGTGAGGGAGGTCAAGCACTCACCAGTCAGCATGAACTGATAGGCATTGTCAGAGATGGAGAAGATGTGTGGA
>JAOXJM010000003.1:24535951-24550134 GCA_026413425.1 Tringa solitaria
CCTCACCAGTGCCGAGTACAGAGGCACGATGACTTCCCTACTCCTGCTGGCCACATACCTGATATAAGTCAGGATGCTGTTGGCTGCCTTAGCCACCTGGGCACACTGCTGGCTCATGTTAAGTCGGCTGTCCACCAGCATCCTCAGGTCCTTTTCTGCTGGGCAGTTTTCCAGCCCCTCCTACCTGAGCCTGTAGCATTGCCTGGGATTGTTGTGGCCAAAATGCAGGACCCAGCACTTGGCCATATTGAATCTCATCCCATTAACCTTGGCGCATTGATCCAGTCTTTCCAAGTCCCTCTGTGGAGCCTTCTGACCCTCAAGCAGATCAACACTCTCACCTAGTTTGGTGTTGTCTGCAAACTTACTGAGGGTGGACTCAATCCCTTCATCCAGGTCATCAGTAAATATATTAAACAAGACTGGCCCCAAAACTGACCCCTGAGGGACACGACTGGTGACCAGCCACCAAAAAGATTTTACCCCATTAATCACAACTCTTTGGGCACGGCCATCCAGTCAGTTGTTTACCCAAAGAAGGGTACACTTGTCTATACCATGGTTCGCCAGCTTCTCCAGGAGACTGCTGTGGGGGACAGTGCCAAAGACCTTAGCAACCTCCAGGTAGATCATGTCCACAGCCTTCCCCCCATCCAGAAGGCAGGTCACATGGTCGTAGAAAGAGATTAGGTTGGTTAAGCAAGACGTCCCTTTCATAAACACATGCTGGCTGGCCCTGATACCTTGGCTGCCCTACACTTGCCATGAGACCTGACTCAAGATGATCCTCTCCATGATCTTTCCTGGTACTGGGGTCAGGCTGACAGGCTTGTAGTTCCCGGATCCTCCTTCTGGCCTTTCCTGTAGATAGGCCTCATGTTAGCCACCCTTCAGTCATCTGGTACCTCCCTGTTCACCAGAATTGTTGATAAATGAAAGAGAGAGGCTTGGTGAGCTCTCCTGCCAGCTCCCTGAGTACTCTTGGGTGAATCCCATCCGGCCCCACAGATTTATAGAGGTACAGAAGCAGATCATTAACTACTTCCTCCTGGATTATGGGGCAGTGGTTCTGCTCCCCATCCTTATCTTCCAGCTCAGGAAGCTGAACTCCATGGGGGCAGCTGATATGACTATTAAAGACAGAAGCAAAGAAGGCATTAAGTATCTCAGTCATCTCCTTGTCCTTGGTTGCGATGTTCCCTTCCATATCCAGATGGAGATTCTCCCTGGCTCTCTTTTTTTGTTGATGTATTTATAAAAAGTTTTTTTGTTGTCCCTTATGTCAGGAGCCAAGTTGAGCTCCAGCCGGGCTTTTGCCTTTCTAATTTTCTCTCTGTATAACCTAATGAGGTTACTCTCTGTAGTCCTCCTGAGTTGCCTGTCCCATCTTCCAAAGGTGGTAAACCCTCCTTTTTTAACTAAGTCCCATCAAAAGCTCCTTGTTCAATCAGGCTGGCCATTTCCGCCCCCCGCCCCTTAATCTTGCGACACATGGGGAATGCCTGCTCCTGGATCTTTAAGATTTCCTTCTTGAAGAGCATCCAGCCTTCCTGGATCCCTTTGCCCTTTAGGACTGTCTCCCAAGGGACTCTCTCAACCAGTGATCTGAACAGGCTAAAGTCCACCCTCCGGAAGTCCAAGGTGGAGGTTTTGCTAACCCCCCAGCTTACATCACTAAGAATTAAAAACTTGACCAATTCAGGATCACTAAGCCTCTGACCACCACATCTCCCACTAGTCCTTCTCTGTTTGTGAATAGTAGGTCTAGTGAAGTGTCTCCCCTGGTAGGCTCACCTACCAGTTGTGTCAGGAAGTTATCTTCTATACACTCGAGAAATCCCCTAGCCTGCCTGCTCTCTGCTGTGTTATATTTCCACCAGATGTCTGGTAAGTTGAAGTCCCCAACCAGAACAAAGGCTGGCAATTGTGAGACTTCAGCCAGCCGCTCACAGAATACTTCATCTGCCTCCTAGTCCTGGTTGGGTGGTCTATAGCAGACTCCCAACACTAAATCTCCCTTATTTGCCTTCCCCCCCTTGATTCAAGCCACAAAAAAATTATTTGGTCCTTAAGTGTTCCCTGCAGGATGATTCAGCTACAGTGTTCAGCTGAAATGGCAATTACATGCCAAGTTCTTCTTGACTCACCTGCATTTTGCCAGGCTGGTCCTCCTTCTTCTTCTCCCCGCTGGCTGCAATTGTTGCAAAGTACTGGATGACACGCTTTGTGTTCACAGTCTTCCCGGCACCGGATTCTCCGCTGTCCAACCAAAGAGAGAAGCAGAGAGCGTGTGGTCAGGCAGGAGGTCCCCTGGCAGCGGGCAGCCCCACAGGGACCCAAGCAGAGGATGTACATACGTGATCAGGATCGACTGGTTCTCACGATCTGTGAAAGAGGCAGATACAAAGATGCTGCTAATGGCATTCTTGAGTAATACAGAGCACAATGTATGTGATAAATACAAACAGTGCTTTTAGAGATCCTATGGATTATATGGGGAGGGCTGGAGTTATCAAAGTTTGGATTTCTTCAGTGTTTTTTTCACCTCTGAGTTATTAATTTAAGCTCCTTTTTGGTCATTGAAATAGGACATCTCTTCTTAATTTAACCTATTTCTCATATCAGTTTCTGTAATGAATAATGAAGTAAGAACACCTGTAGCTTTCCAGTGACTTCAAGAAGTCTGGAAGATTATCTTCCTCAGAGAAGTCCATTATAAACATTGGAAGATTTTCAGTATGAAAAAACTCCCATAGAATCCACATGGAATAATATCAAATTACCCTTTTAAGGTCCCAGCAAGTATAACTAACTGCTTATACATCTGTGAATCCTCAAATGATTTAGGACTCTGAGATCAGTTTATACCTGTTTCCCTTTAACAAAATGCCCTTTGAGAAATCTGATTAATTAGGTAGCAAGGGGTTGTAACCCCTAACTATATGGGTCAATAGAATTTTGATATTCCCCCTTGTCTAACTCATTTGTACAAGTGTAGAGTTTCAATAAATGTTGAAATGTTTGAACGAGATCTTTTATTTTATCTCCTTTTCTTCTTTTTCCTTCTCACCAGTGAATTCAAAGGAATGTATCCTTTCTGGGGTAGGAAAGAATGTTGGGTTTTTGTTTCAGATTGTTTCTGCTAATTTTTTGTTTATTTCTGTCTTTGAAAGTCTGTTTTTAATTGCAATAACTAAGAAAAGGAAGAAAGAACATAGCAAATGTAAAAAAAAAAAAAGCTAAACTACCTGTTGTTCATGAACCTTATCCTGTTTTAAATGTGGAAGTGGAAAAGGAGAAAAAAGTATATTCAAATTATCATTGTATTTTTATTCAATATTCAGGGACTTTTCTTAACAATCAACGTTATTACTCTGTGATGTTCATTAATGTCCTTGTAGAATCATGAAAAAACTAAATGTGTGACCATCAGATCATTGATTCCCTTCTACATATTGCAGTTCGGGTGTAGAGAATTCTAGTCATTTCTGGTCAAGTAACATTCATGCCTAAGAAGCAAATCCATAATATGGGAGTATTAACTAAGAGTTAATTTGAAATGAAGGCATTTATCATTGTTTCCAAAGGGTGCGACTTGGCTGGGATTCTGTCTCTTGTTCTTTCTTGTTGTAAATATCAGAATAAAACTTGAAATCAGAGCATTTGCTTTTTCAAACAATGTCTTCATGAAGCCAAATCAGCTAGAATTTAACTTACAACACTCTTTGGGGAGAGATTAATTCAATCAGAGCTCTATTAATATTTTCTGTCACATTTTGAGGAAATCAGTTCTCAATAATAGGTACAGGAGAATTTTTGTTTCAACTCACTAACTTCATCCTATTAAGTATTCTTCACTGTAGCTTTCTCAATGCTCTTGTCTACATGTTATCAATTAGAGTTTTAAAAATAATTAGGATAGAACTGTGTCTCATGCACAACATCAACAACTGTAAAATAAGTTAATTACAGGCTCATGCTGAAGTTAACATATCTACACATACAATTTATTATTTTTTTTAAGTTTTGTATGGCCATGAAGACATTGCCATTGTCTCACCAGTCAGCATGAACTGATAGGCGTTGTCAGAGATGGAGAAGATGTGTGGAGGGGCCTCCTGGCGCTTCTTGCCTCGGTAGGCCAACACCACCTCCGGGTTGTACACCGGCAGCCACTTGTAGGGGTTGACAGTGACACAGAAGAGACCCGAGTAGGTCTGTGAGGAAGGCAGACAGCACGTTGGCTTCCACTTAGCCACTTCCAGAGCAGG
Organism: Tringa solitaria; assembly: GCA_026413425.1. Classification (NCBI taxonomy): domain Eukaryota; kingdom Metazoa; phylum Chordata; class Aves; order Charadriiformes; family Scolopacidae; genus Tringa; species Tringa solitaria. The sequence continues at coordinate 24,540,223 of JAOXJM010000003.1, forward strand.
TCCTCCCAGCTAGCCAAGGGAAGAGTGCTGCTGGTACTTACGTAGATCATCCAGGCTGCATAACGCTCTTTGAGGTTGTACAGCACAGCGGGTTCATGGAGGTGGGTCATCATGGCCATGTCCTCAATTTTATCATACTTGGGAGGGTTCATGGAGAAGATTTGATCTTCCTTCACGGTCAGGGTCTACCAAGGAAACAAAAGATCCATGCATGTCAGCTAAGAGCTCAGAGTGGGAATCAAATGGTGTCCTTCAGCCTTGTTTTCTACTCACCTCTCCACCTTCAGTCTTGACAGTGACCTTCCCTGTTTCTCTGCTCTGGATTGTCCCTTTCACAAAGGATTCCTTGGGATGCGCCACAAAGACGGATGTCTTGGCATCAAAAGGCTTGTTCTGGGCTGCAATTCTTTCCTTCTCTGACTTTCGGAGGTAAGGAGCCGCCTCCCCAAAGACGGCCATCTCAGAGTCTGCAGAGGCCATGACTGCAGTTTACTGAAGAGACGTCAGCAGAGGACTGTAATGAGGAGGAACGATATGGCACTGATTATTTACATCTATTCTGTACGATTAGGAAAAATGTTATATCATGTGCCTTGGTTTCTCTTCACAATATGAGTATTTGGAACACCAAACATGAGCTAACTAGAGCCTTAATGTTTAGGTCATCTTAGAGAATAAGAGGTTTTCATTGGTGTACTCTAGGTCTTCAAACATTTAGGAGAATAAATTGTAATGACCTTTCAGAACTGTTGGTTCGGTGCTTTAAGAATACCATGTCTATATGATAAGTGCGAATTTGCTGAGCAAGTTTCACTAAGACATCACTATTTGGAATGGAAATACAGGTAGGACATTTTGTTAAAAGGATGAACAGTGAAGTAAGATTTTTGAAAAAGTACAGTTTAGGTGTCCTACAGTCTTGGAAAACATTGATTGTGTGGGACATTTACCTATTAAATAATGGTAATGAAAAGGCAGTGGGAAATTAATTAATTTTGCTAATGAAGTTCTTGACTGAAAGAAAAGGGCATGCTTTGTGACCTTAATTTTCTGCCATAATTTATTTTGTTGCATTAATTTGTGATTCCTTAGTAAAATACCTAAATAATTTCAGCCCAAAGATCTGACTCAGGTGAACACGGAAATTAGAATTGCCATCTGTATTAAGATCCCAAACAAATACTTACTGAAAGAAACTCTAGGAACAGTTTTCTAAAAATTTAAAAAAAAAAAAGAATATTTCTTCAGATTCTTTATTATCATGTAGGTATCTAAATTTAGCCAACTTCACTTAAAAATTCTCTGGCTACATTAGTGAAATTTATTCCCTCTTTAATCATTAGGTAATAAATATATTTTTTTGTGTGGAGTAAGAAAATGGGTTTCTAAGAGAGCTCTGCTATTTTACAGAGGTGGTTGGAAGGTCTGTATGCTCAGATGTTTTATTAATTCATACATTGTCAGGTAGAATGCAGAATTTTGCACTTTCTCCTGCTATGCTCATCTTGGTCCAGCTCTACTGCTGTTATAGCAAAGATGGGAAGCCAGCACACCTTGATCCAGTTTAGCAGCAAAGAATTTCCCCATGGGGATTTTCTGCTCTGCCATCAGTGGTCAGAGATTTCAAACACAGCCAGTTGAAAACCTTGGCCGCCCCACCACCTGCTGCTGTAATCACACTAGGTTTGAATATAGGGAGAAACAGTTACCCTTCCAGGAATCCCACCCAAAAGGATCTTTCTCTCCCCTCATAGAATTAATAAATCCAGTTCTTACCTCTCGTGACACCAGATGGGTGGCTTGCGGGCTGGCAGCTGGTCAGTTCTGTAAAACAGGAATGGCAACTCCCTACTTTCTGCTGCACAGAAATCTGGAGTAAAAATGTGCAGGTGCCTTGAAACAGATTTAAAACTTGAGCTGAGAAACTGAGTGCCCTCCTGGAAATGAGCACCAGAGACAGCAGGAATGCTGTGGCACAGAAAGGCACCATCCCCTTCCTGCCATCCTGTGGACCTCATGCACTTACCTTGAAGCTTCTCCTGGAGACAGGGCAGACTTGTCGCTGGAACATTTTATACATCTAGTCTGCAGATGCTACAGATGCCTGCTCTTTCTTCGGTCAAAAAATTTTTGGCAAACCTTCTTTGGTAAAGCATTGTCTGGCAAACTGAACTAAGGGCATAATTGTCATTTGACATTACTAGATATAATTAGAAAATTTTCATGTCTTACTGACTATATGAATACATCTCCTATAAATAATGTGACAAGGGTGTTAAGGAGGGAATGTGGACTAGTTAAGGCACTTAGGGAACTTGGATGCAGGACTTATGGATTCTATTGCTGGCTTTCCCACCGACTCACTGTATGACCCAGGCTGGATTGCTTGGTATGTCTGCACTGCGGCTATCCCAGCTGTACAATAGATAAAGCAGGATGTTAAATTAGCATTATTAGAAGCTCTTGGTTGTTGTGATGGTAAAGTCCTGAAAGCAGAAGTGCAGATGAAACATTTTGCGAGTGCTCCAGGCACAGCAAGATGGTCAGCCAGTCACTCAGCAGTGGGAAGCTGGGTTCTACCTGGCGCATCTGACAGAGACATCAGGGAGCTTCAGGGATATCAGGAAGAGTGTGCACACACAGAGAGGCATGTGCATGTGTACTTCTCTGTAGACAATTTAGATTGCAAAGAAGTGGAAGATTTTCCAAGAAATTTTATTTTGACCTTGTGCACCACCTTATTCTATGGGAGGGGTTATACCTGCTGAGACTTCTGATCTGCAGTTCAGCACCAGTGAGCAAGTGATGGTCCTGTGTTTTGCTGGCAACTTCTTAGCTTATCCAGGTGTTTACATGCCTGTAACCCTAGGAAAGATAATTCTGATATAGGATTGGCCCCCATAAGTTTTTTTTCCTACCTACAATTGATAGAAAAATCCTCTAGTCATCCACGGTTATACAAACGATTGGACATATGCACAAACACGTCTCCTCAGCATGCAGTCCCAGATGCTCTGCACCCAGTACATCCTCAGTCCAGCACTTCTATTCATCATGAATATCTTGCACGCTTACACGTTTGCACAGTTCAGAAAACCACCGTGACACCTTTACCAGAGCATTGGGAGTAGCAGGCATGCCTGTACAATGCTAAGATTTCCTTCTTTTAGGAAGAAGGCAGTGTCACGTGAGCTGCTTTAAATCCTGTCAGATTTAAACACATTCTTACCCTGGTCATTGGCATTTTGATTATTAAAAGAGCTCAGCAGATAACACATGAGCAAAGTGAGAAAAATGGTGCATGGATCTGACGCAATATCCAGCATCAGGCAATGTCCTCTGCTTGTTGCAAGCCCATTGAAAGGAGGGCTGCAGCACTGCAGTACCAGCTTTGGTGGAGCACAAACCCAGAGCTGAGGTCCATGCTTAAGGCATGGGGAGGCTGACGGAACCACCCTGCCCAGGAGCAGCCCAGAGCCAGCCTGTGGGCCATGGTGAGCGCAGGGGTGCATCTGAAGTCTGGCCTCTCTGGGGAGCAGGCACCAAAAGGTGCTGGTGGGGGCAACTGCCTCCAGCAGGACCCAGAGCACAGATGTGCTCCCCAGTGTGGGGCCAGCAGGTGTTGCTCTGAGGGGGTCTTGCAGTTGAGTCCTCACACATGGTGTCCAGCAACCCAGTGGTTATCGGTCCTGGCCAAGGAGGAGACAGGAGGGCCTTGGCACCTCAGAGAAAGATCATGCAAGAAGAGCAAGGGATGTCTGAGACTTCTCCCAGGATGTGAGACCTGCGGGTTTTCTCTCCTCAGGTTGGGGAGGGACCTCTGGTCTCCCATTCTCCAGGAAGCAGTAACACCTGCACTGTAAAGGCAGCATCCTCTGGCAGCAGGAGGTTAAGTATTAAATTGCTGCTGTTTTCTTGTGGGGCCCTGTAGCAAGTCTGTCTGATGAAGTGCTGTCAGGCTGGGAGGAAGTACCCTCAGGAAGTGCCAGGGACTACATGGAGTCCAACTGAGCATGCTAGACTAGACCACCTGACTTTGAGGACTGAAATCTTTGACTTCCCGGTGGTTGCTGTAAAGCCAATCTTCTCAGTAGAGCTCTTCTGGGCTTTTGCTGTTGTGTTGTCCATGGTGTGGACCTAGCTCTGTAACAGGTAGGAGTGAGGCAAATGACCAGGCAGGTCATGTAGCGAGCCGAGGGAAAGTCTAGTTTGAAAGGCAAGCAGGCAGTAAATTGAGGTGTCTCCAGGTTTTTGAGGGATTGACCTTAGTGTCCCCATGAGCCAGTGTTAGAAACCTAAATTCTTTTTTTTGAAAGTGGTCCAAATCTCAGAAGAGGATTTTGAAGCAGGGCATAATAACAAAGAAGGAGCTTTTATCCAGATGGCTTTTGAATATGGATGGAGATATTCACAATGGCTCGAGGAAACCTGTGCCAGTGCTTGGTCAACCTCACAGGGAAAAAGCATTTCCTGATGTTTAGAGGGAGCCTCCTGTGCTCCATCCTCTTGGCGCCCTCCCCTCAGATATTTACATACATTGATAAGATCCCCCCAACCTTTCTCTTCTCTAGGCTCTCCTGGAAGAACAATCTCGGCTCTCCCAGCCTTTCCTCACAGCAGAGGTGCTCCATCCCCTCAGTCATCTTAGCATCCCTGTGCTGGACTCTCTCCAGTAGCTCTATATCTCTGTTATACTGGGGAGCCCAGAACTGGACACAGCACTCCTCCAGGTGTGGCCTCACCAGTGCTGAGTCAAGGGAAAGGATCCCCTCACTTGGCTTGCTGGCAATGCAGATGGAGCTCATAGCACCATTTACCTCTTTTGCAGCCAGGACACATTGCTGGTTCATGTTCAATTTGGCATCCATCAGGACCCCCAGGTCCTTTTTTACAAAGCTGCTTTCCAGCTGGTCAGAACCCCAGATATACGAGTACCTGGAGCTATTCCTCTGCAGGTGCAGGGCTTGACAATTCCTTTGCGCTATTGGACCTAGTACTCGTTTCTGGGTTTTGCCAAAGTGATACCCAGTTGCACGCTATCCTTAACATAGAAAACACTTAATGTTAAATGGGCCCTACAATTGCAGTATCACAAAGACTTCCAGTCTTGCTGCCACATTCACCAGTATTGTTAACTGAGTTAACTAAATCATGCAAGGACTCCCAGCTAAAGACCCTTTGTGACATTAAAGCAACTAAACAGCATGGGTGTCTCTACATTCCCCCATTAAACTGCATGCTTTACATACAAATCAGGTGAGATGCCTGTAGGTTCAATATAATGTCCGCAACAGCAAGAATACATATCCTGGCTTAGAGACCAAATCATTTGCCATCTACTTTAGGGACTTGGCCTTCACCATCTCAAATATTGTTCTATCCAGCTCACTGAAGCTAGTCTCTGCTTGATCCTTGGAGGAGAATCAGGATGGTAGGACTCCCAGACAGCAGCATCCAGTTCTAATAAAGGGTCTGTGGGCATAAGCAAATCCACAGTGTGAATACATATGCTGGCTTAAATTCAGAAAAGAAGAAACTATTGTGACTATGGGAATGTAGGCTTTGCTTGGTGTTTTGGAGTGAAATCCCTGAATGGGGCTTGGTATTAATTGTGCAAGAGTCTGAAGGATTACTAAAATCTAGAAAAATTCTCCAGAACGTTGTGTAGGGAGATGTGGCCCTCATGCTAAGAACATACTGAGTTCAGCTAAAACTTATATATTTTACATTAAGTAATACTGCCTCCACCATGAAGCAGCATTTTTAGATGACACCAAGTGTGTCTGCTTACTTTTCTGTCAGCTGCACTGCAACACAAAAATAATCCTGGTTGCTTAGAGAGCTGGGTGGAGGGGCCTGACTGAATTCAGCATTAAACAGTCCCAGCACCATGCAAACGGAATATCAAGGCTGTTCTAGAAACTCCCCTGGAAGAAGCAGCATTAGAAAAACTCTTTCAGGCAGTCAGAACAAGAAGATAAAATGTTCAAACATTGACTACTTTCACTTGAAAAGTCTAAATTCAGATCCGTTTCCATTTTCCCCTTTTGCATTAACTAAATTAAACAGGGAAAACAAGAATTTTTCATTCAGTGTTTTCAGTAGATGTTTTTAAAATATCTTTTTTAAGGAAATTATGAGATAAAACAAATCCAACTGTAACAGCACTTTGTGAACACAGGTAGCATATGAACTCTCAGTGAATGTCTAGAGGGTAAAGACACCTGACAATTGGACTAAGTCTGTGGAGGATGGAAGAGGAGGCAGGAGAAAGTGCAAAAAAGGTTGGGAGAATAGCCCAGCATTCTGTGCTTTAGTGTATGCCATAAAGCTCACAAAAAGAAAAATGAAGTATTTGGTCAGCTGGTATAAGCATCCTTGAAAAGGATTCTAAGCTACTGAGCATCTTCTCTGGCTTTGTTTTAATTTATAAAGCTCACCTATCCTACCCAGCTATCACATGACACTGGCATAGAGGCTTTCTTACAAAGAAGCAGTCTCTAAACTGGAGTAGATGATCCAGAGTTCATGCAGTTTAACTCTGTAGATCCCAGTAAGTTACATCAGGGAAACCCTGTTTCCCATATTCAGGCACAGCCGAGGAGAAATCTGTCCAGGAAGGATACTAAAAGAAGAGTGCAACATTTCCTGCCAGCCATTAATTTTCTGTGAATCCTATTTCCATCTCTGCAGGGCTGGACTCCACTGGGAACAGAAGCAAACCACAGCACAGTTAGAAGAGCAGACTGAAAGCCATCTCTGGATACAGACTGTCCTGCAACGCAAAGCGCACATTCCCCATGGAGGAGAAAGGATTCAGTCATGCTGAAAATAGATCCTTCTTGAGACAGAGATCAGGCAGCTGCCTCCATTTCTGCCAGCCTTTAAGATGTGTATTTTCTTCTCCTGATCCCTGTGGTTAGCTGGGAGACAAGGAGTGAGAAGGCGTTTTTGAGCTGGGCAGCACAGCAGGACTGGAGAGGGAAGTGCCTACAGACTGCTGGATGTTGGCTGGTGGGAACCTCCTTCCCATGTCTGTTCAGGGTCGTCAAGCTCATGAACTGGAAACATGAGAATGTACCTGTAGGGCAGGAGGGTTTGCAGTAGGAAAATGAATCTTTTACTGTAGTTGTGATCCCCAGTCTTTCACCCTGGGAGCTATTCTCAGGCCCTCTGCTCCTCTAACTAGAACAGACTGCCCTCCAAGAGGAAGGACTGTGGGGTCATGGTGGATAGGAATGTGAGTGCTCTCACTGCGAACAAGACAAATCAAGTACCTTGTGATAGAAGTGTGGTCAGCTGATTGTAGGAAGCTATTATCCCTTTTGCTTTACACTGTTGAGTCCTCATCTGAAACAATTTGTCCAATTTTAGGCTCCCCAGTTCAGGACATGTGAACTAACAGGAGAAGGTCCAGCAGAAGGCTAGTAAAATAGGCAAGGGTCTAGAAAAATTTTGCTATGAAGAGTTTGAGAGAGTGTTTAGTTTGAGGGGAAAAGGGCTAATTTACATGACTGGCAGCTACAAAAGCCATGTGTTCTTTTTTCAAAAGTAGCAGGCAATGTAACAAGGGGAAATGACCACAGTTCATTGCCTGAAAGACTCCAGTTAGACATTAGGAAAATTCTTGCCTGTTGGGTAATGGAGAAATGGCACAGGTTACCCAGAGATTACAGGTTACTCCAGAGAGATTATGGAGCCTCTGACCAAAAAGCTTGGCTAATCAAAGCTGTGACTTATCTGACCAACACTGGCAACAGATCTGCTTGAAGTGGGAGACTGAAGACCTCCAGATGTTCATTCACAATGGCATATCTGTGGCTTTAAAGTAGAGGTTCCCTCTATCCATCCAAAGTAGACAAATGGTCAAAGTTAAGCAGAGAAGGTATCTGCAGCTCTACATCTTGCGCTAAGAAACAGAAATTTTCCTGGAAAATTTCAGCTTTTCTTGAGTGAACCACTGGGCATGAATCTTCACTATCACTGCATTGTTGGAGACTGCTAATTCCATGCAACTTGTCAAAGCATGTTCCTGCAGAACACCAATTCCAGAATATCACATCTCAAGTTTATCGCTGGAATTGTCCTCAGCAGCAGTAGGCTTCAGTAGCTTTCAGTCCATGCCTGCATGACATGCAGACAGTCAGAAAACTGTGGAGTTCATTGGGGCAGCAAAGTAGATCCCATCACCTCAAAAAAGTTCCACCAAGTGAGGAGCAGCAAGGTAGGCAGAGTACAGGAGGGTCCCCTTGTTATCACAGGCTGGACACATTCATGGTGGCAACTGTATGCTGGTAAGAATTTCCGCAGCCCTGTTAGAGGAATATAGAGATCTGATACAAACCTTTTTAATTCTGAGTCACCAAATACCATTTGTCAGAAAATGTGTGTATGATATAGCGAACAGCAGTTAACATCACCGCTGTGTGTTATTTCTGACCATAGCATAACTTTGAAGGAAATAAGATTACATGATGTCCCTGACAATGGCAGGGGTCTTGGACTTGGTGCTCTTTGAAGGTGCCTTCCAACACAAATCATTCTGTGAGTCTGTGAATGGCTGTACTGAGTGAGATCAAAGGAACATATAGACTCTCCCACCTAAGACATTTCTTGTCATCCCAATCTCCTCTGCATGATGTCCGACCCATGTGGTGAAGCCCAGAGCACAAATTTCCTCAAGTTGGTGAAAAATGTCTGTGACTGGAGCAAAATCAAATAAGGCACACATGGGAAACCATACTGAAAACAGCAACATATTTTCTGTGCTGCTGCCAGTCATGGGAGACAGAAACACAAGCTCATTCCTACTGTCTCTGTATGAAGCCCAAGCAGCCCTTGGCCTTCTCAGGTCTCAGTGACCTACTTGTCTGCGCACATGGAGCCTGTAATGCTCATGGGATACAGCAGACATCCCTTTTAACAGGGATCCCCTTGCACATCCTGCTAGTGAGCCCTGGGAGGCTGGAGAGAGCTCAGACCTGCTGAGCTTCTGCTCTGGTAGGAAACCTCCTCCTGTTGGTTGATGGCCTGGGGAGCAGAGTCAGGTGCCTATTCAGATAGCAGTGTGTCCTGTACCTCCTGAAACAGGTCTCTTGAGCTGCTCATCCTCAGGTGATTGGGGTCTCTGATGCCCCAACAGGGAACTGGGAGGTGCTCAAGGACATGGGACAGGGAATATCTGCATGGATGTGCTAGTCCTCTGAGCACACACCAGAGCTAAGGTGAATTAAGTCAACCCTGCATGTGGTAGGTAATTACTGGTGATTATTCTGCCCTGCTTCAACCTAACTGGCACGTTGGGTGACTCATTTCCAGACCCTCGTAAAACACTGTAAATATTCCATAAGGTAGAATACATCTGTTCTGGTTTTATATACAACAACTTTTGATGTGTTGCCAACTGTCTCTAAATGTTATGTTACACAGGTGACAGACATGGTGACAAGTAACTTTGCTTGAACATGCTTCTGAAGTTAGGTTCCTTTCATTTATAATGACCAAATATGACCTGGTGTTGAAGAAGTTCAAAGATCTTTGTCCATTTGTGCATCTATTATCATATATTCCCACAAAATCTCCAGAGGAAGAACACCCTGCCTACTCACTAGGACACAAGAAACTGATTGCACAGCAAACCCATTCATTATCTTTTCTTTTCTTTTGATTGACAAAACCCCCTCAGATAGATGCTATAGCACTAGGATGCTTTCTAATTAAAGCAGTCTGATGCTGTTTCAACCAATCTTCTCCTTTGCCTTGCTGTTAGCTGATAAACTGCACTTGAGCAAGGGGATTTTTAGCAATTTTGATGCACTTGGACAAGCCTGTTCCTGCAGAGGGAGATGGAAGTGGCTGAGTGTCCTGGTTTGAGGTAAAACAGAACTAATTTTCTGTTCAGTAATTTTACTT
>JAOXJM010000003.1:24559724-24574644 GCA_026413425.1 Tringa solitaria
CTCTCCAGCAGTTCCCTGTCCTTCTTGAACTGGGGAGCCCAGAACTGGACACAAGACTCCAGATGCAGCCTCACCAGGGCAGAGCAGAGGGGGAGGATGACCTCCCTTGACCTGTTGGCCATGCTCTTCTTGATGCCATTGACCTTCTTGGCCACATGGGCACATTGCTGGAAACATATCTGTTGGCTTTTCTGAAGTGCTACTTTGCTGTTGCAGTGTTTAAAGAACCCACACTCCATACTCTGGGCCAAGGAATATCCCAGTATTTCCAAAAGTGAATGTAAACCATGGAAGGGAGTAAAAGGATGCACTGATCCATTGTATCTATTTAAATATTCAGGCATTACAATGTTTAATTTTAGGCCTCTCAGAGCAGAATCCAGAAGTCGTCCCAGGCACGCAGGCTCCATATACACTGCACAGTATCAGGCATCTCAAAGCAGGATCTAAAACTTTAACATATTGCTGAAAGAGTTGCACATAGTTAGTATGTTAAACCTGTCTTTACCTGGGGATATTAAATAGGAGATACCTGAAATGTTGTCCCTGTCCAGGCTTTCAATTCAATTAGATTCAGCATTCCTTCTCTAAGGTAATCCCTTGTCTAGAGACGTTGCTTGGACTCAGCCTTCCATGTGCTTCTCCTAGGGTCTCAGCAAGATACTCTGACAAGCACTGAGGAGTCAAAGCCTTTTACTGGACCATGGCATTAAGGGACTCATTGAAAGTTGCTCACCAGCCTCTGGCAGAGCCAACGTCGTCTATTGAGTCTCAGGCCTGAGCCTTCAGGAGAAAGCATGTTCTCCGTAGTGTCTCTTCAGAGTTAAAATGCTGTATGATTAAGAGGATGCTGTGGGTAAGCAGAAGGCAGCTTGGAGCCAAGGCTCTCCATGTCCTACATACGTGCTCTAGGCACTAGTAATTTTTTCAAAATGTGGACTGAGGGTATTATACTTCCAACCACAAACTGAGCTAGATTAGTACAGTCAAAAGGTGTTACACCTGCTCAGATCACATTAGGAAAATTAGGCTCTAGATCTTTTACCAAACAGTCTTGACTTGGAGATAGACAGCTGCCTGGGAAGTTCAGATAAGGACACAATGCTGCTGCATATTTCTCAACCAGAACTTTAATTTTGCCTAAGGCTCACAGGAAGGTTGTTTTAGGAATGTTCAGTGTTAGATTGGTGCTCATTCTTTCACTTTTTGACGCAGTTTCTTAAATCTGAAACTAATGTGATGAAACTAACCAGTAGGCTCATGCTTGGCACCAAAACCTGAAATACCAGAGTCACAGAATCACAGTATCACAGAACAGTTTGAGCTGGAAGGGACCTTCAAAGATCATCTCGTCCAAAACCCTTGCCATGGACAGGGATAGCTTTTACTTGATCAGGTTTCCCAAAGTCCTGTCCAACCTGAGCTTGGACAATTTCAGTGATGGGGTATACACAACTTACCCGGGCAGCCTGTTCCAGTGTCTCATCATAAAATATTTATTCCTTATGTCCAACCTAAACCCACCCTCTTTCAATTTAAAACCATTGGCCTTTGTCCTGTCCCTACAGGCCCTGGTAAAAAGTCTTTCTCTGTCTTTCTTATAAGCCCCTTTTATATATTGAAAGGCCAGAATTCGCCAGAATATATATTGAAAGGCTCTGTTCGGAGCCATCCCTTCTCCAGCCTGAAGAATCCCAACCCTTTCTCCAAAACCCCTTCTTTCCAGAACTGTCCTTTCCAAATGATGGCTCTACCCATCTGCAAGGCACTGCTTGACTTGCTTGAGCAAACAGTACAAACAGACCTGCCTTCTGCAATAAAGGCTTACCTTTGTAGAAGGGACTTGAGTTTTAGTTTTGAGCTTGTTTACTTGGCTGTCAGCAATATCTGCCCTTTCCTCAGCCTCTTCTAGCTTATGCTGTGCTTTTCTGAATTTGGAGAGATTAGTATTGGCTTTTTCATCCTGAAATGGCAAAACAAAAGGAACTAAAAACTGCCTGGCAACACACTGGTGCAGAGAGACAACTTTTAAACTGACAGTCCTAGAAAATGGTAAATAAGTATTTGCTTCAGTAGAGTGACTCACAGCTTCCTCGGCTTGTCTTTTGTAGGATTTGATTTTCATCTGGAGTTTATCTACAAGATCTTGTAATCTCATCATGTTCTTCCTGTGTTCTTCATTCTGTGGAAAGGGAATGTGTAATTACACGTCCCTGGGAGACAAAACATCAGGAGAATTGCTTTCTATTTATACCCACCTGAAAAGTAAGCTCTTTGACACGCCGTTCATATTTGTGAATGCTTTTCATAGCCTCTGCAGATTGTTTATGTTCTTCTTCCAGCTCAGCTTCTAATTCTCGGATCTGGTGAATCAATCATCAGTTGGCTTGAGCCCTCACAGAGGACTCAGAGAAGAAAGGTATCTTTGACACTCATGTTCAGTGCTGGTACCCACCCTGGCTTCCACCTTCAAGAGCTGTTTCTTGCCTCCCTTCAGTGCCAACTGCTCGGCCTCATCCAGACGGTGCTGCAGGTCCTTCACCGTCTGGTCCAGGTTCTTCTTCATCCTTTCCAGGTGGGCACTGGTGTCCTGCTCCTTCTTCAGCTCTTCTGCCATCATGGCTGCCTTGGAAGGGAGATGACACAAGAAACTGGAAGTATGTGAAAGAACAGTGCATGCTGGGCACCATGTGAAGATTCATTCCTGGCTCCTGCTGGCCATTCCTGACACTGTATTTCCTCCTTCGTTTTTTCTTGGGACATGTGATAGTGGCAGGAACATGATAGGAAATAGTAGGAAAAAGGATGGGAAAAAAAATCTGCCTTGCTGCACACACGGAGCTTGGAATGACAGAAAGCATAAACACTGTGTCCCGCTGTATGGTCATTGCTATGACCTTCATTGGCACCAGGTGCCACGGGGCAGAGCAGGAGCCACAGCAAAGCTGGGCACCAGGGTGCAGTCTACGTAACACACACAGACTGTGCCAGTCTGTACACTGCTCCTCAGGGCACCCCATTACCTCCACAATAGCCTGGATGGCCAGTGTTACAAGGCAGAGTATAGTTTAAAACAATCTATAATATTTAAGACAAAACTAGAATATGTTTTGGTCTCAAACATTTGATTCCCACAAAACCAAATTGAGCATTTTGGTGAAATATTGAGTGACATCACTTACAAATAGTGTAAAATTCAACAAATTGCTTTGGCAGCAAAATACCTGAAAAAATCTAAATTGAAAAAATGTGAGAATAAAATAATGGCATTAGAAATTTTATGAATGTATATAAAAATATATGTGTGTCTGTGTATAATTCATTGTAATGCTCTACGTCTTTTTTATTCAAACAGAATAGAAATTATTTAATATTTCTTGTTCATTTTCATAGCAGGTGGGTATGTTTTCCTTCTATTTTAACTCCAAATAATGTTTTTAAGTTTTAAGATTTTGTTTTGATCCTGTGCATCAAAAAATCATTACCAGGTTGGGTTCCCTGATACACCAGCCCTACTGCCTGGCTGAGCCTCATTGGCCATGCACAGGAGGATATAGCACCAATTTTGAATGGAAACTCACAATTCTCAATTGAAAATTTCTTAAATAGGATTTTGAAAAGATAAATATTTAAATTTACTAGATACTTTACTTGTTTCAGTGCTGCACGATTTTTTGTGGTTTACATTTTCATCCAGCACTGGAAAAAGTTATTTGTTTTAATGTGGGTTTAGTTCATTGTGATGACAACAGCCCCAATAATTCATCTGTCGGCAGGACAATTTCCCTGTTGCTCTGACACGTGGTTTCTTCAACCAAGCCCACAGACTCGTTCTTTGTCTGCATTGTGACAAGAGTATTTACATTAACTCTGAGCAGCAATGCCATTGGGAAGCCCTGAAAATTCAAAGGGAAAAGCACGGTAACATCCTCACATTTGTGATTGCCTTCTTAGCTCTTCAGCATTTTTCACTTCATTCATAATATCTTCTATCTCAGTTTGGATTTGTGCCATATCAGTTTCAAGCTTCTTCTTGGTATTCAAAAGGCTGGTGTTCTGTGAAGGAGAAACAGAGGCTTTGAGTGCCTGTCTTTGGTCTCTTACACGTAGGGACAATGAATTGCTATTCGGTCTTACTCTCTGAATTTCTGGACCCAAAAATACATCTGTAAGCAAAGGAAACTACCTGCGTATGGAGGAACTGCACATGTTCAGTGGCATCCAGAAGCTCCTGCTCAGCTACTTTCCTCGAGCGCTCTGTCTGCTCCAGGGCTGCCCGCAGCTCCTCAACTTCAGCCTGCAGCAGGTTTGCTCTGCGCTCCACCATGGCCACCTGCTCCTTCAGGTCCTCCTGTGTCCTGAGAGCATCGTCCAAGTGCAGCTGCATGTCCTAAGTATGAAGAGCCAGTTTTATCCCAAAAAATTTCTTGGATACTTTGCTTAAAAACAAATCAACCAAAAAGGTAAATCAAGACCTTGAGAACACCCTGGATGCTGTGCAGGTGTTTCTGCGCCTCGGCAGTCTGGCAGTTGGCATGGCTCAGCTGGATCTCCATTTCATTCAGGTCTCCCTCCATCTTCTTTTTCAGTCTTAAGGATTCACTTTTGCTCCTGATCTCAGCATCCAAAACGCCCTGCATTGTCTCCACAGTTATTTGATGGTTCTTTTTTAACTGACTGATCTCCTCATCTTTCTCAGCAATCTTTCTGTTGATTTCTGATTTAATCTGAACCAGTTCTCGGTTGACACCAAGGATTTTGGTTTCTTCATGCTCAAGAACTGCCTTTAAAAGAAAAAAGGGAACAAAAACCAGTAACATTTCAGAGAACATAATCATTGTGATGTTACTCAGTGACTTCACACAAGCTCCTTAATTTGTGGCAATCAGCCTTGCACACAGCCATTGCCCAGGAGAGATAATAGGCAGTGTGTAGACTGCTCTCTACTTTTGCCAGTAATATTTAAACTAACTCACCTCTGCCTCCTCAAGACCTAACCACAGCTCAGATTTTTCTGCTTCGGCCTGCTTCTTGGCTTTCTCAAGGTCTCTGATCATTTTGCCATTTTCGGTAATTTGTTCAGTCAAATCAGCTATTTCCTCTGGGAGATAAGAACGGCATCAGCCTGGGGTAGCCAGAGAAGCTGAAGTCTGTGCTTTGTGACTGTGTCCAACACCTCTTTTGTATATATACATATATATACACATACGTACATGTGTACACGTGTGTGTGTATCTATGTACAGATAATAACAGGTAGAGCCAACTCATGCAGGATGACAAACACGGGGGCATCAGTGTGGTTTCACAGCCCTTCTTACAGAGAGCCTGTAAAATACCTGCATGTGTTTATGTCTGTGGACAGGCCACCAGGGTAACATTATAGGTCTTGTCATTATATGGTCACAGTGCATCTCTACATGCTGTACAGCCTCTTGAGGGCACCACCTTTACCTGGGAGTGGCGCCTAAATGCCCTCAATCTTACACCTCTGCAGCAGATAATGGAGAGCCAGGACATCTCCTTTATTACTTTAGTCACTTTACAAACTTGCTCAACAACTTCTGCTGAGACATTTATATTCTCCATTAAAATGGAGAGAATAGAAATGACAGACTTGTAATTTTGTGTAGTTCGTGCAGACATGAGCGTGCTTCTGGAGCACACCTTGTTGTGGACTGTGAACAGCTAATGGGGAATCAGAGCCACTTACGCTTGAGAGTCTTGTTTTCCCGTTTGATTGTTTCAAGCTGAGCTAAGGCTTCCTCATAGAAATTTTTCACTTTGAAAAGCTCTGTGTTCAGCAAGCATGATTCTTTAGAGAGAGCTTCCCGCTCCAGCTGGCTCTCCTCATACTTGCCCTTCCATTCTGCCACAACCTGAAAGATATCTTGTTTTATTCCCTGTTAGTACTGAAAATGTTATTTTATTTGTGCCTATTTTCTGTACTAGATAAATCCTGCAGTCTCTGAAAACAGGACAAATTCCCATTGCCATGCTCTGGAGGAGTTATAACTGTTAGGCTCAACTTGATTTCTGCATTGACTTAAGTAAGGAGTATTAGTTTGGCCTTCTAGGAAGGCTAGACTTAAAAAATACTGCGCTCATTCATCACCTTATCAAAGTTCTGCTGTATCTTGTCAAGGGCAGCTGCCAATGTGTTTGCTCTTTCTTTCTCCACTGTCAGATCCTCCACCTCCCCCTGCAACTTCAATTTCACCTTCTCCAAGGAGACACACTTTGAATTCATACTCTCCGCCTGCTGCCCTGCCTCCTGGAGATGCTGAGAAATTTTTTTCCTTAAGAAATAAGCATATGGTTCAAAAAATCAGTGTATTTTGTACATAATTTAATGAATACAATATTGGAAGTGTTTTTTTTAAATTAAGTGTATAGGCAAACTCCAATAAAATAATTTAGGTCTGGCTACTGAAAGTAGGTCTATATTCTGCACAATGTACATAACATCTGGACAGTTCATTCTATCATGTACTTGGCCTCCTCCAGCTCCTCCGTGCGCTGAATAGCATCCATCTTGTATTTGGTTCTCCACTGGGCAACTTTGCTGTTGGCCTTGGACAGGGCACGCTGCAGCTCCCTCTTGGCCTCCTGCTCCTCCTCATATTGTTCCTGGAGCAAGTCACAGTCGTGGCGAGCAGACTGCAAGGCGTGGGCCAGGGCTTTCTTGGCCTAAAAATTACCCATAATATAAAGTATTTATGTTAGCTGTGACCAGCAGGTGACCCAATGAGCTTGCACACTAAAAATATGGTCAGTGCAGGTTGGGCAGAAGACAAGGGCTAGAGGTTTACAAGTGTTCAGGCAGCAGTCTTCAGCTGCAACAAACTTTTCTCAACTCTACCACTAGAAAAGACCAAGAGTGATGCTCCCACCTATGCTGTAGCTTTTCTTCCCTGGGGCTACAAAAGCAAAACAATCACATAGACCATGGTTTTAAAGTTAAAAACCATGTGAAAAATTTAACCAAAAGTGAAACCACTTTTAATGTGTCAGAGACCTCCTTAGCAAAGCATTTAAACACGGTGCTCACTGTACACATTCTGCCCAGTGGTAATTTTATTGTGTTAGACTGTAGGCAACAACACTTAGAAAGTTCCAAAAGTGTTTTTTAAATGAACTGAGGTCGTGATACACGTTGAAGCCTTAGCATGTGCCCAGTAGTTAGCCCTACCTTGATCTCTTCCTCCAGCTGCCTTTTGAGTTCTTCTATTTGCTGTGTAACTGCCTGCTTGCTTCTGGACAGCTGCAATGCGATGGTTTCTTTCTCCTCAAGTTGACAGCTTAGTTCACCTGTGATAAGAAAAGACAAGTTTCCAGTACTGTCCCGATTAAGCATCCTGAAATGCTTAAACAATAATTAAATATTAATCAGTAACAGACAAGTGGAACTACACAATGTTGTTTATCAGTTGTTACCTTTATGTATATACTTCTACCATTCTTATTTTACCATTCTCTTTGCATGTATTTTTTACCATGTCTTCTGTACTCTTAGGGTAATGCAGGGTTTAGTAATGAAATTATGAGACAGATATGTCTCCTCCAACATTTATCTATTCTATCTCCTTGAACATTACTCCTATTTTGTTTTAATCATAAGGTTTACTGTTCATTCAGACTTCCATATCCACATGCTTATCCCACAAGTCTCTCAGCTTTAACTACTCAAGTGCACAGCACTTATTTTCTTAGTTTCAAACTTTCTGTTCTCCTTCTTTTCTTGTTTGTTATACCTTCTAAATTTCTTCTGTACCCACAACCTTTTTTAAAAGAATATTATGGGAACTGACAACCCTGTCTCCAGGTCGAGATGTTTCTCTTCAAGTTGTGCCACTCTTTCAAGCTTATTGTGTGGTTTCTTCCCATTCCA
The DNA here is from genome assembly GCA_026413425.1 of Tringa solitaria. NCBI lineage: Eukaryota > Metazoa > Chordata > Aves > Charadriiformes > Scolopacidae > Tringa > Tringa solitaria. Next base: position 24,567,615 of record JAOXJM010000003.1, read on the forward strand.
TTTTACCGTATGTTCTACTAAACACTTAAATACGCTCCACCACTTTGCACAGGTTTAGTAATTTCTTTAGCTTTCCTACCCCTGCTGTCAATGTTTACTTGACTTCTCCTTTCTCTATTCATTCTATTCATTTCAGGTATATCCTAAAGTTTTACTTCATAAGCTTTACAATAGCTGGAAAACATTTGTTCTACATCACCCTCTGTTCTGTGGGCTGAAGTAACACCTCTCTCCTTTTTTGGAGAGGTAACTATAGTCCATGCTGTCATATCTAGAATTCTTGGGTCTTCTTGTAGCCCTCCTTCAGACTTTTCCTGAGCCATTTTAGATTTTTTCTCAAGCTTTCAATTTCATTCTAAGATTCCCCTTGAGCACTGTGCACAATGACATTACAACAAACTGGTCAGATTTATAGAATCCTCTTGCAAGCATGATCACTTAAAAAAGATGACTCAAAAGAAAAGAAGAAAGAATTTGGTTACGGTCTATGTCTCCCCACATGTGTGTTCCTCCATCAAAAGGTGTTGTAAATTCCCTTTTCCCGATAAGGGATAGAGATAGGGGAGTCACAGACCACAGCCAGTATTTATGTAACATTTTACTAGTTAAGTTGCTACAGTTACTAGCCTCAGGCTGTTAATATTAATGCTAGGCAACTCTGAACTCAATACATTCATGTATTTCTTCACAGCTCACACACACACACATCCACACATCTCTCCCCAGTAGGAGTGACACCTGGAATGCCAACCCCATCCTCAGGGGCTCCTGTTTTCATCAGGGGATGTGTATAATCCTGTAGTCTTTGCATAGAGCAGCCACCGCCCTCTTGGATGTGGTCCCAGTCATACAACTCGCTGTTGAAGCTGGTGTTTGACAGCGGTCTTCGGCTGATTTGGCAAGCCTTGGCAGTTCTTGTGGGTTTATCAGGACCACTGTCTTCCGGACATTACCAGATTTTGGGAGACTTTCACATGCTATGCCCTCTTTGGTCTTCTATTTCCTTGTAACTATATCTCCATCCACATACAGATGAGCCTATAGAGTTTGTTCACATAAATTCATATAAACCAGTTTAAAAGGATTTTCATGGCAGGTGTTACCCTATGGATCAGCTGCTAGACTATGTCAGTACTCCCTGATCTGCTATCATGTAAAATCCCTAGAGTTCAGAAGGTTAGTTGAAGCCAATTCAATGGCATTTGAATTTGAGATGTCTGAACTTGCAGTCAACCAGACCAAGAAGTTTTAACCCTTGTCACTCACTCTTACAAGAAGTCTGCATGGGAGCAGTACCAAGCTCCATGAGGGCAGCACGCACACACACACTGTACACACAGTGGACATGTGCACTCTTGGAGGAGAAAGTGCAGTTCATTTGGGAACTGTCTCAAATTCCTCATCCCACTGCATGGAATTAGTAAGCGATGTCACATTATTGTGGGTATTATTTACCTTAGCAAATAATGCTTGCAATTGGCATGTGAACTTTAAAGGGTCACTCATTAACTCATTTCCTTTCATTTATTTCTAATGTTGTCTGTCCCTGTACTAATGACTCTGGAAGTAGAATATGCACTTAGGAACAATTAGGTCTCACTCATGGTACACAATAAAGGGTCTCTCTACAACTGAGGGGAAAAAATACCGCCATCAGCAGATCTTTATGCCTTCCTTACCTGACTCTGTCTGGAGCTGAGCTTTTTCTATCAGCATCTCATTCATATTTCTCTGGTTTTCCTCAAATTTGGCTTTCAAATCTCTCATCTGGTCTTCTAGGGTGCAGTACATTTTTTCCAGATTAGTCTGAAAGAGAGTAAGAAAGTGGAATCTCTGTATGCGTGTTTGTATTGCATTAAATTTCCACCAGAGAGAAATATTGCCAATTCAAGTATTTCATTTGTAAAGAAACACCTTGTACTTAGTAACGGTCTCTGTACTACTGGCCAAGTCGTCAATCTCCATCTTCAGCTCACTCTTCTCCTTCTCCAGCTTCTGCTTCACTCGCTGCAGGTTGTCGATCTGCTCCCCAAGCTCAGCCGTGCTGTCCGCATGCTTCTTCTGCAGGGCGGCAGCCGTGGCCTCGTGCTGCAGCGTGGCCTCTTTGAGGTCGCGACGCATCTTCTGAAATTCTGCCTCACGCTTCTTGTTCAGTTCAGTTTGAGTGACGGTGGCTCCTCCAGCCTCTTCAAGTCTTCCACTGATTTCCTCAAGTTCACGAGCCAACTCATTACAGTGCTTCTCTGCTTTTGCCCGCATCGCTTTCTCACTCATGGTCTCCTCTTCCAGCTCTGCAACATGGGCCTGTATAATGAGAGAACAGCACAGCAGGAATCAATAAGGGAACAGATAACTCAATGCTTAGGTTAATGCAAAATTGCCATAGTAGAATACCAATCCCGTTGTTCTGGAGAATATAAGGAAAACAACGTTCCTTTGAATTTTACTGTTTTGCCATTGTAGGCGAAGGTTTACCAACAGGAAAAGACCTATTGATCAACTCATACTAACTTTAGATCACAGCTTTCGGTTGTGTGGAGAAATTATTACAAACTATCAAGTAAATTACTGTGACTGGGTCAGACATTGTATCAGTGACCAACTGTGGACAAGCATTATTCACGCTGCTACAGTTTAAACAAGCAAATGGTAAAAATAAATGAAGTAATTACAGAAAGCCTCTTGCCTGTAATTCTCTGATCTTCTTCTGGAATTGAATACTCAAACTCTGCTGTCCCTCAATTTTATTTTGCATCCGGTTAAATTCCAAGTCTTTCCTGTAAAGGAAACGTTCTTTTAATAAAAAGAAAATACGTCTAGTTAAAAACAAATAGTAAATTTGCCACTTATTTTGTTTTTCCTCATACTTCCTTAATTTTTCATCTAAATGTTGTTTATCATTCTCCAGATCCACTATGGTTTCCTGCACAAGTTTCAAGTCTCCCTCAAGCTTTCGCTTTGCTCTTTCAAGATCCATACAAAATTTTCTTTCCTGTTTTAAAGATCCTTCAACCTGTAACATAAATGTATATTAAAATGACTGACAGAACAACTGGAGAGTCTGGCCCTTTGTGTTGATCATGCTCACATGGTTCACTTCTTGCTCCAGCTTGATCCTGGCTTTGGTGAGGGTATTAACTTTGTCCTCCTCAATCTGCAGGTCATCCAGTGCCTGCTGGTGGGCTTCTTGCAGGGCCTTCTTCTCCTTGACTAACTTCACAGTGGTCTCATCCAAACCTGTCATTTCTTCAGTTAGATTTTTGACCTATTTTAAAGCAAAATACTTGAAGGTCTCTAATAACTTTGGTGTATGTATAGGTTAGTGATTACACAAAGGCAATAAGTGTGTTGAAGACTACCAAAGAGACTTAATTAGTTGCATTATATGGTCAAATTATACAATCTCTCTGCTTATGTATCAACCCTTCTGAAGCTACAAAGCAATTCTGAGCTTTCATTTTAATGCATTTTGTATGCTTATGGGTTGGTTTTCCTGCACTATAGAGGTGACCAAATGTAATTACAGGTCCATAGATTTCCTTATACAACATCATGTTGACATGTTCAAGTTGACTGCACCTTTACATCCTATATATAGACAGAACAGCTATTACTAAACATGCAAATAGCAGAAATCAAAAGTACCTTGTTTTCTGTGGTGTGCTTTTCCTTTTCAGCCTTGGCCAATGTTAACTCAAGGTCATCAATATCTTTCTTCAGCTCAGAGAATTCATCCTCCAGTTTCCTCTTCCTGGCTGCCAGATCAGCATTTATCTTCTCTTCATCCTCCAGTTTTTCCATTACTTCCTTTATTCTTGCTTCCAGCTGGAATTTTGCTTTGATGAGCTGGTCACATCTTTCCTCAACATCATCCAAATTTTCATTTTCCTTTTTACAGAAAACAGAAATGTGTCTTGTTCTCACACATTAGAACTGAAACTTGCAGAAATCACCTGCTCATTATGCAACTGGAACATGAAATAAAAGAATTTCCATTCAGCCCTTTCCTGAACACTCAGACAAAACTTATGTAATCCGACAATCCAAAACCAGTTTTAAATTACGTACAGTCTGCACTTGCAGCTGCAGGTCCTTTTTCTCTTGCACCAGATTCACCATTTTTTCTTCCAGTTCTTTCCTCCTGGTTTCTGATTTAGCCAGTTCTTCTTTCATTCTCTCAAACTCTTCCTTCATCACAGCCATTTCTTTCTCAGTTTCCACGCTTTTTAAGAGGGGTTTTATCTTGAAGTACAACTTCATCCAGGGCCAGTGCTTAACGTTCATGAATGTCCGAATGTTGTACTGGATGCAGAAGATGGACTCCCTGAAATCACAGCAATCCATCAGTACTGTGAAAAAAGTGCATCTTTGAGACACCAGACCTTGCAGAAAACACACACCTTCGGTCAAACATTCTTTTCAATTCAAGTCTCCTGAGGTATCCCCTGCATAAAGCCTGTGTCCACATGATCAGTTGTCCTAAGCAATCATCTCGCATCTCTTCCAGGACACCTAGCAAACCTGCCTTGAAGAACACCTGCAATCAAAGAACAGAGTTCAGTCATCCTTGGACTTATATTTTAATGCAATGAATGATTTTAAATTGTGTGGAAAAATTAAATGCTTACCTTAGTGTGTCCAAGTTTGTACTGAGTATGATCTTTTTCAATGGAAGATAGCAACTTTTCACATGCCTTCTTACTATCAATAAACTGTCCTTCTGGAATGACACTAGTGTTCAGAAGGCGGTATCTGACAAAATAAAGGAAAAAAGGTTAACTGTGGGTATCATTTGAGCGCACAGGATGCTACAAGAACAGAGGGACTACTAAAATTAGCTAATCTGTCCTCCTGTACAACACAGGTACACAGTCCTCCCAGTCCCTTGTACATCCAGCCCCCATTTGGTAATTATCTAGTACATTTTTCTTTTAAAGAAGACATTTCAGTCTTATTTGAATCCTTCAAACTTTGAGAGAGTCCCAGGTAAGCTATTCACTCTCACTGTAGGACAGGTATACTTCACTTCTACTTTGACAACAACCTTTTTCAGGTCCTGCCCTTGGACCTGCTTTGAGTCTGTCTTTTAAATGACAGGTTCCTGCATATTCAGAAATCTTTACACCTGTAGGTTCTCTACACCACAAATAAATCATCTGTTAACATACAGGTTCATGAGTTAAATAGTTTGATTTAAATCTCCCACTGCAATTAAGTTCACATTTATTCTGTAGCTCTTCTCTGAACCAGCTCCAGCTTCTCGCTTTCCTCCTGAAGTAAGCAAACCAGAACTAGACATAGTATCTAGCAGTGGACTTCCTAATCCTACACCGAGACACCCTCTATTCCACCCCCTATTCTTTTTATCATGCGTCTGTTTACCAATACACAAACCTGCCCACACACATCACTGCCTTGGGAAATCTTCAGTAAGTACACAAAATGCCACTTCTCCCTTTTCAATGTCCCCGCTCTCCAAGACATCCTGTGTGGTGCTGTCAGTGTGCTGGGCTTTCTTCATTCTTAGAGATCTGACCCTTCATTTGCCTTTGTTCAAACACAACATCCAGATGACCCCAGCTGGGTTGCCCAAAATTTAGCAACCCTTTACAAATGTCCTATTTGCATGGAAATTCCTGAGGAAAAATTGTGGGTTTTTTCAATCTATAAATCAATGTAGCTGAGGTGCTGTAGAAATGTTACCATGTAGAAATGTTAGCCCTGTACAAAATCAGAGTGCCATGTGGAGCTAATTTAAATGTCCTGCTGAAGCCTCTTTTGTTAATGACATTTGCTAGTCAAGCTTGTAATTTCATCAGAAAAGTGGTATCAGGTTTAACACAATTTCCTTTCAGTAAAACCATTCTAGTTAGAACTATTTAAACAACATTCTTCAAAATTTGGCTAGATAGTGGTTAAATATAGGATGTGGTATAGACCACCCTCCATATTTTTACTGAAACATGCTTGTGTGAAATTTGAGAATTTAAACAAAGAATACCCAAATATTCAGATGAGCATGAATGAAGTGAAAATACCTTTTGGCCTATGATATTCAGGAAGGCATTTGGGTGGGCACTGCCCACACGGACCCTGCTATTAGATATGTCTTCATACTTTCCATAGTTGTTAAATATTACAAAGCCTTTTCCTAAGAACTACATCATTGACTTGTTTAGTAAGACTCTTCTCAAATGAATTGGGCTCGAAGCAAACACAAGAATGTTATTACAGACCTTTGTTTAAAATCCCCGTATAATATCTTGTTAGGAAATCCTTTCCTGCAGATTCGAATGCCTTCCAGAACACCGTTACATCTCAGCTGGTGCAGAACAAGCTTGTTATCCATCAGGCCTATGACAGTGCAACATGGGGATATATTGATCTTTCCAGCATTGGTCAATTGGTCTTTCTGCCAATTTCTGCTCTGTATTTTGGGAATTACCTGGAGTCTTTGTTTCATTAGGAATGATACAACGCACAAAATGAGGATGAGTTGTTCGCAAGTTGGACATCAGCTTATTTAGATTTTCCTGTAAAAAAGAAATCATTTGCAATCTCTATATTACTTCAAGACATAATGCAAATATGCTCAATATGATTTTTTTCTCTGATGAAAAAAAAAATATTCAGAAGTCTTTCCTTACTCCTCTAGTGAATATTCTACAATCCTGTGCAGGCATCAGCAAAGTAAATAGCTACTATTAGTGGACACAATTGATAAACTTTCCTCCAGTCTTAAAATTACCTTAATGGTTAGAAGCTAATCATAAGAGCTATTAAACAGGATGAGGATGGAAAGAAATGAACAATATTCTTGTTTTTCTTGATCAAATGAATGAATAGGTTGATTTGTTGTTTTTATTATTTAGATATACTAGCTTTGTGTATTTAAAAGATAATTGAGCCACAAAATCAATGTTTGTTTTTGACATCAGAAGTCACCTGCTCTGCAGTACATCTTTTGTTAACATTGTGTGGGAAAGTAACGGAAGATTGGCGAGGAGGATTGTAAATACGCTCAAGTGAC
>JAOXJM010000003.1:24633334-24644384 GCA_026413425.1 Tringa solitaria
CCCTCAGCCTTCTCTTCTCCAGGCTAAAGAGCCCCAGGTCTCTCAGCCTTTCCTCGTCAGGGAGATGCTCCAATCCCTCCATCATCTTAGTTGCCCTTCGCTGGACTCTCTCCAGGAGTTCCCTGTGGGGAGCCCAGAACTGGACGCAGGATTCCAGTTGTGGCTTCCCCAGTGCAGAGCAGAGGGGAAGAATGACCACCCTCGACCTACTGGCCACACTCTTCCCTATGTGGCCCAGGATTCCATTGGCCCTCTTGGCGACAAGGGCACATTGCTCTTTGTGTCGCTGCTTTTGTGAGTGTGAGGAGTGACCAGGGCAGCTCTTCTCCCCACTGCTGAAGGTGCCGCTGGATGCAGGCCTGGCAGGAGGAGAGAAATGACATGTCGATGCTTCAGTGTTGAGATGTTGGATCTGCTGGGGTGCAATGTGGGCACTGTCAGAAGACTGCTCGGTGGACTAACCTTTCTGAGCAGAAGGGCTTAGTGGATGGGGAAAGTAAGAGGAGCCCTAGCAAACCTGGTGATTTCTTTAGGGAGCCTCAAAGAGCAGGATGTGGGGAATGAGAAGGCAGTGGGGAGGGGGAGGGTTGTGAAGCAAAGGGAGCAGCAGGTTAGGGGTGAAGCAATGTGTGAATGAGCAGGTAAAATGAAATGTATGATGTAGATAAGAAAACAAGGAAGATAGAAAAGAACAAGATAAGAAAAGAGAGGGGACTGGAGGAGAGAATTAATTCTTGTCCTCAGTAGGTAGTAAAGTTATCTTTCAGTGTGTATTAATTACCAGTTCTCGTTCTAATCTAGGCAAAGTGAGTTGTATCTTTAGCGGGTGGGAGCTGATTGAATAAAATCAGAAGGTGACTGCACTTGCTCTTGCCCACGGTGGGATTATAAAACCAGTGTATGTCACTGTACACTGCTGGTGCAAGATGACACTGGCAGATTTGTAAGCGTGATGGGTGTCTGTCTACTTGGACATGTCTGCCTGCCTTCTGGAAGGTAGAGATAGTTGTGCAGTGAGCAAACCAGAACATTTCAGTTCATTTGTGCTGCCCAGTTTATTCCTGTGCGGTCTCCCTGCCAGGGTATGGCTGACCATATCTGCTTTGTGTGTGAGTCTTAGCACACACCTGCATGTGTAGGACTGTATTTATGTGTAAGCATATATTTATCCATTTCAGTTTTTTATTTTGGTTTGCTTGTAATCAACTGACATTCTTAATATGCCTGCTTTCCTGGTAAAAGGGCAGCCCAAAATTACTAGTCTCATCAGATGCTGGGAGGCTCTTTAAGTTATTTTATGCTGCTTTGATGGAACTGACAGGAGTGGAAATAACACTGTTGCCTGTCAAAGCAAGGGCTGTCTTGGCAGAGGAAGGTGGGTTTTGTGAGGAAGGAAAAAAAAAACCAAAACCAAACCAAAAAAACATGCAAACAAACAAAAATGTGTACTTTCCAAATTTGATTTGGTTGAGGAGTCCCCCAAATTAAATTTATTCATAGTCCCAGTGTGTTGGCAGTGAAATGTTACAGGAGTCTTGTGTAACCAGGTTAAGCTCTGCATGTGTCAAACAAACGTAAACACCTTGTTAGCATCCTGTGGCTGCCATCCTATGGCAGAAAGGCTGCCTTTGAAGTCAGTCTTCTTTCAGGTTTAGGTTTGATAAGATTTTATGTGAGTTGAAAAAAGGACGGAGGATTCCTCCCATGGGAGGAATAGCTGCTGGAGCCTGTGGAGGATGGTAAGCAAAACTTTGAGAGGATACAGCTGTGTGGGGTGTTCGTGTAGTGCTCTGCCCCGTGGGGCAGGAACCAGCAGTGCGTTGTCCACCCAAGTGTCATTGAAATGCTTGTAAAGAAGGTACGAAAGTCTCAGAATGGATGTGATGCTTCTGGCATCCTCTCAAAGGCCGGACTGATCTGGACCAGCTTTCAGGAGGTGCTGGTTGTGTTCCCAGATCTCACATACCATATTGAAAATGGGCTGCATTGTATTCACCAAAGATAGGAACGCCTTCTTAGACGTGTATGGTTTTGTTGTCCCTCTGCTGCGTGCTGAGACACAGTGTCCTGCCGGGTGGGGGGAATTGTGGAGCTGCTGGAGAAAAGTTGGCTGGTTTTGGCAGTTGAACCTTCTCATCATCGTTCAGGAGTTGTCACCTTGGAGCATGGACTCTCCTGTGGATATTCTGGTCAGGATGGATTATTATTATGGTACAGTCTGGCCTCTTGCTTTGGAGGGACGAGCAAAAGTTTTGGAGATTCCTGTGTTGGTCCCGGTCATTTATGGTTGGGCTCTAACATCACTTCTGCAATGAGAAACCCCATCCCTGTAAAGACACCAGTTCAGAAGAATCTGTGTCTTTAGGTCAATTGTAGTTATTTCATTTTTAAGCTGTTTCTTGTTTTGGTGTTGGTTTTTTTTTCAATCGGTTTGGTGTGTTTCTGGTTAGTGGCTGCTGGCAGAGGGGCCCTTCTCCAGTGACCCCCCCGTGCAGCCCCTGCGCCACTCACATGGCCAGTATCTTAAGTACTGGGATCCTGCCCTGCTTTACTGGGGCCGGCATTCCCCACCAAGGGCTTTTCTTTGTCTCCTGGATCCTCAGATATCATCTTACGTTGCAGGTTTGTTTGCAGAATACATGTTTGAGCAGTGGGTAAAAGCGCAATGCCTTTTGAGCACTGAAAGATTTCTTCCTTTCAAGAAGATATGTTGCTATAGCTGGATGAACTAACCTGCAGTAGTTAACTCATGGTAAATCCCTGGAGAGAGACACTTCACCTGTGTTTCTTTAGCTCCACTCGTAGATAACGTGAATACTGTGTCTCCACAAGGCTTTGCCAGTGGAGTCGCTGATGTGTGTTTGTTATCCCTCCCTGTGCATGTGCTGCCCTTTTGTGCCGATGGCACTTCTCTTTGGAAGGTGTCTGAAAGAGAAGCTGTGAGGCTCACCCCTCTCAGTATGTAAATTTGGGTGTTTAGCGTGACTGTTAAAATAGCAAAATATTTAATTATCAAAATCAACAAGAAAGAAATTGCTCTCGGTTATTCTGAAGGTGTCTGGGGGTAAAGTCACTGTCTGTAAAGCCTGAAGTTTCCAGGAGGGTGCATTTCAGATGGATGTTTCCATGTTAGGAGCAGTGCATTCACGGTTGGTACAGAGGTACCAGTAACATGTACAGCCCCTCCATCTGTTCACCTCGCAGGTATTGCCCCATGGCTGGTCCCGGCTCAGGAGGGGACAGAGCTCCCCGAGGAGTGGCAGGAGGGGGGAACCCCACCTTCCCAGGTGCCGGCAGAGAGCATCTCTTGTCAGACTCTGCCTGTATGGCATGCGTTCACCCTAAATCCCTGCCCTCTGAACTTCCCTGAGTCCATTGCTCACATTGAGAGCAGGTCCCTTCACGAGCTCCCATGGGGCACTGACACTGCCAGCCCCACGGCTGCGCTGCTGGTGGGGCAGAGCTGTGGGCTGTCCCCTGGGCAGCCCCCCAGCACCTTCTGCTCAGGCTCTCCCGCTCCCAAAGGATTCCTGTGGCTGTCACCTCTTCTGGATGTGTTGCTGGAGTGGGCGGGGGGTCAAGGACTTCATCTGGCTCCTATTTTTTTGGGTGTGGTTGTGGTTTTTTTGGGGGGGTGTGTGTGTTTTTGCTTGTCAGGGATCAAGCAGATTTCCACAGTTGTGTAGCTCTGGCAAAGCTGGGAGTGTGAGCACTCTGGTGTACTTATGAGTTAGAAGAGTGCAATATTGGAGCTAATTAGCTCCTGCCTGCCTTTAATCCCCGTGTTTTTACCTCTTGGTAACCATGCCTGACTGGGTTGGTCTTTTTTTCTGAGGCATTTCCTGAAGTTGAAGGAAAGGATAGACTTGGGGAGGCATGCAGTGGGGCAGACTTGAATGTGATTTAATACCCTAGACTGGAGGACCCAGAGGACAGGAGGGGTTTATTTTAAACCAAAGGATGTAAAAGAAGATACATTTTGGCAGCCAAATCCATTTGGAAATGGCAGTAAGGAGGAAAGGGAGAATTGAGAACTTACTCTGCTGCAGTGTTTTTACCTCGGCAGAGCTTCGTGTTGGCCAAGTGTCTGCGTTCAGGAGTGGATGTTCTGGTCAGGCTGCGCTGTTGACTTTGGCTTTAAACTTTTCATTCCACTTTATTTTAAATGACATTAAGCTGTCTCTTCTGGGCATCTGCAATCTTGCTGGGGTTTCTTTTGTTCGAGGGGAGGGAGGCTTTAGATCCTGAAGATACCCATGATGTGTGTTTCTTGGTCTACTCAGGCTGCTGTTGCTTCAAGGTAAGTTCTGCAGTTCGTGTGGCTGCAGTGTGTTTGGGCCTCCCCATGGTTGGGTGGGAAGGTGTGACGGTGACTTTTGTCATAAGTTTAAGTTCCTGTGCACAGTCTGTGAATTTTTGAGAGGAGACCAAACTGTCAGTAAGTCCTTGTGGAGATGCCCGCACAGACTCCGCGCGGGATGTCTGAGAGATCCTTGGCCTGGATCTGCATTGGGACCATCATGTGATGCTGTAGAGCATCTTCCAAAATGTGTGACCTTGACTCCTCAGGCTGTAGTCCTGGTGGAGGGATCTCTGCTCTTGCAATTTGTGAGGAAGTACAACATGGTATTGCCAAGCATCTGCTCCCTCCTGGGTCTGCTCTACAGGAGCTGAGCTGCCCTTCATGTGAAGGGTGCAGTAACTGTGCTTAGCAGAGTACGGCCCATTGACTTTTGTATGAGCATCAAGGGAGACAGAGAGTATGTGTATTGTGCAAATTGTGTATTTATTAGCTGCTAAATTGATTTCCTCTTCTGCAAATCGAAGCCTTTGTGTTTGCACTTTACTGGAGGCAGAGCGAGCCCTCCAGGAAGCAGACAGCTTTCGCTGATCCTGGAGCGAACAAGGAGTCCAAGCGCCAGGAATTAGTCTGTGTTTTGAATAATTTATCTGATCTTTCTGAGGTGCTTCAGGAGATGCCTTGTGGCATAAGGAGGGCAGCTGTTGGGAGCAGACAGAGCTGAGCACAAAGGGAGTCACTCCTTTTATCAGCTCTTGTCTAGGCTTATTTTTTATCTTTTTTTCTGTGGACCAAAAGGGTTTTATGGTTTGCTTTGGACCTAATTATCTGGAAGGGGTTCTCTGAACTGAATTAGCCATCACTTTGCTTTTGGACCAGAGAGCAAAGTGTTTGTACTTTGAAGAGGTTTGTGGACAGAGATAAAACAGTTTCCTTTTAAAAACACATGGCTGAGTTGCTTTGACCTGGGAGGGGTTATGGACTAAGATAAAAGCATTGCATTTGGAAATCCCTTCTTGGGAGTGACGGGACCATGTCAGAGTTTTCCTGTAAAGACCAGTTCCCCTCCTGAATGGTGTCAGTTCAGGATCTGGTCTCATGCCAAACGCTGGAAACCTCGCCCTGCCTTTGACGTCCTCTGCTTTCCTCCTGTCCCACTCAGAAATGTGCAGTGTGGAGGGTAGGAACGGGGAAGATGATCAGAAGCGCTTCATGTAGGACTGGCCCCAAGCTGAGGACAGGCACCGGAGTTTTGTTCTTTCTTCAAGGTACTTCTTGCCTTGAGGTAGCAGGAACAGTCAGCATGTGGAAACGGGTGTTTGGATGTGTGCTTTTAAAGCTGGTTTCCTTACTGATTTGGGGAAAAGTAGAGGTCAACTTTCTCCTTTCTGATCTGATGTAGCCCAAGTGTTGTAACTATAGAGTGTGCTGTGCGGTGTAGGTGTGTGTGGAGTTTGGGCAAGGGAGTTGTGAATGAGCTTGGGCTTCTGTTGGGAGAAGAAGGGGTTGGATGTAAAGGTCTGGAGAGGTTCGCAGTTGAGTTATTGCTGCACTGGGGGCGTATGTTGAATATCTGAACAAGCTTGCCAGCCTTCTCCTGGAAATGCAAAATCTATTTTAAAATATGTTTCTAATTATTTCTTTTTGAGAAGAGTTGGAGTAGCATCCTGGAATTTATCTGCCTAGCTGGTTATGCCAGAATTGTGGCCAAGTAAGTTTCCTAGAGGTGAAGCTTTGCCACCGTGCGTCAGTGCTGGACATTCTTGGGGCTGAGAACAAGAATTTACTCTCTGGCCTGTTCCCATGGCTTCATCATTGCTGATCCTGCTGATGGGGGCTGCAGCAGAGCAGATGGGAGGGTGAGACAGGAGTGGGGGGTGCCAGTGTCTTTGCCCATGTGTGTCCCCAGTGCCATCATACAGGGCTCAGCTGGTTTCCTCATCAGGGACATCATTTGGGATCTTCTGTGACTGGAACTGTAAATTCCAAGTTTGATTTGTCAGTACGGCTGCTTTTTTTTCCTGCCCTACAAAAATAAACTGTAAATGAAGACCGTGTGAATACAGGATTGATTTCAGGGAAGATGTGAAATGTTTCTGGGACTGGTCACTTGCTTTAATATAAATGGGTCTTAGTCACAATTGACTTGAACGGGAGCCTGTGACTGGGCTGGCAGGAGGGAACCTGCTCCCTTGCTGAGCTGCCAAAGGCTCTCCTGCCAGGGCACTGCGCCACTCTCATAGCACCTGGGATGGGGGCCAGGAGCCGCTTGTCCATGCTGCTGTTTCCATTTAGTAAATAGATGCTTTCTGGGAAGGTTTGTATTGGTTTTCCCTCTCAAATCTGATTAATGCTCTGACTTCTTTGGCAGCAAAGCTCTGACTGCCCAGTGTTCATGTCCTCGGAGCAATCCTGCACTGGTGTGTCCTGAGTCTTTGAAACCCGACCCAAGCACGATGAACGCTCTGAGGTGGCGTTCTTCAACTGGTTGATTGTCCACACTGTGGAGCAATGCACCAAACTGCAGATGTGTGCAGACAATACTGGGGTCAAAATCTTGATATCCTTTCAGACATTGTGTTTAAGAGGTGTGGATTGAGCTGCCGATGTTGGTTGCTCTGTGGCAGCTGAGCTGGTGAAGGTGAAGGTTGTGTTGTCTTTGCCCAAGCTGGTGGGAGCTGCTGCTGCTGCTTGAATGCCCGTCAGGAAGAGTGACTTGTGTGCCAGGAGCTGCTCGGTCAGTGTTATGTCCAGAGAGGCCCACGGATAACAGAGCTGAGCGTCCCTGCTCTCTGTAGGTGCTACAGTTTAAGAAAACCCATAACAATCTATTGTTGTTTAGACAATTATTCTATCACCAGATGACCCCTCCCCACCCAGAAGGGGAATCGGGGAACACAAAGAAACACAAGGGTTGAAATATAAATAGATTTAATAGACTAAGACTAAATAGTTTAGCAAGTTTAATACTTTCCCTCCAGTAGTTACCCCTTTCTGCCTCACATGTAAGCGTATCAAGCTCCTTTTGAAAAACAGTTTTGAAAAAAACTTTTGAAAAACAGGACTCTACCTTCCAGAAGACCATTTCAGTCACTAGCTGGAGATATTGTTGCCAGGCTGTGGTCATTTCAGGACAGCTGTGGAGCTGTTGGTGTCTCCTCTCCAGCGTGCCGCCTGCTGCTGCTCCCTCTGTGATGCCCAGTTCTTGGAGGTGTTTTAGGGCAGGCTGGTGTCCCTGCCCTGGCATGTGTTAGGCTGGGCAAGGAACCAGCCTCTACTGCCCTTTCCAGGAAATGGGTGCTCTGTTCTTGCTGATGAGAGGTTATTTGCAGTGACTTTTGAGTTCACTTTGAATCTTGAGTTTACTGACGGCCTTGCATGGGGCAACAGGACCAGGGTGGTGGCTCCAGCTTGCCCCTTCCCCTGGGCAGCAGCACTGGGAGCAGCCCCAGGCTGTGCTGCGGATCCGCCATGGGCAGGGCTGAACATTGCCAACACAGGGGCAGCACTGAGTAGCTCCCACCTTCTCAGCCGAAAATTGTGAGTCCTGCAATGGGGAAGTTGTGGGATCTTAATCCAAGGTGCTGCATGGCAGCTCTGTCTGGGGTGAGGCGTAAGGCAGATGGCCAGAGTCAGCACTGCTTGCCATCACCTGTGCACAGGTGGCTCTGAGGGTGGAAGACTCTTGTTTGTGGTGCTCTGACACCTCATGAGAGCTGGGAGGACCCTTTGGTGGGTTTGTGCAGGACAGTCAGATTTTGGCAGAACTGGTGTGTGGGTTCCTTTCTCGGGGAGCTCTGAGGGAGAAAGAGTTAATGGGGATGAGGGCAAGGGAAGTAGATAGCTGGATCCCTGTTGGGGCTACTGGCTGATATTTTTGCAACCGTCTTCTGTTACCCAGTGTGAGACTGCGGGGATTAGCTGGGCAGACTCCCAGGCTCCTTCTGCGCTGAAGACCTGCCTGCCCTCTGCACAGTGGTAGAGCTTTTTTTTTTCCAAGGACTTTCAAAATCCAGCTGACTCAGGGACTTTTGTTGAGAGACTCTATGGTGTTTATTTCTTTAGGGAAACTTTGTGTTCACCCCTAGTTCTGGGACTTTGAAAGAATGAAAAAAAACTTGTATAACCCCCCAGAAAATAAATCATGTCTGGCATAATAGCTTGTAATAACATGATTGAAAAGGGAAGTAACGAGATGATGAGAAAAAAAAAACAAGAGTAGATGAAAATGACATTCACCCTATCTGAAAACCTAAACATATTCAGAGTATCTGTTTGGACTTCAAAACCCATTCTAAGAGCCGGGGAGTGGCAGTGTCCATGCGTGTCCTGTGTTTCTGGAGGTGGTGGATGGAGAGCTGAGCCAAGGGGACAGGGAGAAGTCTCACAGCAGAACAGTGGACTTACAGGCACGTCAAGAAAGCTGAGTTGGTTTTCCAGGGGAAAAAGGAACTTCCCTTGCAGAATGATGTAAGGATTTTTTTCCCTTTCTTTTAAATCTTCATGCTTTCCTACCCATCACCTGGTTATCTGATGTATTTCTTACTTTCACCAATTGATTTATATCAGTATTTTTAATAAGATTTCAGAGCCTTTAAATTGGCATTAGTAGACTTCTGTGGCTAATTTTTTTATGGTCCTTGCTTGTTTCTTGCCCTCTGCTAGCCTGCTGTGGCAGCTTTCTGGTTGTTTTTCAGTTTGTGTGTGCTCTTGTAGAGAGAGGATCAATTGGAAAAAAAAACAACCCACAAACCCAATAAAAAAATTAAATCTGATTCAGGAGATTGTGTAAGTTGTAGCTGCTGGTGTGAGGGGACACCAGGTCTTAACTGTGAAGTCCAGAGCTGGTGGTGGTGCTGACCCTGGGACCAGCAGGGGGAGACAGCAAGGCTGCTTTTTTTTTTGTGTGTGTGTTTTTTCCCCCTGGGTTTCTCCTCCCCTCCCCCCTTTGCCTCCCCTTTCCTTTTCCTTCTTTTTTTCTCCCCACAGGGTTGGGTTACACAGTTTTTGTGTACTTCTCACTCCTTACTTGGAGTCAAAATGTCCCATATTTTTTGTATTGGAGGTTACATTAAATTGAGATGTGCCTGTAGCGCATAAAGTGGATTTTGAGAGCTTAAATGGTCTCCAGGGCTGGATGATGAGTGCAGACCTTCCTCCCTGGTGATGATGTTTCTTATTCTGGTGGCTGGTGTGTGGTGATGTCCTCATGCTCTTTTTGCTGCGTGCTTGGCACGTGTGTGCCGCGCCATTGATGTGCTCAACTTCAGGGCACCAAACGCTTCTATAAATCAGTGTCTATGTGCTTCTGAGCAGCGCTGGGTGCTCCAGGCAGGTCCCCCCTCTCTGGGTATCTTCAGACTTGTCCTGACCATACGGGAAGGCGAGGCTGTGGAGGCAGCAGAGACGATATTTGTGCTGGTATGAGGTGTCGCAGGCATCCCGTGTGGCCATAATGTTTTGTGCAGACATAATGTGGCTCATACTGGTTCTGGGGTGACATGGTTCTGATGTGACGGTCCTAGAAAAAGTCAGAGGGAATACCTATCTCCATCAGCATGTCAGCAGTGGTGGAGGGGGCCAGGGCTGGTCTTGGCTCTGCTGCTGGCTGGGTACATGCTGCCCACCACAGAATGGTTTGGGTTGGAAAGGACACCATCTTATTCCAAACCCCTGCCCTGGGCAGGGACGCCTCCCACCAGATCAGGTTGCTTGAAGCCCTGTCCAGCCTGGCCTTTAAAACCTCCAGGGATGGGCATCCTTGGGTGGCCACTGTGCCTGAGGGAGGTTCCGCTTGCAGGCTCTGCTCCAGGTGCTTGGTGCGTCGCAGGGAACCCTGTGCTTCCCGTGGCTGGTGTGGCATCAAATCCCCCTTGAGCAGTGCTTGCTTTCCCCTGCCCTTACTTTGTCACCTTTAAAGGTAAACTGGTCAGAAACAGCAGCCTGTGGCTTCCCAAGAGCGTGACAGTGCTGATTCCCCGTGCCCGCTCCATCATGCGTGTCTTCCTGCTGAGCGAGCTGGGGCTTTGCGGTCATCTGCCCCTGGTGTCAGGCAGCGGCTCCGAACTGAGGTGGAGTGACTGCTGGTGTCATCCTGTGCTGGCACAGGGGGGACATGGCCCTGCATGGGGCTGTGGGGGCTGCAGTGCCACTCGCCTAGGTGGGGGTGTGCAGCAACGGCTGTCCCGAGAGCTCCTGCCCTGGGACATTGCAGTGGGTCATCGTACATGTCCCCTCCTGCACTGTGGCTGTTGATGGGCGCTTCTGGCTCCTGTGCCAGGTCTGAGGTCTCGCTGCGGTGGCCCTGCTGGAGAGCTGGTCCCTCCTGGGGAACGGCCTGGGCGTGTGCAGCTGGACAGTATTGTGAAACTCAATACCAGCAGATTTAATGCAAACCTTCAACTTTCTGGGGACAAAACAATCTCTTCAGTCTTCAAGAGTGTTACTTGTTACCACCAAATTCTCATGACAGACCCGTTCTGTTCAAATGGGCTTTTTATACCAATGCCCAAGCAGTTCCTGCTGTGTTTTATCACTGGCTGGAGGGAAGGCACACTCTTCCTGGTACCCGCATCCCCTGGGTGCCTGCTGGCCCCCATGCTGCTTCCCTACCTCCTCTCGTGGGCCGTGCTGTGACTTGAGATCGGTTTGTATAGTGATGGATCCTGATGTGATGGGATTCACAGAATGACAGAATATTCATAGAATCATAGAATGGTTTGGGTTGGAAGGGACCTTAAAGATCATCTA
>JAOXJM010000003.1:24664166-24700750 GCA_026413425.1 Tringa solitaria
CCACCCCCCCACACCCCAGAATTAAACAAAGGTTATATTTGGGATCTTTCTGTTCTACACTGGAGCTACTGCCTTCCATAAAGCCTTCCACTGCCTTCCAGATAAATTGTAGCTGCTAATTCAAGATATGCCTATATTGAAGTTCCAGACCTATTCACTCTCATTTTCCTGTCTCTTTATTCAGTTCTTATTATTTTTTGTTAGAGAGAAGTTCTTGCTTCTGTGTTACTTGTGAAAGACATAACTGTGCTAGATTTTTATTTTTTTTTCAGCACTAAAATAAACAAAGGTTCAAGGATTGTCATTCTTCCAACATGGAGATGTCAGGGAGTTAGCGGGGATTAGCTCTCACTGAGGTTTCTAGACAGCCAGCTACAGCATGTCCTCACCCCAGGTGAACACAGGTGTGACATAGAGCTGTTCCTGACGCTCATAAATAACAGTAGGACATTGTCACAGAAAATATTAGCTTTGTATCCTCAGATCCACCAATCTAGATGGATGGGTGATGCACCCACAGCTTGTACATGTGGCAGAGTGCATGCAAAGATGTCCCAAACTCTTTCTCTCTGAGTTCCCCAGCTGGTCTCTAGAGTTTTGTTGGTGGCGAGACTGAGCCTGCAGTATGCCCCACCACGGGGGCATCCATGGTCACAGGCTGCTGCTGCTTGGCCTTGCATGTCACTGCCCTACTCCTTGAGCTCAGCACCTTCTGCTTCCCCAGGATGCTCCCTCTGGGCTCTCTTCTGGTAGCTTCTTCATGCTGGAGATTTTCAAGCAAGTTGGAGTTTGAAATGTGTTTCTGATGAGTTATCAACAGTAATTACAACATCTAGAAATTCTAGCGTACTCTAGATGATTCTTCTTACCACCCCAAATGACCTTCCCAGTGAGGAGTCCTCTCTCCTTTTCTCTCTTTTCCAATCTGAAACAGAGTATTCTCGCTGGTTGTAGAGCTAGCATTTATATATTCACTTGTTTTATCTCTCCCTCAACATCATCAAACCCTTGTAGCAATTTTCTCAAGAACCCCATCTGGGACTCTTCTCTCTCAAACCTTCCCATGTCCGTTAAATGAAGGACTTAGTCTCAGCTACTGAGTTCCCATCATCAGCCATCTATAGGGATTTGACTTTTCTGTGTTTTTCTACATGAATTTCTGTCTGGAGTTCACTGGAACTCACAGGGGCTCCTGTCTAGCACAGAAGAGCTTTCGTTGTTAGTCAGTGACATCTTAAGTTTCATGTTTGTGCAAGTGACTGTCAGCGTTGTCCATTAAGAAGGTGCTGCTCTTTCTGCATGGGAGCTGCCATTGTTGGCAGGGGTGGGCTGGTCAATGGTGTAACTGGTTCTGAGGGCTTGGAAGTGTTTTGGGTTGGATGTGATAGCTGTTCAGGTATCAAAAATGATGGTGATGTGTCTGCTAAAGCTTTCTTGGGAGGCTACAAGCTGTAATAGCCATTTCTGTGTGAAGGAGGTGGATATTGGTTGGATTGCTTTCTCTGTGTTGAGGCTTTGCTAAGCTTGGATACAGCTAATTTATGCTCATTTCCTTTGTGTTGTCTGTCCTGGATGCAGTTCCTCAAAAGCATCATTCACATCTCCTGGTTGCATGCTTCTCTCATGTGTTTGTCTTGTGGCTGGTGCATCGCGGTGATGTCTCTGCATCTCCCACCTGCTTCTCAGAGAGCCTGGAATGTTTTTTCCTCTGTTGTCTAGAAACCTTTCTAGACTTCTGACTTGAATTGGACATTCCAGACCTCCTGGACTGGATGCATTCCCGATGCACGATGTGTTTCTATTCACTGAATTGCTTCTCTTCCCCAGCCTAATGGAGCAGAGTGGCCTTGGTGCCCTCCCAAGATGAGTACTGGCTCGGCGCTGCTGGGGATTTCCTAGGCAGACCCTGTTGGTCCAGATGGGTGGATCTGAAGATACAGAGAGGTCAATTTCTCACAGGAAATTTGGGTTTCTGTGACTTGGATCCACCGATCCGGAGGTGTCCCATTGCTCCTGCCTCTAGGAGGGCAGAGGGTCCTGTCATCAACTGCCCGTTGCCTGTGCTGAGCAATGGCTGGGGCTCGGGAGGAGGCAGCCAGCAGTGTCCTGCAGCTGCTGCAAGATGTAATTTGCCTATTAGCTGTATTTTGCTTGATTAACAGGTTTTGGTCGGGGAACTGATCAGGCTGGATTGATGGATGTTCAGGTAAGAGTGTGGTTTCTTGCTATGTAGACAGAAAGCCAAGGAGCAAACGGTGCTCCTATGCTTGTGTGTGTGTTAAGAGGGAGGAAACCTCTGTATAAGCTGCATCACAGGAGCAGAGACACCGCTGTGAGGAGGGAAGGCACATTGTGCCAGAGGTGGCCTTAGAAATTTCAGGATAATATTGTGTGTAGTCCCTTTCCTCTTCAGTGCTGAGGCTCCGTACCCTGGTAAAATGGGTGTGGACCCCACATAACCCGTCCGGGTGCGATTCGGCTTTCTTTTAGGGTTTGTTTTTTCAGTCTGAGAGGTCTCAGGAGTGTTGGAAAAGAAGTTGGGGAGTGTGGAGGAAACCATGCTGGGAATTGCTGTAAGGCAGGGGTGCAGTGTAGCTCCTGTGGGCAGGGGGATGCACAGGTGGGCTGGAGGGTGCTCAGTGTGGTTTCCTCAGAGAGGGACGTTTCCCAGATGATCCGTGCACAATTCCTGACTTCAGTCATTCATGCTATTTCCTTGGTTTTAATGGCGTATTATCTGGAGGCCCGATTTCAAAGGCCATGGAATCCCAATTGCAAAACATGCCATTATTAAGACCTGATGAATGCTTCCCAGTTGCCTTAAGTCCTGTGGCATAGAATGGCCTCTGTACCCTGGCAGCCACCGCACCTGCTGTGCTGCCCCGAGGCTGTTCCTAGAGCATCACTGCTCTCGTGGGTGGAGGCTTTTTGTTACTAGATAGACTGTGCCCTGGAATACTATTTACAGGGAGAGAAAACATAGATTAAACACTATGGACTATAGAAAGTTGGGACAGGGGTTCCCAAACTTTTTTCCTGTCGTCCCCTCCTTGTGTTTTCTTTCCCATCTGCCGTGATTTTGAGCCCATGTCTCATGGTTTGGGTCTCCAGTTGAGGATGCATCCCTCCAGGATGTGTGAGTGTGCTGCTCGGGCTGCAAAGGGGCCATGGGAGGTGGGTGCCAGGGCAGGACACAGAGCAACACATGGGAATGTGAGACCACATCAGGAGCAGGAGGAGCCAGTGAGTGGTTGGGACCTTTAAGCTTCCTTGTGCCATCTCAATGATGGCCCTGGAGCTGAGAGTTGTGGTGGCTGTGTGGCAGCGGTGTAGCATGGCCCTTGCAGCTCCTGCCCCATCCCTGCCCAGGACACCTCCCTCTTCCCCCTGGCCAGTACCTCTGCTACCGGATGTGTTGGGATGCCTTGAAGAAGGTTACCTTTGCCATGGATCACCAGCAAACCAAGCGAGAAGAAGACTAGCAGAGCAGAGGCTACAACTGCTCAGACCCTTTATGTCTCCGGTGCTGCTGGGGTTTTGACCTAAATATTTTCTGATTTAGAACATATGTTAAAACTAGGGGGCTTCGAAGTGATCTTTATAATAGGAGACTGACTCGGGGTGGCTTTGAATGAGATTAGAAACTAGAGATACTTTTCTAGTTGCTGGAAGAAGATGCTGTCCTGGTGGTGCTGAGGGCTGAGACATCCCTTATGGCAACTAAAAGGTGCCGTGGATGGCTTTCCTGTCCAGAGCCCTGGGGTGACACGTGGAGCAGCAGGGAGCCAGGCAGGAGACTGGAAGGAATGTCTGTTCTGATTCTGTGACTGCGTTTGACTGATGGAGCCATTGAGGATGTGCATCTTGTTTGGTTCAGCTGTGGCCGCTACCACCAAATCTGTTTTCTAAGTGCAGAGAGAGATTTTGTGTAGTTCTGGTGTACAACCCAGCCTGCCTGCAGACACCCTACAGCACAGCAATACACAGGATTTACATGTGACCCCTACAGGGGAAAGGCAGAATCGGCCTGAATTACAGAGTGTAGTTGGAGAATAAAATTCTGAATCAAAAGGATGTGGCCTAGAGTAGATACAGGTGTTTCACCCCCAGCACAGGGAAGCGTGGGCTCCTGCGTGCTCCTGCCCCGGGCCACGTGCGGCCATGGTACTCTCAGACTGGCTGTTGGTGGAGGCTGAGGAGGATCGTCAGTTGAGAGCGTGGTTCTCATCAGTTCGGACTGTGTTTCTGACTTAGACCACATTCCCAATCACTAGCTTCGTTTTCTCTGCAGCAGGCATTGTGGAGGCTGGAGGACACAAGCCATGGCTAGGGTGAGCTCTTAAACTTCCGACACACTGTTTTTCAATTGCTATTTCCAACTAACTGAAAAGCATCCCACCTTTTACCTCAGCTGTTCTGTGTCCAAGTAGGATTTAGGTCACAAACAAAATGAGCTTATGCACAGATAATTGGGTAATTTATACAGAGCTACTTGCAGCTGATGGCCTTTGCTGTAAGGAGGTTCAAATAACAGTAAGCCAGGAATGATGTGGTGAGAAGTGATTGTATAACTGTGCACAGCAGGTTTGCCTTGCAGCGTCTGTGGTGTGCTGGCCGTCGCTGGTGTCCATGAAACCAAGTTACTTGGTTTGCTGTAGATGAGTTTTGCGGTTTTCTGGAAAGTGTTCTACTCTTCTGGTGCAGCGCTACTTTGATCTTGACTTTAGACTACAGAAGTTGGATCCAGCTGCTAAGAAATGAGCATGTCTGGCGTCTGGTTCACAGCAAGTTGCTGCTTGAGTATCCTGTCAGAGGTTCCACCTCTCTAGAACTTGGAACACCAGAGCATTGCAGTCTCATCTGGAAAGGTACCAAAATGAAATGACCCCTTTTAATGCTCACCAGCCCAACTTCTGAACTGTCTTGTGGCCTCTTGGACTCCGTAGCCTCCTTGTAGCATGTGGGTGTCTTCATGTTGTGAATTAAAGCTTCCGGAGGTGCCCTGTGTGGACCTTCTTCTCCTTGTGACAATTGGGAGAGTCACACGCTTTCCAGAGAGATGCCCCAAGAGAGTGTAGGCAGATGTTTGTTCAATAGACTTTTGGGGTTGGATTCCTCAGAAGCAAATGGAGGTCCAGTTGCACGTCAGACCTGCAGCAGACTCTGCTGCTTTCTGTATTTCTGTATAGTTCAGGGACTGTCATTATTCCTGGAAAGTATATTTCTAGCTGTCCCAAAGTCTCTCTCAAGTGTCTGCTTCTCTTTTAATCTCCTCTTACACTTTTCCAAGCCTTTCTGGCAGATGGTTTCAGGCTCTCCAACTGCAGTCTACAGCTGGCTGAGTTCATCCAGAAATACCCTCTGAGAGTTACTACCATTTGTCTAAGAAATACTAAAAATTAAAGTGGAATATCCCAAATTGGCATGTTCACAATTACTTGTGTGAATTTCTCTGTAAATATTTCTGTCTGTTCCCCATTTCTATCTCAGTCATTTCCCATCTTTATTGTTACTGATTTCTGATGCCTTCCTGCTGTGTGATACCTCCCCACTGTGGGGTGGGGGCCTGGGAGGCGCAGAGATGAGTTACGGTGTAAAGGTACCAGTTTAGAATTTGAATTTTTTTCTGTGACTGTTCTACAACATTTACTGAAAGTTGTGGTACCTGGATGTAATCCCTGGGAAACTTGTTTGTATTTTCAAGAAAGCACAAATAAAATTGAAATCTCCAAGGAGTCAGCAAATACATTTAAATGTTTGAGTGAGTCTACGGAAAACAGGCTTTCACTTTTAATACAAATATCGCCATAATTTAAGTGCTAGAGCAGTGTTTCTTAAACATTTTTTTTTTTTCCAGGCACTTTCTTGACAAATTGATGAGTGTTGTCTTGTATTTAACCTTCCCATTTCTTCCAGAAGTTTACAAGTTTGTTTGACCAGTGATCTCTGTGGCCTAGATGACAAAGAGGTGACATGGCTTGTAAGGCATCTTTGCTCAGTGTCTCAGACTCCAGGAAGTTCACCTCTTCAGAGACAGTGCTACCAAAGCTAGTGTGAGATTTTGACTGAACATGCTGCATTAAGATCTCATTTTTTTTTTTTTGGTTGGGTTTTTTTTCCCCTCCCTTCTAAGTTTTGTTATTTCTCTAAGGTGCTGATCCTGCTCTGCAGAGGAGCTTTTTGGTGTCTTTTGCTTCCCAAGTAAATTTCTCTAGCAAATTCCATGTCCTGTGGAGCATCACTGCCCTAGTAGGACTGTTCTCTTTTTTTCTGCAAGGATTTTGATATAGAATCATAGAATCATCTAGGTTGGAAGATCATCTAGTCCAACCATCAACCCAACTCTGACAAAAAAGCCATCACTAAACCATGACCCCAGCACCATGTCAATCCATCTTTTGAACACTTCCAGGGCTGGTGCCTCAACCACTTCCCTGGGCAGACCATTCCAATGCTTGATAACCTTTTCAGTGTAAAAATTTTTCCTAATATCTAACCTGAACCTTCCCTGGCACAACTTGAGGCCATTTCCTCTAGTCCTGTCGCCTGTTCTTTGGGAGAAGAGACCAACCTCCCCTGGCTACAGCCTCCTTTCAGGGAGTTGTAGAGAATGAGGTGGTCTCCCCTCAGCCTCCTTTTCTCCAGGCTAAACACCCGCAGCTCCCTCAGCCGCTCCCCACAGGACTTGTGCTCCAGACCCCTCACCAGCTCCATTGCCCTTCTCTGGACCCACTCCAGCCCCTCAATGTCTTTTTTGTGGAAAGGGACCCAAAACTGGCCACAGTGCTTGAGGTGGGGCCTCACCACTGCCCAGTACAGAGGGACAATCACCTCTTGAGTTCTACTCACCACACTGTTTGTGATACAGGCCAAGATACTGTTGGCCTTCTTGGCCACCTGGACACACTGCTGGCTCATGTATCTCAGCACTCTGCTTCTGAATTTAGGCCTTCCGTGTCTGGAACCAAAATGTGGAGCTCGTGTAACTCCATTAAGCTAATAGACATTGACTTTCCCAGGTGCTGAGAACCTGCCTTCCTGCCACACTGTTGGGACTTGGTCTTCTCAGAACTTCTGGAAACCTAATCACCTATGTTTGGGTGTCTAAATCAAATGCAGCCCAATGTTACATAGTGATCTGGCTCCTGTGGGTTCCGTGTGCTTCACATGTGCTGAGGGATTGAGCTTTGCAAACCAAAATGGTTGCATAAAACTCTGTGTTCCCCATGTTGCAGATGGGGACCTGGGACATGCTGTGATTTGGCAGAGGCAGAGGTTAGTCCCAAAGCTTGTGGCATGGTGAGGAGTTCAGGAGGGATCTCCTGACAGTCCGTGCTCCACAGGTCAGCTCTGTTCCGTGTCCCATTGACAGCATTGGGGGCTGTTGTCCTGAGTCTCAGACATGGCCATGGGCAGAGCTGCTTTTCTGGGAGCAGCAGTGTGACCATGCGGCCGTGACCCTCTTGGTGTGCTCTGCAGGGCGACACGGGTCCCCTTTCTGCTGGTGAGGGGAGACCCATCCCTTCCATGGTGGGGAAGAGCAACCGTGTGGTGAGAGGCTGTGAGATGGTGATAGTGGCTGTCACCTCCCAAAGCAGCAAGCTGTGGCACGTCCTGCCCAGCAGGGCCAGCAGCTGGGGTGGTGGGAGCAGAGGAAGAGCCCGTGGTGGCAATGGAGTTATCCGGGGGCTGCCCAGGCCCCCCCTGCTGCTGCGGCCCCTCCTTGGTCAGGCACAGGACCCGGCCATCGGCACGCAGGTGTGTGAGACATGCCAGAGCGGGAGTTCACAATGTTTCCTAATTCCAGGCCTGACGTCTGATGCTCATGCTGCCTCCTCAGGCCTCTGTCACCGGCACCAAGGGGCAGAGGCAGAGCTGCCATCCTGACCTGCCTGGGAAGCTGTTTGTGGTGACACTGTCTGTGGCTTTCCTGCTCCAAGGACACCGAGGTGGGGCCTGAGGAGAGTCTTGGAAGAGCAGCGGTTCTGAGTTGACTGCGATATTTTTTGTGTGGAGTTGAATGGTGTGTGGAGAGAGGTGAAGCATTCTGGTTCGAGGGAAATTGGAAAATTAACAGGCAGAGCAGTGAAATGGAAATGTTTGTTTTCAAACCGAACCTGACTTCATTTGCCATCAAACCCATTTTGGTGTGGCTGCATGTTGGTCTGCACAGAGGCTGTATGGAAGAGCAGAGCTGGGAGATGTCTCCCTTGGACAGAAGTATCCTGTTGACTTTCCTTCGAGTGCCTGCCTTTGAGTGAGTTACACTGCCTGCCCTTTCTCTGGTAACATGGGTGCGTGGGTGGCCTCTGGCCAGTTTCTTCCTGAGACACGTTAGTTGGGTGTCATCATCTGTGACTCCATCCATGCTGATGGCAAAAGCCAGGTACCTGCAGCCTGCTGATGACCAAGCTCCTGCTCTGGAGGACATGCTCCAGAGCCTGGAGAAGAGCCAGACAGTGACTGTGTTTCTTGCTTGGGGAGCTTGGTTTAAAAAGCACATGTTTATAAACCTGGGTCGAGGTCAACGCTTCAGTAATAATTTGTGTGGCTTAATGAGGAAGATGGTTTGAGAAACGCGTGTTGTCCTGATCATTGGAGAGTTGGAAATGTCCCCCAGCATTTGTGGGTTTGGAAAGGGAGTCTCCTGGCTGTGGTTGAGATGGGGGCCGGTGCCGCTGTTACTTGAAAGTGCTTCAAGGTTTCAGATTTACGGAGGGTTCGATGTGGTTTAAGAATTGTGACTTTAATTCTGCTGCTTGTGTGGCGGTGGTTCCCAGGTGGTGCCAAGCCTGGCAGGAACAGAGCTGTCACCTTAGTGTTCAGAGACCCTGGGGATTCCCGAATTACAACCCCTGTTGCACATCAGGATGGACACATCTGGTCCTGGCATACTGCATAATTCACAGGAAAATCTAAGTGCTGCAGTGCTTATTTAAGAGAGGTGAAAGTAGGTCAAGTAGTTTCAGAGGCTGTATCAGCTCTTCTGTTCCCTCCACACTGCTGTAATACCAGAAGCGTGATTTTTCTCTCCTTTATTTCTTTCCTTGATTTCTAGGTGCTACCTCCCCTAGAAGGACAGCAGTGTGCATGCTTATGTGCAAACTGGTTGTAAATCTTGGTGCATGGAGATTTTAAAAGCATTCAGTCCATTGAAATACCCATATCTTCTTGAGAGAGTTAGAAAACGGGAGACCGCAGCTCTATTCATGTTGGACTTTTCAGTAACATTTGAATCTCTTGCTGTATTTTTCACAGTATTTTAAGGCCTATGTGTCTGTGCTTTACCATCTTGTCTGGTAAACTCTGTAAGTCCTTCTAAAAACTTACTTTTTGTACTTTATAGAGAAAATCTAACGTGTTGCTATCTTTGAGCCTTCAAACGGTCTGATTATCTAGATGCAGTAGTAACTTTTTCTGATTGAGAAGTACAGGTGAGATCCAGAATGGGAGCTGGTAGTTGCCAAAATTTCTCCCATCCTCCCTCCTGTGATGAGCTGTCTTTGGGACTTGAGCTTTTTGATCAAAAGTGCCCTATGCCACCTGCGTGTTATCTGTGTCCCTGGTGCCCCTGGGACCTGTCAAGCTGCACTTATCACTGCTGTCCTGCCTGAAATCAGAGGGCAGATTGGGCATCCCCATATCTGAACACAGTGCTTTGTCAGGCATGTTCTGAAAACCTGTCAGACCGTAATCATTTCAGATAAAATTTATTCAGGGAGCAGGAGGTGCTGTTGCTCATCTTTATAGAACATCTCAGAAGCCAGGCTGCCCTCTTGGCCTTTCTCCTTTAGCTTCTTTTCTTCTAGACCCATAAGTCTGGCTTTCTGAGCTGGGGACCTGGTCCAAGGTCAACAGGGCAATAGGTGTGCCATCCTGTGTGTCTCAGGGTCCAGTCTCCTGGAACACAGATGAAGTCCCGAAGTTGAAGAGCCTGTATCTCCACATCTCCTCCCTCTTGGGCAAATCTAGTAGCCACTAGCTTAATATGCAAAACCTGCTGGTGTTTGGAGAGGGAAATGAGATGAAGGAGGTGTAATGTTTTTGACTATGTATGTAGATATGTGCACACACACAGGTTTTGTCTGTCTCCATTTTTTGGATAAATGTATTGTTCAATAGTTATTTACAAATAATTAAGTAGGCATCACTTGTTGATCTGAGCTTAGTGCCTGTGTGCAGGGGAGCTCAGTGCTGCGTTGTGCAGATGGTGTATCTGGTTTCTAACCCTAAGTGGCTGTCACTGTTGGACTCCAATTAATTTGAGATGGCCAGTCACAGACATACTTTTTTTTTTGCTTGTTGTGTGACATACATACATGTCAGAAAGGATTTTGTATATGGACCACCTCTGTTCATATCTGTGATTTAAGCTGGACTTGAACCCTATGTTTCCAGATATGGACCTCACAAACCACGTTCCTGCAGGAAACCTCAGTAAATAACTGCCATTGCTGGCTGTAGGAATAAGCTTTGCTCGTTGCTGTTCTGTGTACTCAGGATCACGCCGTGTTTCTTCAGAGCAAGAGTACGTCCTCTGTCTCTTCAGACATGAATAACCACTTCATAGTAAAATATCTTGCATTTTTCCCTGACTACAGGGAAGTGAGATGGCTCTTCAGCTTTGTGGGTTAAAACTGAAGGAATTGATCATCCCTCTTGTCTTCTGTACAAATCAAGAAATGGAGACTAAAGAGAGGAAAGTGCAGATTCGGAGACTGCTTCAACCCCCCAGGTCATCGTCAACAACTTCTGTTTTCGTCCTTTGCATAAATGAGTGACTTCCAGAGTGTGCTGTGGAGGACATCTGGACTGAATGAACAGGATGCACCCAGGAAAAACAGCTGCTGTACAAAGACTTCACAGAAAGGACACTGTGATGGATTGGATGGATGTGATGGAGGTGGGGGTTGGCCTGCAGGGCTGAATTGGTTTTGCCAGTCTGCTTGTTTGTGGAACTGACTTCTGGAAAGGACTTAGATTAACTTGGTGGAGTCAGGTGGATGTTCCTTCTCTCCCATCGTGGAGGTCTCTCCATGTTGAGAAACCTCAGAAAAGAGAGAGCGAATGGCCAAGCCAGTCTACAAGTGGATTATGGCGACCTTAAACAGTCTTCTCTTTGAGCCTCTCTTAATTCCTTCCTTCTTAAAATATGCTTGGGATAAATGTGGATGGTCTTTCATGCCCAGTGTAACTGATGCCCTTGCAGAGACAAGTGAGGATCAGTTGAAAGGGATTGTTTCAAGTATCTCTTGCTGCAGCAGAGGAGGCGGCTGAGGAGTGTGGGGGCTTCTCTGGAATCCAGCTGGCTTTGTTTGTCTCTCTGATGTTGTAGGTAGGTATTTCATACCAGTGAGAGTTGGGAAAGGTGATTCTCTAGAACCATTGGCCTAACTCCTTACAGCAACCTTAATTTTCTGCAAGCGTCTTTACAGAGCTTACAGAAAATTATCTCGTGGCTTCTGAGAGTCAGTGGAGAAGACAGCTCCACACAGCCATCTTGGAGGGGGCCAACGTTCAAATCTCACCCTAGTGCTAGGCCATGGAGCATGGGGACCTTCAACAGGCTGTGGCTTTCACTGACCTATAGGAGTCTGATGTCTTGGAGGAGGGGCACTTCTAAAATAGAGGTACATTTGGTCTATTTAGTCTTGTTATGAGCTCTCTTTTAGTCACCATATTTATGATAGCGGCATCACTCTGAAAAAACAATCCCTGTCTTGCAGTTAGGGGATTTCTTTGTCTCCCATCTGTCCTTGTCCGCCACAGAAAGAAAAATATTGCCGGGTACATCTTTGGCACCGAATTTCAGGTTAAGCCCTGTGAGGCAGCCTGAAGGGTGGTGGTTTTTTTTAATCCTAAATAAAAAATAAATCCTGAAGGAAAAGTTGGAGAGCTTTTCACTTTCCCAGACTAGGGTTGAAATTTTATGACACAGAGAGGTTTAAATTAGAAAAATCACTTGTTAGAGTAGTTGGAACAAATATTTTATGTCGTTGAAGTAACAGTCCTCATTATCTGCCTCTCTCCAAGAGAGAGCTGAGGAAAACTATGAGTTTGCATTGCTGACGGCTCGTAGGCAGCTGCATTGGTCAGTTGTACCGGTACTGAAGAGCTGTAGTCAAGAGCTCATTTTTCATGTGCCCCCCACCCAGTGCTCAGCAGGAGCCCATCTCACCTGAGCCACTCAAACCCTTCTAAGGTAACAGGTCCTCATACTGGGAAGGGAGGTTTCCAGAGCTGGACAGCTTGAGGGACTTGGAAATGCAGAACCTGAGTTTGTCCTTGGAGAAATCTCATAACACTACTAATGCTAATTAACCTTCTGTTTATCTGTCACTTGTGTGTCTCTGAAGGTAATAAGGAAGGGCGTAGTTGTTCAGGTTGTGCGAACTTACCATGAGGAAAGAGGATGAGATGAATGACAAGCCCAGCTGGGAGAGACCACCAGTCCTAGATTGGTGGATTCAGGATGGAAGCTAGACTTTTTTAATTTAAAAAAAAAATAAATATATATATATATAAATTTTTAGTCATTTCTGCTTTAGAGACTGCAAGAAAAAACTGCAGTGATGGTGAATGTGCATCAAGGAAACAGCATGGCACTAACACACAGACATTTGGTTAAGAGGTTGAGTGCAATTATTCATGTTTCTAATCACAGTAATAATACAATTGGAAATAGTAATTGTCATTGCTATAAGAAAACAAATTGCTTACAATTTCATATGTTAACATACAGTTCAAATCACTTGATGCTGCATTACTCCCAATGAGGGGAGGTTGTCTAGGCAAAATTTGGAAGAAAAATACATAGTTTATTAATTTCTTATGTTAAGCGCTCCATGGGTAGGTGATTAGCTGAGTATTATGTTATACGTTATTCTGTCATGTGATAACAGCACCATGTTTTCCTGTCATTTTCACAACTTTTCCTGCCTGAATTGATACACAAGCAACCCTGAGTAGTAATCACATTGTCCCGTTCAGTTTCAAAAGGAGAGAAGCGGACCTCATCCAGAAACTTTCCAGCAGGCTACAGTAAGCGTTAACTGCCTGTTAGCCATTGTCAAATATTTTCCATACGTGCAAAACTGGCACCTATTAAAGTAATGGAATTTGTCTCAGAAATAGTGCCATTCCATTGGGTGATTTTTGTGTAATGATAATGATGTTGCACCTCAGGATCGTTTTGCAAGCTATTTATAATATGTGTTCAGATCCTTTTGGTGATTCTTATCGATGTGCTCGTGTCTCTGTTCCCTGTTCTTTTTTGGGTGCTGACCATGGCTCAGGAGACGTAACGTTTCACAAAGAGTCAGCATTCTCAGAAGGGTTGTTTAAATTAATTAGCTCAGGTTTTGTTTGTTTGTTTGTTTCTTTGTGTTTTTTTTTTTTCCTGGTATTATTCTAAATGCTTGAATCCAGTATCAGTTTTGAATACCCAGCCATGGTGGGTTCAGCAGATGTGCTGCAGTCTGTCTCGTGTCCAGATCAAAATGAGTTTGACATTAATGTGCTCAGTTAAATTTAGTACAGGCTTCACCACGATGAATTTGAGAGGCTTGCTCTGTGTCAAGGGCAGGTTTAATCAAAATCCGTTGTAACTCAGTAGTTTACCAGGGGAACTTAATACAAAATATTGACGTTTTAAAAGCCTCAGCCAAACCCCACTGAAGTCAGGGAGACTCTTTGCAGTCTTGAGCATGTGCTGGACTGAGTCTGAGGGCTGTGCAATCTTCCTGTTAATATCTTTATTTTCAAGTTTTGGAGGAATATAGGAAGCCAGAGCAATGCTGGGGATAACTTCTGCCACTTGGTCATGGTGAAAGGGAGCAAGTGTGCTTTTGCTTTTAGTCTCAGTAGCTAAAAGATACAAAACTAAACCATTTCCTTCTTTTGACCTGTTTTCTGTATCATTCCTTTTCTGCCAAGGAATCTGTTATCAAATATAACAGCCTCAGGACAGTTTACGTGGGGTCAGAGCAAAAACAATGTAGTTCTGCTCCTCTTGAAAGGATGCTGTTGCTCATCAGCTTATTGGAAGCAGAAATTTCTTCTCAAGAAAATCTGGAAGATCTGTGAGAGCTCCAACGTTTTCAGCCCTCTAGGAAAAAACAAACAAAAAAAAAAGGAACCCTTCTTTTGGAGACTTTCTCTAGTGAAATTTAAACTAGGGTTGTTTTTTTATTAGCATGAGCCTGCAGGGTCTGAAAACTGTTCTATAAGTACCACAGGCACTGAGATAGAAGCTTTGCAACCTCTCTAGGGTATGTGAAAGCCAGGGTGGGAAGCTGTTAGCCAGAGTTAGGAGCTGTGTTTTCACCCCGCAGTTATGGACAGGGCAGAGTGTTACTGAACCCCTGCATTTTTCATGGAAGCTTTTCTCTGAGGATTTACATTTTAGCATTCCTTTGGCTGATTTACCACAAATAAGATCTGAAGTCCCGTTGTGTTGAGCAGCTTTTACCAAACTTGTGGAGAAGTGGAATATGTTCTCATTAACTGTAGTGGAAAGAGGAGCCTCAGTGAGAGACTTCCTGGAAGAATCCAGCACTGGGCCGGCTCAGGAAGCACAGCTGATTTGCTTGGATCTTTTTGGCTCTGCAGATTTGTTTTATTCATGCCAACTGTAATGTCAAATACCTCAACTTCTGGGCTGCTTTTCATCCTGCGGAACTCTTGACAAAGTGAAGAAGAGATAGGTAGCTACCTACAGCATCTTTCTGGCCTTGCTTTATGTCTGGATAACTTTCAATTTTACTTCAAAAATCCACCAACTTTTCTCTGCTTCTCCCCGGAGCCGGCCTTTTTCATGCCAAGGAAATGCTTGTTTTAAAGGTTTTTGCATCCCTGCAGTTGGGTGCTCACAGCAGAGCTCAGGGAACTAACACAGCCTGTCCTGGAGCTTCCCAATGCCTGTGGTTCTTCCTGGGGGGTTCTGTGGTGGCTCTGCCTCCCTGGGCTCGCAGTGACCACCCTCTGTCCTCGGCATGTGACCCTGTCCTTGGCCCGGCGACGGTGCCTGGCGCCAGCGGGCTGCCTGCCTCCTGCCAAGCTGGACCCACAAACGGTTTCATTTCTGACAAAGGGCAACTGTTTGGAGGAGTTGTTGTCCTGCTTGGTGCTCCTAATCCCTGGGATAACTGCTGTGACAAGCACAGTAACCATCTGCAGTAAGAGCAATACATTGGGGCCTTTCAAGTGCAGCGATCACAACCAACTCCTGAGCCTTTTCTTTTTTCTTATTTTTTTTTTTTTTGGCTTTTAAAACTTTTCAAAAGCAAGATGAGTTGGAAACTCAAGTAGTCCTGGACAAGTCAACAGGAGTATAGTCTATAAGGCGCATTTGAAAATCCTGCTTTTAACTGTTTGAGGAGTATCTTGCTCTCATTAGCTATTGATTTTATTTTTTAAATCCTATCTTACACCCCACAAGTCCACTGTAGACATCCTGATCATTTGGAGAGGATATGGCCATTTTTGCTCAACATTCCCAGCCTTAGAGAGATTTGGGTTGCACAGCTTAAAACTGAAATGGCAAGAGGAGGCATGTGTCTGACCACATCTGTGCAAACGCTAACGAGCACTAAACACAGGGACCGAAACCTGATAAGTTGTAGAAGCAGGGACAGGGCATTAATTGCTTTTCACCTTCATTACACACTGTTCTGTGTGGTTACCCTTCTGTTGGCTGAAGCGAGTTGTTGTAGTATCCAGTGCACTAGGAGTCAGGGCAGGGTTTTTGGTATTTTGGGGGCATGTCTACCCTGTGGATTTATGTCCTCGTGTATCTGCAGCAGTGCAAATCTAGTAATAGATGTATTGCATTTATTATTTACTTGTTCTTACTGTCTCACTCAGTTTTGCATCAGAAAATTCCTATTTGATATCAATGCAGAGAGTCTATGTTCTATATTTGCATTTTTTGAGCTGCTTTCGTGGCATGGGAATCTCTTGGGATTTTGATTTACACTGCAAAATTCATGAAATAAAGTGTAGTTTTTTGATGCTAAAGGTAATCATTGTGTTCCAGTTACCCACTCTTAAGGAAGGCCATGCTGCTTAAAGGAAAACTGCATTGTTTCCATGTGACAAATTACCTAAATAGCAAAATCTATATTAAAGTGTTTGTCACTCTGTCAAATTTGTCGTTTGGTTATTTGACCATTTCCCTGGATATCTGAAAAAAGATAAGCAGGAACTGTGATTGCAGCACAAGGCAGATGGGATAATAAATACATAATGGAAAATAAGCCACACTCCAACAGGTGAGGTTTCGTGGATGGGGATGATGCATCTTGATCCCAACCCCTGGGTGCTCAGTGTGGACCCGTGGAGGGGGAATTTCTTGGCTCCTACCTTCTTCCCATCTGCTGCGGCTGCCCATCCTGCAGCTGTGGGAACAATGGCACAGATCTGCTTTCATGCTACAGCTGGGGATAGACAGGCTTCTTGTGTAACAAGGAAATAATGAATTCAAATTTGCCTTCTCTTCTGATATAGGGTAAGAAACACAAAGTTTCCTGGGCAGAAAAACAGAAGAGTGGAGATGGGTTTAATGGCTTTATTTGAATAAACCATGTCAACATTTAAATTTTTTAATTCTTATGAGAACTTCAATCTGATTTATTTATTTTTAAATAAGAGATGGAAAGGGTTTGCTCAGACAGTCAGATCTCACATCTCACCCTCCTGGTAGCTCCTCTCTCCCTTTTTCTTCCTGCCTCTTTGAAGAACATACAGCTCTCAATGGTCATGCTTCTTCCTTCCCGCAGCTGGCAGGGGGAAGGCAGGAAATGCCCATTTGCTGGTGCCTTCTCAGCATGACACTAGTCACCCACCTTCTTCCATCAAAAGAACTGTTTTTATGGGGCTGACAAAATCGGATGGTTGAGCAGTAAGATAGCAATTCATGCAGCTTCCAGCATAAGCTGCCTGTGACGACACCTGCCGACTCTGGAGGTCACGTTTCTTTTCTTTTTTTTCTTCTTTTTTGGGGGGGGACATTTCACATTTTACTGCCTTATTTTCATTCCTTGCTTTTAGGAAGCAAATCCCATGGAGAACTCCACTCAATGCAGTGTTTTATTAGGAGATATGTAAATAGTGCTAACGAAGGGGTGCCACCTCTGCCTCTGTGGGCTGCGGTGTCCTTCACGTCTGTGCCATGTTGGAGCACTCTCAGTAGGTTTCCCAAATTCTTCCTAAGGGCAGCGGAGGGGCACTGCAGGGAGTGACAGATGAAAAACTTCCAAGTAGGGAGGTTGGAGAGCAAGGAAGCCCAGGGCAGGCAGGGGCACAGATGTGAGGAGAGGAGGTGTTCAGCCAGGCTCTTCGTCCAACAGGTCAAGGGTTCAGCACATGCAGCTGCTCAAAGCCCAGAAGGTGCTAAACCAAAGCATTGCAGAGAAGCTGGAGGGCAGCAGATGGAGCCATCTGAACCATAGCTGCTCCAGTCAATTGACCTTTGGACCTGACCTCATTGCCCTTGTAAAACCTGGGTACCAAATAAAGCCCAGTGGAGGTCATGGTTGGGTCTACCATTGCACCCAACAGGGTGGTATCTGGACCTGCTGGTGACAAACGGTTGGGTTTATCAGTGAGGAATTAGCTGTAACCTGTGTGTTCCTCTGGCTGATAAACTCCATGAGCATTAAGGATTTGGTTGGATACCTCATGTGTGCTCTGCTCCTTTGTGGAGACCTAGATCAGGTGCTCAAGAGAAGTGATCAGAGTCCAAGGGATGCGTTTGACAGAATCTCCCTCAGACACAAGGTGGTACCCATGGGCTTTAATATCTGTGTGAGGTGGGTGTGCCCCACTGTGGGAACTGTCCTAAATGCCGCTAATGCTACTTGAAAGTGGGAAACTCAGGCTTTCGACTTACTTTACAACCCAAGAAATGCAAATCAATCAGCTAATTAGTTAATGAAAAGCTGAAAATTTGCACAGCATTTTAAGAAGAAAAGTGTTGAAAATACTTTTGCATTTCCTACTAATTCAGTGATAGCATTGCTGCATTTGAATGAGTAATTGTGGGCACCTTAAAACAGCCGTTGAACTATTCTAGGTCTGCTCCTTACCCGGGCAAATCCTGGTGGCTTCATCACGAGCAGTGTTTGCCCGAGGACATTAATTACAGTGCTTGGTAAAGAGACACTTGAACAGTCAGTTTGTGTTTTTATGTGTCACAAACAACTTGTCTTGTTTTTTATAAATACAGATTATTGGCCCTTTATTTGTTTTTGAATAAATGAAATTATTATCTAAAATGTTTTTTGTTCTTTAAATTAATTGCAGTTTTCCATTAAGAGCAAACTCTTTCTAAGGTCCCCTTGATTCCCACAGAAGATCTTGCCCATGTTGTACGGAAACCCAGCTGCAGGGAGCAAGTTGCTGGGCCCATGGTGGTGTAGAGCAGCAGAAGCTTTGGGGAGATGGGGCTGGAGCGAGCACTTTGGACTCTGGTTCTGCATGTTACTGGATGCTGCTTGAAGCCTGATGTATTTTATGCAAAGTAGAAAGAACTGTTTAAATAAGTGATTAGAATTACTCTACTGTATGAGACACATTGAATTTTATGCCGCAGCTGAAGAAACTTACCCTTAATTGAAGCTGTGGACAAATGTATGTCATTTTTGATTTAACATTGTCCCTTACCCCTGCACCCCTCACCCCAACCAAAATCCTTTGGGGAGTTAGATTGTTGTTGTAGCCTTTCTGAACCCCTCTCTTCTAATGTTTAATCAAGTGCTGAAAAGAGAAATTTACAGACTATTTAAAATGTGGAAAAATTGCTTCCCAATATTTTTGACAGAGAGAGACTGAGAACACACAGCATTGAATCATCAGGAAAATTGAAGATTTCCCCTGAACAACATTGGGATTTTACTGCAGAGGACTTGAAAGACCTTGGAGAAATTGGACGAGGCGCTTATGGTTCTGTCAACAAAATGGTCCACAAACCAAGTGGGCAAATTATGGCAGTTAAAGTAGGTGATGCCCATACTTACATTTGTACTTCAGTCCATTAGGGATGAAATGTGATGGAGAATTAATGTTCTTCCATCTATCAGCCATCTACTGCTCTTTTCTGTTTATTTCCAGTGTAAAGGCTGCTATTTGCTGAAAATCCGTTGAATAATGGGCATATTGTCAAGTGATTTGTGAAGCTCTCATAATTGCTTGTGCCCTTTGAACATGCCTATCAGGCACCTACTGTTTTGATGGGATTGCATGTCTCTGGAGACTGATAATGGGGCACAGGCCTCTCACCTCTGGGTCACTGGTTCAGATACAGCCTAGGTTGGTGGTAGGCATGAGCTGATATCTAATAGCTTCTTGGTGTCTTCTGTGAAATAAGGTAGTGACTTAAAATTTGTTCTTTACGTAAGTGTGTGACATGGTGCAGCCTCACCAGGAGATGTGGGAATGGACATCTAGGGAGTGCTTTGATCTTGTTCATTGTACGACAGAGCGTCTTTGCTTTGTGCTTACTGTGCCGGACCTGCTCTGGAGATGGAGAGTGTAGCAGTTTTCTGGACTGTCCATTTTCTATCTTATGCTATCCAAAAAATCACCTTAAAACCAGAAACAATATGCAACCTCGTTTCCCTGCTGGGCAATACGAAGCAATCTTTGTCTTGCTGCAGCGGTGCTGCTTGCGGGGCATCTGTGAGGAGCTGCTTGTCCATGGAGCTGGGTAGCAGCCCATCTCTTTCTCTTGGCCTTTCCTCTGCTTGCTGTGGCTGGTAGCTGATGGCATCAGTCTCTGAACTCCATTGATGATATCAGCTCTAAGTGCTCCCATGGCTCTCGTGAAAGAGTAGAAGTGAGCCATGTAGGAGTCTGTGTTGCTCTCATTTCCAGCTCTCTCTATCTTCTTTGGAATATTCCCTGATCTGGTCTGGAAGCGTTCACTCCTGCTGGTCTCACATGCCAGGCAGAGATGTCTCAGCCCCACCTCTAGCTGCTGTGAATATAATTCATACTTGTCTCTAGTGTGTCAGGTTGCTGGAGTAACCACCATCCTTTGATTTTCTCCAGTAACTATTGACTTCTTCACAGCAGCAGGGTCACTGGCCAGGTCTCTGAGTGTTTTGGATCACCATGCAGTGGTGTCTGAACCTGTTCTTGAATCCCTGAGGGTCTCCAGTAGAGGCTGCCTGTAGCTAAAGGCTTCATTCTCTTAGTTGCCTTGGGTGGAACTTGTAGATGGAGTTTGCAGATGACAGGTTGAAAACTGCCGATGTAAAGAAATGATGCCTGGGCACCCCAGCTTCTCAAACCTGGGGTGTGTGACCCGGGTAACTATAGTTTTGCTACAATAATCATGACAGCAAGGGGTAAGAAAAAGGCACGCTTATAGCTGAGTGGCCTTGTTCTCTCAGCAGTGGGTATGGCTGTGCCAAGAAGAGCACTTTGTTGAATGAGGTCGTAGAGGAGACGTGTCCACTGGCACAGAAATTCCCTTGTTGCATTTGTAACAAGGCAATTCCCTTGACTGCGTTTCCACAGAGGGTGTTCAGCATGGTAGGATAATCTCATCAGCGTTGAGGGTCTGTGATGCAGGTCCAGCTCCTGTCTCGGAGGCAGAAGGCACCGATGCCATGCTCTTAAAGCACACAGTTGGAGATGACATTGAAGAGCATGTTGAGTGGGCTTTCCCAAGGGAAGAGAGGTGGCCTGAGCCCCAGGGGGAAACTGGGCTTGGGGGCTTACTTTTAAACAAATAAAACCTGGTAGGTTTACAGTAGCTAAACTTTGAAATGTCAAAGTTGTAGGCTGGGATGCTGCCACCTTCTTTTCTCTGAACCCACTCCCCTTGGGTGGGCCTGGCTAGGCCTGTGGGAGAAGGAAGGTTGGAGGGTCTGGACAACCCCATAATTTCTAAAATGTTAGTGGCAAGGGGCTGTCTGTTCCAGTGGATATAAACCATGAAATTGAACAAAGGAAGACCTGGGAGTGAAACAGTGGGGTCTCCGAGGCAGCAGCAGCTGTGGGGGGTGCAGTTATTTGAGATGAGGTTTCAGGACAGGGCTGAGCTTGGACCAGTGACTAGTTTATCCCAAACTACTCAGCCTTTTCTTTCTTAGGTTACTGTTGCTTTTGGGGCAATCGAGATGCATTAAGCTCCCTGCTCCTGCTCTATCTAAAGCTGCCCTATGGGCTACTCATGTTTGGAGCTGTCCACCTACTGCTCTCTCTGTCTCCTTCAAGCCTGTGTGGTGTTCTAGCTTCTGGAGCTCCAGCTCCCCACCTGCATTCAGGGAAACCAGCTGCTTTCTGCGGTCTCTCTTTGCTCTACAGGCAGGATCTTAACTTGTTTTCTTCTCATTCAGCATAATGCCCTTCTGTAAGAGAAGATTAAGAAGGTTTAGAAGAGGGTTGGTGGACTGAGAAGAAAACGGGCCAGTCTAGTCATTTGAAGTCTTGGCTATGATCTTAAAGACACCTACTCGCAGCTCCGTGGTGTTACCCCGTGCTGTGTACGGGGCATCAGGGATGCTGCCCTGCAACCAGCTGGATTGTGAAGCCAGTGTCTCTGGTTATTTGGTGGAATATTTGCTGTTTCCCTCTCCCATGCCTCCCCAAGAGCAACATCAGTGCAGCAGGGACATCATCCTTGGAAGGACATTCAGCAGTAGGAAATAACTTTATGGAGGACACAGGCCAAAAGTTGTTGGCTCTTCTGTATTGATGAGTGAAACACAGGGATGGCTACAGAAGCTGCTAATTAGATGCAGGGAAAATTGGTACAGGGGCCTCCCACAGCTGGTCCTCCATCCATCACCGACACCCAGACTCCCACTGCTGCAAGTTTCCCATGCAGTCAGGTGTCTTCCTACCCTGCTTCTGGAAGGACCAGGTCCTGTTTGCAGCTAGCAGGACCAGGCTGCACCCCTTGTGGCTTGACAGCCCCTTCTGCCCTGGGCAGAGTCAAGCCCTCCGTGTTGTACAGTGGTGCTGCGGTGAGATTGGGAAGAGCCAGAGAAACCTTGCTCTTTTCCTGGTGCCGGAGTCTCCTCTGGCCGATCCCAGCTCGTGCTGTGCCATGGTGCCTCTGGGCACTCATCCTACTCACCTTAACCCATGCAGGTGCGGCTGCCAGAGCATACCCTCAAATCCTGTCTCCAGTGCCGCCTTCTGGCTTTTCCAAGCTTGTCGTGCTTTTGCACAAGGTTCCCTGAAGCAGGGTTCAGTGTAACCCCCTACTTCTCCCCGCTGTGTGTGTATGGCCCCAGCACTGCAGAACACACCAGCTCCTGCTGCCCCGGGAGCTCCCCAAGCACGGCCCTTTTGCTGCTCTTTCTGCCTACGTTCCTTACCTCTGCAGCAAAATCATCCCTGAGTGCTGAAATACCCCCGAATAACTTGAGATCTCAGGCGGGGGCACCATTTTCTTTCATTTTTCTGTTTTACACAATTTGGCTTCATCAGCCATCATCCTGGCAGCATCCCTGGCACCTGCAGTCAGGGTCTGGCTGCTCGCAGCAGGGCCACCAGGCCCCGGGGGAAATCAAAGCTCTCATCTGGGCTCCAGCATCGGCGACAGAGGAAAAAAATGAGCCTGAAGGAGGAAAATGAGCCTCGTCATGTCGCTGGTGTGAAACCACTGCAGCAAAGCTTTGGCTGGTGGAGCATCGCTGGAGAGAGGCCGCAATGATAAACTCCTGTCCCCAGTCCTGCTCCTCCATCTCCTTCGGCCTTGGTCATTCTGTGCCTCTATGAATTTAAATCACAAAAAGACATTACAAGCCTCTTCTGGAACAGGCTGCAGTGGCTGCTGGTTTCAGAGGCAGACAGTTGTAGTCTTTGGTAACTGTGTGGTGTTGTCTTTTGTATCCCTTACCCTTCCTGCTGTAGACAGCTCTTCCTAGAGCCACGAGGAAGATCGGGAAAGGATAAAGGAAGGAGGAATCTAACTCAGAGGATTTGTATTCAAATTTTTCTCATTTTTGCCCCTGGAAAATGTTGTATTATGTTTTTCCAAATCTTAGTAAAAGACAATCCTCTTATTCGTTAGGTCTCTTCCTCTCTTAGATCTTCCTAGAGATGCCAAGTCCCTGTGCCCTGGGTCACTGACATTGTGGTCTTCCTCTTGCTGAACAAAACATTATTTGTTTTCTTGAGAGTTTATTGGTATATGAGGTGAAGACTCTTCCAGGTGGGAAAGAGAACAGGCCAGTTTTGTCCAGAGCCAGCTCCATGCAAATTCACAATTGCAAGGCCAGTTTGGATATTAACTCTTCGCCTCCTTGACAGGTTTCTTTTCTGGGCTCCTTATTTTCCTTGAAAAAGGCCCTGTCCTGGCCGGTGTTTGCCTGTGGCACCAGCACCAGCTCTCTACGGTATCTCCTGGACCAGCTTCCAGTTCCACCCAGAGTCCTTCAACTTCGCTTCTGGTTTCTTGTCTTCTCTTTAGTCAGTTTTTGCCCGGTCTGTGGCAGTTCAGAATGTCCCTTGCTGCTTCGCTCAGTGGAGAGCCCTGCTCCTCCCCGAGATCAGCTCTGTGGCCGTGGCTCCCGGTTTCACCGCAGAGGTTCCACAGTGTGTGTAGTTCTCCAGCTCCCTTTTGTCTGTGCCTTCCAGCATCACCACGACACATGTGGGACTGTCTGTGGTACGTCAGAGGAACCGTAAAGAAGCCCCATTTTATTTGGGTGAAATGGTTTTCTTGGGAAGCTCACCCAGCAGCTGGGGGGTTTCTTTCCATCCTGAGGTTTCCCTCTGGAACTGGTGATAGCTCACACAAAAAAGGTGCTTTACAAGATCTTTGGCACACTTGGGATTTCCAAATTGGTATAAAAATACATAAATGAAAAGATGTCCAAACCGGAATAAAAGCCGGGGAGCGTTCTGCCTGTTGGAGCAGGGTGCTCTGCTTTTTACTTAAATAGTGTATGTAATACCTGGTTTCATTCGCCAGGGTACTTAAAAAGACCCCTTGAAGGCTAGGAAAGTTTTCGCAAAATAAAAAAGCAAATATTTAAGATAGCAAATCTGTTAGGTGGTGCCTGTGCATGTCAGGAGGCAGGGGGTGGTGGTGGCATCCTGAGCCCTCCCCTGCAGCCCCTGCTCTGCAGCGGGGAGCGACTCCGGCTTTTGGGGTCCGCTGTTACCAGCTTCTGCCGGTTTATTTTCAGCCAGAGCAACTGCCTGAAAAACACACCATCAAGAGATGAGCAGAATAGCTCGTGCTTCGTGCTTCGATTGACCTTCAGGCTTCTCTCCATGGCCCTGTGGAAGCATCTTGCACCTCTTTTTAATGGAATTGTTTTTCTGTCAGAAATAGTCGCACCCGGGATCGTCAGCCAGCTGAGGAGAGAGCATTTTTGTCCACGATCCTTGTGTTTGGTTTTCCCTCGCCCCAGAGGATGTAGTGATTCTCAGCCATAGACCAGAATTTTCTGTATCTTCTGATATCTATGATAGAAATCAGCCCAGCTGCTTTAGTCCTGCCCTGCAATATTTTCCAGCCTAGTCTCCAGTTCCAGCTGATCTTCTCAGATATTGTTGCCGATTTCTGGTTCTCTCTCTTTAGTCTAGCAGTGTTTCAACCAGATTACAGGTGGTCTTCCACTTCTTCTACTCTAAACTTGTCCTAAGAAAATCAGAAGCAATTCAAGATCAATTGGCTAATTGGAGGAGCTGCCCAAGGCACTGTTCAGAGATAAATAAAGTCCAGCAGGGTATTAAGCCTATGAGGTGTCCATTGAAGATCCCTGTTCTTACCGGAGAAGCCATTGGAGCCATTTCTTGTTCAGAGCACTGTGGACCTTTCACATCATTTTGCCTTCTAGTCAGTGCTTAGTCTCCCATCCGTAGCCTTAAAACAGACGTTCATGTCTTTGGCTTTCACAGATTTTCTCTGCTGGCATCCTGGCAGCTGAAACAGGCTGCCAAGGGTCAGATAGCCCTGAGAGCAGAAATTTAACGCCTCTGTAATCTCTCCATCCTTACCTGGAGGCCTGATAGCCCCCAAAAGCCCACCAAAATGATGCATTGGCTTATTAAGCTCAGTCAAGAGGCAAATTTCTTTGTCCTCCCGATTCCCCGTATGACTTCTGAAGAGAAGTCCTGGGATTTTTTGCAAGCTGGCTTTATTACAAATCATCAGAGCCATTCTTCACGCAATTAGGTACCTTCTCCGAAGTTGACTCCTTGTGGTTCATTGAGCAGAATTTTCTGTTTCAGCCACCCGTTTGGGCAGCTAGTGGAGAGCTGGGGAGACCAGTGCTCCAGGCCCTAGGCCCTGCTGGTAAATCACTGGGGAAGGAGGGAATGAGCAGGGGCTAAAGGGAAATGGTGAGCGAGAACCCTGCTGTAGGAGGTGGGAAACCAGCTGTGAGCAGTGGAAGACCTGATGCAGGAGGAACTGTGTTTCAAGTGGGTAGATAAATATTCTCGTGATCAGCAGCAAGTGGACAGACCCCCTTCTTGCTGCTGGTTTGGTGTCCTCAGTCCCTGGCATTCCCTGGGAGCACCAGCCCTCTGGTGACGGTGTTGTGCCTTCTGCCGAGGACACACGTGAGCCCTGTAGGCAGGACAGCACTGTGCTGTCTCGCACCTCGAGGAGCTGGTTTTTCAGTTTGGTGTTTATAGCTTTGTTTTCTTTTTGTTTTCTTTTTTGTTTTCTTTTCTTTTCTTTTCTTTTTTTTTTTTTTTTTTTTTTTTTTAACTGGTCACTACCCACTGCACCTGAATCTTTTCATGTGCATATTGGGGCTGGGTGATGTCTCTTCTGGTTTTGGGTCCTGTTTCTGGGATCTGTCTGGTTTTAGGTTTGAGAGTGGTCCAGTCCCCAGCATAACTTATCCTTTTGCTGTCGCTGCTACCCAGGGCATAGCTTCCAGATCTGTTGTTCCTGATATCAGAAGGCTTTGTCTTAACCTGTGTTTGTGTTAAAAGGGCTGGAGAATTTTCTCCTAGACGATTTGATGCAGTTCAAATTTGAGACTAACAAGGAACTATTAAAAAAGAGACTTTCTGTAAACCTCTACTACAAAAAACACTTTTTCCAACAGGTGGCTTGTTTGGCCCTGTCAGTGAAGACATGCGGTAGAGTGACTGGGCTGAGAGAAGTAAGACCTGAAGCTGTCAGACCTGTCCATCCCTGTCTTAAATGGTGTCTTCAGGCTGTTGCCTCACCTTATGTCTTCCTTCCCTGCAGTCTCCCATGTTCTTCGGGAAGTCTGTCTGTCATAGCTCTGCAGTGCCAAGGATTCTGCCTTGAATTTAGGTAGCAGATCGTCATTTTGGCCCCTTTGCTGTTTGGGTGGTGGCTGCTTGTGACTTCAGTCACCTTTTGCGGTTTTCTTTCTGGTTTCGCTGGTGGATTTTCATTCCTTTGCTGGTGAATTGGGAGCCCTGGCCTGCAGCAGGGTCCCTGGTGGACTCCAGCTAAACAAAGCCATCTTTGCCAGCCTGGGCTGGCCCCAGCTCAGCGCCGTGCTCCATGCTGCTCCAGGTGGTTTTCCCCTCGTCTTGGATTTGCCAGTCTCCAGCACTCTCGTATGGGACCTCCCAGTCCGGGACCTCACCATGCCTTCACTCCCTGAAGCAGTGTTTGTTGGGAAGTCCATAGTGGTGTCTCAAGGTGTCCTTTTGCTCTTGCGTCTACTTAGATGCTCTGCTCTAAAGA
Organism: Tringa solitaria; assembly: GCA_026413425.1. Taxonomy (NCBI): domain Eukaryota; kingdom Metazoa; phylum Chordata; class Aves; order Charadriiformes; family Scolopacidae; genus Tringa; species Tringa solitaria. The sequence goes on from JAOXJM010000003.1 coordinate 24,690,814, forward strand.
CACCCACTGTCCATCCTCCGAGTTCTCTGCCTGCCCTTTCTTTTTCTGTGTGGGGAGATTGTGTCTGGGAAAAGGAGGAATCTTTGGGTTGTGTTGTTCTGGGCTGCCGATTAAAATCACCTCATCCATACAAGGGATATTTCACGTGTTTTCCAGAGCTGGAGAAGTAACAGCAGAGAAGGCAGTATCAGAGGTGGGAGGAGATGCTTTCAGGGGGAGCTGTGGAGTTTGAGGAGCATCCTGCGGGGATGGCTGTGAAGGGATTGTGCACATGTGAAGAGAGTTCTGAGGAGGGCTGGGGGGACTCCTGGATGACCAGAAAAGAGGCTTTTTGGAGACAGTTATGGAGTGGGCCCAAAAGGGAGATGTGAGTTACAATAATGAGAAAAGCTCCTTGTGGTATTGCAGTATTTTCCAAAGAGGTGAACTTTTCAGAGGAGTGGGTAGCATCTCAGTGAGAGACTAAACTATTCCTCATAGGTCCCACCATGGTGGCTTTGGCATCCATTGTCTTCTGTGGAGGTCAGAGCGATGGCATTGTCATTTCCCATTGCAGATGGTGTGCCACCTGGAAGGAGACCTTCAATCTGTTTGGCTTTCAATACCTCAGCAGGGGGTTGTTGAGTTTTATATGGTATAGATGCAAGACAGAGAAATAATCAAACTCATCAGGCTTTCTTCAGTGGTGTGTCTGAACTTCTGTGAAACAGACCTGAACCAGTGACCTAGAGGTGAAGCTTTTTTAGTTTCATTACTAGTCCCTTGAGCTGTCTTCTCGCTCTCTTTGTGACTCCAGGATCCCACCCGCTCAGTGGCATGGCAGGGTGGGGATGGTACAGACGTGGGTGGTCTGGGCAAGGCTCTAGCTGGTTTGCCCAAGTACTGTAGAATTTGCTGGGAGGGAAAAGGGCAATACGAACATGATAATTACTGGTCTAAGCCAAACTAGAGCTACTAGAACTTTAAGCACGAGTGGTGAAATACCAAAACATGAGGATACACCAAAGGTAAGGAAAATTACAGTGTCGATACTTGTCCTCATTTCATGTGGGTCATCACAAAATAGTCTTAAGGTATATAATTATTCAGTGTTTCTCAGATGGTAGTACTGAATAGCCAACCTTGAAAGTACCTTCATTTCATTAGCCCTGGGCTCACTAATATGTGTGGTCTTGATGCCACCAGCAGCTGCCCTCAGGGCGGCAGTGTCGCTGGGAGAGGGTGCTGGTATCTTGCAGAGTTTTTTCACAATCTTGAACAGTTTTTCTTTCTGTGATAACCAAGTAATTTTCTCCACGAGGAGGGTCCAGGCTACCTCTGTTGCTTTGGACTTCTTGCAAAATATTTTTTTCTTGTTTTATTTAATGATTTTTTCAACATGAGCCACACCTTCAGGATCACGATTTTCCTCCCCTGTGATTCCGCAAATGCATTAATTAGAGCAAGTAGATAAATAAGTTTGTAAAATCACATGAGAAACTGTGGATGATCTTTTCCATCCTTCATTTAACAAGCTTCATGTTTGAACACGTACAGTTTTCTCTTTTCAAACTTGCATTGTTCTTTCAAGCCCAAATGAGACTTTTCTTTATATATAGTGTGTCTATATTGTGTGTGTATACACATAGCATATATTTCTTATATATATAATATCTTTTATATAGTGTTAATGTTCCCTAGACCAGTATTAGGTAAAGAACTGTTAGTTTTCTGAGAAGAGCTCAGGGGACCGTTGCCCACCACTGGTGTTACCAGAGCAGTGTGTTCCCTCAGTTCTGCAATGGCCCCTTCTCACCATGCTGGAGGCATGGGGGAAGGAGCCTTCTTGTCTTCTGTGCTTGACTTAGAAATTTTAAACATAGCATTCCTCAGTTAAATTTCAAAACGGCCTTTGAGCCCCATCCAACCTGGCCAAGAACTGTGTGGGAATTTGTTTTGAATTAAAAGCCTGAATACGTTGTTTTGCTGTAGTTTCAATGAAATCTCTGCTCTTTAATTTCATTCTGACATTTCATCTGAAAATGTTGATGCTCGTGAGAGGACTGGGGATTTTATAGTGTGATTTAAATGGCTTTAGAGGTTTTCAGTTATATTTTATATTTGAGAACACAGCTTAATTCTCTAGAGTGTGTTTGAGCATGCCTTGGGGAGTGTCTGCTCAGCCCTGGGTTTGGGGTCCCTGGCGTGTTTCTCCAGAGGCGGGTCTGAGGATACAGTAATGGCATGTAAGTGATAAAGTCTCTGCCACTCTTCCTCTTTCAGAGAATTCGGTCGACAGTGGATGAAAAAGAACAGAAGCAGCTTCTGATGGACCTTGATGTAGTAATGCGAAGCAGTGACTGCCCGTATATTGTTCAGTTTTATGGCGCACTCTTCAGAGAGGTGGGCACCCCAAACTTGCTTTATTCATAGCAGAGTTTGGTTTTTACTGTTTTTTTTTTTTCTCTTTGCAGTTTCCAACTTGCAGTAAGGAGGAGAAAGTTAATTTACATTAGGTTTCTTAGCTCTCTGCGTTTAATCAAGGGCATTTAACCAGGACACCCCGACGCCTGGGTGCTGCTGAGCGCACACATGCTCTTCCCATTCCTTGTTATGTCTCTCCGCATATTTTAGTCTCTCCTTCTTTTCTTCTGTCTTGATGAGCTCCGGGTCCGTGTGTGCTGCTGGGCTGAGCACAGCTCTGCCGCACAGCGCTTGGACCCAAAGGTGGCTTCTGCCAGTGGCTGTGAGATGGGACCCTGTGGAGGACCTGCGTCTCTGTCATGAAGGTGGCTGCTGTGACAGCAGCTCCCCGTGAGGGTGTCTGATATGTGTGTATCTGTAGCCAGGCTGTGGCAGACTCCCAGCTGACACGCGTCTGCCTTGAAGTGGTTTTTACCCGAGATACGTAAGAAAACAAGGGCAACCACGCTGGGTTGGACCAAAACTCCTGATGCGGTATTCTGTCTCTGGCAGTGGCATCCAGGACCCACTTGCAGAAGCGTGTGTGATACTTTGCCCTGTAGCTTTCAGTCGTATGCAGCTGAGTGTCTTCTGAGCTGGACATGCTGTCTTTGTGCTGAGTGATTCTGGCTGGATTTCTTTTCCATGGAAGTGTTCAGTTTGCCCTTGAATACATACACCTTTTTTGCATCTGTGTTGCTCCCTGAGAGGCACTTCCCTTGCTTGTCCACCCCTCGTTTGAAGGCCATCACCTTGACTCATTTTAATTTTTTATCCTGCTGTTTTGAGTGGCGCCCTGATAGTTCCCCTAGTTTTTGTATTTGAAGATTTATCCATCCTCTCCAGGCCACTGGGGATTTTATGGACAGTTGCCATATTCCCCCTCTGTCATGTCTTACCCAGCATGATAAGTGCCAGCCTGTGTCATACACAGAACTCTTTCCAGACCCTTGATCATCTTTCTTGCTGCTCTCTGCATATTTCCAGTTCTACTCTGTCCTTTGGGAACAGAGACCAGAATTGCATGACTGTTCTTGAAAAGAGCAGTGTCTGCAATAGCTGGCCTAGAGGCTGGAATTTTGCTTGGCCCTTCTATGTGTGTAGATATCGTTTCCCCTGGGGGGGGTTATTCAACATGATGCTTCCATGAGCGCTTCCAAGTGAAGAGCAGAGTTAGGGTGTTGAGAGCTCTCTCAGCTGACCACCGTTAATCCTGACATACATTGCCAGTTCATGGCCAGGAATGCGATGTTAAATCACTGCTTGTTTGTGACTCTTAGCATCTACTTCCTGTAATTCAAGGTAGACATTGTGCTGCAGGACCACAGGAGGTACCTTTCTGTCTCCTTGCACCTTTGCCCAGGTACTCCTGTTGCTGTCCAGCCCCAAATGAGCACTAAGAAGATTTGGGAACTGGCCTTCTCCATCCAGCGCAGACAGTCTTAAGTTGTGGTTGGAGGCCAGTCCTCAGGCTGAGGGGACCCTGTTTAGTACAGGCACAAGGAGAGGGATATAGCACTGGGTTGGAAGCGTTTGGTCCATTTGCAATAACAGGAGTTTTGGAGAAGACGAATGTCCAAACCTGGTTACTCGTCTCCATCCTTCAGAGCAGCACAGCTCCTCTGCGGGAGTGGACTATTCCTATCCTGCAGTTGACCCGCTGTTGAAGTTGGCACAATGTAGGGGGGCAGAGGTGTCCCCTTGCGTGTTACCCACTATTTCAGCACAAATCCAGCAGACCTACTCCAGGGAAAAAGGGAAATAGAGAACCGCGGGCCGCGAGTTGTCTTTGCATATTATCAGGCATAGCAGCCTGTGCAGAGTCTTTTGGGGCTTTACTGGGGAAGCGTTAGAGAAAGAAGGTCAATGGTGTAGTTTAAGCTCAAAACTGGGACTGAATATTCAATTTCTGCTTCTAGAGAGTCTGCCTCTGAAATTTTGGCAGATTCTCTGGCTTTAAATATCAGTCTCTAAAATAAGGATAATCATCCTTCCTTTTCCCATGCTCTGCTTTTTGTTACCTGCTTAAACATGAAGCCATTTTGGGTGAGGAGATGTTGTCCATGTGCACACAGGACAAGCTCCTACCAAGAGTGGAGCCTCAGCCTTGGCTGAAAATTTCCATCTTTGCTGACATACAAACAATAAGGCTGTCAGGTGTTGGGAGGAAAAGCCTCTGGGCAAGACAGTATCTTGTCAGCTGCTGATGAGCAACATGTTCAGAGCTGTGTGAGCCCATCACCTCTCTGCAGCTCCAGGCACATCCCAGGATCTAAGTGTAACCGCATACACGGTACAAAACCCTGCCTTGATCAGCATCCAAATGTCAGCCTGGCTTCTGCTGCTCCCTTTGTCTTGTCCAAAAATCCTGTCCTCCTGCAGCCAGGCAGAGCTCCTCGGGTGCTCCATCTGGCACAGGTTTCAGTAAGGTCACTGTGGCTTATACTGTGTTGGTCCCTGGAATTCCCTTTTCCACCCACCCTCAGCATCAGTGGCATTTGCTTCTAATAAGAAAGTGGCTTCCCCTCTCCTCGGTCCAGTACGACCAAGGGGACCTTCCAAGTCATGTACCTCAGAGGCACACAGGGTGAGCTGGTGTGCTTGGATAAGGGATTCGGTCTTGTCATATTAATTACATGTTCTAATATTAATTACATCTTTTAAAGCTAGGAAGCTGTGACAGCGGAGATGCACAGAAAGGAATAAAAGAGTTTCACCAGTACGTTCGAACCTGTCTCACTGCCCCACTCCGCTTAGCAGATCTGTTCCCAAATAACTGAACGATCCAGGTCACTGCTGCACCATCCCCCAGGTATAAGAGCAGATGGGACATTACTAAAGACCGAACTTCTCTCAGGAAGTCCTACAGTAAAACATGTGTAAACAAGGCTCTTTGTTCCAGCGTTTCAACATGAAAAGTAAAGAAATAAGTTCCAAAAGGCAGATTCTCTTGGGTCCACTTGCTCTGTGCCAGGATTCAGATTCTCCAGGGACAGGTGAAGCTACCGATAGGAAGTCGTCTTCTGCGTGCTCCTAAAAGGTAAAAGACTTCAAATTGAACCTCTACAGAGGAGCTGGAACACTGAGGAGGCAGCTTTCACAATCAGGTGATGGGCAGGAAGATAACAGCGGGCTCAGGAGTGGCACTGGTGCCTTTCTCGAAGGGTGAGCTGTCGATGGGGAGAACCAGAGCTAAGCTTCTGGATCCTTACAGCTTGGGGAGTGGGAGAACTGAATCGAATTGGACAGAACTGCTCAAGGATTTGTTTTGAAGACAAATGAGTATCACAGTTTGCAGTTCGGAAAGTAACTGCAAACAGAGAAGTTACTGTTGCAGTCTCTGTGACTATAAAAAGTTTGATTTGGAAACGCAAAAAAGACTACAAAAATACTTTTCCCTAGTTGTATTCTGTCTCACTTGTTCAGGCATCTTCTAATAGGCAAGGTCTTCTCTGGGAACTGGTCCTGCCTGTCCCTTAGAAGCCAGCATCATAACACACATTATTTGCTTCTTGTTATTTAATCATATGGGACATCCTTCTGTTATTATGTATGTCTTTGTATAATGTAATGTGTAACCATGCAAAAACTACAAGGTGGTTGCTAGGAACAGGACTCTGCTTGAGTTTATCAGTACCTATCAGATGAGATTAAATTGCCTGTTGAATGACACAGCAACAAAGTTGGAAAAGTAGGAGATGGCATTTCAGCCTTTGCATGGAGTAAGGGGCTTAATTCATCTGATGCCAGGTAGCGCATCTGCTGGGGTCAGGTCCTCTATGGAACAGTGTCTGCTCACACCTGCTCCCACTGATGAAGCCATGACCTTCACGTCACTCTGTTAAACCTCCCCATCATATTACAGCATCCTTCATATGCTAGTGCAGCTGTTGAGCTCTGTTGCTTCGTTCTCCAACAATCCTAGGTAGAAAAAATTTTTTTCAATAACAGAAAGAATCCCTGAGCACTGATGTTGTGATGTGTGGCAGTTGAAATTATTTTCATGTCCACAGACTGACATGCATCTAGTAAAGGCTGGAGAATTAAGAGAATCAGAAAGAGAAAGGCCTGGAGGAAAGTGCAGAAGGGGTAGTTATACCAGGGGCTATAGAGGGGATTCGGTGGCTGATGAATCATAAAATCATTGAATTGTAGAATGGCTTAGGTTGGAAGGGACCTTTTAAGATCATTGAATCCAAACCCCTGCCATGGGTAAGGAGGTTGCCCAAAGCCCCGTCCAACCTGGCCTTGAACCCCTCTAGGGATGGGGCAGCTGCAGCTTCTCTGGAAAATCCAAGCATGTCCAACAAGTTCAAAATCCCCTCTCGTGTTGTTATACCTACGCTATAGACCAGCGCTTGCGCGCTCTCCAGGCTCCAGCACATCCCTTAATCCACAGCTGTGGCTGTGGGGCAGCCACAGCCTCTGCTGAAAGCTTTGCAGCTAATCTAGTTTGAGAGAGTACCTGTAAGGCCAGGAACATTTGGTTGGTTATGACCACACCAATTGCTTTTTCAAAGTAACTGATCCTGTTATTTTTCTTCTCAAGAGGAGAAAAAAGCCTTGTTTGACTTGGGATCAGAGCAGTGATTCCTACACAGTGTGAGTGTAGCCCAGCCAAGTTTAAACAAACAAGCTCAATTGTTGATAAAATTATTTAATGAAAAATTCATAGCAATTTGCAAAACCTGCCTGGGAAGCCAGGTAAATTAGCCTGTGGGGAACTTCTGCTGATTAGAAGAACTAGTATATGGGTATGGATGTGTCAGTAGCACAGGCTGACGTTGGTATGAATTGTGGACATGTCCTTGGTAAGTTGATAGAAGATGTTTGCTCTCTTTGCTACTGATGCACAACACCCTATTTCTGTGGAAGTCTTTGGCTGTCTTGGCTTTACTCAAGGTATCTGTCCTTATGATCAGTGCCCAGTCCATAGGAAGAGTGTCTTGTGTCACATAAGGGTATGTGAGGGTGATGACATTCTTCATTCTCACTGGTGTAGATGCAACTTGCATAAAAAGTTGGCCACTCCCTGCAGTGCACTGATCTGAAACCTTCAGTGTAGGTATCGCAGAAGGGTTGAGGTTGGAAGGGACCTCTGGAGTTCACCTTATCCAACTCCCATGCTCAGGTAGGGCCACCACCTAGGGCCACTTGCCCAGGACCATGTCCAAATAGTTTTTTTTAATATCTCCAAGGATGGAGACTCCACAGCCTCCCTGGGCAACCTGTGCCAGTACTCAGGTGCCTTCTGTTGTGGTTTAGCCCAGCAGGGAGTGAGTGAACACCACAGTGCCGTTCACTCCCTCTCCAAGTGGGATGGGGCAGAGAATCAGGGAAAACAGGTAAAACTTGTGGGTTGAGAAAAGACAGTTTAGTAGGACAGAAAAGGAATGGAAAATAATAATAATGGTTAAAGAATATACAAAAAAGTGATGCCCAATGCAGTTCCTCACCACTAGCTAACTGATGCCTGGTCAGTCCCTGAGCAGTGACTGCCACCCCCTGGCCAACTCGCCTCAGCTTTATGTGCTGAGCATGACATCTCATGGTCTGGAACGTCCATAAAATTATCCTGGTCAGAAGGGACCTTTCAGATCATTGAGTCCAACCATCAAACCAACACTGCAAACTCCACCACTAACCCATGTCCCTCAGCACCACATCTGCCTGACTACTTCCAGGGATGGCGACTCGACCACTTCCCTGGGCAGCCTGTTCCAAGGCTTGACAGCCCTTTCAGTGTAAAATTTTTTCTAATATCCATCCTAAACCTCCCCTGAAACAACTTGAGGCTGTTTCCTCTTGTCCCTTTGGTCACTTGGGGTCAGCTGCCCCAGCTGTGTCCCCTCCCAACTTGTTGTGCACGCTCAGCCTGCTCACTGGTGGGGTGGTGTGAGAAGCACAGCAGGAACTAAAACATCCCTGTGTTATCAACACTGTTTTCAGCACAAATCCAAAACGCAGCCCCATACTAGCAACTGTGAAGAAAATTAACTCTATGCCAGCCCAACCCAGCACACCTTCACAGTGAAAAAGCATTTCCTGATATTCAGAAGGAACCTCCTGTGCTTCAGTTGGTGCCCACTGCCTCCAGTCTTGTCACTGGGCACCATTGAAAAGAGCCTGGCTTCATCCTCTTTGCACCCTCCCCTCAGGTATTTATATAAATTGGTAAGATCCCCCCGAGCTTTCTCTTCTCCAGGCTGAATGGTCCTGGCTCTCCCAGCCTTTCCTTACAGCAGAGATGCTTCAGTCACTCAGTCATCTTAGTGGCCCTATGCTGCATATGATCATGCCTCTCTGGTACTGGGGAGCCCAGAATTGGACACAGCACTCCACGTGTGGCCTCACCAGTACTGAGTTGAGAGGAAAGATCCCCTGCCCTGAACTGCTGGCAATGTGTTGCCTAAGGCATCCCAGGGCAGTGTTAGCAGCCTTTGTAGCAGGAGCACTTTGGTGGCTCATGGTCAACTTGGTGTCCACCAAGACCTCTAGGTCCTTTTTCTGCCAGGCTGTGTTCCAGCTGGGTGGTATCTTTGTGACGTGCTCACTTGGCAACTGGGAACTCAGGACTCAGTATCCTTGTTGCTGGTGAAGCAGATTTTGTGTGTGCTGGAGCCGGGCAGGGTGTTTTGAATGAAATGTGCGGTGTTCCTGAACATTTTTTGGAACGCTTACAAGATGTGCATTAGCATCTGGCAATTTAATTCCTGGTAAGGACTAAAATATATTCTTTGGAAGAATAGCTCTATCGGGAAGATAAAATTAAAATGCTTCTTCCATCATTTTATAATTGGAAATCAACCTGACCTGAGAGTGTAAATTAAAGAGAAACTTTCATTGAGATCATCCTGTCCTCACAATTCACAGTGAAGCAGAACTTCCTCGTGCACATCAGCGCTTTTTTTGTATTCGGTCAGAAAGGGGCTGGGTGACCAGCACCCAGTCATCCCTGTCAGTCTTCCTTTTTGTTCTCGCTAAAATTCATCAGCTTTCCCAACGGGTAAGTCCTTTCAGGCACCAGGAGGGGATAAGAACTTGTAAAAAGTTCTGAATCTTGCCATCAGGCTGAAATGGTTGAAAAAGTCTGATGTCTTTTTTCATGCATCTTGCTGACATGAGTTTAAGTTGATCAGGTAGATTTTTATGTTACCAGATCAATAAATGCCCACATCCGGGATTTCTATATACTTCAGGAGACCAAGTAAACTCAAGTCTTTCCTGGCACTTCTGAATCATGCATAGGTTTCTTAATGCTTAAATTAACACTGGGTAACACTTTATTGTACTTGTTTGAGCGTACAGTAGCACGTACATCCAGCCCCACAAGTGCACAAGTGTTGTAAAGCTCTAATCAGGTTTCCTGTTGAACTACTTGAATACAAAAAGTTCCACCTAAACATGAGGAGGAACTTCTTTCCTGTGAGGGTGGCAGACCCCTGGAAGAGGCTGCCCAGGGAGGTGGTGGAGTCTCCTTCTCTGGAGACATTCA